>OX494447.1:11241968-12451436 GCA_950381575.1 Plusia festucae
TTACTATATTCAATTCAAATCAATTGTTGCTTCAATGAATATTTAATGAAATTTTTCCTTACACTATAATTTTAGTAATACTGTGGAATGCAATGCAATTTCTGCCAGTCTCGCATAGTGACCACACAAATAAGTATAGTCAAAGGACTTTTTACAGTTAAAACTATTTCGGTGATATTTTGTTGCCTGTAACAACACAAATATGAATTTTAGTAGATATACTTACGGTAGAATTGACAAACATGTAAATTAAATAATATTATATAAAATAAGTTTAATTTAATCATGTTAGTAACTATAACATTAGTGAAAGCAATGATAATTTGGGGATTAGGAAAATACACCAGAATTAAATTGATGTTTGATTGTATAATTTATTTTCAATATTTTGTATACTAATATACAAGTGACCATATTTAGAATCCCTGTAATGTTAATGTGATTGTTGTATGAGTTAATATAAACCTTGTGTTCTGAAAATTGGAATCTCTAATTGTCAACCTTTGAATGAGCAAGTATTATGATCAACGCTTGTTCCTTCTGTAAATGAGAAAAAGCTTATGCCCAGCTGTGGGACATTAATAGGCTAGTATAATCACTCAAGTTCAGTACTACAGTATAAGCCCTCAAGCTATTAATAATTTAAGCTTTTTATTGTACTTATGATAATTTTAAAGTTTACAAATCAACGAATCTCCTACATTTGTGCACGTTCTCCTACACAGGATGCCGCAGTGCAAGTTTCAACTTGGAAGGCCGTTCCCTCACATCATGGAGCACATCCCGCCACTGTGTGGTTGCTCGTGTCCAGGATATCAGCATTGATCAGTTCATGGAGATCCGCAGCAAAGCCGGAGCTTTACTGCTGGTTCTGCCAAAGAATGATACTGTTTTGACACCTGAAGAAAAAGAGGTATTGTTTGGGTAGTTTTTTTATAGAAAATGATATAAAAATAATAATATAATAAAAATGATATAGAAATGAATTATTTATTTAAGTATAAATTTTAGTAGTTATACTTAAGAATGTAGTTGTAAAACCTATTGTTACTAATGATAAGATTTTATGTGAAAAGGTATATATACATACCTTTGAACATAAAATCTACAGAACTACAGACATTAGTTTTATGATCTTTGAGCACTTATTATCAATCAAAAAGTAGATTATTGTTCAACTATTGGATTCAGAATGAGAAAAGAATTGGTATGAATAATAGAGACACAATAAAAATTAAAGGCGAATTTGTAAATCAATTTTATGACAAAAAGTATACATACATACAAAAAGCACTATAACTTCTTTAAAAGCATTTAACCTTGGAAAAGAAAAGTCTGTTCCGTTTCCGCTGATCTTACCAAAAGCATAGATACTTTAATAGAGCCAGTAAACTAACAACAGCCTATATTCCAGCACATCCAACTCCTGGAGATGGCCATGATCCAGCAAGAAGTGAATGCACCTGTCTACTTTGCCCGCTGGAATCCGGACTTTGAGGATATACTCCGAGACCTGCAGCACAGCTTTATCACTGATGACAAGTCTGGAACAGCTCTGGAAGCTATGATGAACACAGTATCTTCTAATGGCTATCAGATTGGTAAGTAATTAATAAGATACTGAATACATTTTTTTTGCACCATTTTTTTCATTAAAATTAGGACAATAGGAAAAAAAATTGAAGTTGTTTTGCGGTTGTCTTGCAATCTCTCCGGATTAAGGTGTATTTAGAATTTTACATACAGCAACAGCCTATCAGATCTCTACAACCCATTTTTTGACAATATTGCATCCCGGAAAGAATTTCCAGAATAGTAAGGAATACTGAAATCTTCTTCTTCCTGCCCTTATCCCATTCATATGGGGTCGGCGCAATGCGTATTTTCCTTCCATTCCTCTCTATTACTCGTCATCGCGGCATCCACTCCTTTCTTTCTCATATCATCTTTCACACAATCCATCCATCTCTTTCGGTCTTCCTCTGCTTATATACCCATCCACAGTCATACTTATAACTTGTTTAGTTATGTGACTTTCATCCCTCCTCATAACATGTCCATACCACGACAAATGAAGGAATACTGAAATAAAAAGGCATATTTTGGTTGTTTGGAAGAAATTGCCATGTTGCAATAACTCCTCTTTTACTTTATATCGCGGCTTCAAGTTAGTGGGTCCCGTTCCTGTAAGACACCAGATCTATCAGTATTCTGTCTCATGGAAATTGGATTGATGGATTTCTTTTTTCTTTTATACCTACAAACTGTGTCCTTAAAAAAAAAAAAACATTACGGAAATTCGATTTTTAATTAAAATTCGTCTAAATAAATAAACATTTAAATTTTAATGAATATTGTAGGTATCTTAGTCTGAATGTTGAGAGAAAAATAAATACAAGAAACTAGGTTGTATTTGCTCAAGATCTTCAAATGTAATAATATCTTTAACCTAGATTATAAAACAAACAGTAGATAGCAAGAATTAAACCTTTATTCACAAAACTGTCTCTGTTATTGAACAAAAATATTTTTCTTTATATTCTTTACGTTTCCTTCGAAAACGTTGAAAAATGTTATATCCGCCCGCCTAAAAAAAGTTACACATTCAAACATCTTGATCTGTATGGAGATATATAGAGAACTGAACTGTGATTAATTTTGGCCTGGGTAAACCTCTGAAGGACTTCCTCTCCTCTGAGCTAGACGCAAAGATTATCTCAGAATCACGCAAATGAAAACTTTATACACCAGTAGTTGGCTAACCTTTTGCCCACCTTCGAGTATTTTTCATTACCATATCTCATGTTATTCCACAGTGGTATCAGCGGCCAATCCTCAGAAACTGGACTCAAAGCCGGTGACCCTGCACGGCAAGTTGGCCGGACGCTCGGGCTCCGCGCAGACCATTGTCATCGCAGCACACTATGATTCTTCTGCTATTGTGCCCGTAAGTTAACAAAGAAATTTGAAACATGTTTCTATGATAAAACTTTTTTGTACCAGTGTGAGATATTTATCTCAGATAATTAAATATAAATTAAAGTATGTGAAAGTAAGCTATGTTTTGGCAAAGACACTAATTAGAAATTGAAAATGATAATTAGACCCAACTTTTTGAACAGCTCATTGAGATTATCATGGAAGAAAACTATATTTTACCGATTTAATTTGAATTTATATTTTTTTATTTAGATAAGGACGTTTCGATGCTTTTGCTGGTATCTTGATCATGAAAATTCATATGATGATATAAGACAAGCAATTTGCAATATTCTCGAATCGATATATATTTTTTTTGCATAAAACAATATCTTTAGTTTCACAGATTTGTCAAGCAATTTCCAACTTTATGTACTAAAACTATTCATATACCTTAATTCTTCTTTTTTCTTATCAGGAACTGTCTCAAGGCGCAGACTCTAACGCGTCAGGCGCTGTGGCAGTGCTAGAGCTAGCTCGCATATTCTCCCGGCTTTACTCGACGGCGGCGGTGCGAGGCGGGCCCTCGCTGCTCTTCGCATTAACGTCTATAGGTCACTCGCTCAACTACTTCTCCGCTAAGAAGTGGCTCGAAGAACAGCTGGATTCCACTGATGCTTCGTTGTTACAGGTACTTAGAGTGGTTACAATTTATAAACCTGTTTGTCCAAACAACTTACACAATGTTAACTATTAATGATAATATTTTTTGTACAATTATACCCTTACGAAATCTCACCTTAATTATCTAGCCAAATTGAATAATGATCTACCTATAATGTCAGAATCAACAATAATATTTGTTTAGTTTAATTAGTCCATAATAATACAGGCCAATAAACTCCCACTGCTGGGCAGTCCATTGCCGCATTTTTTGTATATCATACAAAAAATCAATCATAATCATAATATATATATCTTATAAGACAAACATATAAATTTCTTATTTATAATTATTTTTTAACAAAAGTATTATGGAATCCACAATACTCGATACGTACAATACAACAACAAAGTCAATACGGTCGAATTTCCCTTGAAGCCCATCTACAAAGGAAGAGGCCTGTTTGAGAAGCTCTTGAATGATTCGCAGCTTTCAAGTATCAAAATGATTTTATACGATTGTTGAGGTTCTGATCAAGGGCTCTTATCTCGAACACTGTGGTGCCAAGTATGGATTTATCGAAGGACAAATGTTTTATGTATTTGAAACGATTTATTGATGCGAGAAATCTTTTAATAGCATCACGATTTCAATGTTTACCTTACCTACTATCTACTAAGGTATTTTGTATTTATTATAAGGTCGAATGATGAAACAAAATCAGGAGAGTTTACTTCAATAAGTCAATTGATGGGATAACAGGACAGCGAATTAAATCTAAAAAAATTCAAGTGTTGTTCAGCACATCGATGACTTGAGTGTATCTTATTATGGGCTTCTAATGTATTTTACGAAGCGATCTTATACTTTTGAGGTACGGGTACTCTAAATATGAAAACGTAGGGTCCTGGAAATCAAAGCAAAGAGCTACTAATCTATTTTTTTATTCTCTTTGTCTGTAACCTTCACAATTACACTTATATCAAAATCTTCTTATCTACCCACAGGACGTATCATTTGTGATGTGCCTCGACTCCATATCGTCATCGCCTACTATGACGATGCACGTGTCCAAGCCGCCGAAGCCGGGTGGTGCGGCGCACTCTATCAAATCAAGACTTGGAGTCTCGATCAACCATAAGAAGATCAACCTGGCGGATGAGCTGTTGGCATGGCAACACGAACGGTTCAGTATTAGAAGGATGACGGCATTCACTCTTAGTTCACTGCAGGTAATAATTTATTTGTATATATTACCTATGGTCTCCGCGCGTAACGAGAGACGTTTCTTCCCAATGACGGCGCACCAATAAGTCGAATGTTGCTCTTGTCCCGTCTCTCCGAGTCGTCGACCATGAGGGTGTTATGTACGAATATGCCAAGCAATAAAAATGTACTTTTAGTCATGTACATATTCAATGTATTTAAAAATCGACCTTAAGAACTAAGAGGAAGAATACAAATTACTTAAGAGCAACTTGCTAGTTGCATGTCAACACGTTCGCTACACGACAGAGAAACGGGAACATATTATGTGATTTCCTAAAACACACAGCGTTGATATGAAGAAAGCTGTCGTGAATATGCCTTTAAACTAATTATCTATGGTTAAAACTTACCGCTTTGTCTATGGTTTTATACTTATCTCTTTCTTACACCAGCGTGCGTCCTCTTCTATCTAGTAAGGCGCTTGTCACAACTGTCAATTCGTAACTGACAGTTCATAGCGTTTGTGAATTTTGCCGCGTAAACACCGCAAAATTTTTCCTAAGCTTTTTCTATAAAAATTTTTGTTTATAAAAGTGTTGAGATTATTACACAGCGTTCCATTTGCGTGTTGGGTTTTTTACTATAAAGTGATAGTGTTTTTCAAGATGAATCCGGAAGATGTCAAGAGTATAAGTAATGACGGTAAGCAAGGTTCGGAGGCTGATGCTTCGGATGGAGATCAGCTCTCCAACCAGGTGTTAGCTGATGATTCGTCATCTTCTTCATCCTCGGAGGATGAGGAGGGCATAGCTTCACCGCCACCTAACAAAAGACGCAAGATATCACGTAAGTACAAACAGGTTCAGACATGTTCCGACCCGCGAGTAGAAACTTTGATTCAGCAAGTAGGATATATATCTCAATATTTAACACACTTGCCTGCATTAACAACTAATAATCAATCTATGTTAGAGCAGCAGAATAATTGTGATACTATTCCTTCTACATCCCAGTTTTTGACTAATCCATCATTCAACAACTCCGTATAAACTCTCCTTAGGTGAATTAGGTACTGAGTTTGATGAAAAAACACTTGTTCCACCAGCAAATAAGGAACGTTTACAGGAGTTAGTTCACCTTCAAAAATTTGACACGCCTGCTTGGAAGGGCATTCGTTATAAAAAAGCTTTGCAATCATGCATTGCTAGCCCTGGATTTGTAGGTCTTAAATTAAATGAAGAGTTATGCCATTTCAATAAAACCAAAGATTATTTAGCTTCAACTGAGCAGTTATTAGCAGGCTTGTCAAATAACATACTCGAACAAAGGCACCTACTAAAGACAGGATTACAAGATATACTTGACTGGGCTTCAGCAAATTCAAATAATTTAAATTCAAACTCTTTATTTGACAAAATTACTAGTACATTTGGTCCAGGTTCACCATCTTATAAAAAATCAGAGACTGCAATGCAGATTGTGTGTGGTAAAAGGGCTGAGTGTATTGAGGTGAGACGAGATCGTATTTTAAAAGAAGTTGAAAACCCAAACTTACGGGCTACACTACAGAATATTCCTCCGAGTCAAGAACATTTGTTTAGCCGTGATGCCTTGCAGCCCGTCATAGCCTCTTTAGGTGGATCTCAGATGTGGCTAAATACACCTGCTTATATTAAGGAGAAAAAATCATTTAATACATCACAATCCCAAGAGAAAAAATTATACAAATCTCAGAATAGGGATTATAAATCTCAGACAAAAAATTATAAATTGCAAAATAAAGATTACAAATCACAACATAAACAGAACCCCAAATTTAAAACCAATCAGCCCTTTCGTAAAACCTATACAAACAAGCCTCATACCAATAAGAAACAAGATTGACAATCAAAGAGTATTCGAGGGGGGTTGCTTAAAGGATTGTGCACATTTGTGGCAACAAAAAGGGGCCAACAGATACATTATGAAACTAATAACTGGTGGCCGCATTCCCTTTATAAAGAAACCCCCTCTGCAGTATCCCAACAGCCATGTTTTAAAAAAATTTACTACCAGGATGTCAAAGGAGATGACAGACATCATTTGTCAATTAAAACAACAGAAAATACTAGAAGTTCCACCAATAATAAATCCTGGCTTCCTATGTCGGATGTTCCTAGTACAAAAATCAGATGGAGGTCTTCGTCCCATATTCGACCTCAGAGGTCTCAATTCATTTGTAGCAGTAAAACATTTTCAACTGATTTCACAAGTAGACATAGCAGAATTTTTGCAAGTCAACGATTGGTTAGTGAAAATAGACATTCATCAAGCCTATTTTCATTTACCAATCGCAGAGACACACCGGAGGTTCCTCCGAGTAGTTTACAACAACCAATTACTACAGTTAACTGCTCTACCATTTGGCCTGTCTTCAGCCCCAAAAATGTTTGCAACAGTCTCCAATTGGATTGCGGAAATCCTGCGAGCACGAGGTATCCGTATCCTAGTTTATCTGGACGACTTTCTCCTTGTCAATCAGGACCAGAGTATCCTTGTTTCTCAGGTTGCGGAAACGCTGAGAACATTAGAAACCTTGGGGTGGCATATAAATTGCGAGAAGTCTGTTCTGGAGCCTTCGCAAGAGGTAGAATATCTTGGCCTGGTTTGGAACACCCAGCAAAACAAAATAGAACTCCCTGCAAAAAAGAGATTAAAAATAAAATCAATAATTACCAAGATGTTGAGCTGTGGAAACAGTTCTCTAAAAAAAATGCAGAGTTTATTAGGTTTGCTCAACTTTGCAAATTACACTGTTCCCAAAGGTCGGCTGCATTGCCGCAGAATGCAGATTTTACTAAAAACATTCAAACAAAACAGACCAAGAGAAAGGAAAAGTCTCCCATTACCCGTTGTTCAGAATCTGAAATGGTGGTTGGAAACTGTGGACCACAGCTCATCACCAATAGTAAAAAAGAGTGTAACTCATTTTTTGACCACGGATGCAGCGGATGCGGGTTGGGGAGCTCAATTAAACAACAATTACCTATCAGGGAAGTGGGCCCCACACCAAAAACCCTGGCATTCAAACATAAAAGAGATGTATGCTGTATTCGCAGCCATAAACAGTCAGCGGATGACACTAAAAGATGCGCACATTTTGATACAGTCCGACAACAGGACTCTTGTTGCATACCTCAGAAACGAGGGGGGGACACGATCCCTTTCACTACTCAAATTGACAACCAGACTCTTAGAACTCACGGAGAAGTTTCACATAACTCTCTCAGCCACATATCTCCCGGGGAGACTAAACGGAATTGCGGACCGCCTGTCGAGGGGTCGCAAAGTACCAGAGTGGCATCTTCTGCCCCAAGCCACGGAGGCTATATTCAAAGAGTGGGGCGTCCCCGACATCGACCTGTTCGCGTCAAAAGACTCAGCTGTTGTACCAAGGTACGTAACGTTGGATTCCAGAGATGGTTCCGCTTTTTTTTGCGACGCCTTCAGTCGACAGTGGGACTGTCAGTTGGGCTGGGCATTTCCCCCACCCAGCTTGATACCCAGGGTGCTAGCTCACCTAAACAAGGCGAAAGGGATGTATGTCCTAATAACACCACATTGGGAAAAATGCTTCTGGCTACCAGACGTGCGAGCACGAGCTGTAGCAGAGCCTCTTCCGATAAAGAACCTACGGAAGGTCTTAATAGATCGGACCACAGGCAGCTACCCTCCACAAGTGGACAAGTTGTCTCTTCTGGCTTGGAAAATTGGGGGTGGGCTGACCAGGTTGCCAACTGGTCAATAGCAGAACAAAATTTACTTAAAAGTAGCTGGCGGACATCTACTTTAACGACATATAACTCTCCAATTAAAAGATGGGTAGCTTGGTGTAACAACCACAATATTAATCCGAAGTTACCTGAAGGTCAACAGGTTGCTAGATTTTTAGCAAAATTATTTTTAGAAGATAAATTAGCCTATAGAACCATACTTTTACACAAATCAGCTGTTTCCACATACTGTGCAACATCAGGCTTAGATCTTTCAAAGAATTTCTTCATCCATCAGGTTCTAAAAGCTATTTCTCTTGCTAAACCGGAGGCACAAAAACTACCAATATGGGATACAACAATTTTGTTTGATTGGCTAAAGAAGTCAGTAAATTCTGAATCATTATTTGAAGTTGCTAGGCGGACAGCCTTAATACTCCTGCTGGCCTCAGGACGCAGGATCCATGATCTCACTTTACTGGATATGAACCCTGAAAATCTAGTTTGTAATGAAGATGAGATTAGACTGTGGCCTAAGTTTGGCTCTAAAACTGACTCAAACACTCACAGACAGTCAGGTTGGTTGTTACGGAAACACCCAAACCACCAAGTTTGTCCGGTCAGACACATAATTGACTATATTAAGAAATCTGAAAGTAGGAGAAAGTTAGATAATAATGTTACAAGTTTATTTATATCATTATCAGGGAAAATAAAACCTGCTTCAAGAACAATGATTGCAGGTTGGATTCGTAGCATTTTTAAAGATGCTAAGATTGATGCCCCACCAGGCAGCGTCAGGTCAGCTGTAGCCTCAAAAAGTTGGTTAGAAAATAGACCTGTCCAAGAAATTTTAGACAGAGGAAACTGGAAGAGCATGGAAACCTTTAGAAAATTCTATTGTCGCCCAGTGAATAATCCAGTTAATACCAACTTTTGTGTTGATTTGTTGCGTACCAATTTTTCTAACATTTGATTACTTTAATAATTAGGTTGTAAGAACTAAAGTTCCTTGTTGATTAAATGGATCTCATGCAGATAAATATTTATATTTTAAGTTGATTTTATACAAGTTTATTTTTACATTAATAGATGTTATTGTTTTGTTAAATTTAGAAGTGTGTATTATTGTAATATAAATCTGATTTTCTTTCGAAACAGTCTTATATTTTATAATCATCATAGCGTTTGTGTTACCACCAGCAGATACCAAACAGGTCTTCATATCAACGCTGTGTGTTTTAGGAAATCACATAATATTACTGTTTTGCATTCCAACAAAACAGGTATTATGTGTTGAATAAAACACACAGCGTTGCAGCAATGTTCTTGCTGGTGATTTGAAGACTCTATGAACTGTCAGTTACGAATTGACAGTTGTGACAAGCGCCTTACTAGATAGAAGAGGACGCACGCTGGTGTAAGAAAGAGATAAGTATAAAACCATAGACAAAGCGGTAAGTTTTAACCATAGATAATTAGTTTAAAGGCATATTCACGACAGCTTTCTTCATATCAACGCTGTGTGTTTTATTCAACACATAATACCTGTTTTGTTGGAATGCAAAACAGTAATATTATTATAGTAATATTATTGTTTATATGTTATTGAAAAATCAACTTTAAGAACAAATAGGTAGGATACAATTTTCTCAAATGCAAATTATGACATCAAAACATTTTAATTCCAATAACCTGATCTTATTTATTTTATTATTTGTCTTATTTATTTGATTTAGGTACTACCAATTCCTTAATTATTTTTACCAATCAACTTTTTTTTTGTTGCTTTCTTTATAAAACAATACATTATTTTCTCACACCTGTAATTTTCTTCTTCAGAGCCACAAGGACCCATCGCGCAGTACAGTACTAGACACGCCGTCAGAGGCGTCTATAAGAAACCTAGTCGACAACATCGCGGTGACAGCGCGAGCTCTCGCCTCACACGTGTACAACCTCACTGACGAACTTAATGATGAAGACGCAGCACTGTATGATGATGCACTGGTAAGATTTTGTGATAGTAAAATATCGTAGACTGTATTTTAAGGTAGTAAGGTTTGTTTTGCCTCGCATCACATTCGCTGCCACTTGGCTCCGATACTCGCAGTGACTCCGCGGTGTCATATAGCCGTCATATAAGTTAAAGGGGGTTTTAAATGTAATTTGTAGGACGGGACATTTGAATTAAATACGACATTGGCGCAGTGTTTTTTGCTTTTTCTCGTATTAGCATTCACAGTTGTTTTGTCTCTGTGCTGTGACTTATTTTTTTTTTCATCATATGACTGGTTTAATATTTTTCAGAGTGTAGACGAGTCCGCAGTGAGACATTGGTACAAATATTTATCATCGCAGCCTCGAGCACCACAAATCATCACAACGACACCACCCAATGCTGGTAAGATTTTTACTTCTATTATACTACTTTCTGGACTTAAACATACTTATACACAAAAAAACAAACACTATTGAGCGTCGGTCACCGGTGACCGACATATTATTTTGGATTATGATACTTAAAAAAGACTTACGCGTTTCATATATTTATAGTTATCATATAATTTATAGTTATCGCATCAACGCCGAGTCGGTCACCGGTGACCGACAAACTTTATTAAATAGAATATTCAGAAAAATATTTTTAGGAACCATTCATTAAATAAATAGCTTTTTTAATAATAACCGTGTTTTAGGCGTGACAGGCGCGTTAGAGCGTGCGTTGTCCCGGTACATGGACGTGACGGTGAGCACGCATGCAGTGGACAAGCGAGAACCTGAGTATACGCTGTACGGAGCCACGAGAGCCTCTCTCTTTGTTTACAGGTAAGTCGAAATTGAATTTGTATTCAAAATAGCTTTAAATTATACATAAAAGGTGGTAAGCTAAAGGCTCCGGTGATGTCGGACTTTCGACCTTATGGATGCTCGCTCGAAACCCACCCATTGCACTACCGACGTGAACCTACTCAACAAGAGAGGTAAACAAGTACTCTAGTAATGTACAATTCTCTTTACTAGTAAGGTTTTAATTAAATCTTGCAAATAAATTTTACTTGCCCTATGATCTGTCACACGAAAATGGTGACAACAACTTACAAAAATATACCGTATCGCCTAAAAAATAAAGGCGCATTTAGCGTACAAATTTAAAGCAAACATTTTTTTATTTATTTATACTTTATTGTACACAACAAACCATTACCAGAACTTACATAATGAAATATGTACAAAAGGCGAGCTTAACCCACTTTGGGTTTTCTTCCAGCAAACCTTAGACAGAGTGAAAAATAGTATAATAATATTATAGAGGGTGTACAATTATACACACAAAGAAGGAAAATAATAATAATACAAAGTAATAATAATAATTAATTCTCTATTTCTACAGTGTAAAACCAGCAGTATTCGACTTGATACTCACGCTAGCGATCATCGCGTACCTCTCAGTCGTGTACTTCGCGATACAATTGTTCCCGCGGTTCTACGAGGAGTACGCTAAGCTAGTCACCGGGAAAGCCAAAGTACACTAGTTTAGTCAAACGTGGTGTGTACTCTGTCTAATGCGAGATTTACGTGCACGCGATTGGTACGTTTGTACGTCTCGGTCTCTGATTGGTTAAGAATTTGGTGCGGGCCAATCAGAGAGCTGAACGTTAGAAACGTGACGATCGCGTTCACGTAATACGAATTCGCTTTATGCACTCTGAAATGGTGGTGAAGTGTACAGAGATATTGGAAAGGCTTTTGGGATATACAGTATGTTTTAAGATGGCGTTTTCAATTTGAATTAGACTTAAGGTTTTTTGTGGGAATTGTAGGTTGCAAAAAATATGGTAAATCATCGAAAGGATGACATAACTCAGAGGTGGGCCAATACAAATTTCATCTAAATCGATTCAGTGGTTAGATTTTTAAAAGCAATAAATTCGATAATTTTACCAAGAATTTTACGAAACTGCGTAATTTGAAGTAGGTTCTTTTGACATAGGTATATGTGTAATCAATCTTTGTGAATAATTTCGATAAGCAAAATTTTCTCGTTGATGAACGCTATATTATCATCAGTTAAAAAAGTACCGTGCCTTCCTAGCATACTGTATAATATAAATATAAAATGATCAATGTTGTACATTGGCCCCTAACGTTGTACCAACATATGTTTAGCATGTTGATACAAATATTATCCACTGTACATTTCATTACCACAGCATTGCCTTGATGATTATTGATAAGTCATCCTATCTCAAGCCTCATGTAATATTAAAAACGAAAATGTTTATAACAACACTTTTACGTACTACGCACTATTTGTAGTATACACTATGTTATATACTATGTTAACATATGACATAAACAAAATCTTACGAAAAGAAAGGAAATACTACGAGAGGCTCATTCAAGAAGAATTTCCGTATCCACCTCAGTCTATCCGTGACTATGCCACCAGCCCCCCTAGCCAAGTGACATTTGTACAAGCAATAACGCTGATCGAATCGCTCAAATGTATGGAAGTGACAAGGCTGAGTCACGTGACTTATCGAAACCAAATGTCATTTCCATACATTTAATGTCATTTAAGCGATTTCTATCATAGATACCGCTTGTAGAAATGTAACTTGGCTGGGGGCTGCAAAGACTTTTTTGTCTATAATTCGTGTTAATATCAGCATTATACGACCATCACTGGCCTTAGCGTTTATTACAAACGATTCACGGTAAAGCCTGAGAACATAATTATTTTTCTTCACTAGCTTTTACCCGCGACTTGTCTGCGTGGTCTTCAGAATTGGGTTGTCCCTGGGGAACTAGTTAGGAATCGGGACAAAAGTAAGCCTATGTTCTTTTCCATGTCAAAGGCTACATGCATGCCAAATTTCATCCAAATCCGTTCAT
Organism: Plusia festucae; assembly: GCA_950381575.1. Classification (NCBI taxonomy): domain Eukaryota; kingdom Metazoa; phylum Arthropoda; class Insecta; order Lepidoptera; family Noctuidae; genus Plusia; species Plusia festucae. Next base: position 11,255,412 of record OX494447.1, read on the forward strand.
CCGTTTTTGCGTGATTGATTAACAAACATCCACACTTTCACATGTATAATATTAGTAGGATTATATTATATACTTTTAATAATAGTACGTAAGTACGTAGTACGTGAGAGTGTTACAATGTGAATAACTGTTACCACGGTCATGTACTAAACACACCACAGAAAGTCAATGTTAGTGATTAAGTGTTGAACAATTTGATTTACATATTAAGTCGTAAGTTTTCAATAATTTATAAAATGGTTTCATTTTCTTATTTTGTTTTATTTATTAATAAAATTGATAGCAGTATATATCGTTACTCATTGATAATATATTAAAATATTGTTGGTCAAGATTAATGAAATTGAGTTAATTTTTGATGGCATAACTCTCAGCCATAACTGAGTTTTATCAGCATTGCTGAATACTGAGAGATGATCAGCTTATATTTAACTCAAATTTTCTGTATGGCACTCTGACTGCTTGAGCTTTTTCGACTGCTTCGAGAAAGCTTTGCTTGAAAGGCCGAATATATGGATCACTGACTCACTGTTAGAGCTGAGTCTAATTGCCGAATACTAAAACGTCAATCAGTTTGAAGTCAAACGCTGTCTCTGTCTCCGTATAGTGTAAAGTACAGATATTTAAAAACGTGTTGAACACAAATAATTAATAAAAATAAATGAAGGTAGAACGAGCAACATCCCATGTCAAGACAAATACCACCTCAGTCTGCCCGTGACCATGACACCTGCAAAGGCGTCGAAACGTCGGGAACTAAAATCAAAATAAACCGCGATAGAATCCGTTTTAAAGTAGTTTTATTTCAACGCGTTGAAGTTACTTATACGTTTCAATCTGGGCTTAAAGGCCTTAATAATCTTGATTAATAATATTTTTAACTATATTTTCATTTTCCTCATAGTAAAAGAGTTCTTTATATCAAAAATACAGCAAATTATCAAGAAAATTATATCATTATTAGAATAAGATTGAAAGCAATATTTCCATGTTTTATAAATTAAGAATAATTGTGTATAACTTATTGAAAAGTGCAGATTTTATCTCAAATTAGTATTATTCCGTTTTTTTTTATATTTGCATTATGCCAAATTATCTTAAATTTAATTTATTTTTTATTTTTCCAAATTTGTCGTCTGTCATCTGTTTTTAACTGTCACCAACGTAAATACATTTTATTTTCATTTTATTTTGTAAATGGAATGAGAATTGAATTGAAAAATTGTATTTTTTCGTTTATTAGTGTGGTCAGTATAAAATAATATTTTTTGGTGTTGCTCACTTTATTTTGTTCCAAGGATAGTTTTATTGTATAAATACATGTTTATAAATATCTACAGTGGTTTTGTTGGCCGTCCTTAAAGCTTGTTCCTTAAATAATGTATCTGTGCTAAATATTTATCTTTGAAATAAATTATATGAACTTTGCTTGGTGTCCACATAAATATAGTGATATACACTGCAGATAAGTTGCTACAGATTGCCCGTTCATATTTGCAATACTAGCTTTTGCTCACGGTTCCACCCTGGGCGCGTACCGAGGCGAAGTATCCTATAGACTGCCTCGATAAATGGCAAATGGGCTATCTATCACTGAAAGATTTTTTCAAAATGTACCAGTAGTTCTTGAGATTAACGGTTTAACCAAATAAACAAACTATTTCTACCGGCTAAAGCAGCATTCCCAATATGATCAGGCATATCTGTAACATCCTATCGATAGATTTATATTATGACCCACCATAAGCTTTTTTTCTTATAGACAGTCAAATACAATAAGGTCGAAATTCGCGTAAACATACATTTCCATGGTAACAACGTTTATCTTTTTTATTTTGACGGTTTCAAATGATTTATCGTCACAGTGGATCATGATTCCAATTTGTTGATTGCACTCCCTCTAAAGATAATTAAAGACAAGAAAAGATAATGAATACTAATTTAGTGAACACCAAGCAAATCCCAACACTATGTGATAATTATATTGTTTTATTTATGTATGGTGTAGATTTTCCATTTAATTTTAATTAGGCTAAGGTTTATCCTATTGGTTTTGGGTGCATCTTTATGATTGTTCTCAGGGATACATGAGAAAAAAACTCAGGCCAAACTTGGAAAAAATCTTGTATCTGTTTTGCTATTAATAAGATCTCTTCTCATAGAAAATGAACTTATATTTATCATTGGTCACTATGCTTATAAAACGTTTGAAGTTCAGAGTATACAGATTTCATCTTGTCTTTCTCAAATATTATTTTAAGAAGAAGGTGTGCTTCGTTTGTATCCTTATTTTAAAAGGTGGATAGTTTGAACAAAATTTTGTATGCCAGTGGATAGTAAACGGTGCATGGACTTGAATAAACTTTTGTTTCAAATTGTAGTTTTTATTCATAAAATCCTAAATACGTGTTATGCTCTATTTAATATTGTTTTGTGTATGTTTGTTTATTATGTTATTTACTTATTTCACCAATCCAAAAAGTATTTTATCTTGTATTGTGTGTAAATTTACATTAGTAAATTGTAATAGTTATTATAATACATTTTTAATAATTACTGTGAGCATATGTTTAATATTAAAAAAATATTATAATAACTTATACAAAGAGAAAAAAAGCTGTGTAGTAATTAAAAAATCTTTATTACTTACGTATGTACCTACTTCGGTATAAACAATAAAAAAAAACTAAAAAATAAGATTCGTATAAAAAATGCTAGAATTGATAATATAATGGCAATGCACATAAAATGATAAAAAAAGTTATTTTAAAAAGTTATAGTTCCGTTTCACGGCGCTGCCTAATCACAATAATTAATTGATCTTAAATAACATACTGTTATAATTACTAATATAATGTAGATCGACCTGATAATAATATATTTAATTGTTTTATATTATTCAAAACTACTAACTAAATTCAAGTTTTTGATAACTTTTAAACTTAGCTATACTAATTTAAAATGCACTAATTATTTGTAAATAAAATACAAGCTCTAAGACCTCTCTTACATACTAGTGAGTTTAAATCATAACACAAATATGTAATCTTAAATTATCTGACTATAAAACTCGCTTAATGAAAAATAGTACAACAATCATTTTGACAACTTATAATGATCCTTAGGTCTATAAAATTGAAGTTGCTTATCCTTCGAAGACTTCAGCGCTAGCCGCACCATTGATGTCTTTGAGTTCAACAGATTTGAATGTCGCTACGAAGTTGATCTTGCCAATTTTCTGTAAAAATATTAATAAGAGTGATTTGATTGTATAAAGAAACCTTCGGCATTGTATGAGTTAGACTTTACAAGGCCAGAACATATTGTTAAAAAATCTATTCCAGAATAAATCTAATTAAAAACAAATCACCATATAGTTCCCTTTTCTTCTATATGCGGGGGACATTACTATACAATGATAGCCAGTTGCCCCCTACTCCCGCCCACACGTGTTACCACCCCTCCCCCGTCCCCCATCGCCCGCGAATCATGGGAGTGTCATGTATGAATTTGCCAAGCTATAAATATACTAACGTTAGGCAGTATCGGTATCTGCACGCTAACGGGTTCCAACGGTCCGACTTCGCCGGGCGAATACTTGAGCGTGCGGCCCGCAATGCCGGATGACGTCAGCCGGAACTCGCAGCCAGTCAGTGTCCGGTCCAGGGGGTTCGTGAAAGATAACAAGGCTATTCCAGCCTGGGCGATTATTAAGTCCTCGTTGAACTGAAATAGAGAAAAAATTTATTGAAATTTAAATTTCTGATGTACCTAAGATCGTTGACTTTTGTGGGTACAGGTTGTGCAATCAAAACAAAAAATTGTGCAACACTTTTTTTCGCCAGTATACGAGTTCTTCTCGTATAGTCAGTTTTTGAATTCTAGAGACTTATATAATTGACAAGTACAAATGCCAAAATGTCAGTTTTGACATTAGCACTTGTCTATCTTGGAGATTATCCAAGATTGAAAAACGGACTTTATGTATACAATAATAATAGTATATAATACGTAAGTGCTCAAACTTTTTAAACACAGCACCGACAGTAATGAACGTGCATCCTTAAAGCATTTTACTGAACCAGTTTCTCTAAATCTTCCTACTTTTTTAATTTATTAAAAACTTTTGATACAATCTGGAAACTAAATATAATGTCTAAAATCTGAAAACTCACCTTAATGTTAATATTAGGCTTGAGAATCTGGAAGTCGTCGTCATCAGCCCAGGACTGCTTGGTCTCTTCAACGATGGCCATCGCTGATATCTTGATATTGCAGTACTCCACCAACTTCGGCAGGTAGTCGTCTGACTTGACTAGAATGCTTATTTGTTCCTCTGAAAGAAAACTTTCATCTTAAGCAACTATTTTTAATACAAGTCCATTATTATCCATTGTATTGTTCAACAAATATCCTCTCCACTTTTTATATCCTTCTAAAAAACTAATTAAATCTCTTAATTCAAGAAGTTTACCGTATAGATACGATGATTAATTCAAGAAATATGGAACTTATCGGTATAATATTCTAGAATCTAAGACTATAATAAGTAATAGCCTTACTTTTGTTAGCTCCAACGAACATTTTTCCCTCAACCTTCTTGATGACGCCAGATCTCACTCCGTTATAGAAGACGCTGGCCGTTGATAACGATGCCTTGATGTTACGACCCTTAACAAGAAAGTGAGGTTTTGTCAGAACAAATATTGCAGACTAACAGCAAGGCAAGATATAACGTAATACCAAAACAAGAAGCAAGGAACCAAGGAGCATCCTCATCACTTTGTGAGAAAACCTTGAATCTGAAATGACCAACTCCCTTTAGCAAGCGTGGTGAACAAGCCTCTGTCCATCTCTATAAGCCAAGAGGTATTTTCCCAGTTGTCTCATTGGGAAAATTATAGGCCGGTATTATGCCTTTTAAATAACTCTTAAATTTGTTCTTACCTCACTGGAAGTATTCTCGATGTCCACAGTCACCCTGAAGTCTTTGCCGATGGGCACTGTGTCTACATCCCTCAGGCTGAACGTCACGTCGTTCTGCAAGTTGCTGGCTACTGAGTAATATCTGTAACCACATAAACCACTTAGTTTAGCGGTAATTCAAACCGATTTTAGTAGTATATGTGTCTGTTGGTCCCCCGAAGGCTTTCCCCATATCGGCGGGAAAAAAAAACTTCAAATTGGCTATTTAAATAATAAATGTGGACATTACATACATTGCTCCGCATCCAAAGTAAGTAGCTAAAGCACATGTGTTATGGAACCAGAGACAACGAAGGCACCACAAACACCCAGACCCGAGACAATGTAGAAAAGTGTTTTCCTACATTGACCCGTCCGGGGATCGAACCCAGGACCTCATCGAATTGCAATCAATTTACATACATCTCCAGAATCTAACCGTAATTTTGCTAGAATTAGGCATATGGAACCCAACAATATCGATGTCGTACCTCTTAGCTCTTTCGGAGAACCTGACTCCGTTCATGAGCGCGAGTCTCTCAGAAGCCGAGCCCTCTCTGAACTTGTACTGCTCTGTGATATCCTCTCTATCTCCGTCACCATTAGGATCGAACACGTACGGCTTCTTTGTGAGGACCATGCGCCCAATACTGGAGAGAAAGACAACGATATAAGAATAACCGGCTCTGAATAAAATCTAGATTAGCCGTTCAAGTGCAAATCGTATCTCAACTGATATGCTATTGATACCCATTCAGACAACGTGGACTGATCAAAGAGAGATGGAAATACTTTTAAATATAACCATTTAATATAATTCCTTCCAAAATTTGTACGGAAACCATGATTATCATACTTAAATAGGTGAAATTGGAAGATGAAAGATATCTTACTGGTAAGTGTTGCTGTCCACCATAGAATATCCAGTCTCCTCGCTAGGGTCGAGCCTCCACCTCATGAGGTCAGCGTTGACCGACGCCAACATGAACTCGACATCATAGTTCATTCCTATGACTCCCTGCTTGATGGCTTCGAGGGGTGCTGGACCACATTGATACACACCCTTTGAAGTCTCTTGAGGAGTGGCGTCGATGGCTTGCCAGCCTCCATAACCTAAGGTAAAAAATTAATTTCGTTATATATTTTATGGTAGTTGAGTGTTCGCCTCATCTTTCTTCAACCTGAAGGTAGGCAGGCATAGATGGGCTCTTTTAAGTTAAATATAAGGAGTAGGAAAACTACGTAATTTATTTTACAGCCATCAATATTCGAAAGCCCTGTTAAGTATAAGTAATATAAATTGTTGTGTTAGGGCTGGCTCGCTCTTACCCTTAATCACCATAAAAAGAAAGGTAAACAAAATATTTTAGCAAAAGAGTGATTCGATCAGCGATAACGATTGAAGAAATGTAACCTCTGTAAGGGGTGAATGCGAGCTGCTGTATGGTTTTTTGGTAAAAAATGCATTTCCCAATTCCCAACAATTTACGTTACAACGTCTAAGTGTAACACTCAAACTCACCAGCAGTTAAATCAGGCCTAGCCATCCAGACATCATTCCACACGTGGTAATTCCAGATGGAGTCGGTATGCTCTGGCTCATCATTGCTGGGATCATAGCCCAGCTCCTCCATAGTCTCCGAGTAGTACTTGTCCACGGTGAGGGTGCTATTCGCGTCGTGCGCGGACACCAGGTTGGAAACCACGCGAGACGGGATGCCAAGGGCCCGGCAAACTATAGGAAAATTACATTAATAATAAATAATCTTAGGACAACTCACACAGCCATCTGATTCCAAACTAGGTAGAGCATGTACTATGGCAACCAGCTAACTGATAAACATTCATTTATATTTATAAATACATACATATTATAGATAAATTACACACAGACACAGAACAAATGATCGTGCTGGGTGGGAATCAAACCCATGACCTCCGGCTTAGCAGTCAGGGTCACTAACCACTAGAGTCTAGACCAACAGGCCCGTCAATATTGTTAACATTGTTGTTTTATTTCTGTTTGTGTGTCTGTGAAATATGCAGGAAAGAGAATAGGTACCCACATAATCAAAAGTGTGTAGGGTTGTGGTAAACAAGGTAGGTAGTTGCTGATCATGTGGAATATTCGAGATGGAACGAACGACTTGATTTGAAAATATAAATTAATAGTTTAAAAAACACTAAAAAACACGCTTTACTTAATCATGGTCAAAGTTCATTACAAGACCTTTCTAACAAGTCCAAACACGGCTATGATACGATATTTCATCATAGAATGCTAGTGCCTATCTTCCGGCTTCATCATCAAACCTTGAAACCTAATCATGGTCAATGTTCATTACAAGACCTTTCTAACAAGTCCAAACACGGCTATGACACGATCATCCTTCATGAAGTTCCAGTTCATATCTTCCGGCTCCATCATCAGATCAGCACGACAGTACCATATTATTGTATTGTCATCAAAATCACATACAACTGCCAATTTTCATAACGCTACGATCTTTAAAAGGTGGTTAAATTAGTTTTCTTAGATTTGACTACATAGTTACATACATACAGGTCGACCTAATAAAAGCGTGTTAAAAACTTGTCATTTTGACAAAGTTTGTAGGTTGTGAGCTACTGCTCACTAGTAGAAACTAGCTATAATGCTGTAAAACCCTGTGTAGTTACTCCTACACAGGGTTTTACAGCATTTTCTTTAAATAAATTATTATAATTAAGCACCATGCAGCCGCTCTACATAATAAAGTAGATAAAGTAAGTAAGTGCATAATAAACAGGTCAAAGTTCTCAAAAAAGTGACAATGTCGTACGAAGATAACCCGAATTATCTAAATGAGCGGTCGAAATGGTAATTACACAGCAATCTTTTTTATAAACTCGCATCTTATATAAGTATTCCGTCTTAGAACCCATGTGACTAATGGCTGCAATTATCAGGGGGCCGAAAATATATCGGATCCATCTTACCAGCAGTAACTACTCCAGCGAAGACCCAGCACTGTCCGTACGGCACGGACTCCTGCGTTTCCAGGAACTGCGCCAGGATGTCAACTGAACCGGTCCAGTCTGATGGCGCTGTACCATCCTCGTACTCGCCGTCCCAACGCCCCACCAGCACACCATCGTCGTCATTAGAGTTCACGATGCGAGAGATCGCTCTTGTGACCTTAACGGGATCGCCGCGACTGCAAAAAGCAAAAATGAAATTTAAATATGTGAAGTATATAAATAGGTATGTATAAAATATATAGGTGTGAAAAAAGATCAGGTAAAGTCTTACGCTTCTTGCGATGTTTATTTAGATCTGTTTAAAGCCGGCTTCGCACAGTGCACGATATCGCGGAATACCCTGCACTGTCGACGACTACGGACAGCAACGTGAGTTTTGAGAATTGAAGCCTGTTTCAACCAACTTAGGGTATACTTCAAACGTGTCTGCGCTATCACGGACGATAATCTTCCGATGGTGCGTCGGTTAGGGCTGGTCCGCGTACAGTATACAGATACTTATTTTGTTTTTAGACTAACCAGTCAATTCTAAGAGTACGTGACATTTTTGCACGAATAACATCTCACAAGGAGGAATGTAAACGTATTGTATTTTACGTAAGTAGGTATAAACGAAATCGTGATGCATGCGTTTAGATAAACATTTTATCAGACATGCAATTTAAAATATTACTTCATCAAGAATTAATGTGAATGCCAATAAATTACGTGATGCCACCCACCCTTTTCTAGTTAATGCCTACATCGCAAATGACATTTCTAAGGAAATTATTTGTAAATCGCGATAGCTTCGTAGAATCTATTTACCTAAATTAATTATCGATGATTAAATATTACAGTTAAGCTTATAATTAAAACTGGTTAACCGAACTGTAGGTATGGCTGGTATTATTTTTATACCTTAAAAATGCCTCATGATATATAATGCATTATAAGTACCTCGTGAGAACATGAATGAATGTTGATTTCAGTATTGTAAATCTCCAGGACACCGCTTAGTAAATAATTCTAAAGCTTACACAATACGTTCTCGTTTAAAAAAAACCATTTATTAGATTGATATAATAACAATCTAAAAAACCGTTTATACCGTCTACACTAGGCCGTAGAAACACCCCTAAATATTATTAAGTGTTTAAAGGTAGGTCACCTCACCACTCACACACCACCTCACACACCACACAACACAACAAATAATGTTGTAAAGTGCGTTTACTACACGAATAAAATACCTCATATTCGATCGTACCTGCATCCATTTACGCTAAAAACCCGGACACAGATCTCTGTTTAATAGAGATAACAAAACGCATATTTCGACCTCTAAAATAAATATTCTAGCATCCTAAAACTTTGTATTCACCTGGCACATTTGATTGCTAATCTAATCACGTCGCATGACGGTATGTCTGTCAGGTAAATCCAGTGTTGGCTTATCCGTGTTATCGCTACCCGGAATATTATGCTTCAGAAATAATCTAGCCATAAGATACCTGCATTAATTTGTACGAATATAAACGTGACTTAGTGCAGTTGTGCATTTTGTTGCTTGCAGTTTCAACCAGTCCAGCTGTTCTCGAAACATTCAGCTTCGAACATAATGTCCAAAATAATTTTGAGTTTTGACGTATTACAGCGCTGTTTGACGATAAATCTTCACACATTGCAATACTTATAAAGATTCAACGATTTACTCCCGTGCATTCTAGGGATAGACCGAGTAGCTCGACTCGCTACAACGCCGCCGCGCGCCGCCGCGTCAGCTCATGATTAAGGACTCCTTTTGAGCTCAGGCTCTGAAACTCGTCGCTCGACCCCGAGAATGCACGTGAATAAACCGTTGATCTTTATGTAATTACAATAAGTGCCTTGCCAGAGAATACAGGGAGTACAGTAGTATGCTAGAAGCGGTCGAACTTGCCGTAGTTATATACCTACCATTTCATTTTCCTCATATCTATTATTTATCTAGTCATTTTCAATTCCAACAACCATGCTGTCTTTGCCAACTCTTGATTTCTTACGTTGTTATGTCAAGCTTGTTCATTCAAAATAATTTATAGTAAACAATGAAATCTTGCCAATTTGATAATATGTATGTTATGTTTTACTGGAATTTATTTATGTCATTGAGTATTTCCAGGTATTATTTCGTATAAGGGTTCGTATCAGAGAGCCCGTTCTCAGGCGGACAGCGAAGGCCTTTAATAGGTCCCTGGAAAACTTTTGGGTAACTTGGGAAACAAAAAATATCGCCGTATACCGTATTTTACATGGAGCGACTGATTGTCAGAATCAAAATGAGTTCACGACTGCCAAAGATCAGTGTACGACAGTCGGGACCAATGGCTTAAAGTAATTTCCGAGGCACGGATGGGTCGTCTCGGCACGATTAAAAATGGCCACCCATCCAAAGATCGACCGCGGCGAGCGCGGCTTAACCATTGTTATCGTATCTACTAAATGTAATACCACTCTTTACTACAAGTAACTTACTGCCTAAAAGGAACCTCAGCCTTGTCTAGCATGAACATGCAAGCCGGCAGCACGACGGCGTCGAACTGGCCGTACATCCAGGGTTTCCCACGCGTGGTCTTGACAGGACCAACCCACACCTTGCCGACGTCGTTCAAGACGTATTCCTGCAGAAGGGCTGTGTCTTCCATGAAGGTCTGGTCATCTAAGGAAAAATAAGGTTTGTAGATAATTTTATCAGAGATATATCGACCACTGTGTTTGTTTGTCTCCAGACCAAATTTGGGTCTCGGCGGCCATGTACGCTGGAGATATTATAGTGCACAAGTGTGTGCGCAAACACAGGTGCACTCTCTGTTCCTTCACTCTCATAGTCCGATGGGACGGTTGACCGACACGACCGGAGAGGGATCAGCATGTTTGTTTGTAATCCTTCTGTGTATGCCTCAACAGCAGACTAGATAGTAATGAAAGACATGAAAGTGGTTTTACACATTTTGTTTATATAGAATCAATGAATTAATTATTAATGCAGATAGTATAAAGGCTATTGTTCCGAATCGGCTAAATAAAGGGCCTACCTAAAAAGAACTTTATGAAATGTGTACTAGCACAACATATCGATCCTTTGTTGTTTAGATATTATACCAATGCAATATACCAACTTGAAACGAAAACTCTGAGTGCAAATAAATAATATTCCTATCGAATGTTTCCGCAGTTTTCCCTTTAAACTACTTCTGCAAGTAATTGAAAGTTCTATTGCGTTCGAATTCAACTAAATGAAAGAAATGTAGATTGAACCAACTCTATGCATTTTTAAATATTTTTCATAATAAGTTTTACAGTTTACTGAAGGCAGCGCTTACACTCTCCGTTAAAGTATTTAGATTATTTTTCTTGTTATTATTTAGTTAGTGGAAGAGTCTGCTTGTATATCGAAATTTTATTCATATAGGTAGGTGTAACATTTTGACTTTGTGGTAATATTTTAAAACAATAGTAATTGTATTGCAGTGTACTCATACGAGTACACTGAAATACCACAATCAAGTTATTATTTATTCAGGTGACAATTATGTGACTAACTTACAAAGCATCAATTATTCATCTTTCTTTTCACGCAACTTTAAATTTAATTGTGAACTTACCAGGAATCCAAGGGTTGAATAGAATGTAGATGTCCTGATCGAAGTCATAGTAGGCCCTCTCTTGGGATCCTCTCTGCCATGTGATGACACGCAGCACCCAAGCTCCAACAGGCGCGTTCACTGGGCTTGACACCTGTGAGACAAGGATAGCGATAATGTAGGAGAGGGATTGTTTTGTTGGCATCTCTTTCTAAAGAAAACTTTTCAACAATCATATGTTAACGTTTTATGAACTCGAGCCAACGTTTATTGACGTGATAACATCTTATAATCGATGAATGCCCGCGGAATGAATGAAACGCACGAAAAAGTGTCACATTCCACATGAGCCGAACGTGCAAGCGAGAGCGCGGAACCAGCGACAGAGACGATCGGCCTAAGCGTTCGGTTTGTGCTTTGTCCGAGTTGATCGAAGACAGAATGCATTTTTTTATTAATGTTTTATTTATGACGTTGTCACGTGAAACTACAGTCCGCAAACCGGCTCTACAGACAACCAATTTTTGATAATTTTTCAAGTCTGTTGGATTTTAGCTTTAGCTTTGCATGGAACATTACAAGAGCTACTGATGATGATGATTCTATTGTTATATATATCTGAAGTGGAGTTGAGAACTATCCGTTTTAAAGTCCGTACAAAGGCCCTATAAATATCTTCCAATGGGTTTGGTTCCTTAGAATAAGACGTGAATCTCTGATGCGACGATCAAGTAAATAATATGCTTGCTTATAATTCTCCCGCAAAATATTAATTAATAGTTATTTATTAGATAAATCATTTCGATAACATGGAGTAAGTATGCAAAAGTAATATAAATTATGTGGATTTGCATAATAATCTTAACCATGTATGACATCGGGCCATGCATAACGTGACACTTATTATTATGAGTTACGACTATCTGTTTGGTAGGTACTCAAACGTGAAGCGAAGCGGCAGTAGCCTTATGGGTAGGGCGTTGGACTTGCGATCATGTGGTGGCCGGTTTTAATCCTACCCATTGCACTACTGACGTGAAACCACTCGCACGAGGGGAAACAAGAAAACTAGTTATGAGCAACCTGTATTGGTAACAGAAAAAGACTCTTTTTTTCTGTGGTATCAAAAAAATCAAAGACTAGAGGCTTTTTGAATTAGGCTGTAAACATTTTTCAAGTGTTAATTACATAATTATGGACAGCACACCTGATTCGCCCACCCTTCATAGCTTTCTTATGGTTTAAGCCATAGATAATAGAAAGAAGCGTCTCTAGTTGTAAAAAAATATATGAAGTCTTTCCGAATTTAAATAGACTTTACAAAAACAAGTGAATTTAAAAAATAATATCTAAAAACAAAGAACCATTTACCCTAGTAGCAGCCCTTTAAATCAAATGAACAAATACATTAATCGCAAATACTCGTAACAAGCAAATTTGCACATTAAACTACATAAATATAGAATACACTTTGCAAGTTAACAATATTCTAATTACTTTTTGACGAATGTTCGCAATGTCTACAAGGCAACGTGATTTTTTATCCGATGCAATTTTTTCGTGATTAGCATTGCAATTTGGTGAAACGAGTCCTAGAACGGGCAATAAATATGTTCTAAATTACTTGGACTAGATAGTCGTTTATGTTACAGTATTTTAACCGAGTTTTATGCATGAACTTAAGAGTACCTATTAGGAGAAGTAGGGCCAATACTGAAATAGAAACTGGAATAGAAGGAATACTGAGACATCAATCAAAATCAAAAAGTTTTTATTTCTTAACCTCAAGAAGGCGCTCAAGAAACGTTATATACTAATCTAATGATTCTATGTGCTCGGTTCCAAAGTGTCCTTCCCATGGAGAAGAACCGGCAACAAACTCCATAGTTACTTTAAAAAATTATATTGTTACAATATTAGACACTGATATGCGTCAAAAGCGCAAGGTAGCCTGCGGTAATGGAAAACATAAAAATTACCTACATCTTCGGCGTTGGAAGACATGCTAAGCATTCAATGGCTAATTTTGAAAATCTACACTGTTGACGCATTTACAAAATCAGTTTCTCACGCTGTGTCTGTCACATTAAAATGTAAAGAAGCGGCTGATAGACATTTAAGAACGTGTTAAAGTTCATTTGCGCTTCAGTTTTCGAGAGGTAGTCTCTTTATCTATAGTTTACATACATTTATCTTTGGTGTTTTATATATACATAAACGCGCTAAAATTTGTTACCTACAAAACAATTCCATTTATTAGAGCCTGATAATATAGAGCTAAATTTGCAGTTAGTATGTAGAAAGTTACTGGCCACGGGGTCAAGTCTAATGTACCTACACCTTTTTATCATCAGGTTCATGCTAATCATTCCATTGTTATTATTCACATATCCACATTAAAAATAAGTGACACGTAAAGTGCTGATTGGCGGGAGGTTAAAAACTGCCCTGTAAATTGCCGATTTGGGAAAAGTCTCGGCAGATGTAAGTCCATATTGACCAAGGAGTTCAAGAATCTTAAATAAAAAAATATGGTAAAATTAACTTACGTTAAAGGAGAGTGTATTTGGTTCCGGTAAGTCCAGAAGACTGGCGCTCCACGAGTGCTTGTCAGGGACGGCGTCGCGCCGGATGAACATCTTGCCCATGGTGTCCAAGGATGGCTTGTCACCTTCAAACAATGATCCGAATGAAAACATATCAGAACAGGAAAATAATTTTAATATAATATCAGCCCGGAACTGTCACTTCTTTCTCATAAGGAAAGGATCTAACATTGATACCCCCGCTTATACTTGAGGGTTGGTGATTTCAGATTTTATTTTTTGAGGCCCATGTTTTCATACACCCATATATTATGTCAGTGGTGGTTTTAAAATAATTAAGAAAGAACTGGATTGGTGGGAAGTGCCTCAAGACCGAGGGGCCTGGCAAGTTGGGGAGACCTTTGTCCAGCTGTGGGACACCAAAAAAAGAAATCTTTGAAAAAGTCAAATGATTCAAAATAAATATTAAGTGTTTTGTAGACACTGTGTTTTATTTGTAAAATATTTCACGCATATTTCTAGGTACTCAATTCTAATATAGATCTTGTTTGCACTAATCTTATTCTATGCACTACCTTTTTTCTTGGCTCAAATATTCCTTACCAATAGTGAAGACCAGTTGGACGACATCGTTGGCCTCGTCGTAAGGCCTGTTGAACCTCACCACACCGCTGAAGGGCTGTCCGCGCCGCACTATCGTGGTGGTGGGGTTTTCATCGTTCACCACCTCGTATCTGGGGAAGGGCGAGATTGTACTGAAGTAAGGTAGGTACAAGTTCTGTCAGGTTATCTTAATAGTTATGAGGGCCATAGATACGCGATCAAATTTACCGTCAAGTTTATAGCGGACTTGAAGTAAGTATTATTTGTTGTGAATCGCCGCTGAACGCAATCGTAGCATGTTAAAAGTTTTCAATAACTTTTTTTTTCTTTTTATTTATTACTAGCTTCTGCCCGCGACTTCGTCTGCGTGGACTTCAGAATTGGTTCCAAAAAGAAATAAAAAATGTGAAAGTAATGAAAAATGGATAAAAATTTTCACCCGTGTTATAGCTTGCGCTGTCATAGAGAAAAATGTATAAGCTGTCTACCCACGGCTTAGCTCGTAAACATCGGAGAACTTCTTAAGGATTCGGGATAAAAATGTAGCCTATGCTCTTTTCCATGTCAAAGGCTACATGCATGCCAAATTTCATCCAAATCTGTTAATTCGTTTTTGCGTGATTGAGTAACAAACATCCAAACATCCACACTTTCACATTTATAATACTTATTAGTAGGATTAGGGACTTTCATACGGATGTACATGTCAGTATCATCGGACCTTATAGTGTAAATCGTAACAAAACAAACTTAATGAAACTATAAGCAGTTAGGAGTTAGGTGACGACAATATTATGATGGAACCTGCAAACATCGAACATATTTATCTAAAGCTCTCTTATTAAATCCAGTCTTACTGACTGAAGTCTGACAAACTGAATAACTTACTTCACTGTGTTGTGGGGCTGTGCGTTTTCCCTCGGATAAAAGTGGACGATATCAACTTGTAAGGCCATGTTTAATTGAAACCTGTAACAATGAGCAAAATAACATAAATAATAAACATACACTAAAATTAAATCTAATAGGTACTGCGTATAGGAGGAATTTTGTTCAAAATTCTGTATAAATTTGTATAAATTATACGATAATCAGATATTTGGATACGTAGGTACCTCCTTAGTATTCTGTCTGTGTTTAGATTTATAAATATTTATAAGCCGCAGACTGATGATATTCAGCTAGACTTTTTTATATTAGTGATACTTATTTACCTACCTATAAAATAATCGAGAATGGAATTGTCTATGGTGATAAACAGTAAGAATTAAAATTGTATGTGAATGAAACTCATAATCGGCCACAGACAGAATTATTCTTCACTATTATTATAATTGAGGAAGTAAGTCTGTCTGTCTTTCTGTCTGTTTGTCGCCATCCTATTCCCATCAACATTCATGATTTTCGTTGGACGTATCGCATCATCGCACTAGCGAAGGTGATTGCTGCCGGCTGGACAAATTTTGGTAAAACTTGAAATGGGTTACCCTAAGCAAGATAATTTATGTCGATAGTAATGAAAATGTAAATACCAAGAATGGACATATTACTTATTCATCGTCTCGCTAGCCTTTTCTCAAGCTATGTTGGGGTCGGCTGTCTAACCGGATTTAGCTGAATACCGTATTTTACATGGAGCTGCCTATCTGACCTCCACCACCCATTGCTGGGTAATACAGTTTTCCATAGTAAGGCTCGTTGTCAGAATTTTAATGACTTAACGACTGTCAAAGATCACTGTAGGACAGTCGGGACCAACGGCTTAACGTGCTTTCCGGTATGTTTACAAATTGTCACCCATCCACGGACCAATCGCGGTGAGCGCGGCTTAACCTTTAGTATCGGTACAGCTTACACTAAGCCCTCAAGGGACATATTATTTTGTTACTTTTACCGCGATAACCGTCACCGACGCGAGCGGGACCGCGGGAATGTGTATGTTATGGGTAGCTTTTCATTCATATTACTTAACACTATAAATAAATCGTTTTAAATCACATAAAGACAATTCGTTCAGGAATATTTGAAGTCATGTTGCTCCCATTTCACAAACTAGCGTGAAGCTGTATACGTTCGTATCGTGTCATTCGAACAAACATCTCAGTCACATACTCACTAATTACCCACTAAAGTCACCAGCTGTCTAAACGACCTATAAATATCTAACTAGCTGTGCCCTGTGATTTCACTTGCCTTACATCACTAACATGTGACTTTTTCCAAACTTTAAACTTTTTCAATGACGGTGAAACATCTTATTGGCCTTATTACAACCTAATTAAGTCAGTAAAGCTTTTAATTTGGCGCCGAACATCCAGCGCATGCGTCAACTTAACTCTGACGAGAACTTAAAGTACGTTTAATTAGCTTCTCAAATATTGGTTGCCATGCCATTACTATGCAATGCTTCAGGCATAATTAAGTAGGTATTGAAATAATTTGAATGTTTTACAAGTTGACAAATAGACGAGGTATTTAGTGACTAACAGTATGTAACTAATCTTAAATGGGTTAAACGTAGAGAGTGAATAAAACCGCTAACATATTCTTGACATAGGTAAGTACCTAGTATTTTTATTTTCAGTAAATATTCATCGTTTTTATCAAGAGTTATGTATCACGATAAACAGTAGTCTATAGTCTTCTTTAATAAATGGGCTATCTAACAGTAGGCTATTTATTCAAATCGGCCAAGTAGTTCCTGAGATTAGCACGTTCAACTAAACAAACAAACTCTTCAGCTTGATAAATTTAGTATAGATGTAAATTCTTCGCTATCTGAGAAAGACTTTCATATGGAAAGAAAAGACTAATTTTCATATTGGCAACAATGTGTAGTGCTAACTTTTTTTTGCGTAGCAAGAAATTCCGTGAACCTTACAAATATAACAAATGTTATATAATATAATATAGCCATAACTCAGACAATGTTAACAATGTTAGGTAAATATTGTTAATAATATTTCGTCCAAATCAACAATTCCACAAATTTTTCCTTCAACCAAATATATTCTAACTCAGTGCTAAACTAAATGTTTCCAATTCCCTTGGAACACTTTGTAGCATTCATGTCACTAGGCTCAACAATGTTTATTCTGGAAATATCCACCTCCCATAGCTAAAGAACCATTTTGTAAGTCGTAAACTAAACGCAACTGCAACATGGCGTCGATAAATGTTTAAAATAACTAATTTATGTTCCGCAGAAAATGTTTGTTATATTATTTTGTTTTTAAGACCGTTGATTTGGTCACGGTTTTTACTTGTAAAATGCGATCTTGGTAGAAAAAATTACACTGACGCAAATAATTACAAAGTTACCCAGAATAATAGTCGCTGCGTGTGGAATATATGTAGTAATTAGCATAATTCAAACTAACTTTAGAAGGATATTTAAACATGCATGTTACACAAATAAGAAGATTCTAGTTAGGACTGCAGGAATTACTGTAAAATTCAGTAGGTACCTACCTATTCAGCTGAAATCGGTGAGGCTCAAAACCGATCCCAATACACAAAGGTAGACGGAAGAAGAGGATGGTAAAGTGGTGGATCCAATGGTGGAAGACTGCTACGTGATCTCTGATTAATTAGGGCTATATTCTGCCCTGATAATTGTAAATGCAGTACTTGCAAATTGGCGGTTTCGAGATAAACGCGGTAAACGTGTTTTGTGATATCTACACAACAAGTCTGAATTAAATAATGTTTTAAATATACCAGAAACATAAGAAAAAAATCAAACTTTGTATTGATGTAATTTTTTCTTTACTTTATTATTTCTTTTGGATAAAATGCGCATTACTGCATTTTGTTCTACCATCTAGACTTGTGAACATGAAAGTATCACTAAGCCCAAAGGCAGTATTTGTGTTCATTACTGCAAAATCACCTAGCACGTGTTCAGTACTGCGTTTCTATTTATTAATCGTGTCTTATTATCATGCCTGGTACTAGTTAAAAGATTTATTAACTTTTTACTTCAGCTATCAGATACTATTATGAGAGGATATGTGACGAAATAAAACAGACCTTAATAGATACTAGAAAAGTGGTTTAAAAAAATAGTCAGACTTTAAAATACACTTTAGGAACATGTAGAATACTACGTTCAGTGTTAGTGGTACAATAGAAGCTATTTATTATACTTGCTACGCTCAAACGCGGCATTGTCGAATACTGCGTGTAGTTTTAGTGGCGCAAGAAAAGCTCTATAATATACTTGCTAATCTCACACGCAGCAATGTTGAATACTGCGTTAAGCTTTAGTTAGTATTCGTTGCAAAGTACTAGAACGTTAAATAAAGTTGCAGTAACTATAGCAAGTACTGCACTACCTTCTAGCACATGCTGAGTACTGTATATCCTGTTAGCAAAAGTAGTAATTTGGTGCAAGTACTGCGTATTTTGTTATATAAAAAACATGTTTATAATAAAAAAAAACATGAAAATTATTTTTTTATGTATAGATTAGCCCCTTGAGGTGACATTTTTGCAAAAAAGTGAAAATCGCAAAAATGTCGATTACTGCACTTACAATTATGACGGCAGTATTTATTTCTCGAAAAAAATAAAGACTGCGGGCTGAGCCGCCGGAAACAGTTAGTAGACTAATAATGGTTTACAAGAGTAGGTACTTAAATTCATTACCAAATAAATTTTATGTACCGGTAATTCGGGGTGTATTGCAACTTATGAGGTGAATAACAACAAGTTTTGGAATTCATTTGACGATAAATTGGCGACATTCCTAAACGCTAGTATAATAAAAGCAGGAAAGTCAATATTAAACCTAAAGAAATATATTTTTAAATTGTAAATGGAAATCGTAAATTTTTCATTAAATTAATTTATAAAAATGTTGTTATTCACCTTATCAGTTGCAATACACCCCGAATTACGGTACGTATTTCTATTCTCTCGCAGTTAAATATTTTCGGACGAAGCTAATTTAAAATCAATAGCTGGGATAAAAAAACAATCCGCACCACTTGCAGTGAAAATGGTTACTGATTTAAATGACATAAAACATAACCTACTTAAATTCAAGTGGGTGTAGAGATACCTACGTAGAATTATATATACAGGTACAATTCGTAGAACTGTTGGATATAATCTTTGATTATGATTATTTATTAGTAAGACACGGAACAGTATCCAGGACGTTTATAAATAGCAATTGCTACTAGATGTAGCGATGAAGCCATTCTTCAATCTTCTATTTGCCGGCATGATGCAACTGTGATCACTCGCTATTATTGTACCAGAATCTCAATTGTGCATACAGTCAGCAACTAAATTTGATTAACAAAATCTGTTTTAAGCGACAACTTCCGTGGTCGAGTAGTTCGTGGTAGAGTGTATACACACAGTTTTTCAAGGTGTCGCCAGGTCTGAGGTCCCGGGTTCGATCTTCGATCGGGTCGATAAAAAACCTATTCCACAAGGCCTAAGTGTTTGTGGTACCTTCGTTGTCTCTGATTCTGTAACATTAATCTGTAAAAAACCTCGAAAGGGAATACGGATCCCATATAGGGTTACTTTGTTTTCAGTCTGTCTGTCAATACTCTTTTTCTAGGGATACAAAAGTTTAGGTGAAAAAAAAATTCGGTTTTTGTTTTATCTGATTTTAATGATCAACTTTTGTTGCTGACTCTACTTCTATACGAGAAGATATTAAATCAATTAAATCAACAATCAACTTTAATATAGATATCGTTAAAATTTAATGTAGCCTAAAAAAACAGAAAAGTTTTTATTTGTGTAGGGACTCCACACAAAATAAGCTTGTCGGGACATTTCAAACAAATTATAATGTTTTTTAAATCGAAGAATAAAGAAAATTGCATTATTAAATCAGCTAATAGTTATCAATTTTTTTATTCAATGAATTAAAATATCAATTGCTATTATCGAAAGCAATAAGACAAATTGAATTACAATACAAGCTTACTCTAAGTTTAAGTATAAAATATAATGAAAAAAGCTGATAAGTAAGTTGTATATTTTTTGCACTCAAATAATTATTCTTTATTCAATAAAATGTATATATTCTGTTCCTAAGACATAATCCTTACTTCCTTATTATTATTATTTTATTAATACCTATTATAAATGCGAAAATAACCGTCTGTCTGTGTGTTACGCCATCACGCCTAAGCCACTGAACCAATTTTAATGAAATTTGGTACAGCGGTAGTCTGGAGCCTGAAAAATGACATAGGCTTTTTGCCGCGATAACCGACACCCACTCGGGCGGAGGCGCGGGCTACAGCTTGGTTACATATTATAATTATGCAGGATAATTTATTCATTAGGTATTTACTTTGAGCAAATTGCTCAAACAGGCCATAATTCTCAAGTATGTTTGACCAAAACATTCCTAATGCGTATAAACACAGTAGGTATTAGGTATTAAGAATATTATGAATGTCTATGATATATTTATACCTAAACATATTCTGATATATTGTGGTAATAATTTACACTACTACGCGTATGTTGTCGTTATAATATTAATTCTGTGGCCATAGATTAAACGCCTAGATAGATAATCTTCATACAATCGCGTAGCTAGTAGTGAAGTCAAAAATATTGATGTGTATATTGAGCATTATGTATCAACTATCGTCGCCGTTTACATTGTGGTACTCATTCACTTCTTAAACGCCATTGAACTTAAATTAAGGAGATATTTGCACTAGCGATTGACCTTGAACCTTGACCTTGATGACTGACGGTACGTTACGTACCAACCGTGTTGATTTAACAGTTTCAACGGCTTCACTATGCGTGCGCGTACTCGCTTTCTAGGTGTTATAGAACTACTAACAAGAAATTGGCCAAAGACAGAGAGGTCAGTGGCCAATTTCAGTGAAATTTTATCCTTGTCACTTTATCAGTTGACTTTTCAAACTAATTTTTAAGTTTTATCTATTTTTCTATAGTACCTTTTTTTTGTTTTTGTTATCCGGAGGAAATCCTCATGGACTGACTACCTCCGCCCTGGGGAAGACGGAGGGGCGTGCCGGACTCCTACCGGCTAAAACCATCGGAGTGCTTCTCTATTCCCTTTTGCCGGGATCACACGGGAACGAATTTCGCAATACTATCGCGATTCCCGGCAGGGGGGCTCCATGGATGTAACCACTTCATTGAAGGAGGGATCAACTTATTTGGCGTGACCACTAATTATGGTACTTCAATATTAACGTTTATATCTATCCTTCTATTCTTGCTTTTTCTAGCAATTTTTCAAGAAAACAGGGTGTTTGGCATTCAATGTAATATGCCAGTTTTATTGTTATTTTCTTGTATGAGGAGAAACATTACAATGTCGTGCCGTAATGTGTTTTACTGGTCGTTAACAGTTAAATGAGAACAACAATATAAATGTAATCACGTACCTATGATTCTATTAAATAAGTTTTTATGAAACTGTTATTATTGTAATTATTGTTATTTTACAATTAACAATAATGTTTTTTTAACTGACCAGCTTAAGCACGTGTAGACAGAAGTAGTTATGTAAGAAATCAAAACACAACAACATTGAGATTTTATGTGAATATGCAAGACTCTTTATAAAATTAAAACAAAGTTGACATAAAAACACAGTTGACATAAAAACGGTTTCCACAAAACAAACAAAGTTATTGGAACTTTTCAACAGACTTGCTTAAGGAAGTAGTTTCTGAACGAGTAAGGACCTACCTAGTGATAATGTCACTAATAGGTATTTTAAATGCGAAAGTTTGTGAGTTCACGGTCACAGATGGACCAATTTTGATAAAAAAATTGGTGTGGAGGTAACGGACACCCTGGATACATACCTATGCTACTTTATGCCCTGAAATAATAAGTTAGTTAAACTGCGGGTAGCACCGCGGGGCGTAACTAGTATAATAATAACGCTGTTGCGAAATAAGTTTTTTTTTTAAATCATTTTTTCCAAGCGATGATCTTCACCGATTGTCAATGATACACTTAGAATAATAAAGAATGTACATAATGACTGTCACCTTGACACTTGAGGTTCTTGAACCTGCAAACTTACGCACACAAATCCGTTCAAAACCACGACATATTTAGCAGATGTCGGTGTATCAATTTTGTATATTATAATGATTTTCTTTTTTATTTAAAACTGTTAGGAAACGTTTAGGTTGTTGCTGGCATGGATGCTGCCTAATATTGGCTATTTAAAGCTTTTTGGTTAAAAATAATTTACCCTATAAATAGAACGGATTCTAATTGACACGAAATAGATATAAGTATATTATTTTCATAATCTGGTGCATTCGATTTGAACAACAAGAGTCTTAAACAAATCGAACTTGAACAAAAAGTAGTGATAAAGTCCAAAATATCTCATTATTATCGTTTTCAGATTAAATTCTTTAGCAATCGAGGGGTCAAGAACTCAAGAGAATAAAGCACACTCGTATCTTTACTAAATACTAGCTGTTGCCCGCAGTTCCGCCTGCAGTCCCAATTTGTTTCTGCTAAGAAATATCGATAGCCTGATGACAAAAATGAGCTAATTGATTAGAAAATTTTTATTAAGTATGTAACATTTAAATGCCAAACGTATTCAATGAGCTTGCTCTACCGATTCACTGTCATCCAAATGACATAATTCCGCCTCTTTCTGTCTTAACCGTTTTTGTATCTAGAAGTTTTGATTGAATAAAAAAGGTCCTCCTGAAAAAAGGGTAGGTTTGTAATTACCACAATTGCCTTCTAGGCCATCGATATAGCCTATGTTACTCAGGGATAATGTAGTTTTGAAAGGATTTTTTGAAATAAGGTCTAGTAGTTTCTTAGTTTATTCGTTACAAACATACAAATCTTTCCTCTTTATTGTATAGAAGTATTGATAAATGGGTATATTTGTAACTGAAGTACATTCATCTTGTCTGCTACAATCAGCCTCTGAATAAGCCAACGATTAATGAAGGTATAGAGCTTGGTATTTAGAGGTAGACTTTGGAGAACGGTGACCACATTTTAGGAGAATACTGTGACAGGAAAAATCATGGACAAACTTTAGTACATTGATACACTAGCTGTGCCCGTGGGTTCGCCCGCGTAAGTTGTCCCCGTTCCATTATACATTTTTTGTAGTTAATTTTCCATTGTTTTTTATTATTTATTTTGCTATTTGGGATGGAGACGAATCCAATGAATCAAAAATCATGAAAATCGGTCCACACGTTCTCGAGTTTGTGTTGTTACAAACCCGACTTTGTTTCGTATACATTGATATTATGATAATCAATTTTTTACTGTTTTTTTACTCCGAAATATTTTCAAAACAAGATAGGTAGGTTTTTTTTCGAGGTATGATATATCCGTATAGTTGGGCAGAATATTAATTTCAGTATTAAATGTAAAACATAAATTATTTGAAATATTAAGTTTATTGCTCTTTGATAGACATTTTATCTTTATTTGTTAAATAAAATAACTCTACAAACTCGTTTATAACGAATTCGTTTTTATTTGATTTACGATTATTTCTCAAAGCTCATTAATAAAATATAATGAGAAATCAAAATGAGAAATGTCAA
Source organism: Plusia festucae (assembly GCA_950381575.1). Lineage (NCBI taxonomy): Eukaryota > Metazoa > Arthropoda > Insecta > Lepidoptera > Noctuidae > Plusia > Plusia festucae. The sequence continues at coordinate 11,279,724 of OX494447.1, forward strand.
TTCGTAAGATAATCGTCCCTAAGATGCAAGTTTTCTGGCTATATTATTAAGCTACACAAAGATAAGATTTTTATCAGCTGTAATTGGCAACGAAAGTATTTTTAGCTGTGACATTTCAGTTAATCAAACATAGTTGCTAAGATGCTATAAGTATAAAAAATATTATAAAGAGTCAGCAAATTGTGACTTTAACAATTAGTGTTGAGGGCTCTTATTTGATCCGTTCAATACTAAGAGCTCTGCACGCTACGTTCAGCACGAAACAGCTCAACCTTAGGTTTTTCCAAAATTAATCTTTTAAATTATTATTTTTTTATGTCTAAATCTAAATCATGCTTTGCAGTAGCAATCCGTTGAAACCTGTAATTGGTAAATTTCTGTTTTTGTTGTTTTGTCATATTTTGTATAGCTGTTGGTTTTCCTTATATAAATAAATAAATAATGTGTATTTTGTCAACTTTTCACTTAATGTCTTTCCTTATATTTATTACATCCTCAATAAATTCTCATCTCTAAAACATAAATATAAAACAAGCGCCATTAATAACGATCACAATTTTAAAGTCTTTTTTCTTTACGTTTTTCGGCGAAAGACAATTACACATGATTATTTATAGCTCATACTGAAATAGATATAACAAAAAATACAAAAACAAAAAAGTTAATCGCAAATAAAACGCATAATTTTTATTAGGCTAAAACAAAAACATTTGTTATTCTAATTCCTGCAAAAATATCCTTGTTTTCAATATACTAATGGCTTAAAAAATACGTTTAGAAATAAATGAAAAATGTTTACCTTTAAACTAACAAAAATATAGATCACAACACTAAGTCACAGTCACTGAAAATATGTTTAAATCCGAACGCGTTAATCAATACATAAAATTGATCCGCTGTACGCGCAAGCGGTTGTCGACTGGCGAGCGATGCGCGGGCGCACGAGTATATGATGACCCAATGACTGTAGGTTACCCAAAATTTTGGAAAACTGACAGACTATTTGATTAATTCTGTAATTATGGATAACAGAAGAGCTCTTAATAGTAAGCATCGCACAACAACCATTGTTTTAATAATAATGATTAAAGAAACTGACAATATTTATTATTAAACATAGATTTTTATTAAAAAAAAATTATAATTGCAGAATTCAAAAAGAAGACCGATCAGTTAGTAAATATGTCTAATAAAGAGAATTCGGGCAAGGAAATAAGAACCCGAAAATTGGCGAGGACCGATTCTAAGTTGCTTCTTTAACTAAACTCTGCCTGCCACTTCGCTCTTAAACGAAGAAGAAGAAAACGGATTAATATTATATAATATAGGTTATTTTAAACAGAAAAAAACCAATCCCACTTCGCAAAAAAATACATGAGTTTCATTTTATGATACATACTACAATTGATTTGTAAATAAATTTGTAAGAAACCAAAACTTGTACCAGTACAAAACTAAAGAAAAAAAGTTTTCCTCGATAAGTCCCAATAAACAACAAAATCATGGTCACAGTAAAGTCTCGGTAAATTTACCGCCCAATTCACAGTATACCTAGCTAATAATAGTTACAATATGTCACGTATGTGTCTACTACGAGAGTTTCCCAAAGGCCAACTGTTGAGTGAATCTGATTCACACGTCACTGAATGACGAATATTGATTAAGTAACCGTGTTTGTGAAAATCGATTTCGGTTAAACTAAAGGCTCTCGATCAAGGTGAACCTCGTTAAGTACTGGCCACCTGGGAGTAGGTTAAAACCTGTTTTGGCAATCGTAGTGATTAATCATTCATTCGATACTAGTCGATAAGATGAAGACTTTTGCCAAAAAATAAAAGAATCTTAGGTAATCAGCTTAGCAGTATACCTGCATTATTTAAATTGGATTCATGACTGTCGTAGCGAATAGCAAACGTAGATTAGGATGGTCAGCTAGATGGACGGATGACCTGAAAAAGTTAACGTCGGACTGGATGAGGAAGGCGGAGGACCGGGTGTTGTGGCACACACACACTTGGGAGGAGCCTATGTCCATCAGTTTGTGGACCGCGATAGGCTGAGTTTTACTTACGAAAGCCTAAATGTTCATAAGAGCTAATCATAATTATGTATCGGTACAAAATGCTTATTTCTTAAACTAAACATGTGTTATAAATTTTGGAGTCGTCAATATATACAGGACAATACATACAAACATAAGTCACGTGACCTGTCACTTTGTATGAAAAGTTCATTTTCTATTTTAAGATTTCGACCCATGTTCCTTGGGGAAAGTGGTTTAGTTTTATGCACCTGATTACCTCGTTGCACTCCATAAAAAATAATTCTGTATGTGTGCAAACTCAAAAAGCTAAGTCTATATTGACGACTCCAACAACACATACATTTCACAAAACTAAAGACTCCTTTCATAATAATTATTCACCTCCTAAATAAATGAATTTCAAGGAAAAATTGTACCCGTTTTGAATCTAGAAACTATCTCATATAAAGACGTCCTAAAAATCCGAAATACTACGTGAACTACGTCATTCAAAATCCCGAATTCAAAGTACAGTGGAAACACGAGAATGGGAGCTATTATTAATCATAGTATTTCGACGTATAGTTATTGGGAATCGTTGGAGTTATTAATAAATGTTTACAGGTTGAGATGAAATCGTCATAATATGTCGTAGTATCCTTATGAGGGTATACTAGGTACTCTTAACTAATCATTTTCGTCAATGTAATACGTGTATGTAGTGAGGGGGAATTCCTCATTCGATATTTTTGGATTTCGTCATCAAATGTTTTTCTGTTGATCGATATATGAATACGGTGTTTTTTGTTACAGCTCAAATCGTATGTTATACGTCATACTTTTGTTATCTTTTTAAATTTATATTTCGCATACCAGATGAGGTCATGTATAATAGGGAGCAAAGTTGGATAACATCTCTTCATCATCAACTTATCAATTTTTGCTAATCTTTCCCAGTTATTGTCGTCTTATTAATTATTAATCATACAATGATTAGGAATGAACGTAAATCCATTGGTCCATGCCTGGGTCCAAGCCAGACCTTGGTTACCAACAATTTTGTAAGCATTTCAAGCTAAGAAAGAAATCTTATGCATTATTTATTCAATAACATATTAGGGTACATCCTTTAATCACGCGATCATATCATGAGTACCTTAAGATCCTGATGATCATAGGCAGAAACTATTCTCTAAAAGCAATGGACTTTGTCCTTCCTAGATGCAGCTTAGATAAATGAGTAATAGTTTAATACATCGTGACATTATGACGTGGTAAGGAATCACCAAGATTACTCAAGTCTTACGCTCACGATCTCTAAGGGGGTAAAAAAAAATTCATGGAAATAACTAGAAAAGAAGAAGGTTCACTTTCCCTGATACTTTGGGGTTCCATATTTCAAAAGGAAAACACGTAACCGTTATAGGACCACTTTGTTGTCCGTCTATCTATCTGTCCGTCTGTCTATCAATATCCTTTAACTCGAGAACGCGCCGAGGTTATGAGTTAAAATTAAAATAATACGTTTTGATTTAGAGTCCCAACCCAATCAATCTTCTAAGTTAAAGTCAAAAAAGATACTTTCGTTTGATAGAGATACAACCATTGCGTCGGTGGGCGGGCCGACTCGTACTTGTCCGGGTGTTATCATGGAGTTATTTGGAATCATTGACTACAATTAATCTATTTTTTTTTCATGTAGTTTAAATTGTCTCTCCTTGTACTGGATTTTTTTCTTAATTTTATTATTTATACAATCCTAAAAATTTCGCATATCTACTTATACATATCGACACCCACGCGAGCAGTCGCAGGCTACAGCTAGTATTACATATATTAAGTAAGTGGGTGTCCGTCCTTTATACAAGTAACTATAATTTTTTTATACTCTTCTATTTAAATGGCATGATACCCGTTACCCACATGTCCTTACCATATATAAAAAAGAATTACCACACTCTAAATAATTTATTTCCCTTTTTTGTGGCGTTATCTCCTGTTCTAAATAAAATTCGTACTACGATACGTACTATCATAGATTAGGATATTACGCAAATCGGTCCAGCAACGAAGTACCCCGGATATCCATATTTGGTAGAACCTACGTAGAATTTTGGTATGGTTTGCCGTTTGGCATTGGACTATATCCTCTGAGAACAAATATTTTTATATCAACTTTTGTACCAACTTCTAATTTATAACTTTGTTGCTTCAGGAACATCGCCCTGGGATTTGCAACATAATGGAGAGGAGAAATTAGAACCTCTTTATAACCAGTATTCGCAGGTTTGAGTCCTGTCGGAGGTTCAAAACGATGATGACGAAAACGACGAACATTATCTTTTTAATAAACGAGGTAGGAATTCAATCCTTGCGTGTAGCGGAGCATTTAGATCACAACCTTAAAGAACACCGAGATTTGGAACAAGCATCTGAGGATCAAACTAATGCTTATCCCAGCGGGGATCGAACCCGCAATACGTCGTCGCGTCGACGGATGCCACTCGAATACTCTGTGCAATCAATAAATACTTTTCTTTTTTCTGCGAGTGATAACATTGCAAACGAAACGTAAGTGTTACTTTTGACATGCCTCTGACATAATCTCTTTGACGCCAACATGACGCCAACAGCTCGGGTCAATAACCTATAAATGACATCTAAAATTTGATCAAATTAAATGTTCGCAATTATGTCAGTGCAAGTAAATAATTATGTTTGCATTTATTTATGGTGGCTTATGGTGTGCGTAACATTCTTTCAATGTTTAAATAATAATAATAATAAAATCTACCCACGTCAAATAGGTAAATGCAAGTCTAGTCATCACTTAGTTAACTCTTTATTCTGAGGATCGTGATCAATAATGCAATAGACTTGTCGGTGGGCGCCACATTTCTTGGTTCTAGAATGGGTCACGAGTTTAAAAATAAAACGAATTCTTATTATGAAAAGCTGGCCATAATTTGAGCTCAAAACCGTTTTCGAAAACAAAACAAACTCTTTTTTTTTATATTTTTTTTTATATTACTGTAATCTCGTTTTTTTTTTCTATTTAATTATAATTACATAAACTATAGTTAAGTACGTAAGTATGTCCACGCCGAGAGGTCATTGCCATCATTATCACTATTTCGACACTAACGAGGAAAAACGTTTACTATAATAATTATAAATTAACAAACATATAACACACGATTTATTAATGTATGCCATATATGTATTCAACTATTCATCTATTTGTTTGTTAAGTATCAATAAATTAGTCAACATTCACTCTTCTTCTGCCTACCCTTTTCCCAAGGTTTTTTGGGTCGGCTTCCAGTCTTACCCAATTTAGCTGAATGCCGTATTTTACACGAAGCGACTGCCTATCTATCCTTCACAACCTTTTGCTAGGTAATACCTACATTATTCCATAGTAAGACTGGTAGTCAGAATTGTAATGACTTAACGACCGTCAAAGATCACTGTATGTCAGTCGGGAACTCGGGACCAACGGTTTAACGTGCTTTCCGAGGCACGGAGGGGTCTCGAAGATAGTAGTGTGCGGGACCGTAATATATTGATGAACATTTTTGCCAATCTTTTATTGACAATATTTCATTGTGTGTCTGTATGCCTAGCCTCACCTAAATCAAAAGAGATTTAAGCCATTCTAAAATTAAAATTCTCCAGAACTAAAACTGGATCGTAAAAAATATCTAGACAGATGTTGGCAAGACACCAATTTTTTGTGATCAACTCAAAAATATATGTATTTTGTTCAAGTACCTCGTAAAATAGGTGGTCTGCTATGGCATATGGACTATTAATAAAAGTTTGCCATTATTTGTTTAACCGCTATTGTACCGTCACACCTTTACGTAATCATGCTGGGTATTGTTGTCAAGCCCCGTCGTCTTTGAGTGTAGTGTATTCATGTACTTAAAAACGTCATAATTTAAATTCCAATCGCATTAAAACTGTACTCGACTTTTAATAAATATAACAAGTAACATATACACGAAAACGAGTAATTAACAATAACACCGTTTAATCAGGTCAATGATATTTAAATCCTCGAGAGGGGATGGGACGGGGGGGACACATTACAAGAATCTCGATAAAACTCGTTTTGGTAAACGAAGATGGTATTACGAATTCGGTCATTGCCATCGGGTATTGGCGATATTGGCTGATATATGGCCAATTTTTATACCGTTTACATAATACTGACTCACTTCGAGATATCATTTTTATTTCGTCATTATCATCTTTATAATAATAATATCTTGGGACAGCTCACACACAGCCATCTGACCCCAAATTAGGCAGAGCCTGTATTATGGCAATCAGACAACTGATAAACATACTTATATATTTATAAATACACACATATTATACATAAATAACACCCAGACACAGAACAAATGATCGTGCTCATCACACAAAGAGATTTGTCCTGGGTGGGAATCGACCCACGACCTCTAGCTTAGCAGTTAGGGTCACTATATAATAACCACTAGACCAACAGGTCAGTCTCACAATCCCTTGTCATCCTACGTCTGTGCACGTCTATTTTTACTAGATTTCACACGCGACTTTGTTAGAAAAATACTTTGTAATTGTATGGAACTAAAGAATAAATGCATGCTAATCAAGTTCATTATACGATCTTTATGTGCGTACTACAATACTATATTCCAACCTCGTCACAAACTATTCATAGTCACATTATAATCTGCGTAACAATGATGTAACTGTTAAATGTCTCAGCTGTCACAGCATACAATCGACCACACATTGTCATGTCTTAATAGTTTGACGTTGACATCGCCCTTGTGCCAGAGCAGTATAGTTCATTTTCGTAATTAATTGTTCAACAATTATGAGTCCGTTGACTGTACACGGAAGGAGTTTCCTTCGTATATTACAATGGAAATTAAATACGCCTACGTTTTATTATTAATTAATTTATCTATTAAAGCTATTGTTTGTTGTATTTTGTCATGTTATTGTCTTTCGATATTATTTTTGTTCTATCACAAAAATAATATCGAAAATAATAAGAACAAATGATCGTGCTTATCACACAAAATTTTGTCCTAAGTGGGAATCGAACCCACGCCCTCCAGCTTGGCAGTCATAGTCACTAACCACTACACCAACAGGCCCGTCAAATTATCTTTTCGAGATTACCTATTCGACAGATTTTCACGTTGTTTAAGAAATACCAATATATATGTTACCGGCCAAACCCGATTTCAGGACAAACTAGTTTTGCCTAGGCTAAACTAGTTCTTCCTATACGCGATAGGATTAACTAGTATAGCCTAGTCCAAACTAATTTGTCCTAAGCCCGATAGGATAAACCAGTTTAGCCTAGGCTAAACTAGTTGAACCTGATATAAATACGCACACTCTAGGAGAAACTAGTACGGCCTAGTCTAAACAGTATATCTGTTGTGGACCAGGTGATTAAACCGGGCATTATTTATAATGCACGAGCATTATGAATAATGTCTAGCTTTATCGGGCTAAGTGATTATTTACTATCTTAACTTCATTATTTATCACATTGCACGGTCATTATTATGTTGCTTCATGATAGTTGGGCAATTTGATAATAAAGCTATATTTAACACACATAAAGTCGTGAATCGCTTGAAAGGTTTTCCAGCACGGGGCGGTCGCTGCCGCGACTCCGCTCGCTCCGCTCACCGCCCTCGTGCACGTAAGGGTCACCATATTAACCTAACCTAAACCTACCGGACGTTGGGCAAAAAGTTTTCAACACAAAGTCGTGGGCGTATTTATATTAGGATCAACTAGTTTGGCCTAGCTAGGTGAAACTGGTTTATCCTATCGGGCTTAGGACAAATTAGTTTGGACTAGGCTATACTAGTTAATCCTATCGCGTATAGGAAGAACTAGTTTAGCCTAGGCAAAACTAGTTTGTCCTGAAATCGGGTTTGGCCGGTAACATATACATTTAATTGAACCAGTGTATTCCGATACGTAACAGATAGGTAGGTCTACAATCTACATAATAGGTGCCTTTATACATATAACATTTTACAAATAAAATTGAAAGAAAATCTTGTTAGAATTTTTCTCATATCAGTCATACTTGCGTCAGGCTGGGATACTGACCACTACCGAAGACGTGACAGGCGGGGATGAATGTCGTGATGGCCTAGCGGTTCAAAGATCGGATGCACATGCTTGCAGGTTCGAACGTGGGCAAGTACGAATGCAAATTTTTCAAAGTTATATGTACTTTCTTAATCGTGCTTAGACATTATTGACAAACGGTGAAGGAAAAACATCGTGAGGTAACCTGGATTCCGAAAATTGGCATCTGAAATCGCCATACCGCAATGAGCAAGCGTGGTGATCAATGCTCATTCCTTCTATATGGGAAGAGGCCAGTGTCCAGCAGTGGGACGTTTATAGGCCGCTATCATACTCAATAGTTGGTACTTCATCATTAACGTAGAGCCAAATGACTCATAAACACTGAATTAAATATTAATATAAATAAGCCCTTTGTCGCAATTTCTTTGTGGTAGTATTACTAATAGTATTCGTTCTTATACAATGTTAGTCATGGTATGCGTACGCGCAGATCCGCCTACGTTCAACAGTCATTGTAATGACATAATCTTCGAGTACAGTAGACACATTATTGATAACAAAAAATTACTAAAATGAACCTTAATTACTTGTAATATAGGCGCAGTTAATGATTAGTTATTATTAATGTGCGCTGTACTAATGTGAGTACTGAAACCACGAAAGCTTTTAATATTCTTGTAATTAATATTCATTCATTTGCTTGAATGTATATAGCCCCCAGTGAACGACTATATTTATACCCGATTTCAAGAAGGGAAAGTTCTGAATTCGTCTGTATGTTAGTTACACAATATCTCCAAAAATCGTAGATCGATTTCAAAAATATGTCTACAGGGTATACCTCTGAGGTCTTCCCATCAATCAAAATACGTAATTTGTGCAATTGAATAGTTTGGTTTTTGTATATTTATGTATTACTTAGCTTCTGCCCGCGACTTCTTCTGCGATGACTTCGTCAAAGGCTACATGCATGCCAAATTTTATCCAAATCCGTTCAGCCGTTTTTGCGTGATTGAGCAACAAACATCCAAACATCCACACTTTCACATTTATAATATTAGTAGGATTAATTATCTCTATTTAAATTTTTTAGAACAACTTGAATTGGGGAAGCTACTGCCCTTTAAGTAATAGGCCAACGTAGTTTTACTGATAATGTTTGTTTATGTTACGTAACATAACAACCTCCTTCCCTTATCTTTATAAATAACCACAATACAGGAAATTGACAAAATAAGTTATTTATTTAATATTTGGAACACGGAAAACTGTGTGCATACAAAGAGCTTAGATACCGTAAGGTAACTATTTAGTAATCTGTCCCGTAAGTACATTGAGGTTTAAAAAATCAAATAACTCTGAAAAAAAATTGATATCTATGCTAGAACAGTTTATTTTTATTTTTATTTGGTACGTGATCTCTTAGAATGACTTCATATTAATTATTCGTGTTAATTATTATCTATTTATATTTTACCTTTACGTAGATTTAATAATAATTTTACAAGAATAACCAATAATTAATACAAACTTAAACCGCATAGGTAATGATGCAAAAGTGCATAATAATATATTATTCTTTGTAGGTCATAATTATGATACTACTAAATAATGGGAATTTATTTTTCTTCAAAAACATAATTATTATATTAATTAAATTATCCCTTTAAAATTAACTAAGTAGAACAGTTATAAACAAAACAAGTATTCATATTAAGGGCACCTAAATCCTTGTACAATCGACCTTAAATCAATCGCAACAAAGAACTACAAAAATCAACCTTACTGCCTTCAAATAGAAATGTTAGTAATCAGTCTGTATTCTGTGTGGTTGTCTGTAATAAGTCGTGTGTTATTTCTCGGAACCCTAGTCTGGTAATTACATAGGTACCTATATGACTTATGACTGTTATGGCGGGAATTGCAATCAATGACATACTTTTGTGAATGCATTTGGTAGGTATATAACTTGACTGAGCTATTTGCTGTCTATGCATGGGAATTGTCTTTGATTTTAAATTTTTGTACATTACCTACCAACTTATCAGTGATTTTTCTTTAATAAGAGTATGAGAGGAAAGCTGATCACAATTACATTTTTTTCATATTTTATTATGTTCAAACTGCAATGCGAACTATAGATAACGAAAGAGCTTTTAACTGTTTTGTTAAAAAAACGGTTTTCATTAAAAAAACGCACAGGTTCAAGTCTTACATGATATAGGTAATAATAGATAATAATTATAATATACAGGTGATCAGGTGCATAAAACTGAACAACTTACCCCAAAAAACAGGTCGAAATCTTAAAATAAAAATAAACTTTTCATACAAACATAAGTCACGTGACCTGTCAATTTGTATGAAAATTTCATTTTCCCATTTAAGATTTCAGCTTATGTTCCTTGGGGAAAGTGGTTCAGTTTTATGCACCTGATTACCTCGTAGGATATCCGCCCTCCTTTTAAAATAATCTTGTATCATGTGGTACCTAGTTCCTTTTTTTTTGTAAAGCCTATATTTAATCCCATTGCTGGACAAAGGTCTCCTGGTAGGTTTAATAGGCTAGAAAAATATGTACCTATTGTAAAGTAGTTATTTTCTATATTCTTTTTAAGACCAGAATGAATGGCACATATTAACGGTAGGAATAGCTTGCTGAGTTAGTAAGCTGAACTAGCAGAGAGCAAGCAGGTCATGTCTGTTTAAGGACTCGAAGGACTGATGGTCGTTAGAGCAGGCGAGTCCTTGAGTGGAGACCGCGAATCAGCAAACGTAATGTAGGACGCCCCCCAGCCAGATGGAACGATCAGAACATGAAAAAGGTAGCTGGGTCGGACTGGATGCGGAAGGCGGAGGATCAGGTATTGTGGACCGCGATAGGCTGATAGGTTGATTAATTGATTGAACGGTAGAAATAAAAAGTTTTGGGGTGACAAGGGACAGCCCTTGTCACCCCAAAACCATCGCATGTAAAGCTTAATTAAACAGATCAGCTTTAATTAATTTGCGAGACGCTTTACTGGCGCTCTTCATAATAATAAAAAAAGACGGTTTGATTCTGTTCCTTTTATATGATCAACTCCAAGAAAAAATTATGAATGATGCCTAACATCTGCGTACCTACTTGCATTATCTAGAACACTGGATTTAACACCTTATTTCTTTAGAATTATAACATAAATTACTTTAAAAGATTTAGATTAAGACCTAAATGAATGAACAACTTTATTCAGTTCACAGAATTCAAGATGGCTGACGCATATTTGGCGCGTCAACTTTTGGTACTCGTATTGAATTTATCCTCATATTATGGGTCAGGGCCGATCGCCTTAATTATTTTGTGTAACAATAATTATTTATTACGCATTTCTTAATATTATTTTTTCCTGTTCATTCTTGGTAATTGAGAAGGAAAGTGCTGGCTACATGTGATTTAATTGCTGGTTCTTTTTGACACACATTTGTAGATGTATTTAGTCTGTATAAGATCTAAGAACATTTTATGGATTTTTATAGCCTATCCTATCTTATTAGATAAACTGTTCCCCTAAAAGAGGGCAAAACACGTTTTTCACAGGAATCCAGCCTTTTTTTATATTCTCATCCACGGCCATCTGAAGTAATCTGAACTCTAGCTAGGCAGAGCCTGTACTATGGTAACCAGACAACTGATAAACATACTTATATCTTTCTGAATACATACATATTATAGATAAATAACACGCAGAGTCCCAGACACAGAACAAATTTTAATGATCGTGCTCATCACATAGATTCTCCTGGGTGGGAATCGAACCCACGACCTCTGCTTTAGCATTTACGGTCACTAACCACTAGACCAACAGGCCAGTTAAACTTTTCCTGTTTTTACGTTTTTTTTCTGTCTAAATATACCTATATCTTAATGTTTAGTTAGGAATGTATTGCATAGTCTAGACAACCTCAGAAACATATCTTATATCTATGCTAGACAACAGTTAATTAAGACGAATCATTGCCATACAAATAATCGACAACGATTTGCCTTATGATGATTGCATGCGCATAGCTTTGATGGCTAGCTAAATAATTTGCAGCGGTATAATCGTCCAGGAATCTACTAATCACTTAACTAAGACTGGAAATACATCTACACGTGTTTACATGGATTAAATATATTACTTAAGTTTAGTAAAGAGGTGCAGAAAGTGTTTTTTTTACCTAACTACCTTTAAGGCTCTAGATAGACGGACTGCATATCAACTGCATTCCAACCGCAAATTGCAGTTCAGGTGCAGTTCGATTGCACAATGACACAATGCACAGTTTATTGCAGCCGTGTCAACTGCATTTGCACTGCACCTGAACTGCAATTTGCAGTTGTAATGCAGTCCGTCTGTCTAGAGCCTTACTTGTTATAATTATTATATTTTTACGCCGTACCTAACTTGATTTTTGTATAACGGAACGTGAAAAAAAACGGTAAGTGGTACGTCCCAATTTGATCACATATATGATATAAGCAGTACAAAATAGAGAACTAGTCACAGAAATATAATATAAGTTCTTTCATGACGCTATAAGAATTACCGCATTATTTAATACAAATTTAGATAAAAAAATTGGAACCGTAAGCAGGCAGCTTGCCTCAACTTCATAACAAATATTTTCGCTCAAGAGCGAGCGTGATGATCAATGCTCGTTCCTTCTCTATATGAAGAAGAGCCCTAAGCCCAGCATATTGATTTTCAACTCTCGTTCCGGAACTGTTTTCATATCAATTTATTTTAAAGGAACTTGTTTCTTAACTAGGTATATACTTAAGTATATTTCTTTTTCGAAGTAAAGTGTTCATTTGCAAACGTGAAGATTATACCACCAACTTATGCGTTGAACATACAAATTAGCAAATTATCTTTCAAAGGACATTTTCTTATACGTTGCAGCCACCTATCTAGACGTTATCGAAATACTTCCACTAGACATTAATTGAGAACTAAATTATTGACTTCACACTTATGAAAAAAACCCGTTATAAGAACTTGTTTTTATTCATCTAAAAATATGGTTATAATAAAAATATTAATTGCATAAAACAGGTTGGTTATGATAAATTGGATTATTTTATAGATGGTGATTAAAGGAATTGTTATGATACTAAATTATCTGTAGTCTTCATGTTTTAAAGGTTTCTACCAAGTAAGGACGCAATATTCTAAGTTGAAAGTATAAACAAACATAAAAAAAATTACAAACTTAACTTTATACACACCTAAGACTAAACTAAAATAATTAAACTAGTACCTAATTAAATTATCTATATCTACTTTCCTGGTAAGGTAACTTGCGGTATTGTGTAAATTATCATCATACCTTTGATACAATAAATTTTCTAGGTAACGTGGATTTTATTGATTCTAAGCATTCTAAAGTTTATAACCGACTTTTAAAGCGATTCTCAATTCAAAACGCTATATATCAGCAGTGGTCACTTATAGGTAATTATCATAAAAATAGATTCAATAGTTTTGGTATAGGTACCATTATAAACCAAATTGAGTATTTTGAAACTCTCCTGCAAATCTCCTGTGCGACCTACATAGCTAGTAACCTTTCTAAAAGAAAAAAAAATGTATTTTTTTATGAAATCGCTTTTTTATTTTTTATGTATGTGTTCCTAATCATCAATTAATATCTTTACCATATCTACCTATATACAACCTTTCCCAAAACTATCTCAAAGAAGAGACACTTTCAAAATGAGAAAAAAAAATATTAAGGTAGGTACCTACGTCTAAGTACTATCGCAGTCAATTTCATACAAAAAAACACGGGTAGGTACTAAAAGACTAACTTATGAATAAATACCTACGCATGAAAATGATAAGTAATAGGCATGGAAATCAAAGTTTCATGTAAGACTATACTTACTGAGCTTAACTGTATTAATGTGTAACAACAAAGTGAAATATTATGGTAATCATACTGTAAGCTATCATTATAGTCGCCATGTAATTTGATATCCCGGACCGGTAAGACTTGGTACAGACGCTAATGAAAGTGATAAGACAATTTATGATGATTTATTCTTTACTGTGTCTAAAGTACCTAATAATATTCCACTATACGATATTGCTGTTTACTTGCTAGGTTCAAATTCAGCTAATATGAAGCTACTCTTAAGTCTTCAGGAATAAGTTTTTATAAGCCCACTGCTGGCCACAGGCCTCTTCCCATATAGAGATCGAATGAGCATTGATCCTTGCTCATTGCGGGTTGGCGATTTCAGATTCCAATTTTTGGAAGCCAGGTTTCCTCACGATTTTTCCCTTCACCATTTATCAATGATATCTTAGAATAATGTGACTTTTTCAAAGTTATATGTATTTTACATACTTACTTAACTTGCCTGGATTGGAACCTGAATTGAACCGCTAGGCCACCACGACATATTAACCGATCTCACTTGATTCCAAAAGGTGTCAAAAATATCCACGTTTAACTATCAATGTCCATTACGAAATTCATCCGAGAATACCATTATAAGCGTGATATAAAAATAAAGAAAAGTTCAAGAATCAGCATTGTTTTCGACTGTACAATCACCGCAGTAGATACGTAGAAACCTTGCATATTAAATGCTAATGTTATTATAATACGCACTTCATACACGGCATTCAACCAAATACTGACAATTTATCTAAAGCCTGCAGAATGAACATGAAAATACCACTGTTAGGCTTATTTGTATATGTATCTTTAGTAATATGTATTGAAAATAATAAGATCGATTTGATCATGTCCTTTGTTACATTGGATAGTAGGCCTACTACCCTGCTCGTACCATTTTCGTGTTGGAGTCAGTGTAAGTACATAGCTACGCATGTATTGCAAAGCCCTGCACATAAAGCTCAAAAATTGTAGATAGCTTCCAGACTTACTGGATTCAGCAGAGCACCAGCTCCCTTGGACAAAGTACATTTCTGCAATCGTTATCGCTGATCGAATCGCTCAAATATATGAAAGTGACAAGTCTAAGTCACGTGACTTATCGAAGAGAAGTGTAAGTTTCATACATTTAAAGTCATTTAAGCGATCTCTACCATCGTTAACGCTTGTAGAAATGTACTTTGTCTAAGGAGGAAGTCTTTTTCATGAAGCGACTGCCGATCAAATCTCCAGATTAGGTACTTCAGTATTTTAACAATTCCGGTCCTAAACTATTGTTGGAACTAATCTATATTTTTTCAGATACATTGAAGTCTTTAGCAAAGAGTCTGTCTACCGTTGGAGCTGGTATAGCCACTTCTCTACAATACAACAGAACGCAGTACGATCTGCAGTACGTATTAATTGTCGCTGATTTAAGCTGTCCCGGAGCTGACAGATTTTTGGCAAATGTGAGTCTCTTACCAACCAATTTTGCTGCCAAAAAACTGACTGCACGGATAGCCGAGTGGTATAGGTCACCACGCTAATTACCACTATGCGAGACGTGCTGCGGGTTCGATCCCCGCATGGGACAAGCATTTGTGTGATCCACAGATACTTTTCCAAGTCTGGGTGTTCTTTGTGCATGTGATTTGAATGTTTGTGAAACCCCCGCGACACAAGGATTAAATTCCTTAGTGCGTCGTTTTTTTAAAACAAAAAAAAAAACAATATTTTCTCTAATACTTACTTCTAAACCACCGTTTAATTTGGTATTTTAAAATTGCATAACGGGAATTAACGTGAAATCATACATTAACGTTTAAAAGCTTGACGTTTCGATCGGGTTGTGGTCAGTGTAGTCGCACTGGAGTCTGGTGCAGTGTCATCGCTCCTTGTGTCTAGTAGATCATTCTTCAACTACCAGTTGAGAAGTTCTCGTTAATCCCCGGTACGTTATTTTATTACTATTTTCTTTGTTGGTCATAATCTTGTATATAAAATCTGTCGTCTTAGGTGAAGTGGAGAAATAAAGCTTAGCAATAACATCGTTTGCTTTACCTTTAAAATTCCCCATCCTTCTTCTTAGGTTGCCTCTCCGCTACCGGAGGTCGGCCGTTACACAAACTTGTCTGGATCCTGTCACGCGTGAAAGTTTTCTGCGCTGGATATACTTGTTCACTCCCAGATGTTTCTGAGCCACGACTTCTTACACCTTCTCCTCACAATCTTGACCTGGATACTTAGTTCTGCCTGCCCTTATCCCATTCATATGGGGTCGGCGAAATGCGTATTTTCCTTCCATTCCTCTCTATTACTCGTCATCGCTTCATCCACTCGTTTCTTTCTCATATCATCTTTCACACAATCCATCCATCTCTTTTTCGGTCTCCCTCTGCTTACCTTAATCTTGACCTGGATACCAACTAATAAATATGTCTGATTCAGAATCATACTTTTGTCAACAAATTACCTAGAACTCCTTTCATTTTCATCTTTTCTACAGATAAACAAGGATGGTTTCTTCAAAGCCCCATACCGCTGGCTATTGCTGGACTATGAGGAAAGCTTGACAGTTCTAAATACTGTGGATATCCTGGTCGATAGCGACTTGGTGGTCACACACAAGCTAAGTGAACAAGAATTTGAGTTTTTAGAAGGTAAGTGGAAGACAATTACAGAATTATTGAAGCGGCGGTAGTAATGGCTAGGGCATCGGACTTGCGATCATATGGTTGCGGGTTCGAAGCCACCCATTACCATTAACACAATCATCTTAGTTTAGCACGAGGGGTTAACGAGATTACCTACTAGTAATGTGCGACCCGCATTGCTAGTAATCTTGTTTAAAAAAAATTATACATTAAAATAATCTTATTTATCTCAACAATAAAAAAGTATGCCTCTGCCTACCTTTTAAAGAGTTTAAGGCATTATACCAATGCATATTTTCTTAGTGCGTGATATTATATCTAATAATTAGTATATCTAATAATTAATATTTATAATATTAGTATTAATATGACTTTCCTTACTGATATAAATGTGACATTAAACTGTTTAAATTTTTGGCATTTATTTGACATTTAAATTGTAGTAAGTTAGAATAACTGTAATATGTAATATTATATTCAGACACAATGAAAATTGTTTGTGAATAAATAAATGAAATGAAATGAAATGAAATTTCTTAAAATTACGTAGGTTTATATCATAAGTGCCAGAGTAAATCATAGTTCTATGGAATTATTACAAGCAATTAATTGCGAACATTCCTTTAGGAGCAAAAGTATCTCATAAATCATGGAAAGTATTGATGACTGCGTATTAATAAAGACATATTAATTAAATGGAAAGATCTGCGCAATAATGTATGAATTAATTACTGGCTTTGAATGCGACGGATCAAGAAATCCTACTACTAAAAAAAAAATTTTCCTTGGGTGAAATGTATTTTATTAAGTTTCTGAATGAAAAAAAAAGATAAAATAATACATAATTAAACTATGGTACAAAAAGTGACATCAAAGGAGTTTTTTGATGAATTTGTTGAATATTTTCCTGCCTTTTTGGTTAAATATCAAATATCTAAATAATTTTACATGCTAACGAAAGCAAAAAGCCAAATAGGTATAGACAAAGGAACTAATAAAAACGTGGGAAGCAAATTTTGTCGTAGTTATAAAAAGTTAATTTCTCATACGCAAAAAGTTATTCACCTTGAAAAACTAGTCCTGTCTAGGTCATGAAAAGGACATTATTGATTAGTAAACGCGCAATTGTAATTGGGCCATTTTGTCTAACGTAAGTCGTAGGTACCTACCTAGGTACTTACTTTCCAGTAAAATGGGTTGAAGTAAGATTTGCAGTAGTTTCCTAAAAAACGCATTAGAATCAAGCCAAAGTGACTTACAAACAAAGGCGATTCATAAGAAGCAAGTAGTGAAGCAGTAGTAGTAACTTATTTCACGAAAGATAATTATTATTGCACTCGTCCCACACTGAAAAAGTCAATCATAACTTCTGATGTAACTAAATAAAAAATAAATAAACGTGGACAACATCACATACATTGCTCAGAATCCAAAGTAAAGTTCTGTGTCAAGGAATCAGAGACAACGACGGTGCTACAAACTCCCAGACAATGTAGAAAAGTGTTTTTTTCTACACTAACCCGTCCGGGGATCGAACCCAGGACCTCAGAGCTGGCGACACCTTGAAAACCGTGTACACCACTCACCACGGAGGTCGTCAATACTAAATATATCACTTCGTTCGTTTGAGAGACCAGTTTTTTAATAATTTTGCTGTTCTCGAATGTCCATGCAAACGGTATCGCGGGTGCACCAAGTCCATAATAAACTGTTACGGTATGCAGACAACTGACGATCAATCACCAGTTTTTGTGCACGCTAATTAGTTTTCCAAATCTGAAATTTGTCAAAGTCAATGACAAATGCTTTTATTGCATTCTCACTGGCTGTATTTTTATATGTCCTAAAATACAAGAGTCGAAAAAAATAATACAGTTAGAAATAACAAATTGAATCCAATTCTAGTAAAAAAACTACCTGACAAGTAAATTAATTTGTCTTTTCATTATTTTTCCCACTGGTGTCTGCCATTACTTATTAGCTTGTTCTATATAAATAAGTAGTACACACAAATGTGTGTTTAAGTTGTTATACTATTTTGTGAGTACATGTTGGAATGAACAAGGATAAAATTAATTAGATTAATAAAGACATTCTTCTTATAATGATTTATGATTAATTAAATACTATACCTCCTTATACCACCTCAATGAATGGGCTGTCTAACACATAAAGAAGCGTTCTAGCGTACCTTCAGAATATGAGGGTTAAGAATTGGGGACTGAAACTGTTCGCGTTCACACTGTAGCACTGAATTATTTCACGTTAGTAATGTCATGTCAGAAAACTCTCATTGAGAGGAGTCGCCGTGACACTGTAATTAGGATGTCTTTTTAATTCAAGTCCATGATAAAATTATTTACATTTCTGTGTTCAATTCGTTGTTCTAACTTTTAACTTACGAATTCTCACAAAAAACTATGATTTGTTACAGCATACAAAGTATCAGAAAACTCTGAAGTTATATTCACAAAAAGACTGACATGGAGAAGACCTCAAAAACGATCCACTACAGACCAAACCAGTTTAGCAGTTCTAGAAACTGGGAGGACATTTCCGAAGACCGTTACAAGTCGATACGGGGTGGTAGAAGACTATAGGACTTCTCTTGTGTTGTCTGCGAGAAGACGGGACCTAAGAGGCCATGTTTTGACGATGGCCAATGTCATCACTGACAGTAATGAGACAAGGAAGCATATGGATGATAGATTGTGAGTAAACACTGATCACAACCATTTTCACCCCGAATATTCAAGAGCTGCTTAATTTTAAGATTGGTCTTAATTGACTATGTATGACTATGTAGCTACTTTACGCCTTAAGGTCACAGCTCATTACAACCACCCGGCACCCACTCCGCACCGACTCGCCTCCTGCGGTTAGTATTCTTTATATGGAATTGTATGGGAATGCGCTCACTATATCAACTCCGTAGCGTCACCAGATCGCCTCGGTTATAAGCCCTTCACGCGCGGACGGCGGGTGGACCACTCGGTGACAACTCGCTGCTCGAATGCTTGACTTGCGTTGACTGGGTGTTGCTTACGCGCGGGTCCCGAGTGGACCGCGCGCTACCTGCGATTGATACACGCGAGGACGATACTTGGCGATGATTTCTTTTTTTTGTTGCGTCTTTTACTTTCTTCTTCATCAAGCGCGATAGCTATGATTGCCAATTCACGGTTTGTAAAATTTGTGAAGACCTAGTGCCAGTTATTAAAAGACTACTCGAAAATTCTTGGACCAAGCGGCGTCCACTCGTTGGCCACTCGGCGTTCACTCGTTGACCGCGTGGGGTCCACTGGTTGACCGCGGGACGTTTATTGGTGATAACGCGACGTCCACCCGTGGATTACCTGTCGACAACGAGTGGATGCCGTGCGACGAGGCGGTGCGGGGTGGGTGCCGGGTGGCTCTAATGAGCTGTGTCCTTTAAGACAGCATGAGACTCAACGGTGACTTTAAACTGATTTAAGACAATGGCCGAGTTTTCGCTTAAACAGTCATCTCTTCGGTAAATCCCTGTTGAATATAAAATTTATAAACATAAAAACAAAACATTACGATATTAATTTATCGTAGGATATTTGAATTATTATGATAATCACGTAACGAGCCGGACCTGATAATCAAGTTTTGGTTGTTATTTTACATAAAACATGTAGGTATTTTGCATTTATGAATATTTCGCTTAAAACGTATAATAAACAATTTATTTAGATACCTTATACAATTGTACTGAAATTGTACTGTAATCATTTGAATGAATAAATTAATAAAAAACCTAAAACTCAAATCAAATTAATATTATTGCAATTTTTTATTTCAGCACAATTTTAATGTCAATTAATTTGAAAAATCTGAAAAAATAACTAACGAATTATCAAGAGTCGTAGAATGTTTATCTTGATACTAGGGATGGGCCGAAATTCGTTTTACATTCGGTTTAACCGAACTTCGGCAGCTTGAACCGAACTTCGTCATTCGGCCGAATTTCGGTTAAAATGCCGAACATTCTGCACTAAATATACTTGCACTATCATAATAGAAATTAATGAAAAAACTTATCTGTACATAGTAACAGTGAAATAAAATAAGTCTGATATACTCACACCTAGTCATTTATTTGAATTATTAAAAGTCATACGTGATAAACAAAGAACTTAAATTGATCTTTTAAACTACCTGTCTCAAAAATCTTTGGTTACTTAATCAAACAAAACACAAAATTAAACCGCTCTTCTTACTAACCAAACCAGCCTTAGAAATCTTTCTTTCTTAATCAAAATCAAATTTTACGGGCCTGTTGGTCTAGTGGTTAGTGACCCTGACTGCTAAGCCGGAGGTTGTGGGTTCGATTCCCAACCAGGACAAATCTTTGTGTGATGAGCACGATCATTTGTTCTGTGTCTGGGTGTTATTTATCTATAATATGTATTTATTAAGAAATATATAAGTATGTTTATCAGTTGTCTGGTTACCATAGTACAGGCTCTGCCTAGTTTGGGATCAGATGGCCGTGTGTGAGCTGTCCCAAGATATTTATTTATATTTATTTATAAAAACCAACATTTTACTGCTCTTCTCAACAAGTCTTAGAAATCTCTCTTACCTAGTCAGAACACACAATGAAACTGGAAGTTCTTAATAATGTGTTTTAGAAATATTTGCATAGGTAGGTACTTAACTTAATAAAAATACTAAATTATATTGGTCTCCTTAATAGTTGGTCTAAAAAAAATCTTTAACCAGACAATAGCACGTGACAAGCTGGTGACGTCTTTCGACGGGCGGGGCACATCTAGCAATATTTGCAGTAAGTGCGTAAACAAGTCACAACACGAAAAAGCGCGGCGAAATTGAACCGAAGTTCGGCCGAACTTCGGCCGAATTTTTCATTTTTACCGAATGTTCGGCCGAAGTTCGTATTCGGCACAAACCACATTCGGCCCATCCCTACTTGATACCTATTAATTATACTTCTTCGAATTGGCAGGTGTTTTACAAATAACGCTGTATAAAAACTGGAATTTGAAAAAATCCGGTTGAAGTTGTCACTTGTCAGGACAAGACGGCAAAATCAAAAATCAAAATCATAATATTTTTAGGGTTCCGTACCTCAAAAGGACAAAACGGAACCCTTATAGGATCACTTTGTTGTCCGTCCGTCCGTCCGTCTGTCAAGACCGTTTTTCTCAGGAGCGCGTGGAGGTATCAAATTTATATCCAATACTTAGGCCTAATGTCCCTTGGAGCTGTGGAAAAATCAAACTCCAAAGCCAAAGCAATCAAAAGATACAGCCGTTTAATGTTTATGCCGCAAATTTTCGAAACTCGCACGGGAATCCAAACCTACAGGGGTACTTCTCGTAGACTTAGAACCTTGAAATTTGGTACGAAGTAACGTCTTATAGTACAGATAAAGGAAAAATTGCAAAAACTGTAAATGTTTCCTTACATCATATAAATAAAATAATTTGAAACTTAAATTTGTACGGAACCCTCGGTGTGCGAGTCCGACTCGCACTTGGCCGGCTTTTTTATTTCTAGTAAGCCTAAAATTGGCGCTTTAGAAACGTTAACTTTACAACTAAATGACTGAAAGTGTCAATCCTATGGAGAAGAACCGGCAAGAAACTCCATAGGTTACTCTTAAAAAAAAAATAGTTTTACAATGGATCATTTTTAAATGAACTATGTGCGTCAATAACGCTAGAAACATAAAAAAATAATGAAATCTTTCATAGCGGAAGAGAGCAAAAGCAATTCTATTCAGCATTACATAAAAATGCTTTATCTCCATACCTCCTCCCCTATTTATCACTGGGATAACCTTAACTTCAGAAACGCCTGATCTCACTTGAACAAAATACCTCAGTCACGACTTACCACAGGAACACGGACTTACCAGTAACATACGTGTTTATGCTAATCTACCAATCATTTACTTAAAACGCAGATAATAAAAGGATATTTATTTATTTATTTATAAGTAGCCTTCACCTGTATTGCAACATACTTGTATTACAAGTTTGTTTTGTTACCTTTTTGATGCGTCAACACTATTTTTAGTAAACCTCAGAACAACTAGGTACTTAGGTATTGTATTATGTAAACTAGAAACAAAGATTTTGCTTAGTAAATTGTGTACAAAATATCTAGTATTTGTAATATGTGTGTTAAATAAATGTTGGGACTTTTTTGTAAATGATAAAGATATTTTGATGAGGAGGAGAAATTTGAACGCTCGGGTAGTGACCTCTGTGGCTTATTTGGGAAAGCGACTGGTGCTTTGAACCAGTAGTCGCAGGTTCAAGTCCTGCCGGAGGTTCAAATTTTTCCTTTCTTCTATTTGTATTTAATTAATTTAAAAAATAGTGATGTCAAATAGCAATTAAAATCTGATGCTGTCCATATTAATAAAGCTAGTTACAACAACAAAAGCATTAGGAACATAACACAACAATAAAGATTATACGATATACGATTGAACAACAATAGTCTCTCTCACCACAGAAAACTTATAACTCAGATATCATTTCCATTAATATCTCCGAAGAAACTTGTATATAAAATGGCGGCCTAGTTCCACTGTCTCCAACTTTATCAGACAAAGTTTATGCCATCAGTTGGGTCGGACGTGACCGGGATAAGATGGAGCTCATCTATCTATACTATAATAAAATAGTAAATTACAACATTCATTTGCCGGCTATCAAAATGTATGTAAAAGCATCAGGCAAAAAAGACTAAATACTTTGCTGTAAAAAATTGAGAGGATATTTTCAATAAATCTGAGACGGACTTAGGCTATGTTTAAACACGGTATTACATCCAGGTGATGAGAAATGGAGATTTATATTCCCAAAATCTTTTTTTCATCCGCACACGTAAATTGGCATTATTGACGTGTAAACAACCAAGTAACCATGGTAAAAACTACGTTACTATAACGACCATATTGAAGTATGAGTCACTTTTTAGGAAAATTTGATGTAGTGAAAATAACTCGGTGGTTGAACGATTAGAAATTAATGTTATTGCTGCAAGTTCAAATCCAGGTGTGACTGTGCCGTTTTTTTTTCATTTTTATTCCAGTTTCTTTCACAAGTTCAAATCTCAGTCAAGCTAACCCTTTTTGTGTCTTTTAGTTCAAAATCAGATTTTTTATAACTTTTCGCTGTGGTATTTTCAATCAAAATCATTTCTGTCTTTAAAAAAATGAGGTTCAACGTAGTTTACCTAATGGTCGTTATTGATATTATTATTCCCATGTTTTCTTTTGTTAATCTGTAATATTTCTTGGATAGAAATAATAAATTGTATATTTTCATTTCAAGTACTATAATTATATTTTAATAAAAAACTCATACTGAGGTAATCTGCTGCTCATGCCATTTTTAATGCTTAATCAAAGTGTATCTTTTAATTATCTGTATTTGTGATATCTTGAGAGGCTTTTTTCTCATAAAGGTTTTGCGTTTACCGGATACAAGTTAAGCTAATGACGGTTTTACAGATGATTTTACAGTCACAACCCCGTTCCAATAACTAAGTTAACTAAAACTAATTTAACTAAAAGACTCCAAATGTTCCAAATACTTAGTACAGTGCACACAAATGAATAATGAATAAATTTGCTATTGACTTTTTAACATAAAATAAATACGGACCATAAATAAAAATAAACTCTCCCATCAACTTTAGGTAAACCAAAGAATAAAGTTTGCCTTTTCTAAAATTTACCTTTCTTTTTTCTATATCTGTCTTTCGCTGTTTGTGACGAGTGTCCGATGGCGAACTAAAACTATGAGACCAATAAATATACGAATTACAGCGCCGGCGCCAGCTTTTGCATTAAATGGACCAGATTTCTGTTTTTATTCAGCTTCAGCATCAAATGGTACCTTCAAATGTAGGTATATCAAGCTCCGTCAATGTCCGCTTCCAGTTTTACCGGCTTCAGGTGTATATCGTATTTCTGTCTGACCTTCACAATCCATTTTACTGGGTAATTCGGTATCTTTTGAAAGCACTGGTAAAGCAATAGCAATGACCAAAGATCATTTTTGACGGTTGGTTTATTAGTTTTAGCCTGCCTGTCTCAAACTAATACTTGATTTTTCACCCAACACTGGATTCCAACCTGAACGATACTCTTGCTGGTCACACTCAGTATCAACCACCAAATCAACAAGCAGTCTGTTACGCACGGAATCTTCTGCCTAGCTTTTTCCCAAGCTATGTTGGGGTTGGCCTCCAGTCTTAACGGATCTAGCTGAATACCGTATTTTACATGGAGCGACTGCCTATCTGACCTCCACAACCTATTGCTAGGTAATACAGCATTCCATAGTAAGACTGGTTGTCAGAATTGTAATGACTTAATTAACGACTATCAAAGATCACTGAATGACAGTCGGGACCAACGGCTTAACGTGCTTTCCGAGGCACGGAGGGGTCTCGATATGTTTACAAATGGTCACCCATCCACGGACCAACCGCGGCGAGCGCGGCTTAACCTTTATTATCGGTCAAACCGTACGGCTTACACTTGGCCACGAGCCCTTCTACTATGAGACGCATATTACCTCTAAAATCTTAGAAATTATTGTAGAAGTTGTTATTCTTTTTATTTTTTGTGTCGCAACTTCGCAAGTTGCGCAAGTAAATGCATTTTCTTTCTTTTAGTCTGAGAACCTACCCATGTAGGTTTAAAGGTAACAATTAGGGAATCTTATACAGTGGACTTGAGTGGACACCGGAAAACCTGCATGCCAATTTCCATTGTTTTCTGACGGTTACGTTGTCACTCTGCTGATAATCAATCTAAAACAAGATCGAAGCCTATCCTCAGGGTTAAGAGGCAGATAGGTGCCGGTGGTGTTACAACACACCTAAACCATATGAGTTTTGCATTTTGACATGACAGTCAGTTGACCCAGTTGCATGATTCACTACCTCGCTGCCTTACATCCCCCGTCGCTTGCAGATCATGCGTCTTCGTCGTCTTTCATGGATCATGATCCTTTTCGTTTACCAAAATTAAATTTTTGTTACATTTTCCAGTTATTTTAATTTAACAACAAAACTACTGAATTGATCGATTGAAATTTATACATAATATGAAACCACCTCGAAGACTTACCTACTCTATAAAAACTATTGAAATGGTCCACAATTTTCGGAGATAGACGGAGGGGTGGAGTAGCGTATACAAGAAGAACAGTCGACTCCAGTCGCCGCGCGCCATGCTGCTATGTCACATACCGCTCAACTATAGCGTCACGACGCTTCAGCTATAGCGTAGCGACGCGGCTCTACTATGGTGCCATGACGCCTTTTAGCTATAGCGTAGTGACACCACTCAATTGTAGCGTTGCAACGCCTCGCAATTGTAGCGATTTGAACACCTCTCAGCTATGGTGTCGTAACGCCGCTCTAATATGGCTACACGACGCCTCCCATCTATGGCGTCGCGACTCTTATCGTCTATGGCGTTGGATATAAAACTAAAGCGTTGTGACCACTCAGGTAAAGAGTCACGACACCCGTTAGCTATGGCGTCGTGACACTGTGTTTGATCACCATGGCTGACTTTTATTTCAGATTCTATTTTTTGGAAACATGTTTCCTCACTAGGTTTTCCTACACCGTTTGTCAATCATAAAATAATTGACAAAGTACACATCACTTTGAAAAGGCCACATTGGTACTTGCCCGGGTTTGAACCCGCGACCCTGTTCTTACGAATCCGGTCATTGAACCGCTAGGGCACCACGACATTTCACTTTCAGTTATTGACGGCAATAAATACACTGATCAACGCGAACAACGTCGCGGGTACAGCTAGTACTACCTAATCGTATTATGTTTTGATCTCTTTGTATTGGTACCTAGGATAGCGGAAGAACAATTACAATTGAGGAATCATTTATAATACAGGTCTATAAATGTCCCACTGCTGGCACAGGCCTCTTCGAAAATAGAGAAGGAATGAGCATTGATTACCACGCTTGCTCAATGCAGATTGCCGATTTCAGATTAATGTTTCACTGTTTGTGGTTTCTAAGAATAATAATTAGGAAAGTATAGTTTTACTTTGACAATTCACATTGGTACTTGCCAGGGCTCGAACTTCTTTTCTTTCTCAGCTATATGCATACAAATCCGGTCATAGAACCGCTAGGCCGCTACGGCATTGAATCATTTGCTTGACATCCAAATGTAGAGTATGGAAAATCGATGCAGATTTTTGATATTATGTAGATAAAATCCAATCGATTTTAATGCATTTTCATAGCATTTGTATTAACTTGTATCGGCTTCCTATGTGATCTATTTGCGGTCACATAGCTATAATATTGGACTAAGAGAACGAAGAAACGTAGATCAAACATAATATTCCAGAATCTTCTAGTGACCATTCGCCAATCCCTGTTAAAAAATTATCGCAATTCAAAAGAGATGAAGATACAATCTATATTTTATCTTATCACCAAAGTAATAAGTTTCAATTTCTATCAGGAACTTACATCAGGACTCCATCACGAAGATGTCCTACGCTGTTGTTAAGATCTGCTTCCACATGCTGAACGCTACAGAAAGGCTGTTATTTACTCACACTTGGGGATATAAAGACAAGAATGGACAGTGGCAGGGGATTGTGGATCATTTGCTGAAGAAAGAGGCGGATCTTGGTATGGCATAACGATTCCAGCAATAAACAGAGATGCGGACAATTTATAAAAAAATAAAAATATATTTATTCCGTTGGAGAATTGATACGTATTTTTTCTTTTTTCAAATTTCATAAAAGTTGTAAAAGATAAGGCGCGTCAAAGTTCAGGAGTGGGGGCTTGTGACGTCACACATTGGAGAAAATAATAGCCACAAGTGACGTGTCGAGCCCTCCCTCCTTACCTGAAATTCGTTATACCTATCGTATTCGTTATTTCGAGATAGCAGAAATTATTTTTCATCATCTGAAAACCAGAAAATTATAGTCCGCATACCTATTTTTGTGATAATGATCTGGATTTTACGGCCTGAAATTAAAATTGTCATAAAACCAATCACAATATCAAACATCATTTTTATAGTCTAACCTAAAACGCACATTATTTTTTTTCGCTAATTTTTTAGCAAGATTTTAGCCTTTTTGGCAAAGGAAAAATAATGAGGAACATGATTTCAATCTTAAATTATCATGTAATTAGAACTCCTCAGTTACTAATCAACTAACATTACGCTATATCAAATTTGCAATAACTGTACTAATCATATTAATATTTCCTGTCTATAACAGTTATAATTGATTTTGGCTAATTTTCAACTACTTACATCGCAAAAACCTATCAATCGGTTATTGAACTGATTATAGGTGCTAACTAGTTATTCCAAAGCCGTCTACACTAGTTTTTTTTATATAATTCAAATCAGAATAGACTTTAAAATAGATTTACATTTTAAACAGCAGTATCAATAAATTTTTCTGAGTTAAAAACTAGTAATAAATAGATTAATAAAGCTGAATGCTGATGCTGTGATCACACCCCTGTTGTATCAGATTGTCGCATTTCGGCTTGACTTTGTGCCAGTTTACACGTACTTTAACTACATTCAAAACACAAAAGCATCGTCACTTCGAAATTTGTTAGATTTTGCTTTGTCCGATCCGATAAAGGCTGTATTCTTAGTATAGTTCATGAAGCGTCTCGCATAGGCAGCTTCTTTGACACAAAGCTGCAGGTAGTAGTAGTACGTGAACTTTGAGGAGCGGTCAGTGTTGCTGTTGCCTTGGATCAGTTTTTATTTTGATTTAATTATTTTCAATTGGGAAAAAAAAAATCTCCAATCCAGTTAATAGCTACGTATATGTGGTCGCAGTACGATACCGAATAATACTCTCAAGGATCGGACAGGGTTTAGGGGGTAGGGGTTTGAACTTATTGGTAATTAATGAACTACACTGAAGAAGTAGTTTGCTGTTTCAGGTACTCTAACCATCTTCACTCAGGAGCGCATGATGGCGGTGGACTACATTGCTATGGTGGGTTCCACAGCCGTACGCTTCGTGTTCCGGGAACCCCCCCTCTCGTACATCTCCAATATCTTCACGTTACCATTCTCTGGAGCTGTGTGGCTGGCCATCTTTATTTGTATCCTCGGCTGTTCCATATTTCTGTATATAGCTTCGAAATGGGAAGCCAGTATGGGAATGGTGAGTCTTTCCATTTTTCATTTTAAGACTTATATACAAACTAGTTTAGTGAAATAAAGATATTTTATTGTAAAACCGTGCAAATGTATTGCTCTAATCACTCTAGCCTCATAAAGAATTCTTAGTAATGATTATGTGGTTATTTTAGCATCCCCTACAATTGGACGGATCTTGGGCTGATGTGCTGATATTGATCATCGGAGCAGTTTTACAGCAAGGTTGTACTCTGGAACCAAGATACGGCGCAGGTTTGTATGCCCTGCTATATACATATTTTAAGAGCCCATAGGTTTAAGAGACATTTATGGTCACAAAGAGAGACGAGAATTATTTACACCGTTATATGCTAGAACCGGCTTGACCGAATTTCATTAAAACGTTGGTAAAACGTCAAAATTGCCATATGCAAATTTGTTTATGTTGTAAGATAAGGCTGTAATTAATATAGAGATTGGACAGTCTACAGAGAAAGTATGAAGATAGCGTCACTAAGACATTATCGGACTTCGGAGTGTCAACTTAAACCTTAAAACTCATATTCGTGTAGATGGGCTTTACAAACCATTTACACATAATCATTACTTAGTCACATGTATACTTTTGTCCCTTGCGAAGATCAAGCCCGCAGTACGCCTAGTAGACATTGTTGCTATGATTGCAGAATGTCGAATTCAAAACGGATTACCTATATAAAAAAAGATAAGCAGCAGTAGCCTAATGGCTAAGGCGTCGGACTTGTGATAATGTGGTTGCCGGTTCGAAACTCACCCATTGCACTACCGACGTAAACCTACTTGTAACACAAGCATTTAGCACAGCACAAGAGGTTAACAAGAATACTGGTAATGTGGGACCCGCTTTCTCTAAAGCTATTTTAAAAAACAACTAACTTGAAATTTATGCTTCAGGACGCTGCGTCACCCTGATCATGTTCTTGGCGCTAACGATCCTTTATGCGGCGTACTCGGCCAACATAGTGGTGCTGCTCCGAGCCCCTAGTTCTTCAGTTAGGAGCCTGCCCGACCTCCTCAACTCTCCTCTCAAGCTGGGTGCAAGCGACTTTGAGTACAACAGGTATTTCTTTAAGGTAAGGAATAATACAAGTCTTACAAGTTTATTAATTCTTTTTTGTAAATATTTAGAAGTTATGATGGCGCATGGCGCTGAGTTCCAATGAATCGAATGACAACATCAATAGCAAACTGCGTATCTTTTGCAATAAATATAAATTAATAATTCTAATTCTTTCAATTCAGCTACTAATGTCTTGATGTAGAGATCAATAATTTAAACGTGTTTAATTTTATTTTAATGATACAATTGTGGAACATCCTACTTAAGCAAGCTTTAAAGTTGACAGAAAGGAAGAGGGTTATTCTCTAAGTCCAAATAAAAGATAACGTTGCATAACGCCGATTACAGTTCAAGAATCCCGGGTCGCAAATCTTTTTTGAGTTCTGAGAGTCACCGAGTAGTGTTGGTATAAACGTACGTTTTAGGCCATTCAATAGATTCTTTACTTAGTATAGTAAGTCGAAAGAGATAAAGCGTCTCTTAACCTTACACGTAACAGCACGTTATCCGCTTGGACTTAGTTAATATGGCCCCTGATGTTATTGTCTATTGCAGAAACTTAACGATCCCATTCGCAAGTCAATTTACGAGAAGAAAATAGCTCCCAAAGGGAAGAAACCAAACTTCTATTCCATGAAGGAGGGAGTCGATAGGATTCGGAAGGTAATAAACAATGTAGAATTATTTAGTTCCTTTTTTTATTATTTGCCAAGATACAGCGGCCGAAGAGTAGGTATACATAAAAACCTTCCTCTTGAATCCCTCTATCTATTACTGAAAAGTACATCAAAATCCGGTGCGTAGTTTATAAGATCAAAACATACAGACTGCGGAAGTGACTTTGTTTTATATCCATGTAAAGTTGTAGAGATCCTCAGTTAAATATTTTCAATACTTTGTACTTATCTATCTATACTTTTATTATAAAGCTGAAGAGTTTGTTTGAACACACTAATCTCAGGAACTATTGGTCTAATTTGAAAAAAAATCTTTCACAGTTAGATAGCCCACTTATTGAGGATGGCCATAGGCTAATTTGCCGCGATATCTGATGTCCACGCGGGCGAATCCGCTAGCAAAAACTAGTAACAGATAATTTTCTCACCTTTGACTTGACTTATGTGTTCAAGTGTTAAAAGACCTACTGAAAATGTGACGTCACTTATTAATAGGACGGTTTCAGTATCAATTGTTTTCAACGATCTAGATTAATAAAATAGCAACAAGTGTAAATATGAGGACATTACCATAATTTCACTTAATTATATTGTGAAAATTGTTATCGTGGATCGAGAATATTGTCCTAAGATATTTGATACATTATTTTGAGATACAGTTAATGAAATCAGTAACTAAAAAGATAACGGCATTATAAATATGTGAATGATGATCAGAATTATTTAGACCAAGGTTTTAATGGTATTCTGTTGGATAGGAGACGTATATAACTTGAGAAATGAAATGTAAAGATTACACAATGTAGGTAGGTACTTTCATAATTAAAGTGTAGTATATTATGTAATACGCGTTAAGATACTATTGTTGCCTGGTTTTACTACTCATCCCCTTTTACTTCACGGTTTGATGCCAGTCTCCGTAATGAAAGACATAAAATCCTCTAATTCATACTGCCACCGCATGACGAGGTGGCCGAGAGGTTAAGGCGTTGGACTGCTAATCCAATGTGCTCTGCACGCGTGGGTTCGAATCCCATCCTCGTCGGATGCCTTTTTATATCATTTTTATTAATGTTTTAATATTTATCGCTGTTGAAGATTGAAAAGACAACGATATCTTTCTTCCTGAATTTCATTCATATCTTATTAAGTCAAGATGAAATATTTACACATTTTACTTAATATTTTACTTACCTTCGATAAAAATGATAATATTTATCTTGGGTAATACTTTATATCAGGTCTTCATAAATCGCTGTTTGTAAATTTTGCTGCCGCAATCCCATCTCTTCAGGATTTAAGAGAAAGAACGTGTATTAACCATATTCTTCATAACCATTCTCAGGGTCTGTTCGCTTTCCATATGGAACTGAACCCTGGCTACAGGCTGATCCAAGAGACATACCAGGAAGACGAGAAGTGCGACCTGGTGGAAATCGACTATATCAACGAGATAGACCCCTGGGTGCCGGGGCAGAAGCGCTCGCCTTTCAAGGACTTGTTTAAGATCAAGTAAGACTATATACTTTTTAGTGCATTAGGATTATTTTTATGATATTAGTATTTAAATAGTTATCATTTCCCAATTTCTTAGGGCACTTTTGAGAGATAGCTTAAATCGCTAACCTCGTGGTAAGTGCGCTGACGGTTAGCAGAAGCAAAGACGTTCCGTGCTGGACCGAGCGGGTGCAGTACCGGTACAATGCGCCATGCCCTTAGTTCTTTTAAAGAAATA
Organism: Plusia festucae; assembly: GCA_950381575.1. Classification (NCBI taxonomy): domain Eukaryota; kingdom Metazoa; phylum Arthropoda; class Insecta; order Lepidoptera; family Noctuidae; genus Plusia; species Plusia festucae. The sequence goes on from OX494447.1 coordinate 11,312,143, forward strand.
TTTTGTTACCGTGTAGTTTTTATGTTTCTACTATCTAAACTATGTTCGTATTGTGCCCCTGCTCGGCAAATGCCTCCTTCTACCTTTTCTAAGTTCTTCTGTCCTATGTTGTAGTGGAACAGTCCTATCAGTAGAAGACAAGTCGGTCTCTCTACCTTCTTCTCGGATATTGTGTTTCTCTATAATGCAATAAATGTTGTTGCAATCGACGTCATTGTTCAACTTCCAAAATATAATCTCCTGATCCCCTGTCAATTCAATTCCCAGTTTCCTGAAGATCCGTGAGTCAGGAGTGCAGGCGAATGTCCACCAGCGCTTAACAGTGGCTCGACCTCGTTGCTCCGGTCACATGTCAGCCTTTAGCAGCGTCGGCATCACAGACATGTACCCCGCCATGCTGATGACGCTGTACGGCATGCTGCTGGCCCCAGCCGTGCTCGTGCTGGAACTCATGTATAAGAGACTGTAAGTCATGTTGTTAATACCTACTTAGGTAGTTGAGGGTCGAAAACTGAAACATAACTGAAGTTTTATAGCCGGTTTCTGAGTTGAAAATTTCATCTTAAGAATGTCTCAGATTCTGATCAACCAATTGCGTAATAACTTGTCACATTACTCGACCTTTCACGTGGTCTATAAACAGTTGGAGACGTTATCAAATTGGAATTTTCAGTTCAGAAACCTGCTGTGAGTTTCCATCTCATGCTTATTCGTTTGATTTTGGGAGATTAAAGTTGCAAGCATGTTTTTTTCTAAAAGAATTACATTTAGATTTATTTACTTGTTTCAGAATTACTATCAGGCAGAAAAGATATTCAGTAGCACCAGACTACATCCCGTTTCGACATTAGGTCAACTTCGCACCATCTTCCGACTGTCTATAATATGGAAATGGAAAAGTTAATATCATAGGATAAAGATAAACAAGGCCATTAGATGGACACCGTGGTTCACCAGAAGCACTTAGTAAATGACATTCAAGGAAAGTCATTATTTACAGCACCTTACAGTATGTTATTAAGTGAAGTTCTAAGAACTGTAGCTTATAGAATATGGGCTGATTTAGCACCCGTCAGATAAATTTTTCCTCGAATAAAAATGATCTGCAGGGCTAACATGCGCGCCACGAAAAAAAAATCGAGGCATTTTTATCGAATATTTTATCGAGTCTACTCGTCTCGATATCTTCGTTCTAACGTTTTGTCTTAGGTTCTCACATGGCTGCTTATGGCTATGGCTGTGTCTAACGATGCGCACAAGATAGCAATGTTTGCAAGACTCGATAAAATACCACGACAATTTTATCGTGGCGCGCATGATAGCCTGGCTGAAGGTGGAAAAAACAGCTCTTAATATATTAAAGTACCTACACATAATGAATATTATAATCAATTCACATTAGAACCGTTCACATTAAAAATACAACAAAAACCTGTCTTTTATTCATGATTCTTACGTCTTTTCACTGACAAATAGATAATGAGACGATTTCGATGTCACCATCGCCGTTCTTTAAGCTAACAACGCATGTCATGAAATATTCAGGGGATAATGTTAGGTAAATATATGGCTTTTTGTGTTAGGAAAAACCCTTGTTTTTCTAATAGAAGAATATGGTATGACCTGGTTTCGTCTCTTTTTATTTTGAATTTTAAGATTTTATTTTTTGGAGCCTGCTGCTAACCCCATTTTATTCAATATCAGCATGCCACAAACTTCGCCGTTTCTTCTCCCCAGCTAGAGCTCTTAGGAAGCGGTGAAAGTGAGCGAATCAGGGTGCTGTCATGTTGTGTTGATCACCTTCAAAAAGCGCTACATAGTAGCCTAATTTGAATAAATGATTTTGAAATTTATAATATTTTGAATGACGATAAGCGGAGGAAGCAATATGACCTGAATATGAGCAGTGTATAACATTAAAGTTCCGTAACATGATGTACTTAGTACATAATTACTTATTAACCAAGACACCGATTCCTTGAGGAAATTTTCGTACTGTTTTAAAAAAAAAGACAGCTATTACTTCTCTTTAAAAATATGGTTTAGGTACAGTTAATCTATGCCGGAATTATATTTTTGCACAATATAAGTATACAAGTAAGCTTCAAAAAATTGTTAACATCAAAACGACGGCCAAGCTAACTTTTTTCTGTAAATATTACAAGTATGATAAACTCCGATTAGCTCTACTTACGTTTGAAGACCTGTCTACCCCAATTACCGGACGTCAGTATTGACATCATTATTAGTTCAAGAATTACATGACTTGTTAACTTAATTCCCGAAAGCTCTAAACGAGGAAGGTTCTACAAAATCTATTAACATTCGAACTGTTCCGAGATTCGAGACGACTGGTACTTATTTGAAAAATATTGGTTCACTATGAAAGTATTTTTTGTTATATTATTATTTTTTATACAAAGTTCTGTTCATGCAAAGGATGAAGTTACTATAAATTTTATAAAATTGTTTATTCAAAATGATGATAAGTCCACACATTTGATCTATGGTGGATTGTGTTGGAAGAAGAGTGAGTTATTTATTACATATTCAGACAGTTTTGAAAAGTATATTTTTTATTAATAAAAAGTATCTTCTGTATTTTCTTTTTGCGCAATTTAAAACTAACTTAAGACAGCTTGCTATTATGTTGTTACTTCATAAATAGGTATCTAAGTACTTACTGGAACTATTTCAGGAATATAAATTAAATTGACAAAAGTACAGACAGTAGCACATTGGCTAGGGCGTCTGACTTTGGCGATGTGGTTTTCGGTTCGAATCCCACTCAGGGCACTAATGATGGGAACCCACTCGTAACGCAAGCGTTTAGCTTAGCTCGAGGGGTTCACAAGAATATTAGTAATAAGCGACTCTGCGACCCACATTACTTGTACATAAGCTTTATAAAAAAAATATTGTTTTATTCTTAAATTAAATTACACCGATTAAAAAGTCATGGGTTGACGATTTCTCTCTTGCAGATGTTATAAACATTTTCGTAACAGAAATGTCTAAAATAGGAGTACGAACATCAGCGTCGTTCAAACCGAAGTCAAAGTATCAAGATCATGCTATAATGTACCTCACAGACTTGGATTGTGAGCAGTCGACTTCAGTTATTTCTTACGTAAGTATCAATTGGATATGAACTCTGTTGGCTACCAATAGGATCCACAATAGCTAAAAGGCTGAATGTGGAGAAAAAGAACATGTACAAGTTTAGAGCTCTATTAGTGTCACCTATACTTAAAGCCTTGTAAGCTTTAAGTATAGTTGCTGTATATCTCAGTATTTACGTATTTCAAGAATTGATTCTAAACATTGGGCATTGCTAGGTACGTTAGGTTCGCCATAAAAAAAAACCAAAGGCTTACTTACCCTTGCCAAAAACCTCCGAAGAACAATGCCTGTAATTCTCTTTTCGGTACCCTTTTCCGTCGTACTTACTCCTGGGTTTAACTCCTGAAAAATAAGGTTTTTTTGTAGGCTTCATCAAAACAGCTCTTCCAATTCACATACCGATGGCTAGTCCTCGTTAGCTCGCCCGAACAGAAACAAGAGAAGCTGCTTCTTCTAGAAGAAGGTCCAGTTTTGGTGGATAGTGACCTGGTGTTGGCTGAGAGGATCGGAGACCAGTTTAGGATGGTAGAAAGTAAGTTCTAAACAAGTTTCCTTTGAAGTTCCTCGAGGTTATCAGCAAAGCTTTAATTTAGAAAGAGGACTACATCATATCCAACACTTCGTTTCTCCTACACAACATCTACCTCCAGGACACAGGATACAGTGGTCCATTTGGCAATGTCTCAACCGATGACGGACCCAAGTGGGTCGCTGTAAAGTTAACCTGCGCAAGTATGATCGACACTTCACAAACTCAATGTGAATGTGAAGCCCCATCGCAAGATCGGCGCATCTTCTGTCCTGCCCATCCTGCACTACCACTTACATTATCCAGGACGTAATGGAAACCAACGACTGCCATCCAGGTGGCATCTTTTTGGTCAGACAGTTTCTTTTCGTGTCAATGATTTAAGGATAATTGACACGAAAAGGTTCAAAAAGCATTTCTCTATAAATTCCGTTTAGATATCTTTATAAATTCCGTTACGGATATTATCCATTTGTATATCCAATAACATTTCTCGTAGGATCTCTAAGATTTCATACGTTACAAACTAGAAGAGCCTATGACCAGCTGTAAATCATGCTTGAAATATGCTCCTAATGAGCTGATTCGTCTCTATGTTCCAAACAACTATCTCCGTGGTCGAAAACACCGTCTACTAGCCGTGCCCACAACTCGAACAGTAGCCCGCGCCTCATCCCCTGACTGTGCTTAGTAACGTCTTGGAAACCAACCCGAACTGTGACCTATTTGCAGATGATCTCAAAACTGTTTTGTGCGCCTGTCTACTCTTTTGAGAAAGCACATAATAAATGTGCTTTGTTTATAATATTTTTGTTGTATTTATTTTTTATGCTTACCTATTGTGTCTTTTTCAATGTAGTTGGGCTACAAACGTAATAACATAAAGAAAAACCTAATTTTGCTGCATATTTAAGTGCACAGACCCGGTGTTAACGGGTCCATGATCACCACTCCTCGTGGCTTCTACAACGGCAGCTTGGTGGACGTCCGACCAAACCGAGAGCTGTACAGACGGCGACGGAACATGATGGGTCATCCCATCGTCATGTCCAACATCATCCAGGACAGTAATACCACTCGGGAACATCTGCCCAAGGAAGATCGACTGTAAGATCAACAAATAAATATCTGTATCTGTATCTGTAAGAATATATTTTAGGCTCGAAATCGGAATTAAAGTTTTGTTGGTGGTAACTAACCGAGCACCGAGATGTCAAGTTTTTTTCAAAATGGTAGTCTTGAAATCTTAAGACCAGAAATAAATTAATCTTTATTAGTTGATAGCAAATCGTTTTATCATTATTTTATCAAATCACAAAATGAAATTGAACTAAGTATGAAAGGCCTTTCCGTAAACAAAATAATATCATTAGTTAAAATAATATGCTTATCATCTTTATCATCTCCTAGGCAAAGAGAGGGGGTGTCGCATAAGTTTAATTATTCAGGCTTGAATTTTCAGGGAGCTCCAATACGATTCAATTACTAAAGCCTGCTGGGCAGCCGCTAATATTGGCTTTGACATGCTAAACGCTACAGGCCGATACATCTTCAGCTATCGCTACGGGTACAAAGTGAATGGTCAGTGGTCCGGCATGATCGCTGATCTGTATTCAAATAAAGCTGATGTAGGTAAGTTAAACTTAATAAAATATAGCAAGAGAAGTAATACACGGTCTTCTAATTTTATTGGTATACCTACTTGCAGCGGTGTAGAAGAATTAAACAAGGGCTTTTTCGAAATGCTGTTCTAATCGAAAACTTAAAAAAAACATCGACTATTAAGGCCCAGATTTATATATATTAATCATGGTTGATAAAAATATGCTAACTAATGGTTTCAAAACGCGGTTTTTCATCAATTATTAGTCTATCAATTGGTCAAATAAGTTGGAGAGTTAATAATTTGACAATTTTTCAGAATAAAAGTTGATGAATAAACGCGTTCCACCGATGTTTGAAACCATTCGTTTAAAATAAGGAGCTTAAATTTTACTTATCACGATAATACACGGTGGTACCAACGTTAAGTTATAGTTTATTTTATTGCTATGTTATTTCTCGCAGGCACCAACTGCGTGATATTTCGGGACCGGTTTGACGTCGTAACGTACACGGACTTGGTGGCTCCCATGAGAATGCTCTTCATCTATCGCCAGCCTCCCTTAGCTTACGTGGCTAACGTGTTCTACCTGCCCTTCTCTACCAGGGTCTGGGTCACCATAGCTGTGTGTACTGCTATCGCTACTGTGACTCTGTTCTTGGCTAGTCGATGGGAGGTGGTATTGACCAAGGTACAGTATTGATTCGGCACCAAAAATACGTGCGTGACGGTGGACCTATTTTTTTTTCTTTTTATATGTCTTACTGGCAATGTGAGTTACACATTACTAGTGTTATTGATAAGTGTTTATTTGTATCGAACCAGAAACCGGTATTTTTATGAAGTATTATAATGAAATGCATGCAAATGCCTTTATCCTAACATCACCGCGTTTCAATAGTATGTTTCCGCCTTAAAATCTAGTGATACTTAATAATTTTAATGTCTGATTCAGGCTACAACGCAACAGCAATTAGATGGCGGTATTTGCGATGCTCTGCTATTGACTATGAGTGCCGTCACTCAGCAAGGGTGTTACATAGAACCTAGAAGAGCACCAGGTATATAATATATTTAGAGCTTATTAAATGCCGATGGGTTATAAGCTACACATACAGTCACATTTATATTTTAAAATATCCTCAATTAAAAAGCAAAACCATTCCATATTGGAACAGAAGAAATCCTCTAGTCATTTTTTTTTAACATGGAGACAGATTGTATTTTGTGTTCAGCTTTCGGTGCTCTCTATCACAGCTAATGTCACTCTTTTTCTAATTCTCTGAATAATATTGTAGGTCGCATGATGTTGTTCGTATTATTTACGGCACTCATGGCGCTATACGCGGCATACTCGGCCAATATTGTGGTGCTGCTGCAGGCACCGTCCGACTCCATACGCAGCCTGCCGCAGCTCGCCGGCGCCAAGATCACGCTCGCAGCCAACGATGTCGACTACAACCACTTCGTTTTCGTACGTTTACGTCATCAGTACCTTAACCAAAACTCTTAAAGGACCTTTTAGTAGCAGTTATTGCTGATTCTAGGCCTCTTCGCGTACCTATGGCTCCGTGTAAACGGGCCACCATACACACCCACTGGGTGGTTGGCCACAAACTGTTTTGTATGAAATCGCACGTGTGGCGGGTGGCAGGCCCTTGCTAGCCTAGCCTTTTTATGTTGAGGTCGGCTTCCAGTCTTACCAGATTTAGATGAATATCTTATTTCACACGGAGCAACTGCCTGTCTAAGCTCTACAAGCCATTTTACTGGGTAAAGCAGTATCCCATAGTAAGATACGCTACAACATGGACCACTTAACGAAGGTGGTTGGTACCACCACAGAGTACATTTTACATACAGTACCCCGGGACGAGACGCGCGACAGGATTCGGTGGCCCGTATGCGAGGAGCCTAATTTATTGTTCATTAAATTTCTTTCCATAATTTCTTCTACCTTTTGGCGACTTTTTGTTTCAGAATCAAAGCAAAGAACCTTTACATACTGCCGTGCGAGACAGAGTTTTCCCAGAGAATGGGAAACCACGTCTTTACAGTCTTGCAGACGGCGTTGAAAGGATTCGAAAGGTATAAAACAGATAGCATTACTTATTATAGGACAAAAAATAACAAGAACAGTTTTGGACAGGAAATTGTAAATTGTTTAATGGACTGTTACAATAAAATGATCAAATTCCAGGGCCTGTTTGCTCTCCACTCGGTGGCAGAACCAGTATATCGACAGATCGAAGCCACGTTCTTGGAGAGTGAGAAATGCGATATTTCGACAGTTGACTACCTTGTCACCTTCGATTCCTTCACCCCAGTTAGAAAAGGATCACCTTATTTGGAGCTGATTAGAGTTGTGTTAGTACTATAATAATACTACGACGCTTTATTTTATTGAAAGAAACTTTATGAACTCCTGCTTTATTCATTTGGAATTGAGGAAATATTTTTGAAAGAAATATTGTTAATACTATTTTTTTTTAATGCTTTTACCCCACTATTGACGCGCTGTTTCATTGCGGCGCTCGCAATACACAATGTATGCACGCCTAAGTAAGTCAAGTCCCGCTCTTTAGCGTTAAGATGTTTCATGCGTAGCGTGGCCGCGGCTTGTAGCCTTTTCGTGCGTCTCAGTAGAGCAGCGATTTTATGTTCATATTTGATTTACAGTCACAAACAGATCAGAGAGTCTGGAATCCAGTCAGCAATTCGCAAGCGTTACTTGGTGTCTAAACCCCATTGCACGACGAAAATGTCATCATTCAGCAGCGTTGGACTTATGGATATGCGACCAGTCCTAATTCTCATGCTGTATGGTGTCGCCGTGTCTGTAGCTATTGTAATTGGAGAGATCGTGTTGTATAAACTGTAAGTTTAAGATAACAGTTTTTAGTTTTATTGTATTTCAGTGATGACGAAATCAGATTTATAAGGTAATGTATTGTTCTGTTTCAGAATGAATCGTCACAAGCAGGCCATTAAAGTTCAAATGGTTAAAACCTTAAATTAAAAACTACGTCATCAGTTGCAAAATTTTCATTTTTTTTTATTATAAAGATTTATATATTTCATTAACAAAAGTTTACCTGATGTTATGATAGCCTACCAGTCACTCTCCTAAGTATTTTACTTATGTATTTCTTTTGTAATAGTAAATAAATGGAGTAGGAACGTTTAAATCTTAGTTTTATTTTTCAAAAAATTTCCACGTCCCAAAAGTTAACATTTAATTTACAATGTAAACATCCAAAACTAAGGTAGGCACAATACAATTTTCTAGTGTAATTCTTATTTTGTGAGCTTACTTCTTTGGTCTAAAACTTTGGTCCTCGTCGTTGGCTTTCGGAAAGCATCCGCCTTTCTGTGTCGTTGGGCATGCTTTACAGCTTTAGGGCTTGGTACCATTTTGTTAATCGCAGTGTGAACTTGAAATGGCGATTCTAATGGAGACATTTTGGAAGTCTTCTGACTTTGAAAACTCGCCTTCACTTTTGTGGGAAACGGCTGAACAGCGTTCTTTCGTTTAGATTTAATAGGTTCTTCAATATATAACTTGTCTTCATATTGAATAGCTGTGTTTTTTTTTACGGGTCGCCTATTGTCATCAGATTTGCCATCAGCACTTAATATTGTCCCACCAGAAAGATTTGTTACCATAGCACGAAGATCCGAAAGTGTCTGCCCATGAAAATTCACATCGTCTTGTAATTTGTCTAGTTTTTTTTCAAAATGTTTAAATGTTGTCATAATTCGCTGTAATGCGTCAAGCGGCCGTGTCTTCTGTGAAGACATTGTGGTCTTAAAAGAATTACACTAGAAAATTATTAGATATAAATCACGTAGTTACTTGTAATTTTGTTTCAGACAAAGTTGTCATCCTTGACACTAAACAATAATTGAATTGATTGGTACCTATAATCTTATTGCATTTAATAAACCATTCTCTTTTGATTCTAAGACTAAAATATTTAACTAATAAAATATTACCCGGAAATTTCTCTCATAGTGTCGTGTAATAATTTCACGTCCACTAGTATAAACAATTAGGTAAACATTTTATAAAATGGCCAATTCAACAACACTGCTATTTACATTTTAGTTGTAGTGAAACGGAACGCAGCCAAAGCATTAACAAAACTGGTAACATTCGTTACGCATGTCAAAGTCAATAGTGTCAAATTCGAAAGATACACGTTCTGCAATGGGTGACACTGCGGCCGAAGATATCCAAAAACTTAATATTGACGCCAAGGCAGGGTTTTAAACTTATATATTTAGTTTGAAAAAGTATTTTTGTATATTATGTAAGTCATGATAAAGTTAATTGGGATCCGTGGAGGCTGTGTGGTCCGCTGCAAGGACTACGCATATGCCACATGGGTCGGTAGGAGTTTCGTCAGCATTTTAGCTGGAATAACAATCAAGGCTACCTTTGGCTATAACCTTTTTCTTTTTTGTTGGTATATTAGTGATTGTTTGTGTTAAATACAATGGTAGCCATGTTTCATAGCGACGTTATCTTTTAAGTTTTTGCAGTTCTTAGAATAGCTTTAGAAAGTAATATATTAAGTGTAGGAAGCAGTTTCATGATTAGTCAGACTGTTGATTACTATTTCCTTGACGCAATACTATAAGGTTTTACGAATTTGACAACCGTATATTGATACAGCTAACTCAACACATTGTTTGATTTTCACCAGGTGTAAGCTTGAATTTGTTGCGACAATGTCAGAATATATTGTAATAATTTATAGGATATACAATACTATTCTTCTCTCTTTTGGCTACTCGAAGAGGTCCCTTATACCATTATGCACTTTATTTATTATATGTACCAATTACCAAGTAATAGTTAAACGGGTTTACAAACCAATAAACCTTTATTTTATTATTATATTGTGTGATATTAATAGTTGAATAGGTTTAACTTCTATTTATTGCATAAACTTCATACCCACATAGCTACTAAGTAATTGGATTTGACAATTATAACCTATTTGTCCCCGATTGACGACCGGTCGTTGCATTACAATAGAAAATCAATTGTGTCTCATTAGCGGTGATTAGAGAGATTAAAAAGACAAACTATCAACATTTATGTTAAATAAAATATTATTCCTAAAAACATTTGTATTGTAAATTATAGTCTATGATGTTTCCTTATACTTATATCAATTCTCCTTACAGTCAAAGACCAAAGCTATGAAGGAAAAAAAGAAAAAGCCAGATGAGAAACCATCTGGCGGCGTTGCTGAATTGAATCCATGGCCGGAATATATCCAGAAACGTATTACACTATGGGATAAGTACAAGACGCAGTATGTTGAAGAATTAGCTAGTAAGCCAGAGCTCAGCATTGTTGTTACGTTACCTGACGGGAAGACTGTTGAAGCAAAGGCTTGGAGGACCACTCCTTACGATGTTGCTAAAGGCATCAGGTGAGTTTACTTTAAAAAATGCTGCTTTTGAGATAAATCATAAAAGTGCTGCATCACTATGAATTTATACTTTAAGATTAGCACTATGAATAACTGATGGGAGAAATTGTAATTGCTATTTTGGAAATTTATAAAAATTGTACCTCTTAAATACAGTTTTTTACATGTGTATATAATAATATATAATTATACAATTACATGTCTATACGAGTACAAGTAATTATCAAATTCATATTTTTTTATCTATTTTTAAGAACACCATTGATTTTATTTAAGTGCCAGCATTGAGTGCTATTAGTCACCAATATATTTGATAAAAAAAACTCAAAATTCCACTAAAAAAAAACTAAATCCTATTTTACAATCTATACAGCCTATGCACATTTATTTAGCATAGTTTACTTAAAATAAGAATATTAAATATTTAAATCGAAAATTCTGTTCAAGTTATCATTTACAGGATTGGAATGGTTCTAATTATCTAATAACTATGAACAGGTGTGATAATATCTTTACTTACTGTATAAACACACTAGCCTGTTAGTCAAGTGGTTAGTGAAACTGGCTAAGCCGGAGGTTGTGGGTTCAATTCCCACCCAGGACAAATCTTTGTGTGATGAACACAATCATTTAATCTGTGTCTGGGTGTTGTTTATCTGTAATAAGTATGCATATAGAAATATTTAGTATGTTTATCAGTTGTCTGGTTGCCATAGTAGGCTCCTAGTTTGGAATCAGATAGATGGCCGTGTGAGTTGTCCCAAGATATTATTATATTATTACACTCTTTCCACTATAACTTAGGCTTTATTGCGTAATAAAAAAATGTTATCAGCCTGGCAACATTATTGACCCAAAATCCCTATTATTGCTAGATCACTGTATTATAATTATTAATTACTTATTTGCCTGCACACAAGCGAGTTTTGGAGTGAATAGTAAGTACATTGCATATGGGTGGTCTGTTGACATGGCTTTCACTGGTTCTTCTACCGCCTAACCTGAAACTGGCATGTAATATGATGGAATTAATGTTTTTAAAAGAAAAAGTATGATCAAGAAATTTCAAGCATGCTTTAAGAACAGATTTTTGTTTAAGTATTTAAAAATTTGTGTAGTCTGTCCTGTGCTTGGCTATTGTATTTTGTGCTCTAATACCACCCTACCATTCAATGTATTATTTATAAAAATAATAGGTTTAACAGGGTCCATTATGTTTTTTATGCCCTGCTTTTCGATAATAAAAAAATATAACACAAATTTTCACACTTTTATCTCAACAAGAATTTACGAAGATACATTAAACTGAAACTGTGTGTGACGTCACTAGCTCCCATTCCTGAACTTTAACAGCACATTTTCATCCATTTTTAACATAAAAATGGATGAAAATGTGCTGTTAAAGTGTTTGATAAATTAAAAAAAGTGTCATATTTTTTTATTATTTAACTGCCAAACATCAACACAATCAAGATCCCTGTTATATAAATTTATGTGTGAGAAGATGGCTTTTAATTGTTGATACTATATAACTGTAGTCCACTTAAATCTCATTTATACTCATTGCAATTGCAAACACTGTAAATAGTTACTATGTCAGACATATAAGCCTCAAAATTCATAACCACAAGCAAAGTTTGTTAGATTTCAACCCATATCCCAGCCAAATCCAGTCAAGAATGTCCCCAGTGAAAGCCATTAACTAGTTCCACCCTACCTCTCGTCTTCCGACCCTCATGCTGACTGTCCTCCCTCGCAGCCAGGGTCTGGCAGACTCCACCATCGTGGCCCGCGTGAACAACGAGCTATGGGACATGGACAGACCGCTGGAAGGTGACTGCAAGCTGGAACTGCTCCGGTGGGATAATACTGATGCTCAAGCCGTCTTCTGGCATTCTTCGGCGCATATGCTGGGTGAAGCTATGGAAAGGGTATGTTACTGTTATGACTAATACAGCTCTCTCAAACTTTATGGCCACTCCGAACCTAGCCGCATTACGCGGGACGTACGCGGGGCGGGGAGGCAGGGCACGCCCGCGCGCGCTGTCTAACACCCGCAAGCGTCCTCGCCTCCCGCGCGTTCGTACACGAATCACATACTCGCTGAGCTCAGACAGTAACGTCGCGTTCAGAATAGTTTCATATTGTTACTTGTTTCTAGAAAGTTCTTCAGATGAGGAACCTTCTACGAGAAGGGAAGATGTTTTTATGGAAGATGTAGCCATATTATAAACAAATATAAAAAAAAAAATCTGTTGTCGTAACCAATGTATTTGTTATAGTATTCTTTCTTTCTTTAACGCGGATGTCAAGGTAATTTCAAATTCCTTATTAAAAAAAAAATATTAAATGGACCGCCTCGGAGGCCACATGTACAAATATTACTGACTTCACGTTTTATCTGCCACATACTTTTAATAAAACCTTGGTGGTTGATAGCACTGTTTTAATCAGTTATTGCCACTCATACTGCACTTATCTAACAATCTAATCAAAAAGCTTATTAATGGATTTTTGTGGTCATATGTTCAGATTGCTTTTTTTATTTACATTAACATTAAATTATTGAGTATTTGTATATTTTTTTATTTGGGACTAGCTTTTGCTTGCGGCTCCACCCGCTTGGGTTTCGGTTATCGCAGCAAATTATAGCCTAAAGCCTTCCTCAATAAGTGGGCTATCTTACAGTGAAAGATTTTTTCAAATCGGACCAGTAGTGCCTGAGATGAGCGCGTTCAAACAAACAAACTCTTCAGCTTTATAATATAAGTATAGATTATAATATAAGACAAGTATAGATTGAAAGATTGTGGAGTTATTATTTTATTTCTTACTAGCTGACGCACCAAGTTTTATTTGTTATATTAAAAAAAGAGATGGCCACCCTTATTACGTAGACACACCTAATGTACACATGAACGCAATAAAAGCTTTGAATATGAGTTTAAGTGTAAAACTATAAAAATAACCTATCATATATAGACAAATAAAAAATCATAAGAATAGGTGGAGCCGTTTCTGAGGAGTTCGATCACCACAACACATCTAATATGTACTTATGAGTATTTTTTTTAGGTATATGGTGGTTGTCTATGCTATGGGCCGCCAATCGACGAAGGATTCTACTACGACATGTATTATCCTGAGAAAGGTGTAAGTATACCTATATTAGTAAATAATTTGTAGGTGCAGATATTATATGTCTTTAAATAAATAAATAAAATTCCGTGCACCGCAGTTTTACCCACCAATTTGTTCATCAACCCATACCGATTTTTATGAAAATTGGTATGATATAGCTTCATTCCCAAAAAGAAAATCAATAGAAATAAATCTTTCATTTCCTTGTGGCCCAGTGAATTTTTGACAGGTCAATTTATGTCATACTTGAATATGCGGATTTTTTTAAGTTCCTTTGACGCCACCCGAGAGTCTAGGGCGTCGGAATAGTAATTTGCGAACCATATTACTAGTAACTATTGTTATTAATTACATTTATATCTACATTTTACTTCACAGATCTCATCCACAGACTTCAACGTCCTAGAAGGTTTAGTAAAGAAGATAGCAAAAGAGAAACAGCCTTTCGAACGTCTGGAGCTGACTAAAGAGCAGTTATTAGAGATGTTTGACTATAATCCCTTCAAAGTTCGTATATTGAACGAGAAAGTTAACACCCCAACCACTACAGTGTACAGATGTGGGCCACTGATTGACTTGTGCAGGGGTCCCCACGTCAGACATACGGGGAAGGTTAAAGCTGTCAAAGTTACTAAGGTAAGCATGTGCATTCTATGTGCTCAAAATCAAAATCATTTATTCAAACTAAGCTACTAAGTAGCACTTTTTGAACGTCATACATTTAATATTGACAGCACCCTGCCCCCTAGACAAGGCACACCCCCACAAGCGCCAACGCCGACAGAAATCGCTCAAATGACATTAAATGTATGGAAATGACATTAAATGTATGGAAATGACATTCTCCCTCAATAAGTCACGCGACTTACCGAAGGGAAATACCATGCGGCCCACTTGCCACCTCCATACATTCGAGCGACTCCATCAGCGACAACGATTGCAGGAATGTACCCGGTCCAAGGGGGCTGATTCGCCCACCCTTGCTGTTTCGTGTTTGACATTTTCAATTAAAAAATATTTAGATATTTGCAAGTCTTTAAAGCATTACAATTCGGACCACCAGTCTTACTATAGGATACTGTGTATATCAGCCACCATTTACGGTAGTATTCGTGCCGACTTACGGAAATAAGTAAAAAAAAAAGTAACAAATCAATTTTAATTCAGAGCTCGGCGACATACTGGGAGGGTAAGGCAGATGCGGAGAGCCTCCAGCGTATATACGGTGTGTCCTTCCCGGAGCCCAAACAACTCAAGGAGTGGGAGATCATACAGGAGGAGGCTGCCAAGAGGGACCACAGGAAGATCGGCAAGGTAGGAGACGGGAACTCTCCGACGTAAACTCAGTTACCCGGGAACCTACTTCCCGGGAAATATTCTCCCACAGGAGCACTCTCCCGGGACCGCTCAAAAAGAGTCTCTCTATCCAACATACTATAGCAAAATATTAGGATTGGAAAGCGAAAATTTTACAATTTCTATTGTCAAATTCTTTTATGCTATTGTGGCGTTAGGTAAAATGAATTATCATTTTAACAGGATCAATTTCTATTTCTTCAATTTTTTTCAATTAAACTACTATAGGAACCAGAACGGGAACCCGTTCCCGGAAAGGTCCCCGAAGGGAAGGTTTTCAAAGAACCTCTCCTTGAAAACCTCCCCTCCTGTGCCCTGCCCCAAGAGAACAATCTGGAAAGTGAATATTACCAGGCTCTAGAGAAAAGTGTCTATCTTGAGTTTGTACAGCATATTAATTTGATCCTTATTATTGTAGGAACAAGAGCTATTCTTCTTCCACGAGTTGTCTCCCGGCTCGTGCTTCTTCCAGCCGCGTGGCGCTCATATTTACAACACACTGGTCAACTTTATCAGGGATCAGTACAGGTATGTTCGTTAAAATATTCGTATTACTAAATTACATTGATACATATAGTATTTGAGATTCACTGAATTTTTTCGCTTAATTTTTTCGTCTATTTTCATTATTTTTCTTGGTAATAACGTCTTGTGTACAACAAAACGGCGGTAGCCTAATGGCTAGGGCGTCGAACTTGCGATCATGTGGTTGCAGGTTCGAATCCCACCCATTACACTACCGACGTGAACCCACTCGTAACACAAGCATCTTAGCTTAGCACGAGGGGTTAACGAGATTACTAGTAATGTGCGACCCACATTGCTAGTAATCTTTAAAAAAAAAAAAAAAAAAAAGTACTTTTAAAGGGTATGCACACAAGTTCGTTCAACATATCATAAAATTATAATTACTAAAACTCGATTGTAACTTCATTCTTCATTCCCCTTAGACTTGTGATATTCAGAGATATAATATACCTACTACAATCTTGAATACTGATCGAATCAATCAGCTAAGTAAAGTACAATTCGATCACATGACTTGTAGATAATAAATTAATTTCCATACATTTTAGTAATTTCTGAATCGAAGAATTAATTTAAATTGTCTATGGCTTCTTACCAATATCTTAACAAAACTTTTTCCTCAGACAACGAGGCTTCCAAGAGGTGGTGACGCCTAACATGTACAACTCGAAGCTCTGGCAGACGTCAGGTCACTGGGCGCATTACGCGGAGAACATGTTCTCCTTCGATGTGGAGAAGGAAACCTTCGCGCTAAAGCCTATGAACTGTCCCGGCCACTGGTGAGTTCAAGATATATTGGTTTATTTTTAACAGATGAAAGAAGTTTTTATACAGAGTTTTATCGAAAGGGATGAAGAGTACGTCTAGTATGTTTTTTATATATTTATTGGTGCGTATATTTAATGAGGTAATCAGGTGTATAAAACTAAACAACTTTTCCCAAGGAACACTTTATTCATACTTTGTATGAATATTACATTTTCGATTTTAAGATTTCGACCTAAAAAACATATCCTGTATTATACTAGCTGATCCGGCAAACGTTGTTCAACCATATTAAAAAAAAATGGAGAGGGTCATCTATCATTGATCTAGCATTCTAGCCGTTTCGGAGGAATTTGGGAATGAACACCACGACACGAGTATTTTATATATAAGATATTGTTTGTCAGCCTGCTGTTCGACAACCGCACGCGCTCGTGGCGCGAGCTGCCGCTGCGGCTGGCGGACTTCGGCGTGCTGCACCGGCACGAGCTGAGCGGCGCGCTGTCCGGCCTCACGCGCGTCAGACGCTTCCAGCAGGACGACGCGCACATCTTCTGCTCGCCCGCGCACATCGAGCAGGAGATGGTCAGCCTCACTTACTGCTTATTGAAATTAAACTACTTTTAAACGGATTCTATAGCGGTTAGGTGTCGTGATCACGAGTTTGCCCGTTCACCTACATGTGCTGCCCCCTACACTTACAAAGGCGTTGAAACGTCGGGAACTAAAATAAACCGCGATGGAATTTAAAAGTTTAAAAGTAGTTTTACTCACATAATTACTTGCTCTTTGTTTTGACTGGCCTGTTGGTCTAGTGGCTAGTGACCCCGACTGCTAGACCGGGTCGTGGGTTCAATTCCCACCCAGGACAAATCTTTGTATGATGAACATGATCATTTATAAAAATATAGTCACCATAGTACAGACTGTGCCTAGTTTGAGATCAGATGACCCTGTGTGAGGTGTCCCGAAATATTATTAGTTTAAAATATATTTTTAAATATATACTAGATAAAAAAAATACATTTAAAAATATAAAATATAGTCTCCAACCGGTATCGGGAGCAAGGGCCAAGCTGCCGGTGGTTAGGGCTCCAGAGAGAGGAACCTCCTCACGATACCAAACCAAAAAATTAGTTCCCCCATATTAACTGTGTTTTCATCTTTACAGCTGTCTTGCTTAGAGTTCCTGGACCACGTGTACACTACGTTCGGGTTCACGTTCCAGTTGAAGCTCTCCACCAGACCCGAGAAGTACTTAGGAGACCTCGCCACTTGGGACCAGGCTGAAAAGGTAAGGTAGCTTGTGCCCGTGGCTTCGCTCGCGCGAAATTCGCAATGGGCCCTATTGCTGCCCAGAAAGTTGTATCCGACCTTTTCAAATATTACGGAACCATTACGATCTTTTTAAATTTCATCATGTTATTTTGTTCTTAATGATTCACGACTAAGGCATTGTGAAAACATTTGGCATAGGTTAACATAACTGTTTAGTTTTTGCCGAAACCGAGCCTCTGAACGCCGAAACTTATGACATTTTGCTTTTTATTTGTACTTGTAGTAACACTACTTGGTCGTAATGCTTAAAGCACAACATGAAAGACATGTAGGTATGATAAATAAACTATTAGGACTATAAAAAGGTTTAATAAAGTTCGACGAAAGGTTCGGTCTTATTATACAAAATAGCACATATAGTACCGCTAAGTCTAAGTCTAACAAAAAATATGCAAAAATACAGCTGTAAAGAGCTTCTCTACATGGGAAAAGGCCTTGGCCCAGCAGTGAGTGGGACGTGTATAGGCTAGTATTATTATTATTATACAGCTGTAAGTAGACACCTTTGTGGAAGAGATTATTGTATAGTTTTATCTTGTCTCTTGTACCAGTGATTTTTTTTTTTTATGTATTTGTAATATTTCCAGGCGTTAGAAGACTCGTTGAACAAGTTCGGTCGTCCGTGGCAGCTGAACCCTGGTGACGGTGCCTTCTATGGCCCTAAGATAGATATCACGATACAAGACGCGCTCCGTCGCTCGCACCAGTGTGCCACCATACAGCTGGACTTCCAACTTCCTGAGAGATTCAACCTCACATACGTCAGGTTTGTTAAAACATAGTGTAGTTTATAGGAAAAATTTAAAAGGAGTGAGTTTATTCTACGAGTTAATCAGGTGCATAAAACTGAAGAAATTTCCCTAAGGAACATAGGTCGAAATCTTATAATTGAAAATCAACTTTTCACACAAACATAAGTCACGTGACCTGTCACTTATGAAAAGTTCATTTCCTTCCTCAATAAGTGGGCTATCCAACAATGACAGAATTTTTCGAATCTGACCAGTAGTTCCTGAGATTAGTGCGTTCAAACAAAAAAAACTCTTCAGCTTTATAATATTAGAATAGATTACTATTTAAAGCAAACAAACAATAAAATCTTTCCTCTTTATAGCACATACTTTTAGCACAGATATAGGTGCTGATTCCTCTGTACGCAACCTAAATTAAATTTAAACCATTGCTGTCTTTTACTAACATAAAGCGTCAGAAAAGGACGGTAACAGATAACAACTAACTTAGAAATAACAACTAACTTAGAAATGTCAAACTAGTTTTCGCCTTGAAAATCACAGTGTATTTAGAGCACACGTTTTTACTTGTCGGCAAATTTGTATGACAATTTTAGTCGGAACTTAATCTGACAGTTCTAATTTTCATCTGTCCTTTTCTAAATATGTACAAGTGAAAAGGATACCGATGGAATAAAATTAGTTTAGTACGTGTTTAACAGAATCGGGGCCATAGTATTATATTCTGTTATCATATTTTTTCAGTGAGAGTGGCGACAAGAAGCGTCCGGTGATCATCCATCGAGCCATTCTGGGGTCTGTGGAGCGGATGATCGCCATTCTCAGCGAGTCGTACGCCGGCAAGTGGCCCTTCTGGCTCAGTCCGCGACAAGTCTGCGTTGTACCTGTAGGACCCACGTACGATGATTATGCTGTCCAGGTAAAATTATTTATAAGACCAATTCTAATAATATTATTGTGGTAGGAATTAATATAAGCGGGTATTTCGATTAGAAATATTACTAACGTGTTTGGGATTCATAAAAAACTGTTTTTTTATTTGTCTGCAGTTATAATAGGTTTAAGAATTTATGATCTGTATTTTTTTATGAACTTTTGCATTAAAAACTATTTTGAGAAAATATATAATATGTTAAGTTCAATCTAGATTGCCCAGCAGAGGGACACCTAAAAGGTTAAAAAATGAAAGTTCATTCGACTTGAGCACTTATGATTCGCACTAAAATGTGGGGGTATCATATAAACTCCCGGTAAAAATTAATGTGCTTAAATAATATGACTATTATTATAAATGTCCCATAGATAGACACAGGCCTTTTTTCTGCTTATTAATCGACAAACCTCTTTCTAATATAATCATCCTTAAATCGTGACTGCAATGTCCCTGCTGCATCTATGCAACCGTCTTTATTATGGTTTTTCGATGGTTATGCATCACAAACACTAACAAATACTACTACTCTTCGAGTACCATACACACACAATATAAGAATGTACTTATAATATGTATTTGCAGGTGAACGAGCAGCTGTTCGCGGCGGGCTTCATGTCGGAGGTGGACACGGACGCGGGCGACACACTTAACAAGAAAGTTAGGAACGCACAGCTCGCGCAGTTCAACTACATATTAGGTAAGCTACACAGTCCGTCTTAGTGAATAAAATCAGTCATTATAAAAAGACTCGCGTCGCAAAAACATCTTTGTGCCATGCGGACAAGGATGAATTTGGGAAGAATTATGTTATGGCTAGGGTGTAGGACTTGCGATCACGTTACTGCGATCGAAACCCTCCCATTGTAATGCATTAGGTTCAAAATCAATTAATCAATTAATCAACTCTCCCTATCGCTGTCCACTGCTGGACATAGGCCTCTCCCAAGTCGCGCCACAACACCCGGTCCTCCGTAAGGCAGTTGTGTTGTGGGGCGTCATCATTAACGTGTGTCCTAGTCACCACGTTGGGCTAGCAGGTTGGTGACCGCAGTCTACTTCCAGTTCTTTAGGAGAATGCTGCTGCTCATTCTTCTTATAATACCGGCCCATAAACGTCCCACTGCTGGGCACAGACCTCTTCCCATATAGAGAAGAGATGAGCATTGATCAACATTGCGGGTTGGCGATTTCAGACCCCAATACTTTAAAATCCAGGTTACCTCACGATGTTTTCCTTTACCATTTATGAAATGATTAAGAAAGTACATATAAACTTTGAAAAAGTTACATTGGTCCTTGCCTGGGTTCTAATCTGCACGACATTCTTCTTGCTTGTTATATATCCCTTAGTTGCCTCTTACGACACCCATAGGAAGAGAGGGACAAGTTCTATTCTATACCGAAATCCCACGGCATTAAGTTACCGCCGCTACCTACAGCTGGGCAATGGTTACCTCCATGAATCCCACTTCAAAACCTTAACAGTAATAATAATGTTAATTTTTCTTTCCCCAGTGGTGGGCGAACGCGAGAAAGTCTCAGGGACAGTGAACGTCCGCACTCGAGATAACAAAGTCCACGGTGAGATGTCCATACAAGGACTTATCGACCACCTCAACACTCTGGTTAAGGAGAAGACGCTCTCAGAAGACAGTGAACTGCTTAAGTAGACCAGTAGACGAAAAGACTAGAAGACCGAGCTGTACATTAAACATTACTTATGTCTATTGGGTTAGGTAGGTTACTGAAGACTTGAGACATATTTTAATAAGCATTTAAAAATCTAGTAAGCTTACACTCATGTTTAAGTGTCGCTCAAAGTTAAAATAACGTTTGGATAACAAGATTCTTTATGTTAAGTTTATAACCTAAACTGATAGAATATATCAGTGGTAACGAAAATAAACCTTAATCCCTTGCAATAAAGGAGTTGCTAATGTCCAAATGTCATTAACTTTCATAACTAGGATAGCAGAAATTTATTTATAACATCATATTGAATGGTCGCAAAGTACAGTATAATGAACTTTATTTCAAAGTGAAAAAGTTTATTTTTCTTTTTTCGTTATTACCTCTGATGTAAGCATAAGTAATGTTTATGAATATGGTCTTAAGGTAGGATAGGTTTGACTTTTCAATTGTTCAAGGCATTTTTTTATCATTTTTTTTAAGTATGTGCAGACAGATGAAAATCTTTTTGCTTCTATCTCGATGGTGGATATTGTTTCTGCTTTGATTCGATGCTCTTGATTTGCATTTGTGTTATTATTGCTATTCGCATTTATCAGTCGAAAGAATGAAGAGAAATATGGCCTCCAATGAGATGTGCAATGAATGAAAAAGTAACAACCCATTTGGGAGTTTCAATGTTTACAACCGTACCTTACTTGAGCGCAAAGAACTGGTATAGCCAACAGCAAAAGTAGATGATAAATTGAGATAAATTTTGGAGTGAAAACTGATTACGAATATATGGCAACTGAACTAGTAGTAAATGTTTGAGATATTTTTTTTTTCTTTTAATAATACGACGCCAGCAATAAAGAATTTAATACTTGAGTCGCGGGGGTTTCACAAACATTCAAATCACATGCACAAAGAACACCCAGACTTGGAACAAGCTTTCGCGGATCACACAAATGCTTGTCTCATGCGGGGATCGAACACGCAGCACGTCGCGCACAGTGGTAATTAGAGTGGTGACCTATACCACTCGGCTATCCGTGAATTTACAATCATATACTTTTGAATCATGTCGACGCCACACAGTTCTGACGCGAACTCAGTTAATTAGTATTTCTTATCTTGATCATCTGCTGTTGACTGTTCATTGAAAGCCACTGATAAATTAACCTAGACTGGGTGGGTTCTTGTGTACTGTTGAAGCAATTAGATCAATGTTTTGAAAAAAAAAAAACAAATATGTTGCTGTGTGTCTTAATAATTCCCGTTCTTTTTCCCATTGAAAAAAATCTATACCATGGTTCACTTAATCTGTGTAATCGCAGTAAATGCGTATTTTTTTTTGTTTTCCGCCTCACGAACGATCTAAATATCGAACCCTAATTGAGAACAAAATGCAAAGAAAGTATAAAAGTATTTCGCAACCAGTGTTTGATATTGAAAGAGATTCCTTGAATCTCTGTTAATTCGAATAGTGTTAAGTCACGGAATTATATTTTACGACATTTGGCATTTTAATTCTGGGCAACATTTGTGAATAAAAAAAAAATATTGGTATGGTTTAATGGCCTTTCATTTTCTGGACACAAACCAACTCCACTTTTTGCTCAAATTTTAGGAGCAATTAAATTGTGAACTACCCACACTTTTCACTTTGCCCAGCGGTGGGGTAGATATATTTTTGTCTTTTATAAATTTTGAGTTAGTTAAATCGCCTAATTAAATAGTATTTAGGGAATAAATTTGTCAGTCTTCTTTTCTCGTAGTAATTTATTTGAAGTAGTTCACTTAAGCTTTAGCAAAATTCTGTCAGATGAGTAGTACTGAGGCTGTATAAAATACGATTAATCTTAATTACTAACTTATATTTGGACTTCTCGATACAATTATACATTTATTTTGATAATAGTCTAGCCACCTTGTTTCATCAGCATATTAGGCTGCCTTCACACTCGCGTTTGTCCAGCGTAGGCGTACGATGAACGTATGCGCAGCGCAGACGCCGCGACAACGCAGCGCGTGCGTCGCGTTGTCGCCGCTTCTCTACTGGAACAATCAGTACGCTGCGCTAGCGCCTCGTGTGCGCGACGTATGCGCCGCGTTTGTACAATCCTCGCGACGCACACGCCGCGTTGTCGCGGCGTCTACGCATACGCTCATCGAACGCCTACGCTGGACAAACGCTAGTGTGAAGGCAGCCTTAGAAATAGAATCTATTACTTTTTAAAGCTATTAATTAGGAAAGAATTTTAATTCTAAACTGGTTAAGACCGTAGCATCAAAAAGCCGTTCCAACAATAAAATATTTCTATTTTAAGTAATCAAAGTTAGGTGTTGAATGGGGACCATCAACAAAATAGTTGTACCTTTTTTTTAATTCTTTTCAATTCAGTCTGTTTGTGGACGGTATTTTCAGCCTCAGTACACAACAGTTTAGGTTTACGAATAAGCATTTAAAATGTTTTAATTTAAACCTATCATGTTATAATAAAGTTATAACGTCTATTTATGTTGTTTTATTTGAAGTGTATTATGTTGTTCTTGTTGAACTAGTCTCGAAAAAAGCCGCGAGTTGTGGGTAACCGCTAGTGCGTTAGAAGGGCTAACGCCCTACCAATCAAAGTCGTGATCAGTAGATTAAATTGTTCAACCAGTTAGAAAATGGGGATGCGAAAATGATAATATGAATAATTAGGTTGAAAAGAAAGATAATTATTAAGAATGAAAAACATCATAGATCATACATAATGTTTGTTAGACACTAGAAACTTAACATAAAGTTACAGTTGGTGAGCAAGGTAAGACTGTAGTACATGCAAGAGAGTTATTATTTAAGCATCAACTAAAGAAAAAATCACATTAAATTGAGCTGCTTAATAAATAAGATTCCGCCCATTGTAATTCATATTTCAGCAGTTTCCATTTAAGCTGTGTTCCTGCAAATCCTTTGTGGCCTCCTGAAAAAAAAAAAAAAATATGCTAGAGGCATTTTAAATATAGATAAACTGTCCAGACAGGACGGGATGACGCTACCCAATGTTTCCGTCTCAACGCCCAACAACCACCGTCGAGCGTCGTGAGTATAAGTGTATAATCTATGGTCGTGATGCTCACAGAGTACATTCTACTTGTGTGACGCTCGTGATCAGCTGTGGCGCGACGCCCTGTACCAGACAGGGCAACGCGCTAATTGATAGGGCTATCCAATCAGGCGACCACAGAGCGAAACTGTTTACCCAAGCGTCCCTACCCAGGTGTCGCCACGCCGTTCAGCATAGACGTCAAGAACTTAGCCAGAATGAGCGTCGTGACGCCGCTTACCCCAGGTGTTACGGCGCGCTCCGGCAAGGGCGAGGATGGGACTGGGGTGTTTTTGGTCGGTTCAAGTCCGACATATCCCCACGCTGTGCCTTCAGCGTGGGTCGAAGTCATTAGAGCTTCACCCGGACAAAAAAAAGTCACGTCCCTATCTGGCTAACGTCGCGACGCCCAGACTTAGAGATATCCAGATGGAGAGTCGCGACGCCGCTCAGCCTGGGCGGGATGCTGACCATACAGAGGCCTTATTCACTACTAAGTCCAAGCAGTTTACGTGCTGTTAAGGTTAAGAAAGTCGTTATCTCTTTCGACTTACTATACTTTCAAGTAAATATCTGTTAATTTGTTTAAAAAGTATATACTAACACTGGTGACAGCATAATGGAGGCAGCATGATGAACACCCAAGCATAACAACGATATTCTGACCAAGCCAGTCAAAATAGTTACGTAGACTTTACTTCGCAAGTCAATAATAATAATACTCACAGCTTAAATAAGAGCACCTCCCCAAAAGCGATAGCTACGGACAGACAGACGCCATACAGCATGAGTATTAACACTGGCCGCAACTCCATAAGCCCCACGCTGCTGAACGAAGACATCTTGGACGTACAGGCAGGCTTCGGTACTTGTAGCCGCTTGGCTAGCATTGACTGGATGCCTGACTCGCGGATTTGTTTGAAACTGAAAGAACTTCAGTATTAAGTGACTTTTAAGAATATTTACCAGACTTGTTCTTGTTTAAAAATAAAGGCATGGTACAACCGATGTTTTTTAAATTACAATATTTAAAGTTTTCAAAATAAATGTATAAATTTCGCTCATCGTGCGACGTCAATTACTAACTTCTGGAAATGTGATCAATATGCTTAACTTTTTTTGTTTTCAGGCTATACGGAAGAATAAAGAACACAACTTCTGTGAACTCGGTGGTTTCTGATACTTCAGTAATGGTCAAAAAATTATCTCTAACTAAAATACTCACACAACCCTTAGGAGCTCCAAATACGGCGAGTCCTTCCTCACAGGGACGAAGGGGTCCAAACTGTTGACAAAATCAACCTCCATGAGGTCACATTTTTCTGTCTCCAGGAAAGTCTGCTCTATGCGCCGGTATACAGGGTCGACTATTGAATGGAACGCGAAGAGGCCCTATGGAACAGACAAATGTTTATTTTTTATGTCTTTCAAGCCCTGTGTTGACATCCTGGATAGGTAAATTATACGTTTGTGAGTCAATCAAACAATTTATAATGACCCATCATTTTATTACAATAACTTCCGTGAGACGAATTCATAATTATTTACCGCGTCAGCTCATGATTAAGGACTCCTATTGAGTCTGAAACTAGTCGGGCAATTCCGAGAATGCGCGTGAGTAAACCGTTGAATTCTTAAATAACCCATCATTTTACCAGCCATATTCGTACGGTGACAACGGCAGATTATTATGGGCGCACATAATAGTCATTATGCTTATAACATATTTGTACAATATATAATACATTGTACAACATATTTATATAATATCTGACAAATAAAGGCATTCTATTCTACACATTCACACGACGTCCGCAAAAGAACATTATGCAAGTTCATATCATCCTTCGATTGTATTATGCGTGACATGTAATATAAACAATTTATTATAATTATGCTTTTTATTTCTTATAGGTAGTATAAAATTGGGTATGTTACCTGTCTAATTCTCTCGACCCCATCATTGATATCATAGAAGTGTTTCTTGCCTTTCTCTGGGTCGATCCTCTTATAAATCGTAACATGCACTGGATCTTTGTACAACTATAAAAGACGATGAGGCTGAGGTTACAAGCGCACTTGTATTGCATTGGCTTTATAATAGTTACTATTATTCAATGTCCTACATAAGCTTTAGTAACGAAGCAGTTTCTTTAATCCTACTGTTTTTTTCCCAAGCTCATGAATAATGAAGTCCTTTCTCCACACTTACACTAAAAACAAAGTGGTTGTAGTCAACATCGTTGGCAGCGAGCGTAATCTTGGCGGCTGCGAGCTGCGGCAGGCTGCGGATGGAGTCGGACGGTGCCTGCAGCAGCACCACGATGTTGGCCGAGTACGCCGCGTACAGCGCCATCAGAGCCGTAAATACCACGAATACCATCATACGACCTAGCGATTTAAAAAAATCGCGTTTGAGAAATGTAGGAAATAATCTTGAAAAATCGTCCGACCGAGATATACCAAGGTAGATGCCCTCTTCGTATTGACACAGACCGAGTCTTTGGCCACTATCCTTGGTCTTAATAATTTTGAAGTACATACCTGACAATCTTCTTGGTTCCATGACGCAGCCCTGCTGGCCGATTGCGCTGAAGGTCAGTAGCATCGCGTCGCCGATTCCATCCAATTGTGTCGGACCCTAATACATAGAAAGATTGAATGCATATTATGACGCTTATGGCCTAAGGTTTAAACAACCCTGAACAAAGTGAGTCCTAAAAAATCCATGATCAACTGACCTTATTCCCCTTAAATTCACATTTTGCCGCCACATACACAGTTACAGTAGATATTATAGCACAGGCGGACATTGCGATCCACACACTCGTTGAGAACGGCATGGAGAATATATTGGAGACGTAAGGTAACGGCGGCTGTCGGAATATGAATCTGACTCGGAATGGGGCCAGCCGGTCCGTGTATGAGACTACATCGAGGCGCTCAGTGTTTGATACCACGCAGTTCGTTCCTAGAACATGTGGATGTTATATTAGAAGAAAATATTCCGATTTTACCCGATTTCAGTTAAAAAAGTGTGATTAAACAGACTTACCCAAGTCTGCTCTTCCCGAGAACAAATCATCAATCATGCCGGACCATTTCCCATTAACCTTGTAGCCCCAACGGTAGCTGTAGATGTAGCCTGGCGTAGCGTTCAACATCTCGAACGCTAGCCTTACATTCATCCAACAGATCTTTGATATAGAATCAAAATGAGGTTCCCTTAACAACAAAAGAAACTGGCTTAGAATGTTTTAAACCTTTTTTTTCTCACTGAACTACCTAGAACTGGTCTCGTGGCTTCTCCTAATCTTTCCGGACCACATGCATAAGTCTATAGTTTCAGCTTTCAATAAAGTTGGTGTAAAAACTCGAAACTTCTACCAACCCAACGACCAAAACAAAAAATCTGAGAAGTAAAATTCTTTAACTCACGTTAAATCCTCTCTCGGTAGATGATACTGGGTAGAATTACTATCTTGTATAACGTTAGACATGATGATAGTATGGCCCATGACGTCACGCCGTCTGCGGTATAGCTCCCGGTGAGGGCGCACGTCTGTTAGCGAGCCGTTGTAATATCCGCGCGGCGTGGAGACAACAGAACCGTTGGTTGATGACTTATGGACTTGATGGAGATAAAATTTTAAAAGTGTTAATAGAAAGTTAGTATTCTTCAACAAAAGCTATAAAGTTATACGTTTCCTAGACTGTCCTAGCGAAGTAATGAGTTATAGTGCAAAATCAACAATACAGTGACGACTAATCTCAATTTGTTTCATTCATTATCAATTATAAAAATCATCTCCACATTAGCTCATTAGAAAAAGTTTTCTATCTCTTTCCGCGAGAGCTCCCGGATACAACAATCAACAACAATAGAATACAACCAAGTTTTTTAAACTTACGTTCTACAAGTTTGAAATTATTATCAGTACCAGCAGCCATTACCAGATCGCTGTCAGCCAAAAGTGGCGAGTTCTTTAAAGCTCTAATATTTTCTTGATCCGACCAAGTCGAGAGGACTAACCAGCGGTACGGTGAACGAAATAGATTGCGTGATTTCGCCTACGGAGTTAAAGAAGTAACATAATAATTGTTTACTAATCAGATTTAATTAATAATTTAGATTAAAGGCGTTATATTATACTACCATGGTCAAGACGTCATTGGCTCTTGGACAATCCAAATCGACAAGGAAAAGCAAATTATGATGAGTATACTTTGAGCTTGTGTCCATTATTGTTGATGACCTGCCTCCAATCTTTGATATTCCATTCATTAGGCTGACAATCACACCTGTAAATACGATAAACACCATTATTGAAAACAATTTCATATTAAATGTCGTTTTGTACTTTAAGGCAATAAAATAAATAATGGCACTTACTTTTCCCCCAGCACAGATCAGTCAAAATCAAGAAAGTTGGTTTCCCTTCATTTGCTACATAGCTTGTAATAAAATGGACCCAAGACATATCCCTGGTGTACACCATCTTTTGTACTAATACCAGCCCAATTACAACTGTAATAGACATTACTTTCATGTTAAATAGTAATTCGTTAAACAAAGTAAAAGACCAACTATTACGCTAAGTTTGTATAAACAGCTTGAAAATGATTTGAGAACTTAATTTTTCATGTCAACAAAGTCAAAAGCTATTCACGAGTCACACGTATTTATCGGTTCTCGAAGTCTGAAATTTTAATGTGTTATGCAATTATTATTCGTTTTGATACGTATTTGTTTATAATTACCCTTATTATCTGTTTGCAGTATCATTATTATAATTTAGGGGTTCAGTGAGCATTACGTAGTAGATTTAAACGTTTTGGATTTAATTACTGTCTGTCATGTTATTAGAACCGGTAACATATAATTAAGAATTGATTTTGGGTTGCGTGACTACTGATGTTTAACGTAGTAACGTTTAAGAAGTTAGTGAAATACTGGCAAACGAGCAACAACATTTTTGGCTTGCTGTACCTAATTAAAAAACTTTTTAAAACATTTCAAAAAACTGAACTTAAATTTTATTAAACTTACTAGGGGATGTATGAACTAATACAACTTTTAAAAATATACCTTCTTTATTATATGTGATTAAACATCGAAAAGTACATTGTATATAAAATAATAATAAATTGCATTTCGTATAAATATTTGGCTTAGTGGTTAATGAAAGGCAAAGTTAGCTTATAGAACATACACAAAATTTTTCAAAATATAACTTAAACATATCAAAAGGTACTTTAATTTCTTATTCTTATCCATATTACTTGTAAATCAGTATTGATATATTAGTTTCACATATTGGAATAACCACTTCTGAGGTATACAGGTTAAAAAGTTTTATTTAATATTCCCAATCTTCATAAACATCCGAAAAATTATGCATAGTATTCGACCCGGGAAACGAGACAAGACAACATCAAAAGACCTGCTAGCGACCAATAGCGAATTATAATAAACGTTACAATGCTGTGAAAAAACATTTAGTTTGACATAAGTAGGTACTGTCACGTATCATAATAAAGTTAGGTAATAATTACTAAATTGTAATTTAAGAGGTTGGTACTGGTAGGCACTTTTATATGGATATAGTACCTACGATAATTTTTGTCTATATTGTACTGTTTAGCGATCTAAGTAAAATTCAAAGTAAAATCATTTATTTTGCTTAGAAAAATAAGTGTAGGTACAAATGCCAGATGACAATAAATAAAAGAAATAAAAAACTTTTCTATACACATATAAAGGTGCTCCCCTGGAACACATTACAATATTGTCTCTCTGACTTTATCAGGATATAACTTGATTATGATATAACTTATTACAAGTTATACCAAAACTCAAATAGTGTACGACTTGATGTTACAATATTGTGAAAATGTGTAAGTAATATTTTGATATTATACTCGTGCATCGTCCGAAGAGATTAGTAACCTGAAAACGTTTAAATATATGTAGTAACACGCTAGTGACACCACTCTTACACTGAATGTTTAGAGCCCTGTGCTCTTTTTTTTTTTTCTTGCTAGCCACCCCAACTTCTCGATCTTTCATTCACGTCACAGTGCGCCACCACTCGAACGTTATTTTTTTTCAGAAAAACAAAAGTTATTAGTTTTACAGTGTAAATACGAAAACAAAAATGTCTAAAAGGAAAATGGAAGTGGAATACATAAATTGGAAGATTAAAAAACTGAAAAAGAAACTTAAAAAGCGATCGCGCCGGGACCAATCTCCCGCCGCTTCTATTGGAACTACTTCGGAAGAGGACGATCAAGATCAAGGTACACTATAATATAATATGATAATACAGTGATCAAGTGCTATCGTAATCACAAAACAAAGCCCCGTATGTTTTTACTAAGATAATGAAACCAGTGATAAAACTACTTAGAACATGCGGATATACCTATCTAAACAATCTATTTGGATGACATTTTTTTGTTAGGACATACTCAGTTATAATGCTTAGACAATATTAGGGCCACCATAAAATTATTAACATCACTGGGGTTCGTTATTAATGAGGAAAAGAGCGAACTCACGCCCTCAAATTCATGTAATTTTCTAGGATACATAATAGATCCAAAAAAAATCCAAGTCAGATTGCCTAACGAAAAAAGATCAAAAATAAAGGCTGAACTAATTAATATGATGTATTGCAAAACATGTAAAATTAGAAAATTTGCACAATTGTTAGGACTACTGGTATCGGCATGCCCAGCAATCGAATATGGGATACTTTACACTAAAGAATTAGAAAGGTGTAAATACCTGAATCTTAAAGACCATGAAGATTACAGTAAGTACATGGATATACCCAACTCTTTGCAAGATTCTTTTAAATGGTGAATAAAATCGATCGATTCTGCTGTCCGACGAATAAGAATCGATGAATACTGCAAAGAAATATATACTGACGCCTCAACTACGGGGTGGGGAGCCGCGTGCGGGGGTGAAAGGGCCAGCGGAGTATGGTCGCGGGATGAGAGGAAAATCCATATAAATCAGCACGAGCTACTGGCAGCCTATTTTGGCCTTAAAATATTCGCCAAAAACCTCAGAAACTGTCAAATTCTTCTTCGAATTGACAACTCCACGGCCATTGCTTACATAAACCGCATGGGTGGCGTCCAATACCCTCATCTCACACAGGTTACCAAGGAGATATGGCAATGGTGCGAAGCTCGCAATATATTTATATATGCTTCAATATTAAATCAGCAGACAACGAAATTGCTGACGCAGAGTCCCGCCGAGTACACCCGGATATAGAATGGGAATTGGCAGACACGGCTTTCCAAACAATAGTTGAAAAATTCGGCCAGCCCCAAGTGGACCTTTTCGCAAGTAGGATAAACGCGAAATGCGATCGTTACGTGTCTTGGCATCGCGACCCAGACGCTTTGGCAGTTAACGCATTCACAATCAAATGGAAAACAATTAATTTCTATGCCTTCCCTCCCTTCGCAATAATACTTAAAACCCTGAGAAAAATAATTTCCGATAAAGCATCAGGAATAATGGTGGTCCCGAAATGGCCCACACAACCGTGGTTCCCCATATTCCAACGTCTTCTGGTGTCCGAAATGCTGGAATTTCAACCTAACAATGTTATTATCTCACATTCCAGCAATCAGAATATACAAGACAACCTTACCCTGGTTGCCGGAAGATTGTGCGGGCAGCGCTACTGCGACGCAGGGTACCGCCATCCACAGCGGACATCATGATAGGCTCATTGTCGAAAAATTCTTACCAACAATACGACGTAGCACTCAAGAAATGGTTAAAATTTTGTGCGGAGAACAACTGTGAGTTATATGGGGCGTCAATCCCTAGCATTTTATATTTTCTCACGGATTTATTCAATCAGGGAAATCAGTATGGCACTTTGAATTCATGTAGGTCTGCTTTGGCCCTTATACTCGGACCACATATATCCAAAGATGATCGCATTACAAGGTTTTTCAGGGGAGTTTATCGGCTTCGTCCTCCACGGCCTAAATACAATACCACGTGGGATACTTCGCTGGTACTAGATTTTCTAAGCCAACATTTTCCAAATGAAAATTTACCATTAGAAACATTAACCAAAAAATGTATCAGCCTTCTTGCCCTTACGTCGGCACAACGTATGCAAACATTAGCGAAGATCAATATTAACAATATAGAAATCCTTCCTACAAAAATTATTATAAAGATACATGACCACATTAAAACTTCCAGGCCGGTCGCAAAACAACCAACTTTGAGCCTACCGTTCTTTGAGACGAAACCCGAAATATGCCCTTGCAAAACCTTAGTAACTTATATTAATAAAACCAAGCCAATACGTGGGGAAAACGCAAATCTGTTTATAAGTTTTAGGAAACCGCATAAACCGGTAACAACACAATCCTTAAGCCGGTGGATTAAAGCCGTCCTTAAAGATAGCGGGATTGAGACCTCGGTGTTCTCCGCACACAGCACGAGGCACGCTGCCACCTCAAAAGCTAATCAATGCGGCGTGTCCATTGATCTTATCCGCAACACAGCAAGCTGGAGTGGAAGCTCTAACGTTTTCGGAAAATTCTATAACCGAGCGATTAATAATTCCAACGAAACGGCACTCGCCACGGCAGTGCTATCTAATTCATAATCAAGTGCCCTTAGATATAAAATTTGATTTATGAGTACATTATAAGAACAAAATTGTGATTTATTATTAAGAAAAAATGTGATACTAATTAAGTAATGATAGAATTTGAGAAGAAATTTGATAGATTTATACACAAGTGTCTTTTGGTACTTGACATTTCCTCAGCTATCTTTCTCTCAAGGTCTACATTATATTTGAACGTTTTCAGGTTACTAATCTCGAGGACGATGCACGAGTATAATTAATGATTAAACGAACTTACCTGTACGTGAAGTTCTATCATAATTATACAAAGTGCATCGTCCGAAGAGAAGAGTAACACCCACCCTGCCCAGTGTCCCCCAGTCTGCTGCAGAAATGTCAAACCTGAACATGGTGGCTTCATACTCTAAACTTAATGAAAGATCGAGAAGTTGGGGTGGCTAGCAAGAAAAAAAAAAAAAAATAGCACAGGACTCTAAACATTCAGTGTAAGAGTGGTGTCACTAGCGTGTTACTACATATATTTAAACGTTTTCAGGTTACTAATCTCGAGGACGATGCACTTTGTTTAATTATGATAGAACTTCACGTACAGGTAAGTTCAATCATCAAGTTTAATCATTAATAATTTGTAACTTATTATTAGTTACTTAACTACACTACAACTACTACTTTGATATAACTTGTAATAAGTTATATCAAAATATTACCTACACATTTGCACAATATTGTAACATCAAGTCGTACACCGGTACACTATTTATGTATTTTTTGATTTGCCTACAATTTTTACAATACACGTTTTCAAATTTACATGCCAAATACAACCGTTATGACGATTAAGTTTGCTAACACAGCTTTCTTATAACAATCAGAATACAATTTTTTTTTTTTTATTTTTTTTTTTTATTTTTTGTTTTTAAAAAAGATTACTAGCAATGTGGGTTGCACATTACTAGTAATCTCGTTAACCCCTCGTGCTAAGCTAAGATGCTTGTGTTACGAGTGGGTTCACGTCGGTAGTGTAATGGGTGGGATTCGAACCCGCAACCACATGATCGCAAGTCCGACGCCCTAGCCATTAGGCTACCGCCGCTTAATAACTGACAAGTTCACACAGTAGTTCTTAATTCTAACACATCTATTATTTTACATTGATCCAATGTACTTGGTTCTCCTGCATTTATTGAGAATGGAGACAAAATATTCAACTGTACTGTGCTCAGTTATCCCTCACCAAGGTATTGTTTAATCATTACAACATTCGAAGCAGCTGTAGCCTAATAGCTGGGACATCGGACTTGCGATCATGTGATTGCAGATTCGAACCCCACCCATTGCACTAACGAAGTGAGCCCACTCTTAACACAAGCATTTAGCTTACCGCGAGAGGTTAACAAGAATACTAGTAATGTGGGACCCAAATATCTAGTAAGCTATTAAAAAAAACATTGCGTACTTTTGTACGCTATGTTGTGTTACATAACAGGCTCCCGTAAAGGGGAACACCTTAACACACTCACTATCGTATAGTAACATTAGTAACACAATGATAATCACCGATTATCTATAATCTTCTACAGATATAATAAAATACTGTATTGTAGACAAATTGCAAACGTTTACTCAAATCATGTCAAATCAGCAGTTTTTTTTTAGGTTTTCGCGAAATATACATGAAATAATTTATATAAGCGACAGCTATAAATACAACGATACATCAAGATTATCTAATTAAAAAGGAATACAATAATAATTTACGACTATACGATATAAATCACAAAAGTAATATTAATTAAAATTTATGTATTTCATACTACGTAGTTTTTGAAACTGAATCTTAAATACTTGTCAGTAACAGTAAGATTAAGAGGAAAATAAATAAATTAGACTATTACAACTATACTCTTACTTAAGCAGGCTCGAACCTAATATTCAAGATATACATTACCAAAAAAAAAAAATACATATGATAGTACCACCTCCTTTTTTTAGTCTATCTAAAGTAGAAGTTCTAGAAAATAAAATAATAGCCAAACGAAAGAAAGACTATAACAATCCGATTCTCTCATTGGGGGAGAATGACAGAGTCCTGACACCAGGCTCGCGACCCTAGCGGATTATTAAAATGGCTTATTATGATTAAAATATTTTAACAATGTATATAAAGTCCGTTCGTTATTTAATAGACTCTTTAGTATAAAATCCCTGGGTTTGGTAATGCAAAGGCACTAACTTCAATCACCTGCATTAATATAGAAAAAACCTTAGATACACAGTCTCGAATAAACGTCACAGCCAAAACTATCTTCAATTACACATAGGTGGTAAAAGTTTTGAAACGACCATATTTGTTCGTAAAATCAACCTTATCTGGCATAAAGTTGTATTTGTTACAAATATACAAACCAACATGTGAATATGTTGTTTCCTTTTCTTTGCTATAGCATTTAGAATCTTGGAAGAGTGGTGCTGGTATATCCAGGCATTGATGGTATCAACAGGGTCGCAGAGTTAGTACATAAAAACTCCGTTCCAGATGGCGACACTATCTACGCCATCTTAGTAATCTTTGGTTTTTTCGTTACACAAATACTGTTTCTAATCAAATCTATATTATAATATCAATCCTGTATTATTTTATCCATAATCCATCAGATAAGGGGCCTCCCGTAATATTAATATAGATGTAATGAAGTGACATTTCATTAATTCGAATTGTTGCCTTTGGAAGTTGGTAGAGGGCGCATCGGAGAGACGCGCGATTGAATGGCGGATGACGTTCAGATTAGTTTGTACATTTTATTGTAATAGAAAAATATTGAAGAGAGAGATTATTATTATTATTATTAAAGGATATAATTAAGGCGATATACGTGGACTTTAAATGTCAATTCTTTGTTTTTTCAGGTGAGATTTGTCATATTTAAACGATAATTGTGCCAATATTGTAAAAGCGTGACAAATAAAATAAATCTTTGTTTTTTCAGAGAAACAATTAGTGGTTTATTTTGAAAATCCTCAATAATATATCTTATATAGATACTCTTTGTTATGGGCCCAGGCTTCTACGTGATAATTAATAGTACGCGAAGAGTTTCTTAGTTGAAGTAATTCAATACGAGATGTAGATCAACGAGATTCCATATTTGCCATCTGCAGCCTCGAATTCCGGAGTAGCAGTCAGTTTTGAAAAGCTTAGTGGTATTTCAAACTATGGGAATTGGAAATTTTTGATGCGGAAGTACTCGATTCACGAATACCTGTGCGACTGCATCGAATAGTCCGAATCAGGTGTTTCCACGATCAAAGATAGTCGCAAGCAACTACGGGCTCTACCAAAAATGTACTCAATGGTGCAGTCGTCTTCGTACCCACGTACGAAACGCAACAACAACCTAAAAACGGCCTATGAATATCGGGGACTGTGTAGACGTCTGGGACTATAACGTACATTATATGGATTGAATTAACAATAAATTTGATGATATGAAAGCGTATCTCTTGAAGATCGTGAACTAGATCCCTGAAACGCCCCATTAGATGATTATTTTGTGTAAGAGATATTAAGCAGTTTACAGATGGATTAGGACCCGCTCATTATGGCATTGGAAAATTCGAACATTAAATGTGTAGCGAAACCGTGAGAAGTAAATTACTACAAGAAAATTTGCGTAGGGACAATGGAAGAAAGTAAAATGTTTACGAACCGGTCTACATAGTAAACAAATATACACGAAGGTCAAGGGGATTCGTATGTAAACAATCGAATCACTATACTAAAATTGTTCGAACAAAACAGACTAAAATTTGAAAAAGCAAGGGCCGCAACTTCGTAGAGATAGAGAGAGAGGGACAATGTAAAAAAAAAACCGGCCAAGTGCGAGTCAGACTCGCGCACCGAGGGTTCCGTACAAACCTGTAGGTATATAAGTAAAAGTTATGGTATTTTTATTGCTAAATGAAATCCATAACATAACAATGTGGAAAGCCAACATCTGTTTTTTTTTTTTAATCGCTGAACAACGTTTGCTGGGTCAGCTAGTAAGTTTATGATTATTAAAAAAAATATACTATGTGATGTAACTAAAAATTTAAGATTTTTTTATATGTGTACTTTATAACGTTGCTTCATGCCAAATTTCAAGATTCCAGGTCGTCTGGAAGTATCCTTTAGGTTTTGATTCCCTTGCGAGTAGTTGCGAGTTTCAAAATATGCGGCTTTAATTGCTGTATCTTTTGATTGCGTTGACGTAGAAGTTTGATTTTGTTACAGCTTAAAGATATTATAGACTTGAATATTTGTTAAGAATTTCAATATAATACCACTACGCGTTCATGAGTAAAGGGGTAATAAGTTTAAAATTATTAAAAATATTTTTATTATATGATGTAACTAAAAATTTATGCTTTTCGCAATTTTTCCTTTATCTGTGTTATAAGACGTTGCTTCGTACCAAATTTCAAGATTCTGAGTTCACGGGAAGTACCCTGTAGGTTTTGATTCCCTTGCGAGTAGTGGCGAGTTTCAAAATATGCGGTTTTAATTCCTGTTTCTTTTGATTGCGTTGACATAGAAGTTTGATTTTGTTACAGCTTAAAGGTATTATAGATTTGAGTATTTGATATGAATTTCAATATAATACCACTACGCGTTCATGAGGAAAGGGGTAGTTTAAAATTATTAAAATATTTTTATTATATGGTATAACTAAAAATGTATACTTTTCGCAATTTTTCCTATATCTCTGCTATAAGACGTTGCTTCATACCAAATTTCAAGATTCTAAGTTCACGGGAAGTACCCTGTAGGTTTTGATTCCCTTGCGAGTGTCGAAAATTTGCGGCATAAACGGGAGTATCTTTTGATCGCGTTGACTTAGAAGTTTGATTTTTTCACAGCTCCAAGAGACCATAGACTTGAGTATTTGATATGAATTTCAGCTTGATACCTCCACGCGTTCCTGAGAAAAAAGGTCTTGACAGACAGACAGACAGACAGACAGACGGACAACAAAGTGATCCTATAAGGGTTCCGTTTTTACCTTTTGAGGTACGGAACCCTAACAATGTACACACATCAAAAGTGTCTAGGGATCAAGCATTTTTATGCGGATTTCTTGAGATTGAGATGTGGCTTTGTAATAAATTTATGATTTTATAAATTTATATGGATCCTTTTTGGTGCATTTCATAATTCGAATCAGGAACTGTGAATCAAATTCGAGTAAAAGATGAAAATCAGCTGTCAATATTTTCCCTATAAAAACATACAACGCATTGAAGACATTATTAGTGCTACTGTTTCCCTACTACTGATTAAAACCAACGTTATTATGGAGCGGCGACGTCATTTAAGCAGGGAAGAAATGCTCAGAGCCGTGGGAATGATAGAAGCTGGTTCCCGGCAACGTACTGTGGCTTTAGCTCTGAATACAAGTCAGAGTGTTATCAGTCGACTTTGGACACGTTACCGAAGCACTGGTACCGTGGCTGAGCGCCATGGAGGACGGTATCGCTGCACCACACGGAGACAAGACCGATACATTCAAATCTTAACTCGAAGAGCTCCAACAATAACCGCCATGATGTTAGCCGTGAGGCTTCATCACTCTTCAGGGAACTTAATTAGCGACCAAACAGTCAGAAACCGCTTGCATGAAGTGAACCTTCATTCCCGAAGACCGCTACGGGTACCACCTATAGCAATGCACAATCGTAGGATTCGATATCAATGGGCTCTTGAACACAGAAATTGGGCAGAAGAACAATGGCGTTTCGTGTGCTTTTCTGATGAGTCTCGTTTTGGTATGAGACCGGATACAAGACGTATACGACACTGGAGAACCCCTGGACGCCAACAGCGATTAAAATCCTGCCAGGAAGTCCATCCTTATAGTGGTGGAACCATCATGGTATGGGCGGGTATTTGGATCGGCGGAAGAACTGAGTTGATTTGGATCAGAAGCAACCTCAACGCTCAAATTTATGCTGAGACGATTGTATCAGACGTCATCGTTCCTCTACAAGTGCAAATCGGTCCCTTATTTCAGTTAATGCATGATAATGCACGACCGCACACCGCAAGAGTTGTAAGACAGACTCTCGCCGCAGCTAACATCAATGTCCTGCCCTGGCCTGCTCAGTCGCCAGACTTGAACCCGATTGAGCATGCATGGGATATGCTACAGAGAAGAGCTCTGCCGAATATGGAGGGTATCCAGTCGCAAGAAGACCTTTTTTTGTTGTTGCAACGAACATGGGCGGCCATTCCACAGCGTGATTTGGATGAACTCATTTTGAGTATGCCAAACCGATGTTCTTGTGTTGTTAGTGTTCGCGGTAGAAACACGGATTATTAATTGTTTAAGTTACCCAATAAAATTTTAAAGAAAACTGTTATTTCAGTCTTTTTTTCGAACTTTTGTGTTAGTGGTTCAAATGTCAAAAATCCCTTTATTAGGAAAATGGCAAATTTCTTTATTAATGCAAAGGTGACTTGGTTTATCGTTACTGTGACAAACGAAAACACTTTATTCGATGAATCCTTAAAGAAAATTTTAATTAATATCAATCAGGAGAAAAGTTATTGCAAAAATATATGTTGATCCCTAGACACTTTTGATGTGTGTAGTACTGTAAAAAATACCCTACGCCGATAAACTTCCCTAGAGCAGTAGCCCCTTTAATGAATGCTGAGATATCAGCTTCACTTTCAGACCCAACCCCAAAAAGGGATAAAAGAATCAGCTATAGACAAAACCTTACTGGAAAACTCATGACTTGTCTTGGAAAATCATTGAGCAAAGTACTGATTGGAAATATCAATACAAAAGTCCTCGTAGAAGAAATAAACGACGCAGCAAAATTAGCTGCAGAAATCTATCATCAGGACTCTTCTTCAAGAAGATTTTTTGCATTGGCTGGCGTCAACAAGGTGGTACAAGATACTGTACGCATATCAACACCAGATGATCACTATTTGGAAATGACTGTGCAGAAAAAATTAGGGCCTCACAAGCGATCCAAAAAACAGGCTCAATGATTAAGAAAGTAGAGGTTAAGAAAATAGTCAAAACAGGGACCCAACAAAAAGTTAAACTGGAAAGGCCCGCCGCAGTACCAACAACAACAACAAGTTCGCGGCGGGCATCAGAATCAACGACGCCAACATCAAAAACAAGTTCGACCAGATCAGACAAGTTGGAAGACCCAGAAGCCAGCCTCATCCCGTTCCAAATACCGCAGATAGACCCACAGGTAAATGCAGGTAGACGTTCAGAGAAACTCCACCTCCTTATCAAGCTGTGCTACAACATTGGTCAACAAAGGGAATAGATTTAATTAGGCTAGAAATTGATAAATTAATTACTTTAGGTACAGTCTCAGAATGTTCCTTCTGTCCAAATCAATTTACATCTCCTATATTTTTAGTGCCTAAACCCATTGGCTCTTATAGATTTATTTTAAACTTGAAAAAACTCAATAGTTTTATAGACATAGAACATTCAGCTTGCAAACTCATATCAAAAGACTGCTTTATGACCTCTATAGATTATTGCTTATTTTTCAGTACCTAGGTATAGCAGATAACTATAAAAAATATTTAAGATTTTCTTTTGATGGCAACTTATATGAATTTAATGCCCTACCTTATGGTTTATGTACAGCACTTTTGTTTTCACAAAACTTCTGAAACCAATTTGTACTTATCTTAGGAAGAATAATATCACCATGACGTGTTATTTAGATGATAGTTTGTACTTTCGTGATATTACTGAAATAGAAGGAGTAGACTACACTGAAACATTTTTCCCTACCACAAGATATCAGTCGATAAGAATTTTGTTGTCTTTTAAAAATTTGCTTGATAGCGCAAAAGACCCAAAAGCGAAGGCGTCATCGCCAGTCATCGGTGTCGGAGGCGACGGAAACAACACGCGCACTCAACATGAATAGTCCAGCAACGGCATATAGTTCTGAGTGACAAACAACCTCCTGCAGGGGAAAAGGGCTGGAGGCTGCTGTAAATAGTGATGGGCATCCCGCACGCCGCCGCCGCCGCCGCCATTCACCTCGCGGCGTGAGTGGCGAAAAGACGTTCATTTGTTTTTATTTATCGTGATTATACTGTTGTGGCAAAACCAAAAAATTTTCATAAAAAATGACAGAATGATCCAAAACGAAAGTAAATAAACTTTCCATCGAGGTTTTTTTCGATGCTAAAACGAGAAGTAGCTTTTGTTGGAAGTATTTTGGGTACCTAATACTGAATGAAGGGAATAAGAAAAAAATTCTAAACTCGGACCACGTCTATTGTTCTGCATGCCTGACTGCTGTAAAAAAAGAGAGTGAATATGTAACTTTTGGATCGTGAGTGCACAAACCTACTTACTTACTTATCATCATTTTGTACCTATAGCACGTGGCACCTTGGATAATAATTTTTGTTGCTTTAAACACATTTAATCGTAAGCGTTATGAAAAACACTAGGTATTTGTTTTATTGTTGTTTTAAAAGCTTTTATTTAACATGCTATTGCAACATATGTAGGTATGTATTTGTGTAACTATGTTTGTTATTTAACCGATTAAGCTGAAATTTTGTATACCTACACATTTAGTTTAGCATACACCTTTAATAAATGTTTAATGCTTGCACCTTGTTGTTCCATGTTGATAATTTTGTGCTACACTTTGTTTTTTAATACATTGATACGGTTTACTTGCCATTCTTTTGCTTTTTCACAGCGTGAAGATAAAAAACTACAACAATAAAGTGAGCACTGGAAATTTGACTCGCCATTTGCGAGATGATCATCAAATTCGAGATACCAGTGCTGACAAGGCTAAAACTAATATGAAAGACTTTTTTGCTGTTGCACGACCCGCAAAAACCGGTAGCTCCACAAGCTCAACTACAGGCGCCTTAAGATATGATAAATGGCTTTTGGCTAGAGATTTGGCTTTATGGTTCTGCAAGTCCTTACTTCCATTTGATTCTGTTTCTGATGAGGGCATGGTGGAATTTTTTAAGGTGATGGGACGGAAGGGGATGGCATAAACTCAGTTCCAGAAATTGCACAACTAGTTCAGAAATGCAAAAAAGTCGTTAAGGCTGTGAGATATCGCGCCCCAGAGTTGCATGCTGATGCCGAAAAGGTACAACAAAAGCTACAGTTTTTGGAAAAGCTAGAAGACGTCGTTGAAATTTTAGAAAGTGACGAGAGCGACCCTGTTCCTGAAGTTGATCTAATACTGGAAAATGCTGAAGAAACCGAAATGGATGAGAGGGCTTTACCATCGGGATCCGAAAATTACAAAAATATTCCAACAATTAAAACCGCAACCCCAACTCGTTGGCACAGCATTTTAGAAATGCTAGAAAGTGTAATCCATATATGCAACCGAGAAGCTATAAATAACATGTTGAGGAAGATTGGCCATGAAGAACTCAGAATAACTCAAAGTGAGTGGATTCTTTTAGAAGATCTAGTAAAATTTTTGAGAAGTTTTCGTGAAGTCGTCGAAATCTTGTCGTCCCAGAAAACATGCATAATTAATGTTGCTCTGGTGTTCCGTTCGGAGATTATGGACGTATTAAAAAAGCTCAATCAAGATGATGAAGCACTAATAATGTTACGCTTAAAACGCAACATGATGGAAAAAATGAATAAAAGATTCCCAGTAACAAAGCTCATTGTCGCAGCAGCACTATTGGATAACCGCTTTATGAGTCTGTCAGAAATTGATTTATTTCTAGAAAACCAGAATATGACCAGAACGTCATTCCTTTCCACGTACATCAAAGAAGTCATATATAAAAATAACGAGCCAGAAACTTCTGCCGAAAATGCAGGCAATACAAGCACCAGCAATCTAATCGACACATCATTCTTGCACAAACTGTCAAGGAAACATAGTATTAGTTCATGTCAAGGGATTCAAGGTAATCCAATAGAGCAAGAATGTTGGCGTTACATTGCTGGTGCTGATCCTACAGAACCAAAAGATGGTGATTTATTATGTTATTGGAACAATAAAAAAAAATCCTTATCTTGCTGCTCTTGCTAGAGCTTTACTCTGTGTGTCAGCCACAAGCACTCCGAGTGAGAGAGTGTTCTCGGTAGCCGGGTTAACCGTAACGGCGAAAAGATCTCGTTTGATCTCAATTCGAGAAAATAAAATAATATTTATTCATGATAATTATAAAATATGTAAGATTTATAATAATGACGAACCTTAATTAGTATGTTATAAACTGTGTATGAGGCTATTAAAGTATTAATTTGAGTTAATTTGAGTTATTTACTGTACTGTTTATACCTATTACCTACTGAAATTTTCCTGTAGTCCGCCTGAAATGGTATTAACGAGCGGCTTGTTGAAATTTAATCTGACTAGGTGGAGAAGGAGAGTATATTGCGAGTTTTAGTTTTAGTAGTAGCCACGCCGCCGGCGCCACGCCGCTGGCGCCACGCCGCCGACAGAAATTTGTCAGCGCGCCGCCGCCGAAAATTTTTAAGGCGGCGCACAGTGTGGTATTATGTAAATCTAGACGGACAATAGTCAATTTAGGAACATGTCTTAAAATATGCTTTTAACGAAATAAATTATAAATTAACAAGTTATACTACAATCTAGTACATTTTCTGGGAATCCACGCGAAACAATAGCAGGTATAAACAGGTCGGGACGGCCAGCTACCTGAACCATACCGACCGACCGCTCGCTGCTAGCGTTTCATTCGTCTGAGTTCGCTCGATGAATACGCTGTGTTTCTCTGTGATTTTGTGTTGTTATCGTGTTTGTGTGACTTTCAAGGTAAATTTTCATATATTTTATTGATAGTATGTATATTAGTTTAATCATAAATAGTAAATTAACAGAGTGAGGTTTTTATTTAATCATAAACTTCTTCAGTTTCATCTAAAGTTTTAGTTAGTTTCTCTGCACTTACCTGTACACTGGGTATATTTTTCTGAAAGGTATATTTATATACTACAAGAAAAGTATTCATTTGCTTGCGAAAGTTTGCGACACTCATACAACATTTTCTTATTTTCAGAATGACTTCACAAATTTCTCGTCGTTCGTTTTTTGACGTTTGGTTTGCTAACGCTAAAGAATCAAGACAAAATGCTTTGTTGCAATATATTTTGCAAGAACTTGGTATTCAGTCTGTTACGGATGATATTTTGAAGACTTTAAAAGCAATAATCAGTAGACTTAGTCAAAAAATCGACGAAAAATGGTCGAAATCCGGAAGACATCGTGAACGTTTTCAGAAAACGAATTCTTTATGGTTGGA
This sequence comes from Plusia festucae, assembly GCA_950381575.1. NCBI lineage: Eukaryota > Metazoa > Arthropoda > Insecta > Lepidoptera > Noctuidae > Plusia > Plusia festucae. The sequence goes on from OX494447.1 coordinate 11,356,372, forward strand.
AGAGAATATATCATTTGCAGGTGTTGTCAGTGAAACTATCGTTGATATTTCACAACCTGGAACAAGTAACCGGGCTAGAAGACCACCGAAAGACTTTGAATTTTGTAAACTAAAAGACGGCGAATTCGTCATCTAATTGAAACTACGTGTCCAGAAGAGATATCGATGGCAAACGAAATGCAGCTTCGCCAATCAGGAAAGAGGGATTCAGCAGCTATTGTTAAGGAGCTTTGCCTGTTTTCACCCAGAAGAGGTACACAAATAAAAAAAGCACGAAGATGTTTAATCAACCCAAAGCAAGATGGGTTTTCGAATGATCAAGCTCTGGCATTAATGGTTGATGCAAATCTGACAACACACCAATATAGTATCATACGCGAGCAATCAAAGTTAATAAAAAAAAACTGTATCCACCATACTACAAAGTGAAAGCCGCAAAAAAATTATGTTATCCAAGTGAAATTAATATTTCAGAAATACATGCCGAAGTTAAACTTCAATCTTTAATGGATCACTCTATATTAAGATTATGCAAAGTACAAGAAGAGGTCCTGAAAACGATAAAAGAATTAAGAAACCTAGATATTATTGTTAAATGGGGTTGTGATGGAGCAGAACAAAATCGTTACAAACAAAAATTTTCTGAACCACATGCTAGTGATGAAAGTTTGTTCAGCATTTCAATGGTGCCAATACAAATGTATGCAATGAATGGCCAAAGTAGTAAACAAATTGTTTGGCAAAACCCTTCGACATCATCAACCAGATATTGTCGACCCATAAAGTTTGTTTTTGCCAAAGAAACCCCAAATGTTATTGTGACCGAAGTTGACAAAATCAAAGAACAAGCTAAATCACTGGTGCCTACTAAAATTATTGTAAATGACATGGAAGTATTAGTAAAGTCAACACTGATATTCTGTATGATAGACGGTAAAATATGTAATGCAGTATCTTCATGTACATCCACACAAACATGCTACATATGTGGTGCCAAGCCCAGTGAAATGAATAATGAAGAACTTATTTTAGAAAAGCTGGTAAAAAGTGAATTTCTATCTCTGGGCATGTCACCTCTGCATTTTGGATTAGATTATTTGAATGCATCCTGCACATATCTTACCGTCTGGATACAAAAACATGGCAGGCTAGGGGAGCCGAAAATAAAACTAAAGTGGCTGAAAAAAAGAAGTATTTGCAAGAAAAGTTTAGAAGCGAATTGGATCTTTTAGTAGATATGCCAAAACAACAGACCGGAAACACAAATGATGGCAATACAGCTCGTAAGTTTTTTCAAAATGCTGAAAAGTCAGCAGAAATAACTGGTGTCAATGTGGAGCTTATCAAACGCTTTCATATCATATTAGAGACCATAAATAGTGGGTATTTTATAAATGTTGATAAATTCCATGAATTCGCCAAGGCAACAAGAGAATTGTATTTTAAGGAGTATTCGTGGTACCCAATGCCAGTAAGCGTACATAAAGAAGCTCAAGAGGCACGAAATAAGCACAATAGGAAATTCAGGGAACTTTTTACAAGAAAATCTTCGAGAATTAATACAAATCGAGATTTACTTAATAGATTGTTAATTTCATCGGATCCGTATATTGCTAGTTTACGTGCAGCTCCAAAAATAAAACGTGGTAAAATTAAACCCGAGGTAAATGAGCTATTAGAAATAAGAATTCCAATTACTGAATGTGAAATACCAGTAGACGAAACAGATAAAGATTCTGATGGATCTGAATCAGAATCTGAAGATACGGATGAAAGTTTTGAAGAATCTGACGAAGATTCTGAAGAATCTGTTTCTTCTACTGGTAATTAATATTAATTGTACTAAATTTATTAGGTTTATTACGTTTTATTATATTTACTTTTATATTAATTTCGTTGTAAACGTGTGAAAATATGTCCCTTGTTAAATTATACGTCTTAAACTACAATTTTTTTTTATTTTATTAATATTTATTTATATTTTACAACCTAATAACACATAATATGGGACAAAATAATTTTGTCCCGCTAGATTTTCATAATACCACACTGTGCGGCGCCCACGTCTAGCTGGAAATATGAAGAGGGACTGTAAGCAGACTGCGCACGAAAGTTTTCAGGGCTTATACGAGACAGTCCTGTTCTTGTCAGACTCCAGGGCTAGGCACAAAAACAACCTGAAATAAAAGAGGTCCCGCCACGTATAAGAGCTGGTGCATGACGAGCGAGCACACTCAATAGTGACAGTGAAGGAGACCCTGGACACAGAGTTGTGTCAAGCCCGCAAATACATAAGAGACACAAAACAAATAAGAGAATCGCTCGGTGCCGAGGCGTCGAAGAAAAACGCTGAACCCGTAAAGGGGTCCAGGCACTGGAGGCAATGATAAGGAAAGAGCATGACAAGACGCGGAAAGACCGGGAGGGGCTCGGTATGGCAGGGAAGTTCCAAATCCCATTCTTATGCGCCTAGAGCTTAACATCCGCCAGCATCACCAACCAACTGCATACTCCGAAAGCAGGTAGACCATGGGGGGAAGAAAAAAGCACCAAAAGCGATGCGAAACCAAAGCTGGCGGTGAGCTACGCTGATACGTCTCAGCGCATTTGAAAGTAGCGATCGTCACTGTCCCGCCAAGGGACTTCTTTCAGAATCAGGCAGAGCTGCTTCGGGAGTCTATCGATGATAGTATCCTGCAAGCGGTCCAGCCTCGTCCGTCTCCGACCGCGCAGGCTCCATCTTTTCGCGGTCGCCCCTTCCTACTGGACCCCTAGCGATGTGGTGCGAGGACGTGAACGTTCAAAGATGACTGGGGAGCACTGTTATGTATTATTTTATCCATAATCCATCGGTATTATAATGACTATTTCGAATTAATAATTCAGTCATTTTTTGAGGACGGGTTTAAGACACTGACTGTGCATTTGGGTTTTTTCTATTTCAATGATCACATGAAAAGTGTTGTGATTGGCTTATAGTTTTTACAGTTATAACCTGAAGAGAGCCCATTCGTACACGAGGCGACGCAAGTCGATACTCGACTACTTTAGACTTCAACAACGCGTACCCAGCCAGATGGGCCAACAACCTGAAAAAGGTAGCTGGGTCGGACTGGATGCGGAAGTCGGAGGACCGGGTGTTGTGGCGCAACTTGGGAGAGGCTTAGGTCCAGCAGTGAACCGCGACAGGCAGAGTTGATTGATTGATTGAGTGTCGCGTGCCTATGTACGAATCTCTGGCTCCGGAGCACTTTACCAGGTTCTTAATTCACCAGATTCACTATTAACCAGATTTTGTACTATCATACAGAAAATGTGTATCACTATGATCAACAACAATATACACATTTTTCATCATCAGACAAAAGAGGTCGGATAACATTGATTATTACTATGATTCTGGATGTTTATTAAATTTTTGTCAGTTTATATTATGACACTGACATTTCGAGATAAATTTTTATACATCGTAGTGATCTCTGAAAATATATAGAATTGCAAAATGGATGAGACGGAAGTAATATTTATAAAAAGTGAAAGAGGGAAGCCGGTATTGCTGCACGCAGGATATAAATATAATTTGGCTGTAAAAAATAAATCGGGCACAACTAACTGGAGATGCGCACACCAAAAAGTATGTAACACTTCAGTTACCTTAAATGCAAAAAAATATAATTATGAAAGAACCTCGTCATTTTTCTCGTAAAGACCAAGTCTTAGTGCGAAATGCAGTTGATGCAATTATAGCAGACTGTAAAATTGAAGTCTGCAATAATTTAGACCCCGTGCAAAAAAAATATGACGGTAAAATCTGCAATATTCTTCACAGTATCGACTTGAGAAATATAATATACCCTCATTTGCGTCAAAAAAGGATACATTAAACCGAGCACGAGCAAAATATTTGAATGTAGGCAGAGGATTGGTGACAAAAAGGAAAGATGAGAGATTTACAAATCCTTGCAAGATTTCTTTTAGTTCGACGATGGGATCGATAACAAATTAATTATTTTTGGTAGCCCATTAGTAAAATCCAAGTAACGCCAAATTACTACGTATTACGGGGATGGTACTTTTAGAGCAGCGCCTTAGCCATTCTACCAAATTTATACACTGCATGCAGACATATTTCATGACAACGATGCAATTAATTTTGTGCCTTTAGTTTACGCTTTTCTTCCCGACAAGAGTCAAAATACATATTAACCTTTTTTTTTCTGTTCTCAATAAACAATTGGCGTTAATATCAAAATGTTAAGTGTGATTATAAAATTGCTGCAATCGCAGCAGTAAAAGAAGTATTTCCCGACGCAATTGTAAAGGGGTGTTATTTTCATAACCAAAACGCAATATGGAGAAAGAGCAAGAAACTGGCAAGCAATTGGTTTTGCCGCCATGCCAGAGGGCAAAAAAATAACTTTTCCACACTGCTACCTTTACTGCCACCAGTCTTAATACCTGAACGATACCGGACAATAAATTCAACAGTTATTTTAATGACCAATGGATTAATAAAATAACCAGTGATGTTTATAGCTGTTATGGTGAGAAGAATAGGACCACAAAACCGTCGCCTAAATACAAAAAATATTTCCAAACCATCATTGCTCGAATGCATTACAATATTAAAAAAAGAAGCAGAATATAAAAATTTAAAAGAAGGATTCGATGAACACAACCCCGCTTTGCTCAGTCGGTGTTCAGAATACAGACACGGTCAGTTTAGTGTGTAGGGTAGATGGAGAATTATCTACTTCACGCCAGCAACACGCACTAGTCTGCTTGCGACCACGGCCTTTGCAACTCTGTCGAAACCTCAAGCCTTTATTTTATTTTTTGCAGAAAAGAATGGAGTTTTTTTGTGAAATTAATTTGTTTTTCTAATGAGCCTTAAAAATACAATTTATTAATTCAATTTTGTTTTTATTATACTTCTGGTTAATAGCGAATCTGGTGAATGGAGAATCTGGTAAACTGCTCCAGAGACGAATCTCTATGGTTTGCACGGCAGTAATTGCTTGAATACTAAAATCATAGGGTATAGGAGACTTCCGTCACCTTATGCACGAACAGACTAAGTCTCATTCTGTTCCTTTAAAAAAAGTTTTCATGTACAAAATTTCCTTAGATTTATATATTATTTTGATTGTAAAATATCATTTTAGGGTGGATTTTACCCTTTTATTCCCGGTTTATAGCTAGCTATACTTCGGATAAATATTGAGTTTTTGTCACATTTATTTTAAATAAAAAACTGTCAGACCTTTTTATTCCATGAATAAAAGTTATCTGACTTTGTCAAATCAGCCCTTACTTGCTACAAAATATTCTTAAACCCGGTTTAAATATCTAACTAGCAATTAATCTAGTAATACTGAACTTTAGTTACGTTTCCCTAGTACAAATTAGCGGCGCGTCGAAACTAGTGTCGTCACTCGTCGGTTCTTCCGTCGACACTTTAGAGCACTCGAAGTTGTCACATAGCGAATAAATCTGAAAAAAAAACAAGACAATACAATGCTTTAATTAAAGTTGTGTGAATATATAGAAGGTCTCGTGGTTAAGTGAAAGCGGAAAAATATTCTGATCCATCTGATCCCAAACTAGGCAGGCACTACATAATTATTATAGATACACAACCGGACACAGAACAAATGATCGTGCACATCACACAAAGATTAGTCCTGGGTGGGAATCGAACCCACGACCTCCGGCTTAGCATTAAGGGTCACTAACCACTAGACCAACAGGTCAGTCAAAATAAATATCGCGAAATTAATTATCAATATAAGCTGGTGAAAAAGTAATGTCTCTCTAGTCTTTCTTATGCAGCTGTTAAAGGTTTAGTCAAACACAAAAGTAAATGGGATTATCCTTACGGTGTATAACAGTATAGGTGCCGCTAGCGTCGCACCGGCCAGTACATCCCACCAGTGGTGTCTATGGTCGGTCATTCTTGATACGCTGCACAGAACGGTGGACACTACACACAACGCCTGGATCAACCTTATCGTCTTGCTGGAAGGGCAGGATGAGCGTCGTCGGATATAGTACTGCGGGGAATAAAATAAATAAATAAAAGGGTTTTAAGGAAAAATAAATATGTTTTCTTTCTTTATGTATTCCTTTAAAATACGTGTGTTCACGCGTATAAAGTTATAAACATTTTTTCTCGTATACTTACGGCCAGGAAGAGCCCTGTGTGGACGGCTAGCGATGTGTGCCCCGAAGGAAAGCTGCGGTCGGACTGGCTCATCCAGTGAGCCTTAGTGCATGTGTAGCTTGGTACGTACTCCGACCTGAAGAAAGGGTAAATAGTAAAAAAACCTGACATTTCAGGAAGCCTGAAGGTGAAATCTGTCAAGGGAAATAAAAGTGCTACTTAGTAGCCTTATTAGTTTTTTTTTAAATTGTACTCTTCAAAATTACAAAAGATAGATTTTCACTAGTCAATCAAAAAATCTTACTCTGTACATGTCAAAGCTTCTTTAGGGCTGCAAGTGTCAAAGAAATGGGGTCTCGGGGACCCCACAATGAGCTTGATCGACTGCACCGTTATCAGGTTGAGGAGGACACCGAATAAGTATTCCCTGAACCAGCACAATGCTTGCTTCTTCGGCTGGACTGTCTTGTCGCTGTGGTACTTTCGTTCTACCATTAACATCTGAAAACAGTGGATGATTTACAGTAGGAACGTGGTATAGTAGATTAATAGGCAATATTACGGCGTCCTGGGCCCCAATTCTCCTATTTTTAAACCGTCCGATGGCAGTGTAATGATCGTAATGTCGACGATTTTGTAAAAAAAAATAAAGCCCATTATGTTTGAAATGTCAGTAAGGGATTACCAAATTATTGGCAATCCTGCTAAGATACTATGACATAAACGATTTCACAGATTAAATGCTTAGAAGAATACTAAATGTGCCAAAATCAATCGAAACTACGATCATTACACTGCCATCGGACGGTTTATAAAATAGGAGAATTGGAGCCCTGGATTCTGAATATTGAAATCTTGACTTCGAAGGCCGTGGTGGTTACCAGTAACAGATGATCAACACATAGTTTAATGCTCGGACTTTAATGTGTTTAAATTACAATGCCATCACACAATGAGCAAGCGTGGTGATCAACGTTCGGTCTTCCATCCATTATACAAAAGTCCAACGCAGCCCAAGAGCACCGCAGCGGACAGGGTATTTTTATGACCTCCCAAAATAAACTTTAAAACTATAAGTATAGAGAGCATAAATGTATTTATACCTTCATGCTAAAGAGACAACGCGAGCATTTTGTCATGTTTAAACATTTATGCACTTTTTTTTGATCGTTTTAAAGTTTATTTTGGAGTGTAATGAATAAATCCTCTCCACTGCTCTGCTCTTGCGCTGGGCCTATAGGCCGGTATTATATTAAGATGTTTTTGAGTTCACAAACACAATGTTTAAATGGACCTCTTATTCAATGAAATCGTGTATGTGGCTCAATCGCGACCTACATTAATAGTAACCTTTTTTCTATATTAGTTTTGGACTCACCACAGCCAATGGAAGCACAATCGTTGTGACTAGCAGCAGCTTCAGACTGATTGTATCTCCTGTGAAGGGGTACGAGAGCGCGGGGTCGTTGCACGTGAATCCCAGCTGACCTGAAGGCAAGACCTTCGATTCCAGCACCAGGAAAATGAAGAAGGCTGAAAGAGAAAACAATCCGATATACAAAAATATTTTGTTACCGGCCTATACATTCTCCTAGGCTGCGTTTGAGAGAAATAGTTATCGTAAATTTCGATAGAATCATTCGACTGTAAAATCAATGTTTTGACGGGCCTGTTGGTCTAGTGGTTAGTGACCTTGACAGCTAAGCCGGGTTCGATTCCCACCCAGGACAAATCTGTGTGATGAGCACAATCATTTTTGTTTTCGTTCTGTGTCTGGGTGTTATTTATCTATAATGTATTATTTAGAAATATAATAAGTATGTTTATCAGTTGTTCGGTTACCATAGTACAGGCTCTGCCTAGTTTGGGATGGCTGTGTGGGCTGTCCCAAAATAAGTTGGAATTCGATTTAATTTCTGTTATTGGAATATTCCAGGATCGAGGTACCTAAAATAGGATCTTAAAAATATTATGTTAGACTGGCCTGTTGGTCTAGCTAGTGGTTAGTGACCCTGATTGATAAACCGGAAGTTTATCAATCAGAATCGTGCCGTGGGGTCGATTTCCATCCAGGACAAATGTTATTATAAGATGTTTATCAGCTGTCTGGTTTCTATAATACATCCTGCTGCCTGGTTTCAGATGGGCTTGCGTAAGTAAGTTGTTCAAACATATTATTTTATTTTTAATAGTAGGAAATATAACATTATCTCAAGAATAACTGAACACCTTATTGTGTTATCTCCATCTAAATGATTTTTGCCTGAGAGTAGCGCAGTTTACCGTACGCTAACGTAATCATGAGCATGACGGCAAATCCAATTAAATCATTATGATAACACTCGGAATAACAAAAGTACTCAGAACTAAATAACTAGAACGTTATAGCTTGATATAGATAAATTTTAAATTAAAATTGCAAATTCAGTTTTGTTTGATAAGTATCATATAAAATTGCAAATTTATGCAAACCTACTTAGGTGGGTACTATAAATTTTATATAATATATTTTATCTCATAAACAAGACATAAAATATGAAAATAAATTTATCAAACTTAAATGAATTAAGGACATGACCTTGTGCAGAAAATTATTATGTGTTAAAAATAGAACAATATATTCAAATCTATTTACTATTAATAGTTATAAAGCCTTGCTCATAAGTTACAATATTATGTAGATGACTGGGAGGTCATGTAGATAACAGAATTCTATCAGAGAAGTCGGCGCTTGCGCATTCCCTAATGCTTGGTTTACACTGCGACACTGCAGAAAATGCAGATAGGTAGGTACACCATACCACGGGCGGATCAAATGTCGAGGACGCCTTCGCGATCGGAATCGAAGCTTATCCATTCGAAATATGACCAATCCTTTACTATTATATGTCAAAATTATTCCATGCAATAGGTCATCAATCACAAGGATTCAATGACATAGTGCAGGAGTCGTTTAAAAATAAGAAGATATATAATAATTATTTTTAAATAATAACCCGTAATATCATAGTATGATTAATTTAGAGGCCTTAAAAATATAAATAAATATTACAATACAAAGGTTAAATAATCATTTCTTATCTAATATATCTATCTGCATGTGTGCAGTTATGCACCTGTATTTACGTCAAAAACTTATACTTTTTATCGTAGATTTCACTGGTAAGCATTGATAAATTTGCATGAGGCTAGTACAATATTCAAGAAAGAATATAGGATACTTTTGGTATCCATAAACAGTTTTTAAGGATTAGAATTATTGAGGTAGGTACTTAACTATTAAGTATGATTAATAAAGAGAATTCATGGAATCAAAACTACAAAAGCCCTAATTGCCTTTAGTAATAATGACTAATTGTAGGTCAATTATTGAAAATGAGTAATAAGCCTGTGGTAAAATGTGTCAAATTCTGTTGAGATATAGCAACAGTCATTTTGCTATGTTCCTAACAAGACCTACAGTATTTTATAACTTTTGCCTCACAATAATACTAATTGGAGGCATGTTAGTACTTAAATCGACCATCGAATCGAGTAATAAAAAAAAATAAAAAACAAAAAGTATTAGCATCTTGCACTTTTTCTCTATATAAACTTGTGTGCGAAATTTTATAGTCTTCCGTCTGCGTAATTTTGAAAACAGTACAAAGTTAGATTTATTGACTGGAGATTAAGAATCAAACCCTACTGAAACAGCTTTCAGCAACAGAGATGGCATAATGTCAATCGGCACACAAACTGATAGACAATAGACTGAACAGACATTTTAGTATTTCACCCATAGTGAAGCAATTCTTAAATCTTTAAATGGATAAGTAATTCTGTATTTTTATTTAGGTGAGGCACATAGATCTAGGGACCATAATATTAACGGCAATTTGTAAACTTCCTACTAGATGTCATATTATATCTTCCTAACTTTCTAATACACGAAAGTGAATGTAAATATTATATAGCAATTCTTTTGATGTTATTATACCTATTATACCTGTTCATCAACAAAGGTTAATTCGGCAATCAGTACTGAGCTCTATTTTTTCTGGGTTGTCACAGATCAGTACTGAATTTTACAATATACATTACATTATAATATTTATTGACTTAGGATTACATTATGAATTAATATATTCCTAAGTCAATTGCTTTATTTCACTTATAATATTCTGTTTGTCAATCCCAAATTTTAAGTAAGTAGAGGGTAGCCTTATTAACATAAAAGTTAGATAAATGCATTGAGTTACAATTTATTTCTTCTTACATATCATGTTACTTCTACTACTGAGCAAGGATCATTGATCTCAAAGAAGAGGTTAAGTACTAAGAAAGATTTAGAAGTTATGCACAAATAAACGCCAGAAAATTTGTTAAATGTTTACAACACATTTTAGTAAATATAATTATAAACAAACCTCTATGCCACCGGTTCGTCTTTGACCACAAAAATTTCATTTTATCCATCATTTTGTTTCACCGCCTTTTTCACATAAAAAAATTGAATTATAAAACACTATTAACACATTATTTCACTAGTGGAAAACCACATGACTCAATCTATAATTAAATGTCTTACATGTACCTAGTTTCAATTTATCTAAAACTGTCGGTCTTTATTACGGTACGGTTAATTCTTTAACTTTTCTATAGCAAGCAAAGAACCGATGATATACAAACAGCCAATTCGTATATGGGTAGATTATCAACACTGTAACTCGGCTAACAACAGTAACACAACTAAAATCACTTGTGGGAAAATGGGAAATTGGGAATCACACACGAATCACAGGTCCATTCACTCCATTCTGATTTCTGTCAAAATAAAAAATCAATTTGATTGAAACATCAATCAGTTTGTATTAGACATCTGTCATATCGTTCGAAAATCAACTCATGCTTTTTTTACCAAAACGCTTTGTTTTAACAACGTGCTGCATGAAATAAAATCATGGTTTTTGTGATGGACATTATAAAGTATTTTGGCGAATAATCATTTTTTATTTTTGTGTGAGCTGAACGAATGCAATGATGCGGAATTTGATTTGAAAGTTTTATGACGTTGAGATTTGACGCAAGTTTATCACTGCAGCGTCGCAGAGGGGTTGATAGAGTGCGTATATTTATGGAGGCTATTTGGGACTTTAAACATTATAGTCACGTGGTTGGTAACATTATTCCGGGCCAAAAATCGGTAAGGTACCTTATCCAGAACATTTACAATGGTGATTCGGATTTGCGCTGGAAGATGATAGTAGGTAGTTTAAATTATGGTAGTGGCGAAATGTGGCGAGTGTGCAGAGTAAATATCCTTAGGCGTTCAATCGCGTCAGTACTCTGCAGATCCCCACAAAAAGCAAGTGATGATGAGCGCTTGCGAAAACCTCTCTGAAATTAGACGTAAACACTTACCCCGTGACCTGCCGTACTTGCTTACTATATTCAATACAAACGTAAAACTGACAGTGTAGGCATATACTTATTACTATTCACTTTCTCCAAGTGAGGAAAATAGGGGAGACTTTTTAAGTAAAAAAGGTAAATAATTATATTTATGTATTGGTACAAATAAAATTATCTTGATAATTTTGCCGTACCTAATCCTCGTATTTTTTTCACAGTCTACAAACACTTACATGAATGAGAGTAGGTACTAAAGGAATTAAATACATTATTCATACACCCATTTAGATATTGCTTAACTACCAAATTGTTTGCATTGTCTATTATTATCATATTTTTGTAGGTAGAACTTTGTAATTGTAATATTTAAGTGATTAATAAAGGCGCTGATGCAGTTGTTCTCAAACTTTACCAAAATAAAAACATTGCTCTATTTAAAACATATCTACAGTTTTATCTGCAGACAATAATTATTGTGTTGTAAAATTTGAATCTTGAACCTTGAGCATCACTGTGCTTTAGCACTCAAGTTTCTGCCCGTCATCAAAGTATAACAAATAAATAAGTAATTGTAAATAGGGTACGTTATTTCGATAGTTTTGTTTCCGGTGCAAAAAATTAAGAAGTTGATTAAATACTATCCATAACCTGCTACCATGAGATGCCGAAGTTTGGGAAATTTACCTTATTTAGCATTTTTTGAATTTGCCTCTTGCCTTTTCTAATTAAATTCGAGTGAAGAAGATACCGATATGTTAACTTAGCGTGATGATTCTGTAATCAATTAAATTTCTTAGTAATTTTTAAATTATGACGTTAGGGGACCATTATTTTGAACTCTAAATCCTTTAGTTAGCAACGTTAAATCAACTTAAAGAAACCATAAAATTAGAATACTGAATAAACTTTATTTATTACAGATGTGTTTCAGCACGAAAATAATTTTTTTAAACAAATAAACATTTTAAATTGACCTTAACTTGATGTACTATGCCCTAATTGTAAGTAGTATAATATAACTAAGGGCCTATTTCACCATCACCAGATAACTTTATTCGAGGAATAATTTTGAAATATTAACAGTTGTTTCTTAAAGAAACTGTCAAACGTGAATTTTATTCATCGAATAAAAGATATCTGACGATGGTGAAATAGGCCCGTAGTAAAATAAAGTATTTTTTTTTCTTTTTGTGTAGTTATGCCATTTTGTGTACCTATGGCTGTACAATTATTTATAGGAGGCAAAAATGGCCGATTGTTTACAATGCATCGTAGTGTTACGATGGCTAACGCAGTAAAATTACAGCTGAACACATCAAGTAAGCCGTGTTTTCTTTACGAAAGCCATCGTAAAGAAAACACGGCTTTAATGTTTACAAACTGAAAAAATGTAATAAAACTTACTCCATTGCTTTTCATGTTCCTGATTAAAAAAAAATTGTATGTGCGATTCCTCGAATTGCTATTAGTAGCTTTAAGGCGCTGGTCCACTGCTTGCACGCGGTGCATGATGTCCACGCTATGTTACCTGCTGTGTCCGATTGTTAGCGTCTGTTGAGTTTCATGTGTAGCGTGTCCGTGAGTGCATTGGGTGTTATCACAACCATTTTTACTCATGAGCGAAGCCTCTCCGTGTGCCGCAGTGGAACAGCGACTTTATACATGAGAATGTTTAATTATGACTCTTTGTTTATGTGGTCAGCTGTTTTATTGGAACGAAGTTCCTTATCGCGCGTTGTGAAAGGGGGCTAGACGGAAAAAATTCTTACGAAAAGTTGTCACGACACTTTTGATAGAGAGAGAGAGAGAGACAGACAGACAGACAGAGAAACATGCGCACGCCTACTGATTAAGTTTATATTACATTATATTTGTTAATAATAAAAAAAAAAATTATTACAATTCCTTCACTAATTAATCGAAAGGAACTTCGTTCCATCCGGGTGTCCCTTGACACCTCTCATTTTTGATATTGATTAGCAATTAGCCGCTGACCGCGTTAGTTCGGTTATTAAAGCAAAGTATCTAGCCTTTTTTGAGATCCAAGCTTACCTGATACCCAACCCGTTTTATCAAAATCGGTATAGCGGTTTTGCTGTAAAAGTGTAACAAACAAAAAGGAAGACAGAGCTACTTCGCATTTATAATATTAGAATCGAAACATGGATCCGGATCTCTCCCGCAAGACAATATCATCATCACCCTATAACTCATTATATTATATCATGACTTAGGGTCGGTGCAGCATGTCTTATACTTCCATACTTCTCTCTGGTTTCGCACAACTCAAACTACTTATTGTAAGTTATTTTATTTAACTCATACAAAACGTATAATATTATGTCTTCTTTTAAAATATGACCCTTGATCGTGGAGGTCATTGCATCAAACCGGGTTAAACTCCAACAGCTGCAAGACTCGCTGCCTATACCATTGTGTCCTTATTAACATAGATTAACATCATTCTCATAATAAATCCTTGACCAAACTTGTCACAATATTCGTTTAACAGCGTCCTCTATTTGTCTCCGCCATTTAATCTTAACAACGTCCAAAGTTATCTAAATAAAAATCCACTAACATGATTGAAACGCATATTAAGAGCTTTTTTATCAACAGGAAAAAGTGCAACGGCCATAGACAAACGCCGGCGCGTCAATAAACTTTTTTATTTTAAACACCGTGTGTGGTCATGGTAACTCTTTATAAATCCAAGTCGGGATGTTGGCTAACCTCAGGCATTTAATTTATAGCTAGCGTAGATAATATGGTCCATTTTGGATAAGTATTAATGAACACAGGTTTACCGAGAGTTTTAAGTGATAAGGCCTTTTTATAGCCGTTTCGCAATGGGCTGCTGATAGGCATACATGGTTTTGTAACTTGAACCGTTTATCGATTTGAACCAATATAGTCGCATTTTATTGTTAAAAATTTAAGAATTAAGTGGTCTAACAGCTTATTATCGCCGCTGTAATAGTTAAGTGTTTAATTTATGCATATCTAGTGGGCGAACATGTTCTGAACGATAATTGTACGTTGAAGCTACTGGTTTAAATTTTGACGCCTTTGGAACAAGATTGGGGATTGCAACATCAAGAATTTAATTTTCATTATTTTTTATTGCTGACACTGTTATCTTTCTTTTAAAAGCATCAAATTGAATGACGTACTATAATAATTTATTACAAGACATTGTAATTTGGTTAAAATATTATGAGGTTGGGATTAGGACTTAAACGAATTCGGATGATTTCAAAATTTTACAAAAGGACGTCTTTTGGACTTCTAAACTGGGGACCCAGTTGATCATTGCTTTTGTTTTTGCTTACAAGCTTTAGAGTTTATAATTATGTAGGTGTAATAAGTAAGATGAAGTTGAAAAATATATTTACCTCTTTTACGATTTACGAGTGGCCTCAATTGGCCCTTCAGAGAGAAAAATAGAAGGAAGAAAGGCAGGCCTTTGCCCTGCAGTGGGACAGTTCAAACTTAAAATAAATAAGAAAAATGTATATCTTGCAATAGCTTGGAACTTTTGCATAAAAAAAATGACAGATGTTTTAAACTTATAAACGATTTTGGATAATCAAATGACGAACTACATGAACTCGACTCCAATTTCAGAAGCCTGACAACATAAAACGAAAAATTGGTGGGAGGTCTTTTATCCTCCAAGGTGAGTGTAGTGCGATGCGCGCTCGAGAACGGTCGCGTTTTCGCTGCACACTACGAATATTATATTCGCGTTTTGCGCGGCAATAGCCGCTGCCTGTCTTAGTCGCGATGAGTTCTAAACCGCTCATCGCCAACGAAGTGTTGGCATTCATTATCCATGCCATCGATTACATGGACGAGGTTAGCATCGTGCAGATCTGCAGATCCGCCTACAAAGAGGAGGAGGTTTGCAGTGCCAAGCTGATGCTCTTCCAGTCGCTCGGACAACTCGAGCAGATGCCATCCCGCCGGAGGGACGGTGGTGACAAGAGCCTGCAGGATATCATCTCCCTGCTGAAGAGGACTGATCCTGATGACGTGCCTGAATTCGTGGCGAGGGACTTGCACAAGCTGCCTCCTGTCACGTTCGATCACGTCGATGTCACCAGGCTGCTGAAAGACATAACGTGTCTAAAGGCAAGCCTGGAAGATATGAAGTCCAAGATGGAAGCATCACAGGTGACCATCAATGACCTGCGTGGAGAAGTGGCGTTGTTGCGCAACGTTATTTCTGTAAGTGGGTCATCGGACATAACGAACGTTAATACTCGTCGCGGGGCGCAAAATGCGTCCGTCATCAGTTTTGAGTCGGCGAATTCGAGTGCGTCACCGGTCGCCGATATCGCTGACGATGCACCCCGTCCCGCCGCCGCCGCTGTGTCGACACCTGCGGCTGAAGCTTGCGTAGGGACATCGACCCCTAAACGCGCCTACGCAGCAGTTACAGCCACCAACAAGCCCGCTGTGACGCAAACAAAGCGGGCCAAAGCGAAAGGGGGTCAACAACCTCGTGGCAAACCACAGCCACCGACTAGTCCAAAGAAGGACACGTGCGACAAGGATGGCTTCATAAAAGTAGAGAGGAAGAAAAAGAAGCCTCCTTGTAGGAACCAGTGCGGTACCGCACCTACTGGACCCAACATCCTGCTGCGTCCTGCAGTACCAACGACGCAGCTGTACGTGTCCCGTCTACATCACACCACGACGGAGGAGCAGGTTGTGGAGTATGTCCGGTCCAAGACCAACTGGACCTTGAGGGTGGAGAAGTTGGAGGCGCGCCATAACACGAACTTCAAGTCGTTCATGGTGCGAGTTCCAACTCACCACGTTGAGACCTTCCTCAAGGAAGAGTTTTGGCCGAAGGGTGTCGTCTATCGAAAGTTCCGAGGAAGGATACGCGACACCACGCAGCGTAACACGACGCCGACACTTCGTGTGCATTAGTTTTTAGTTATTATTTATATAATTTTATGTATTAGTTTATAAACATTGTTTTGTTATTTATGTAATATATTTTCTATGGGCCTTGTTGCCTGAATTAAAGGAATAAATAAATAAATAAAAATAAATAAAAAATTATCTCGTGTTGAAATAAATCGACCCAAAATAGTATTAATAAGATATACTTACCGAAGTCGAGATCTGCCTAACAAAATAATTTGCATATTTCCTCATGTTTTGACGTCGTTTTCCCCAAGCTTTTCAATATTGACATAACATTGCACATTGAAGGCAAATATCGCCAAAACAAAAACTAATTATTAAGTAAGGAAAGTTATTCTTACTTTATTATTGTTTTGTACAAAGATTAACCAGTTCGGCAGTTAGAACATGAATAAACATGTGTGTTTGTACTTCCGTGCGCTTTGTTTGTATATTTAATTATATGTGCATGTCGCAGTAAAGGAGAGAAAATGAGGTTTTTTAATATAAATAAATAAAATATCTTGGGACAATCTCACACACGGTCATCTGATCCCAAACTAGGCAGAGCCTGTACTATGGTAACCAGACAACTGATAAACATAAATAACACCCAGACACAGAACAAATGATCGTGCTCATCACACAAAGATTTGTCCTGGGTGGGAATCGAACCCACGACCTCCGGCTTAGCAATCAGGGTCACTAACCACTAGACCAACAGGCCCGTCAACATTTACTAGTTTTTTCGTTATTCGTATTCTTGTTAAGCTCTCGTGCTAAGCTGAATTGCTTGTGCTACGAGTGGGTTCACGGCGGTAGTGTACCTAATGGGTTGGATTCGAACTCGCACCCAGTTCATCGCAAGTTTGACGTCCTAGCGAATAAGCTACCGCCGCTTAAATATTTTTGTGAGGTATCTACTATATTTTCTAGATACTTAATTCATCTAACTATTGGCGCTCATTGCATATACTTAACCATTTTTCTCGCTATCGCGTACATAACTCGATAGTATCCAGTTTAGTATGCAGCACTTCTTGTGCTCAATTGAAAAATAACATATTTTTAAACCAAAACGCTACAGTGTCAACAAGTCCTTGCATTTTTATTTTATTTGACCAGTATTCAGGGCAGATGCAGAATCAACATTGGCATTGTTTGAGGAAGTTCCTAACGGTTATTTAATGGGTTTAAAGACGCATGCTTGAGATCTCAAGAATGCATATCCTTTAACGTTTACTTGGACTTGGACACTGAACAAATATCATGCCTTTTATTTCTGTGTTTGTGTATCAAGAAAATAATTATATTTTTTAAGAAATATTTAGTGTTTGCGTGGGTCTTACTTCAACTCTTTGCTAAAAAGAATGTAAAATAAAGTTAATAAAGATGGTCCATTTTTATTTTTTGAATGAGAGTCTATATCCTATTTTTTGTACCTATTCAAAATCTCTCCGTTTTCCATACTTAAAATCTCAGTAGCATTTACACATAATTTATTTATTAATTAGATTTGAAAAATACTAAATATTTTGATTGGATCTTTTTTAGAATGTCCTATATCACATCTAATACCTGCAACATGCGTACAACCGGAGTTTAAAAACCGAACAATTCAAACAACGCTAGATTAGCGGTGAAAACGTTCGTCTGTTTACGTTTTAAGTAGTAAGCGTTGTCTGCGCCTGTGCTGACACAACGTGTGTTATGGTAGCTTTGGCGCCATATTTGGAGCCTCCCTGCTGGGGATCGCGGTGGTTTGTACGTTCCCGCATGGTCCCCAGTATAAGGGAAAGGAGAAGCACTCCGACGGTTTTAGCCGGTAAGAGTCCGGCATACCCCTCCGCCTTCTCCAGGGCGGAGGAAGTCCCCGGAAGTTCCTCCGGGTAAAAAAGAAGCTTTGGCGCCATACATAGGTCTTTTAGTAATTCGGTAATATTTTCAATTATTATTAGGTGAGTAACAGTTTCAGGCATACGATTACGTACCAATACGATTTCTAAGATTGAAATATAAAGTTGTTTCTGCAATTTTAATGTTAATTTAAAATAGGTAGGTACATAAATGTAGCTCTATTTTAAAATAACCCATAATTTTTAGTAATCAAATTGTATAAATATTTTCGAAAGTAAATTGTCTTGAAAAAACATCTCCCGAGTTATGTAATCATACTAGAATTAAAATTTGATGTCATCATAACTAGCTTTATTTATAAATATTGTGTTGTCTATGATCATAACTCATAAGACGACCGCTCTTAGGTGCTTTACCGAATTTCTAAAATTGGTCAAAGTAATTTTAAACAATGATACGAAGGCAATTCTCCCAAGTTAGGATGCTGGAGACATCGTACCCCCAGTGGAAAAAAGGCATAAGTGGTTTTACGTCGAATTGTCGATTTTCACATATTTGAAAGGTACGTTTAAAGTTACATATGCTGATTTTTTTTCATATTTTTCTTGATAAATTTGACGAATTTATGCAAGAAATATTGCTTTATTAATTTTGAATACATTATCTTTTTTCTTAGGGATAAATAGAATAAACGTTATAACGCAAAAAAAATTTTGAATAATATGACGTATTACATGATATGACGTTTATCGTTAAATTTTAATGATTGAAATAAACAATAACAAATATTATGATTCTAATCCGTTTCTTTTTTTTACATCACTGGTCTTGTATACACGAATACGTCGTTTTTTGTTTTATTAATCCGGTAACATTATATTATAAATGCACATACTGCACTAAAAATTTATTTTGATAAAAATAAAGCAGCGTTATGAGTGTTTACTTCATATTAACTTAAAAAACGTCGCGACTATGTACCTAAGAGGCGTCGCGACACCATATCTAACGGGCGTCGTGACGCTATAGTTGAGATTAGAGTGGCGTTTCAAGCGTGAGGCGTCTCGACTCCGTAACGGTTCGGCACAATTGAGCAGCGTCGCGCCGCAAAAGAAGTTCGGCGTTGCGTTAGAGTGGCGTCACCACGCTGTAGTTGTATGGCGTCGCGACGCCATAGTTGAGAGGTATTGCGACTTCCTAGCAGCGGGGCGTTGCGACTGGAGTCGACTGTTTTTCTTATAATTATTCGCTCTCTACCTCTCTGTAAATCTCCGAAAATTGTGGACCAATTAATTTTGGTGTTTTACAATGTTGGTATGGCATTGAAGTGGTTTCATATGTATGAATTTAGATCGATCGATTCAGTAGTTTTGTTGTTCAATCAAAACAACTGGAAAATGTTACCATTAATGTCATTTCGGTTAACAAAATTGGTCATGAAAGACGACGAAGACGCATGAGCTGCAAGCGACGGGGGATGTAAGGCAGCGGGGTGGTGAATCATGCAACCGGGACGGGGGTCAACTGACTGTCATACTGACGGTGGGCGGTGGGACATGCTGGGCAGTTCATAAGTAGGCTATATACTCGTATGATATGTAGAAAAGTGCCAAACTCATATGGCTTTTGTGTGCTGTATCACCACCGGCCCCTATCTGCCTGTAAAACCTGTGGATAGGCTTCGATCTTTTTTTAAATTGATTATCATCAGAGTGACAACATAACCGTAAGAAAAAAGTGCAAATTCGCATGCAGGTTTTCCGGTATCCACTGTATAAAATCCCCTAATTCCTCACCTTGTGCGGCTTTGAAACTACACGGGTAGGTTCTCAGACAAAAAGAAAGAAAATGCATTTACTTGGGCCCATTGCGAGGCATAAAATAAAAAACTAACTTCAACAATGATTTCTAAAATGTTAGGGGAAATATGCGTCATATTCGAGCGCTTGTTGATTTAGTGGTTGAAACTAAGTGTGACCACCAAGAGTGTCATTCAGGTTGGAATCCAGTGTCGGGTCAAAAATTAGGTGACGAAAAGACAGGCAGGCTCAAACTAATTCTTATTATTTCACTGTCGAACGCCTCCGATAGCATGTAAAACTGTTGGTTCCGACCGTCAAAAAATTTCTTTGGTCATTGTTATTAAGATTAGCTGTGCTACCAAAAGAATTACCCAGTAAAATAGATAGCGGAGGTCAGTCAGAAATACGGAATACACCTGAAACCAATGAAACTGGGAGCAGACATCGTCTGAGCTTGCTATAAATTTGAAGGTACCGTTTAATAGGCACGGGGACAGTGTAATCAAAGCTGAGTAAAAACAGAAATCAGCTCCATTTGTTGATAGAAGAAGCTGTGAATTTTAGTAAATCGTCTCTACATACTTAATTCCGTAAAGAGCGCAAAACAATCTGCCTCGAGCAAAAGCTGGCGCCGGCGCTGCAAGCCGGGTATTTATTGGTCTCATAGTTTTTCAGTTTGCCATTAGACACTCGTCACAAACAGCGAAAGAAAGATATGGAAAAAAAATGAAATTTGTGAATAGGCAGACTTTATTCTTTTACAGCTTCCGCAAAGTTGATTGGAGGGTCAATTTTTATTTATGGTCCGTATTAAAAAATATATATATATTAAAAAGTAAATAGCAAGCCTAATTTTAGTCATATAAATACACCAAAATCACGGTGCAGTGTGCAATGGATTAGCTAGGTATTTGAAACATTTGGAGTCTTTTAGTTAACTTCGATCGGAATGGGGTTGTGCTTGTAAACTCTTCTGTAAAACCATCTATATATAATAAAAACCCCATAAGATATCACGAATACAGATAATGAAAAGATACACCTTGATTAAGCATTAAAAATGGCAGACCACCACTTAGAGAGTATAAGTTGTTTATTAAAGTACTAGCTGTTTCCCGCAGCTCCGCCCGCGGTCTAGTTTTTTTTAATATAATTGAGATGCAAGCTATCCTATCTTTCAAGTTGGATCAAACTGCACACTAGTTACTACTAGTTTCGGAGTTCATCCCGGACAAACATCGTGGCACTGGTATAAAAAGATACAATTTATTATTTCTGACAAAGAAATATTACAAATTAACAAAAGACAACGTGGTTTTGTTATAAACGGAGTTGCGAAAATTGCTCATTTTGTAATTTTAATATTTTTTACAAGTTAAAGCTCAGTATTTAGAAATTCATCCAAAAAATATTAGTAACGGCTATCTTCACAGAAAATACATAATATCTTGGCAGTTATTGTTAAATACTGTTATTTATGTTACAAACTTTAATTGTATCCAAAGCTATGCTAATTATTTTGAATATCATAAAAATTATTTGATACACAATATGATTTCTTCTTTTTTCCTTTAGTCGTAAATATTTAGCCTTGGGTAATATCTGGCAATATGCATGTAAAAATTTTATAACAGATAATGGAATAAATCATTATTCTTGTTTACTTAAGGTCTCTCAACGAGCCTTTAAATTGAAAAAAGGGGTAAGTATTGGATACTTAATATAAACAACAAATTTAATAAAAGAAAAAACGCAGTAATCCTACTTATACTAGCAATAATTGACAGTGTTACAAGTTCATAAGTCCTTTAAGTGTACATACTTTTTAAAATATATTTAATTTCACGGGAAAGTTTGGCTTAAGTATTGATACTTAAAATACCATATTTTTTTAAATAACGAAAAATAGCATAATAGTTTATTTCTATGATTACTAATAAACTGGAAACCTTACCACTAATTTAAACACTCCACGCAGTGTTATATTTTTTTCCCTTTTATTTGATATAAGAATCTTTCCTCTACGACCTAAGACAAAGTAAATATTTCCATAAAACCAGTTTTTTGGCCGTACTGAAAAATTAACATTTCTGGCTTATGGCGTTTTTCCACTGAGGGTGCGACATGCATGCAATGGATTGGTGTGAGGCGCATGCGCCGAATGACATGTTACTTGCGTTGTTAAGAATGTAAAGTGATCTTTAGAATGTAATGTCTAATAGGTTTTGTCGATATTATGCACTAACTTTTTCTCGCGGAGCCGCCTGCTTCAGGGTCGGTTATCACGGTCAAAAGTAGCCGACAGTATTCCTCGATGAATGGGCTATCTAAGTCGGTATCTTGTTTTATTAAAATTGGACCATAGTTCCTGAGATTAGCGCGTTCAATCAAACAAACAAACTTTTCAGCTTTATAATATTAATTTAATTACTCATAAAATCTTGTCAACATATTCAAAATCGAATCGATCACACGACCTCCAGCTTCGCATTCTGGGTAACTAACCACTAGACCAGTAGGCCAGTCTATTTTACGTTAGATAAAAAAAAATGAGTTATCAGGAACATCTTTCTGTCTTTTTTATAAAAATACTAGCTTCAGTCCGCGACTTCGTCTGCGTGGAATTCAAAATTGGGTCTAAAGCTTCGCTCGTTAACAATTTTTAATCTTTCTACCGGAACGTTTTCTCCTAATCATTGTTTCAATTTTCCCTAGGGAACTACTTAAGGATAAAAGATATGCCTATGTTCTTTTCCATGTCAAAGGCTACATGCATGCCAAATTTCATCCAAATCCGTTCAGCCGTTTTTGCGTGATTGAGTAACAAACATCCAAACATCCACACTTTCACATTTATAATATTAGTAGGATCTTCTGTACACAAAAGAAGCGATCACAAGTTTCAAATGGGACATTGAATCACAAACGGGTTATCCAAGTTCGTAGCACATTATGTTTGCTTACACACCATAGACTATCTAATCTTTTTAAGTGTTATATCAATAGTTGTGCATCGGTATTTTGTTACTACTCTATTGAAAACTTCATCCTCCATTTACGAGAGTAGCCAAGATGTACAGTCAATGACAAAAGTATTTATTTATTTTTAAGAAAGTTTACAGACTAATTACATTGTATAGAAATGAATTATTTAAACATGTTGCTAATAACAAGCCTCCGCTTATTACACAAAATGCTTCGAAATACTCGTATTATTATTGTTTTTGGTGTTAATGTGCGTGAAGGCGTAAGATGAACGTAGTTTATTTAAATACAAACTTTTGAATAGTAAAATGTGGATAATAATAAAAAGACAACAATGTTTTCATTTCTGAATTAGTTTAATATCTAAACTTGAATGCAATTCCAGCATGGGTCGCTCGAACGTCCAACCGTCCAAGTTCTTCTTGAAATCTAAAAATATGACTACTAATGTTCCACTTTGGAGTTATTAAGTCCCAGTCCCCCCTTCCCTTCGGACCTCGGTCACGAGCTAACGTCTCTAAGTGCTACGTAATTTTATTTTAAATAAATAAAAACTGTTAATTATAAAAAAGAAAAAGAAAAAATAGGAGCGCATAAAGCTCGAGGAGTTCGCTCACAGCACATCCGACGCCTGGGCTGCCATCTTGAATACTCAAAGGATACACCCTCCTGCGCAAGAGCATACCGGAGCGACCGCTTCAACGTCGTGTTGCCTCCCTCACTCAACACCACGCCCCCAGCAGAGACAATACAGGTACGGTAGCCATTTTAACGCGCTTACCTACGTACCGCCTACCACGTCGCCGCCGCCGCCATCATCGTCTCGCTGCTCTCTTGTATGTTCTGCGCGCCTGGTACTTCGGGCGCCGGACCGAGAGTTGATAACTACCCACATATTTACAATGTACAAAACACCACCACAAACCTCGAGGAAGCCTGATTCTCCATCACGCTCTGAACCAGATATTACTAAGTTACTTTCAGATGACGTATCACTGTCAGATCGAAACGTAAACGTTTCTCAACGCACAAAACGTCGTCGTCTGTCGGGTGAAAATAATTGTGATCTTTCTGTGGAGTTATGCAAAATGAAGGTCGAGATTACAAAAGAAATAAAAATATTCATCACCGAATTAATGACCGCCCAAAATACGAAATTAGTAAAGGCAGAAGACCATTTCTTGCAGATTAAAGAGCAGTATACCCGTATAGAAAGTACTTATCAGGAAGTTGACAAGTCTATGAATTCTATATCGGATCAACTAACGGCGCTGGAATTGAAAATTTTGTGCCTTGAGAAGGAACGGAACGTCACAAACTCGAAATTGTCTGTGCTTGAAGAAAAGCTAGATTCGCTCGAGAGAAACCACATTAAGACATGCATTGAGATACGAAACGTGCCAAAAAAGAATTATGAAACTAAAAAGGATCTGTATGGCATGGTTCATCAGTTGGCAGATCAGATAAAATGCGAACTTCAAGAGAAGGATATTAGAGACGTAGTGCGGCAACCATCAAAAAGAGAGAATAAAATGTCTAATTTGACAATAGAATTTACGAATACTCTTGTAAAATACAATCTGCTATCCAACGTAAAAGACTTTAACAAGCGTAACCCAGACAGTAAACTCAATTCTACTCATCTTGGCTGCACCGGCGAAGGAGTACCGATATATATTGCCGAACAACTAACAGTACAAAATAAGAAACTCTTCTACATAACAAGAAATTTTGCAAAAGCCAATCAATACGCTTATTGCTGGACTTCTAATGGTAGGGTTATGGTTAGGAAGGATAATGACAGTCAATACATCATAATAAAAAACGAATGCCAGTTAAACCAACTTCTCATGCCGACTGATAAATGACTGGTGATTGGAAATGTCTTGTCATTTTCTTTTGATCGTATTACTCTGCATTTTATTATTAGAATCTCATTTGATTTTGTTTACCTTTTGTTTCGTAATAATATGTTTCCCTTTTCATCATGTTACACACACACCAAGACACACAACAAAAATAATTCATACACACTCAATTATAATAATACACTGCACAAGTCATTCTTTCTCTTAGACTTACCTAAAAAACAAAACTTGGATAGTGCGTTAATTTATAAATTGAATTGCTTTGCTAAACTTGAAATGAACTATTTTACAGGCTCCTATATAAACAACTGCTCGACGGATACCGTTAACCTTAACAATGGCTAATAATAATATAATTGCGTTATTAAACAATGTCGATCAGACATCAGTATCTGAATATAACGTTTGCACCCCAGAGCAATCAAAACACATTCTAGGCAATCCTGCACACTATTTAAAAACTTTTTGCCAAAATATAAGGTCGATCAACTGTAATTTTCTAAGCTTGCAGGCATTTCTAGATAGCATCCCTTATGACTGTGACATTTTGATTTTAACGGAATGTTGGCTACCTTGTTTGAGAAACCTCCATTTCCCGGAGATAGATACATATTGTAGTTATAAAACTACTAAGCATCTAAACCAAAGCGACGGGGTTATATTCTACGTAAAAGAGTCACTCATCTGTGCAGTAGAAGAATTGGATTTAAGCAACACAGCTTCTGGACTTATAATTAAGACCAAACTCGATACAGCAATTTTAGGCATTTACCGTTCTCCGTCAATACAAGATATTGACTCATTTTTGAACGCATTAAATGACATATTGGCTACAACACGCAATTTCAAAACTGTTATTTTGATGGGCGATATCAATATAGATATTAAAACTTCAACTGACAATCGATCATTAAACTATCTAAACTGTCTTGCGTTCAATGGATTTCTCCCAGCTCATTCTTTACCAACAAGAGGTAACAATTGTCTGGACCACACTTTCATTCGAACTAAATGCCAAGCTGTTACTTTTGTTTTTGAGTCAACCATCACAGACCATTATTCCTCCTTAGCGTGTATCAAATTAAAGGCAAAGCGATCTATAGAACACTTCACTGTTACTAAAATAAACTTTGAAACACTTGATGTCGTTTTCAGAGAGTTAGACTTATCGCCTATACTGTCCATCGAGGATCCGAACACTGCTACGGATATCTTAGTGAGTAAACTATCGGAGGCTGTAGCTCAAAATACAACGACCTCTCAAAGATCTGCGAAAAAAAAGATACTCAAACCCTGGATCACAGCAGGCATATTGAGATGCATTCGCAATAGGGACGCACTACATAAAAAACTTAAATTGTCACCCGATAATGAAACCCTCGCAATTACCTACAAACGCTACAGAAATTTCTGCACTAAGTTATTAAAACGGGCGAAGAGGCAGTATGACGCTGAGCAGTTAAAAAAGGCAGGGCAAAACTCTAAGGCAATCTGGAACGCTATAAAATTAATTACCCACACAAAATTTAAACACTCTTCGAATCAGTTAATATCTGACACTCACACCCCTATTTATGCCTGCAATGAGGTCAACCACTTCTTCGTTAACATTGGAAGAGAGCTAGCGAACAAAATCAGCATTAACTCGTGTGATTCACCTTCGGTAGGTTCCTCACGCACTAATAATAAATTGTCATCCTTTGCTCTTGAACCTACAGATACTGATGAAATACATAAAGCCATTAATTGTCTAAAACCGACAGCAGCTACAGGGTGGGATGGGATCTCTACTGCTGTCTTACAAAGATATGCAGTCCCACTTGCACCAATTTTAAATCACATATTTAACATTTCATTCCAAAACTCTGTCTTTCCTAGAGCCTTCAAAAGAGCAATTATTCACCCCATTTTCAAGGGCGGCGATAGAAATCAACCAAACAATTACCGGCCAATCGCAGTATTGAGTGCTCTTTCCAAGGTATTGGAACGGCTTGTCAATGATAGACTTAAAAACTATCTAGACCATTTTGAGTTAATCTCAGTAAACCAATTTGGCTTCCGTAAGAAGAAGTCTACGGCTGATGCTGTTCACGCGCTAACAACTTTTATTGTCAAGAACCTCGATGACAACAAGAAGGTACTTACGGTGTTTTTGGATCTCGCCAAAGCGTTTGACACAGTACCAACTGACACACTCTTGCAAAAGCTTGAGTTTATAGGTATCAGAGGACCCCAACTCCAGTTTTTCAAAAGTTACCTTACAAATAGGACCCAAATGGTGAAAATTGGGAATCATGTCAGTGATGAACTGCCTATTCACTACGGTGTGCCTCAGGGTAGCATTCTCGGTCCTACACTCTTTCTCGTCTTTATAAATGACCTCTGCGACATGAGTTTCCCTAACTCTACCATCGTTTCTTATGCAGACGATACTGCGATAACTTTTTGTGCAGACTCTTGGCATGAGCTTCAAAATAAAGTACAAGGTGGCTTAAACTCTACCCTTGATTGGCTACAGGCGCATACTCTTACTTTAAATAGTAATAAAACAAAATATGTTACCTTTTCTATTAGCACACCCTCACAGCCTAAAAGCCCCTTAACGCTCATTGCCCATTCATGCTCTTTAAAATCTCAAAACTGCGACTGTTCAGAATTAGAATCTGTAGATAACATTAGGTATTTGGGTATAATCCTAGACAAAACACTGAATTTCAAAGCTCATGTCGAGGCTCTAACGGGAAGAGTGCGCAAGCTAATATATATATTTAGACAGCTACGAGGCGTCGCAAACCATTATATCATACGCAATGTTTATCATGCACTCTGTCAGTCGATCGTCTCTTACTGTGTATCCTGCTGGGGCGGGGCTTCCAAAACCACACTTTTATGTTTGGAAATTGCTCACAGGGCTGTACTTAAGGTAGCATCATTTCGTCCCATACTATTTCCTACTACCCAATTGTATAAAGACTGGAAAGTTCTAAACGTTAGGCAGCTTTTTATATTGCATACCATCCTGCTGCAACACCATAATACCCCTTATATAAAAATTACTAAACGCCGTAAAGATAAAATATGTACTCTTCCCAAAATCCATTACTCATTTACAAAAAGATTTTTCATGTACCTTGGTCCATACATGTACAACAAGATAAGCTCTATGGTGGGTTTATATGAGTTATCACATTACAGGTGTAAAACAAGCGTCCGCTCCCTCCTTCTCAACAAAACGTACGAAGAAACAGAAAATTTGTTAAAAAGTTTGATATAAATCATATTGACACTACTCTAGACATGCACCACACACACGCACACACTCACACATGCACTATACTTTACAATGACACAACAAATATACACAAACACACACACACTTATACCTTAAAAAACGTATTTCTTAAATTATTACCCCATAAGTTATACCCCTATTGTCTAACAGCTTTATTTATATACATATATTTTTCTTTTTGGTTTTCTTTGTTTCTGTAAAAACTGTAATTAATTTTTAACCAATAATAGCACTAACTTCTGTCACCCCTAAAGGCAAGGCACTGTCTCTCTTTACCACAGGCTATTTTGTAGCCTATTTAAGAGGGCAGTAAGTCAACCTATAATGTAGTAAATTAATAGTATGTTTTTGTTAATGCTAAATATCTTCACAATGTACTACAGCACTTTTATGAAATAAAGAAATTATTATTATTATTATTATTATAGTTTTTTTATCCCGAGTTAACTCAACCAATTTTTAAATATGCTAACGAATGGTTTCAAAACCTATTTTTCATCAATTTTTAGTCTATCAAATGATCAAATAAGTTGGAGAGTTAATTTTATTAATTAACCATTTGTTAGAATAAAAATTTATGAATAAACGCGATCTATCGAAGTTTGAAACCATTAGTTAGGATATTTAACCAGTGATTGAGTTAACTCGAGATCAAAAAACTGAGCGTTAGTTCTGTACCCTCTGTGAAAAGTGATATAAGTACAAAAATGTAGTTTTGAGAAAATTGAGTTTAAAGTTTTTCGATTTTAAAATTTCGATAACTTTTTTATTTTTGATAATTTTCTAAATGTTTAAACTGCAATGGCTTGGAATAATTGATTACTACCCTTGATACATTTTGGATTTATCCTAAAGTTAATAAAATGTGTGTTATTTAAAAAAAACCACACTTGTATCAATAGCCACATTAAACGTACTTTGTGTATAATGATATAAGTTAAATAATATCATTTTACACATTGTACTTATTGTTGGTGCTGAATGTTACTTTATTTTTTCTTACACTTTTATGAAAGTGTTAGAGCTAAAAATATTAAAACCGCTTGAACTAATGTTGTTCAGAAAATAATAAGGTTTCATGGGTGCCAATTGGTATGTGCTAATTATGAAAAAAAACCAGTTGTATCAGTTTACACGAAATATATTGCAACATTCTCATGGTGTTTATTTATCTAAATGTAATTATATCGCATAAAGTGGAGTGAAATTTAGGTGTAAAATGATATAAGTTTATGAATTGTTTTTGGTGTCTTTTAATAGCTATGTTTTGTACAAAAAAGTAAAAATAAAAGTAACGTTTCAATCGTATATTCTTTATTAGCACTTCCGTCATAGAAATGGTACGGGAGTTGGCAACGTTTTCGAGAAGGCATTTCAGTATGGATTTTTAATATGTTATTTGGCATATTATTATTATGATAGGATAGGTCTGGCACCGGGGACCGGTTGCGTTTACTAGTGCGCATCCCATTTATAGGGGTGAAAAATCCAGATTTTCTACTCATTTTAGTATAAACCATCCTTGTTTAATATGATTTGGCGACACTTTAGAAACATAGAAATCGAATTGCCAGACACTTTGGGTGTTGTCAACATCGTGCCAGACGCGATCAAAGTTCGTAAAACAATTATAAAAATAATTCATTTTAGGATGGCTGAAATTTTAATATGAATGGGCATTTTTTCATTAACTATTTTTGAGCTAGGGCTTACGGTTTTCAAGATATTAATGAAAGTACCTGGATCACCGAGCTTTGCTCGTTTTTTTTTGGTAGTGTGTTTTTAGAAATTTTTAATACAAATTAGGTACATGATACTTATGAAATGAGAAAGTATGAATAATATTTTTCGATCTTACCGACGTAATAATAAAAATATGAACTGGTTATTTAATTAAAAAATAACGAGTGCATTTAGTTTAATATTTTATTAGAAACAAATACTTATTTTTTACAGCTTATCAATCACAAATAACATTAAAATTAAAAAAAATATTATTACTCGCCAACATGTCAGGAAGAGTGATTTTTTTAAGTTGGTTACTGTTATCACGGATAAAACGTAATTTTCTGAAAATGAATCATAGATTATTCGAAGTCCTGTAATAGTTCTGTGTAAGTCCTTTGAATATTGAGGCCAGTTATCAATAACAGCACGCACTCTTTTCATGGGAAAATTCTTCACTACCAATCGTATGGATTGTTTTAGGGACTCTAAATTATCATGGCGTTTAGAGCAAGCCGTACCGTAACTGACCGTAAATCATAATGCAGAGGATTAAGATCGGGTCTAGACGACGTCAGTCTTCAACTCTGATGAAGTCCGAAACGTTCGTTTCCAACCAAGACTGCGTAGACCGAGCTTTATGACCCGGCGCCGAGTCTTGCTAGAAAGACCATTCTTGGTTATTGAACATGGTGTTGTTAAGGGGCTTCACTACCTTCTCAAGAATGTTATCTTGATACCCTTGTGCCGATGTTTTGATACCTTTTTCACAAAAGTATGGCTCAGTCACCCCTTCATAGCTAATAGCCCACCAAACCATCACTAAAGTTGCATAATGCCCACGTTGCACTTTGTCAACAAATTGGGAAACTTTCTTAGAGCTGTGAGCATAAATACGGCTATGTTATTTGTTAAAAAGTTGTTTAATTGCAAAAAAAATCTCATCCGTAAACAAAATTTTTTGTGACCTCCTTTTGAGTACCGCTTCAGTAGTTGTTTCGATTTTACCACCCTATTCTTTTTTAAACTATCAGTAAAGAAATGACCAGTACGTCTCTTGTAGGCTTCAAGTCCTAAGTCATCTTTTAAAATACGCGACATGGTTCTAGGTGACAGGCTTCTTTCCCTCACTGCTTTGACCACCTTTTTTGTACGAATACTACGTGGACGGTCTGATCTTTTTCTGTCACAAACAGAGGAGGTCTCATTGTACCTATTAATAGCCCGGAACACAAACATTTTACTAATACCCAGCGTATGGAGAGCTTTAAAAATTGCATTTGGCTCCTTACCTACTTTGTATAATGCAATCACAGCGATTCGGTCCTCTTTATCACCCCACTCTATTTTAATATCGCAAAATATTGTACAATGTATTGGCGCCAAATAAGAAAACACAATGAACAATTATAATAAAAATGACAGATTCCAAATTCAAATGTAATATTTTGTTTATTATTAATTGTAACAGTATATCAATACTGTTACAATTAAACGAGCAATTCTTGTATATATCAATATACAAGAATTGCTCGTTTAAAGATTTAAGATTACTGAAAACACGGATAAAACAACATTTTCTGAAAATAAATCCTAGCTAGATCGATTTAACGCCCCCGAAACTCCCTGCATACAAAATTTCATGAAAATCGTTGGAGCCGTTTCCGACATTCAGATTATATATATACAAGAATTGCTCGTTTAAAGATATAATAATAATAAATAATAAGATAACAATAAATTACTACGTAAAAATAAAATAATTACGATGCCGCTCATTTTGACAGCAAGGTGAACACGCGCACTCTTTCAGTTCCGGTTCCGAGCCTTGAGTGTCGTTCGAGATGTTTGCATACGACCACCCCCGCCATCATTTATTCCGCTTCTCGCTCCCTCAAGACCAAGTCGGCCGTGATGAAAGGAGACAAACATAAGAAACGCAATGCTGCGAATATCACTTGACACCACGACAACTTTTACAACGCACACGCTATTTTCAGTACTTTAAAGATACAATTATATTAATTAATACATACATACATACAGTTATATTAATTTTCACAAAACTTAGGTCACCAAATTGCTTCGTGTATTTTGATATAAGTTGAATTGTATCAGTTGACACAACGATAGTGCGCCTTTATTTTTGCGTCATAAAGATAAATCTGGACTTATATCACTATTCACAAAGGCCCTTAGATATTTTTCTTTGTGTTTGCTAATATATGTCTAGTTGAATCATTACGCACAATGTGCATGTGTAACATATCAAAGGTGTTTTCTGCTACAAATTGATTTGAATCAAAATACACATACTTGAGTTAGGTTAAGGTCTCAGTTCAACTTGATATAATTCGAGAAAGATCAAAATACACGAAATTTGTCGTAAAAATGGACCAAAAATGGGACTTATATCATTAAGCACGAAAATTATTTCCCGATCTATGATAGATACCGACACACCGATTAGACAGAAAAATAGAGAAAAAAAATAGCTTTAAGACAATGTTAAGAAACGTAAATCGATATAAATCGACTTATATCACTTTTCACTGAGGGTACAGAGTTTATGTTTTGTTTCCTTAATACAATTTTAACACTTTTGTCTCCACCTGTACATCTAAAAATATTTCCTAACATCACTGTACCACATCTCATTAGCATATTATTAACTATTTCACAAGAAACATATTTCAGAGTCCCTATTTATTTAGCTGGCTCCCACAAAAATGTCATTTACGGACCCCGCTGGATAAGTGTAGATAATTTAATGTTCAAACAAACGTATTTATTTGGAAATTTTATTATGTGAAGCGTGTACAGTTCGTGAATTACACCGGCTTATTGAAACCAACATGTACTTATGGATTTTATACGATTTTTGAAATGTTTTTTTATTTTCGTGTAGAGTTTGCGTGGGCGATTGTACATTGCTACTTTTATAGATCTTTAGGGTGTTTACAGGTTAGATAGGTATATTACGATTAATCCGGAACTTGAAAATATTAATATATAATAATAATGGCTGAAAATCTTACTCATATGAACTTCTTTATTATTTTTTATTAGTGTGGTGGTAGATAGAAAGTTAATTTTGACATGGTTCTAACACAGGGAAGAGAGATCCACACAGATCTATTACATTTTTAAAGTTAGTGATCTGACATTCCCCTTTGTCTTCCAGGGACCCCACCCGTAGAAGTCCAACTTTTTCTACGTTATAACACTATTATAAGATTCTATTATCTTACAAAAAATTGCGCATTTTCAACGCACAGTATGTAACAAAAAAAACCACAAGAACAAAAAAATTAAACACCAGGTGTTGAAGCCATCTTTATAACAATTTTATACCTTCATTTAACTCTTCAACACTAAGTATAATAACACATTCTATCATTGACACTTTCGCACGGCCATTACAAACGCATTACTCACCCCCACATAGTCGGTTAAAAGCTGTAGCTGGTATACAGCAGTAATTTATATTACAACAGCTATTCACGTTTGAGTAAAAGAAAGAAAAATTCAGAAATGCATAGGTACAAAGATTATCAAATGAGAGTCGTGGCAATTATTACGAATCATGATCAAAGATGATATAAGAAAGAGAGGATTGGATGATTCGTTGACGATTAAGAAGGAAAATATACATTGCGCTGACGTCTTTTTGTATGTCAAAAAATTTCAAATTCAAATCATATATTATGAGCACATGATTGTGTGTTAAGTTGTTACAAAATATTGCAGAGTAAGAAAGGTACATTGAGAAGATTCTCACGATTATCGTTTATTTCAATAATCGGACGGAATTTAATACTTTGCCTTGCTCAAAAATCGACCGTAACTTACATTCAATAGGCCAACTATCAATAAATATCATGTACTTAACATTCCAACTATTATAATAAAAGAAATAACATTAAATCAGCTATTCATATCTTTATCAAATACAACACGAATCTAAAAATATAATGTTACGAACCAAGATAGTTGTAATATATTATTGAATATTGCATCAATGTGTACATTTTGCTTTTTACCTCCATGTTAAATCACGGTGAATGTTGCCATACGTATGAATTTAATCTTTTATTGTTGTTGTGTGGTCCAATGAACAAGATTTAGCGTTATCGTTGTGTTTTTTCCTTTTTTGTATGATTGCTAAAGGAACTGCAACGATATGTTTGTTGTTTAATATTTGTTGTTGTTTATTTAATAGGATGGATTTTTTGAAAATTGAATATGTTCAGTAAACTTTAACAAGACAGATAATTTTACCTAATAACAGAATAACGTGATATTGCTCTACAAAGGCTATTCTTTATCAAAACAGTGTTGACCATTTAGTATTTACATTGTTAATAAATAACTAGCTGCCCCGACAAATGTTGTTTTGCCATTATAAAAAGAAAAAAGAATGTTGGAGAGGGCCACCATTACCTACCTACAAAATACTAAGTAGGTAGCCTACAACCTATTCTCAGACCTACCAATTAAACTCTTTTTTTTTATTAAAATCTGCTTGACCTATAGTTAAAGAAGAACAGACTTGCTATGTATCGACAGTTTATCTATTAATGTTCTGCTTTTGACGTGATGCCGTAACAAACAAGCAAACAGAAAAAAAGCTGACATATTCATTATAGATATTTGTAACACCTAATTGATAGGAAAAACCATTTAACAACATGTTCATACAGATGCCAGTTAAAATCGCTTATCGCTTGTAGCTTAGCACAAATTATGAAGACAGGTTAATTACGCCCAAACAAATGGATAGGAACAGAATTCTGTTGACCCACATCCCGTATCATCAGAACATGATTCACAAGTATAATTAATATAATTATTAATAAACAGTTATTTTTAACTATTCTAAACTATCTTTTAAGGTTGCGAAACGATGACATGGTGTTATTATAGCATTATTAAACTGTATATGGTTATATGTAGAGTATAAAATTGTAGAAACACATTTTCTGGCTTTTGCAACCCATCCTTAGTACAGCGATATGTAACAGTCACTGTTTAATGGCAAAATAAATAATTTAAATGGTATCTGCTCTGTTTTATGTGCTTAGAAAGGCAATAGGCGCCACTAATTGCCGGACGTAATCTCCTGGCGCATCGAAGTTATTTATTAAATGGTACTACGTTTTCACTTGTTAACATCGCAAGTGCCATGGAACCACAAATAGTTGGATTATTCGTCAACTCGACACGAGGAACTGGACACACGTGTGTCCAGTTGGTGAAACTCAAAATTAGTTTGAGTTTAAAACAACGTGTCCAGATGTTGAAATAATAAGTGTATTATTTCGTCATCTGGACACGTTATTTTTCCTTGCGAAAAGCTTGGTGTGTCCAGTTGGCGAAAATATAAAAGTGATTTAATTTAAGTTACACTATGTAGACACACGTAAAAATGTGGCGTGTCCAGATGACGAAATAATAAGTAATACTAATTTTGAGTTTCACCAACTGGACATACGTGTGTCCAGTTCCTCGTGTCCAGTTGACGAATAACCCAAATAGTTGGTATGTTAACACAACGGAGGAAACATGAAATAAATTGTAATATCTTAGAATAGAATAGAATTTTATTTGCTCGAAATATAGTTATACAGCTCTTATAAATAAATCCAGTTCATAAATATTTCGCCTACTTTTTCGTAATTTTGTGCACTATGTCTTCAAAAAATAAATATACTTATCACTGTTAGATCACCCATGACGCATAGTCAACTGAAATCAATGAAGACACTAAAAAATGGTATAGTTAATTAAAAACCTTGCTTATGCGATGGTTATCTAAGAGACGGTTCTAGAGAAAAGCCCTTAAAAAAATTCTTTCTACTTATGTTGGTAAGTACATAAGTAGTAAGTGTTAGAAAATGCAGTAGGTAATGACCAAGTTACCCCAAATACCAAAGAACGGGCATTGCTTGCAAGTAAATAGCAGTAATCAAATCAAATTCTTTGTTAAGTGATATTAATTACATTTCACCGGCCATTCTGTTAGTTTAACTGCTGTAACCATTTGATTAGCATGGAATTAGTAGTTAAGATTCTAAGGTTAATTATGCACAGTTTGTTTGTATTTATATAACAGTTTCCACGTTCGTTTGAGGTGGAGAAAGGTATGTAACTATGCATATTTTTACGCTAGTTTTTTTTATGAGAAAACGGCCTGAGATTTGTTTTTCTTAATATTTCCTCTTACAAAGTCAGTTGTGTTGATTCCTTTGTATGCAAACTAAAATAAAACTAAACCATTGCTATCAGAAAGCGTGAGAGAAGGACGGCAACAGATATCAACTAACTTATAAAATGTCAAACTAGTTTTTGCCTGTATTTGTAGTGCAAACGTTTCGCTTGTTGGCCAATTTGTATCAGGACAGGAGTCAGGAACTAAATTTGACAGCTCTAACTTTCATCTGTCCTTTTCTAATTATGTACAAGTGAGAAAGATACCGATGGCATAGACTAAATAACTTTAGTGCGTGTATCGCATCTGCAAATCGGGGGCATCAATTGTAATATTTCCCTGTCAAATCAAACAGCTTTACCATCGCTAGTCTTTAAAAAAAAATTGCAGATTATTTGAATTTATTGTCCCACGCAAGGGCCGAACCCATGGCACGGCCTGCGCAGTCCCTACAAGATACTCACTTATTCCTTAGTCCCTACAAGATAAAGAAACAAACATTGTTAAGAATGACTCCCTCAAACAAGAACAATAATTGGATTAATGACAAAGATATCGTGTATTTGTTATTTTACTACAATGTCCTATCCTCACGCCACTTGAAAGGAAGGGTGGACAGAAAAACAACACTTAAACAATTTCAAAGCTCTTAGGGTTGTTAGTTGACCCTTTTTGAGCAATAAAATTCAACATCTGATACCGTTAAGTGATTCTTATAGTAACAACACACGAAGTATTAAATTTTATTATTAAGGTACCCATACACACGAATTTCGCCTTAACTGCTCTTGAATTATAGCACATAATCGTATCAAACTACACACAAAATAAGTTTAAAGAAGAAATTGTACTTTCATTGTAATTTGGATTCTATATTCCTTAGTGTACGGTTACAAATTAAGTGGTTTGGATATTTTGTATGTATGTTCGTAAACATTGTTACCATGGCAACGCAGTTGTTAATTGATATCAATCTGCGATCGCATCGAGATATAAATTCGATCACAATTCGATTTTATTGGTTCGTTTAGTGCAGTTATGTTTAAAATGTTGTTTGTTAGCGAATACAGTTACCTAAGTAAAATACTAGAACGTTGAAACATAGGAAGTATTTAAAATATATGATTCTGAAATACCTAATAAATTCTAGTTCTAATATTATATCACAGGTGCACTACAAAAACAGTGCAGTCAACAGCAAAACTAAATGATAAATTGAGTTTATAACTTTGGAGTCGAAAACTGATCACGAATATAATTATGGTATGGTACCTACTAGTAGTAAATTACAATCACATAGTTTTGAATCACTTCGACGGCGACGCCACAGTTCTGTCGCGAACTCCCTTTATTAATGTTGCATTTATGATTTTGATCATCTACTTTTGCAGTTCACTGTACCTACCTATGCAGAGAAATATGAATGTACACAAAAAGATACAAATAATATTGAATCTTAATTTTGTATGATGTTATAATGCTGTTTAGAGAAATATATATTAAAAAAAACTTGGAAAATCTTAATTCATAGATGTAGTAGACTGTTAGGTTTCGACTTAGGCCCAATTTTTTGATCCCTAGTTAATTCAACCAATGGTTAAATATAATAACTAATGGCTTGAAACTTCGGTAGAACGCGTTTTTTTTTTTTTTTTTTGTTAGCCCGTGCTGTCCCACTGCTGGGCAAAGGCCTCCCCCATACTCTTCCATCCTTCCCGGTCGGAAGCGTGCTGTGGCCAATCGGCGAGAAAATTGTCCAGATCTTCTCGCCAACGCTTTCTTGGTCTGCCTCTAGGTCGTCTTCCATCCTCAGGGATCCATTGAGTGGTGATCTTCGTCCACTTATCCGGGTGCATTCTGCAGATGTGACCCGCCCAATCCCACTTCAGCCTTGCAGATTTATTGCCCACATCGACTATACCAGTCTTGGACCGGATGGTGGTGTTGCGTATCCGGTCACTTAGCCGTATGTTCAGCAGGAACATAGAACGCGTTTATTCATCATTTTTTATTCTAACAAAATTAAATGGTTTAAAATTAATTAACTCTCCAACTTATTTGACCATTTGATAGACAAACAATAATTGACGAAATAACGCGTTTTGAAACCATTGGTTAGTATTTTAAGTTTTAACCATAGGTTGAGATAACTCGGGATCAAAAAACTGGGCCTTAAAATTCTTTGTGCGTTGCTTGGGCTTCAATTCCAGCTAAACACTAGAGATGTGAGTTTTCATTTATTACTCAGTCCTCTGCATATTCGGCGTCCTTCTCTTACTTGACCGAATAGTTAGATAAATAATCTCTGGATCGAATTTCTCAAGTGAGATCAGTCATGTACGCGGGAGTGCACGAGTCTGTGCGCAAACACAGGTGCACTCTCTGTTCCTTCACTCTCATAGTCCGAAGGCCGAAAATTGAGTAACTATTTTCATGGAGTATCTTGCCGGTTCTTCTCCATAGGAATGACATTTTGGAACCGCGCAACTAACGTCATTTTACGTTTCGAAAGTGCCTGGAAAGCCTACTTGAAATAAAAAAATTGATTTTGATTTTGATTTCAGGACCCGGGATTCGGATCTGAGACCTCGTGCGTGTAAATCGCGCATGTTCATTTATTGTTCGAAAAGCAATTCGATGGTCCCTACGAATAAACCCTTAACTGCAAATGACAAATTTTACAGGAGAGCGTTTTTAAGTTTCAAACGCCTGTGTAATGAGTTCTGTTTAACGTAGAGTCTTGAAATTTTGTATGGCGCTTTATTGTAATAGATACTTTATAAAAAATGTTAAAGTAAGATGTAAAAGTCCTTTTTAGTGTATTAATTATCACTTACTTACTTATACATCGGAATCATGCCTAAAAAAAAAAACATGCGTGCGTACAAAGTACACATGTCAGAAGTGAAACTTCTTTGGCGAACTAATTTATAAATCTTGTTTATATTTATACAAATCTAAAACTTTAAATTTCCAAGATTAAGAGGAAGGGAAAAAGGAAGATAGGTTAGGAATTTAATTGTCATTAAAATAAAAAAAGGTTTGAAAATTAATGTAAATTATAAATTTAATTTTTTCAATTTATTTCTTCAATATTTACATTGTTTGACATAACGTTTATCTAAAATAAATAAAAATAAGTATTGTTACAATAATTAACAATAGCGAGATACACAATTTGTAAAACAGTAACTATTATGCAAATGCGCTTCGTCTATGGTCTCACATGCAAAAATTCTAGATTGAGATTGAGACGAATACATGTAATTTCATATAGAGAAATGTCCTCCATCTTGGATCAGGAACTTTTGCGCGATAGACATTTCCGCGAAAGCTTGACCTCATTTTTATTTTTAGTGACCTCGCAAATCTTAAAAATGACTTATCACAAAAAAATGCATATTTTTCTCGGTGCCATCTTGGATTCTAATTTCGACCCCATAATCGTTTTTAGCGACCTCGGGTACCATGAAAATGACACCCATGATGAAAAAAATGCATATTTTTCTCGGCGCCATCTTGGATTCTAATTTCGACCCCATAATCGTTTTTAGCGACCTCGGGTACCATGAAAATGACACCCATGATGAAAAAAATGCATATTTTTCTCGGCGCCATCTTGGATTCTAATTTCGACCCCATAATCGTTTTTAGCGACCTCGGGTACCATGAAAATGACACCCATGATGAAAAAAATGCATATTTTTCTCGGCGCCATCTTGGATTCTAATTTCGACCCCATAATCGTTTTTAGCGACCTCGGGTACCATGGAAATGACACCCATGATGAAAAAAATGCATATTTTTCTCGGCGCCATCTTGGATTCTAATTTCGACCCCATAATCGTTTTTAGCGACCTCGGGTACCATGAAAATGACACCCATGATGAAAAAAATGCATATTTTTCTCGGCGCCATCTTGGATTCTAATTTCGACCCCATAATCGTTTTTAGCGACCTCGGGTACCATGAAAATGACACCCATGATGAAAAAAATGCATATTTTTCTCGGCGCCATCTTGGATTCTAATTTCGACCCCATAATCGTTTTTAGCGACTTCGGGTACCATGAAAATGACACACATGATGAAAAATTTACAAATTGTCGTCGGCGCCATCTTGGGTTTTAATTTCGAACCCATAATCGTTTTTAGCGACCTTGGGAACCATGAAAATGACACCGATGACGAAAAATTTGCAAAATTTCCTCGGCGCCATCTTGGGTTTTAATTTCGACCCCATAATCGTTTAAGCGACCTCGGGAATCATGAAAATGACACCCATGACGAAAAATTTGCAAATTGTCGTCGACGCCATCTTGGTTTCTTGGCACCCATTTTAATAACATTATTATATTTATTAAAA
This sequence comes from Plusia festucae, assembly GCA_950381575.1. Classification (NCBI taxonomy): domain Eukaryota; kingdom Metazoa; phylum Arthropoda; class Insecta; order Lepidoptera; family Noctuidae; genus Plusia; species Plusia festucae. Next base: position 11,396,954 of record OX494447.1, read on the forward strand.
CTAATAGAAGCCCTGTCTTACTCTCTCTCAATCGGTCTCGATCATGAAGGTATAGATGAAAACCTTCATGGTCTCGATCACTCTCTCTCTCTTTTCTGACACTTCCGTTCAAAGACATTGTTATGTATTCTACTACTTCCGTTGCATACCGGCGTGACGTTTCATCTGTAAAAATTTTACCCTCATGCGCCAAAAGAAGTTTCACTTCAAAAATAGATTAAGTGGTACTTAATAACTTTTACGTGGTAGTATTTTAATAATTTAGAGTTGTAATTGCCATTTATGATATTGTACGTGGGTTATATATATAATTTAAAAAATAATGTAAACAGTATTTAAGTTGTTTACGCACTTACTAAACTGCGCAATTTATAATTCAATATTACGGGGATTTTAAAACAGGTTAAAAACAATCGTGATAACCGGGCAACGTTTGATATTCACGAAGCAAAACAAAACATGACCGTTTTTGCCACCGGTGCTAGCGTATATCCCGCAAGCGGCAGTTGCGGGAGAGCCGCTGGATGATACGATAGAATGTTCAACGTAAACTTACCGAACTGCCACTATTGTTGTTCTACGATGGAAATTATAGTAAATATTGTAGTTATGGGAAATTTCGTGTGTGGATTTAAGGTTGAATTTGACAACTTAGACTGTTTTTTGTTTAACTAAATGATAGTGTTGGTGGTCCTTAAAGTCACGGTAACATAACATGCAAATCACGTATCTACCACTTAGGGGCTTGTACGTAGGGACCGTCGAATTGTCATTAAGAAAGTAATGATTTTTGGTTTTGGTGTAATTTGCACTATGTATGAAGTATTGACTCGTTCAAGAATACTGTTTTGGCGTCGCCACTCGGTATTTGGTTACTCGATCGGTATATATTATACTCAACCCTAAATTAAGCATGCTTATCTGATTTTTAACCTAAGATGTCTATAAATAAAGTTAAAAATTAGTCTTTTCAGAAATCCTTGTGCGATCTTTGTTTAAAATAGAATTGTTTTTAATTAACGTCACTTGTACATGTATTTGTTTTTTAACTGTATTCTATGACAGGACAATGCATCCATTGAACTTAATTTACAACTAAGAAGCTGCAGTACCTATATATGCTGATAATATATAAACAATATTTTACGGTACACGGTCGATATTTTTTAATGGGGTGTAAGAAGAGAGTAGGTTCATGGCAAGTTTTTGTAGCACGTCAAATAATTAGAAATACTCAGTACCGCTCGGAGTAAGGAAGTGTATTTACGCTCATGCGCCGTGCTTCGGAAAGCACGTAAAGCCTGGTTCTGCGCCTGATCTCTCTCCGGTCGTGTCGGTCTACCGTCACATCAGACTATGAGAGTGAAGGAACAGAAAGTTCATCTGCGTTTTGTGCACTAAAATAATATCTCCTGATGAAAACAGGCGCAAGAAAGACGTCGATTTGTGGAGAACTAGCCCGCGTTTAACTATGTACAATTCGGTATGGAGATTGTTAGTGTTTTCATTTACTTGGTTTTATTTAATTTGTGACTCAATAATATTTAATTAAATACAGAGGTTAACGCCTTTACAGAAAGTACAGTGGGGTTTAAATTTATTGTTCAAAAAGGTCTCGCAACACAATAAAGAGGACACAATTTTATTGTGGGACGTTTGGTCACGCCGGAGGATGCTACCGGACGAGTACACAGATTATTATCTCAGGACCTATCCCGCATGTGTATCCCTCTTATCTTTTTATGATATTTATCTTAAGATGTTGGCAGGGGTTCTAAACATTTTAGATTTATTTAAAAAAGCCATTATTTAGGTATCACATAAATATTAGAGTTTTTTTGAAGTCGCATATTCATTTTGTATTTTCTTACAAGTTGACTTTCGAAAAGAAATGTTGATTCACCAGAGAATATTTTCTTCAACAAAAACAGATGAAGCCCTTTGTGTTGAGTTGATTGATATTGCGAAATATCCTCAGCATTTGCAGTCATCATAAATTGCAATAAAAATACATTCTTAAAATGGCTCCTCCACTATTTGACATCCAATATGTGACAGCACTGTAGGCGTCTCCAGTCACGACACAATTTATATCCCACAGGACTCGTGATTGTTGCGCAGGAGTTTATTTTTATTTACTATTTTCTGTTGGCCAGGATAGGTGCGCTTCTTTGAAGCTAGGGCTGGTAGTAAGACATTGAAATGAAAACGAAAGTGTCACAAGAACATACGACGACCTCAAAATACACATAAAATTCCAACTTTACATATAAAGTTTTTACAATTTATATATTGTGTAGGTACCTAAATTAGAATATTCAATCTGTTTTTTAATTTTATAAGTAATAATAATAAGTTTTTACATAAACTATTAGATTAATTGAATTTAAATCTGACATGAACATAGATTGTATTTTAAATGAATTGTATTATAATAATGAAGCAAGAGTTCCTCATAATTTCCTCATTAACTTACAAGTAAGTAATACAAACTAAATGTCTAAAAAGCAAAACAGATTCTTCGTAAATAAAATTATCTGACCCGCGATGAGGTTCTTAGAGTAAAAATAATGCCCTCGTACAAGGAGTAAATTAAATCTTACTTACTGATTAATTTCTATCTATACAAAATAATATTAGTTCCAAATTTGTCCACCAAGATTGATTAATTTTGTGGCAATAATATTATATCACTATGACTTCGTGACAGCCCTAGTGACGTTAAACATTCACTAATTTATTGTCCCGGTGCGCGGCGCTGTGCACTTTATATGCAAAACATACCGACGTGGGCTGCCCACTCAAATTATATTTTAACTTATATCTTATACCTTCTTACCTGTATTTTTGTAACTCGATTATTTTAAAGGGAGTGCGGATATTAAACGAGGTAATCAGGTGCATAAAGCTGAACAACTTTCTGACTGAATTGAAAATCATCTTTTCATACAAACATAAGTCACGTGACCCGTCACTTTGTATGAGAAGTTAATTTTCCATTTTAAGATTTTGACCTATGTTCCTTGGGGAAAGTTGATCAATTTTATGCATCTGATTACCTCGTTGAATATCCGCATTCCTTTTAAATTAATCATGTACAACACGACCACCGTGGTCGAGTGGCGTATACACTGGTATTCAAGGTGATGCCAGCTCTGAGGTCCCTGGTCCGATCCCCGGTCAATGCAGAAAAACACTTTTCTACATTGTTTCGGGTCTGGGTGTTTGTATACCTTCATTGTTTCCGATTCCGTAACACAAGTGCTTTAGCTACTTATTTTGGACTCGGAGCAACCGTGATGTTCTCCACATTTAAAAATAATTTTACACAAAAGTCAATAAGATTTTAGTAGCGTAGTATTTTTCTTGAGCCGAGATATTTTGAATGTATTTAAAAAGTTTTATTATTGACTCCTTGCAATATTCATACAAAGGAGCATGTTCTAAGTGCCCCAGAATAATAAGCATTACATTGCTCAAGCTTTGATAATGTCTATCGATTACCTGTTTCCGTCACTTCTCTTCTCATTTAGTTTAACAGTTGTGTGACAGAGACAAGAAAACTGTCAAGACTAAAACATGTGATATTGGTTTACAACAAATATAAATTGGAGACATTTTCTTAGAAACTAAAGCTCTGGGACCCCAAAGTTATAGTCTTATACATACATTATACTAGCTGTAGCCCGCGACTCTTCCCGCGTCGCTGTCGCTGTTATCGCAGCAAAAAGCCTACGTTCTTTCTACTATGTATATCAAAATTAATTTATAGCGGTTCAGTAGTTTAGGCGTGATTGCGTAGCACACAGACAGGCAGAGTTACTTTCACATTATACATCATAACAGATAATTAGGGCTTTAATTACATTTAAGAAATGTTTTTCAAATACTCGATCGGACACTACTTGTTACACAATAATATCCATAAAAAAAAATTGTGACACTCTATCAACTCTAGAGTGGAATTACGAATAAAAAAATAATAATTACAGAGACATGTGTGTCAGGGATGTTTTTAAAATATATAGGCATTAATTCTCCCAGCCACTTAATATTAATGTTATACACATTCACAGCAACATTTATGAAAATTCAATTACTTAACCCTCCGCTAAGCAACCATTCACAATTCGTGATTATAATAACATTTATAAGTAATGGGCATTTACAATACTTTTAATGAACAGAGCAAGTGATCATTACTATTTACTTTAAGTGTCATGTAGATGTGCCCCTTGTGGCGATTTAAATTATAAAACTGTACTTACAAGATTTTCTCTTTATTTTGAGGTAGGGGAAAATTTAACAGTTTCTCCAAACGCCAGTAGTCTAAAGGCTGGGGCATCGGACTTGCGATCATATGATCATGGGCTCGAATCCCACCTCACTAACGATGTGAACCCACTCGTAACACAAGCATTAAGCTTAGCACATTAGTAAGCTTACTAAAAAAAAAATTTACTGTGGAATCTCGACTTGATATTTTTCCTCCTTGTTAGATTTTATCGAAACACTAGCTGTTGCTCGCGGCTTCGCACGCGCGTAAAGTTAAGAGTAGTAAGTAGTAAAGGATAGATGGATGTATTCTGTGATTTTCAAAGTAAGGAGCATGAATTATATTTATCATAAAATATTATGGCGTTAAGATAATAATAAGATAATGTGGGAAAACATCACATACATTGAGTTTGGATAAACTTTTAAAATGGTGGCAACTTTTTGGTCAAACAAAACTTGAAAATCATTGACACGAAAAGATGAAGAAGAATCACATTCAATGCTCCGAATTCAAAGAAAGTAAGCTCTTGTGTTATGGAATCAGAAACAACGAAGGTACCACTAACACCCAGACTCGACATAATGTAGAAAAGTGATTTTCTACATCGACCCGTCCGGGGATCGAGCCCGGGACCTCAGAGCTGGCGACACCTTGAAAACCGTTGTGAACGCCACTCGAACACGGATGTCATCGTAAAGATATGTTTCAGATGGTCATTTATTTGTATCGAACCAGAAACCCTTATATGAAAGACATGGCCTTATCTTTAAAAATAAAGTCCACAATATAATACCTTGCAACCCCTATTTAACCATCTTAAGGCGTAGATTTCTAAAATCGCTAAAATATGTTTTCATTTATTTCTAACCAAAAACCCTTATACCAAATCTCATGAAACCAAATCTCATCTCTCTCTTTGAAAATGACGAACTTCCTAAAAAAACTTCCAACCACTATTGCACCCCCTTAGAGGGCAGATTTCTAAAATCTCGGAATTAGGTACGTCTTATTTATTTCTAACTCATAATCCTATGAAATTTAATGTGCCTATCTATGAAAACTACACAATTCATATACCTACAAACTTCCATCCCCTATTTTACAGGGTAGATTTTCAAAATCGCTGAAATACGTCTTTATTTATTTCTATCGAGAAACCCGTATACGAAATTTCATGTGTCTATCTTTAAAAATTCTGAACTTCCCCTACAAACTTTCACCCCCTATTTAACTCCCTTAGGGGTAGAATTTCGAAAAATACTGAAACACGTGGTTTTTAATTTTTTACCAGAATGGTAACCACGAATTTTTATGGTTTAAACTACAAAAATAACGTTTTTCCATACAAACTTTCATCCCCTATTTTACCCTCTTAGGGGGTAGATTTTCAAAATCGCTGAAATACGTCTTTATTTATTTCTATCGAGAAACCCGTATACGAAATTTCATGTGTCTATCTTTAAAAATACTGAACTTCCCCTACAAACTTTCACCCCCTATTTAACTCCCTTAGGGGTTGAATTTCGAAAAATACTGAAACACGTGGTTTTTAATTTTTTACCAGAATGGTAACCACGTATTTTTATGGTTTAAACTACAAAAATAACGTTTTTCCATACAAACTTTCATCCCCTATTTTACCCTCTTAGGGGTAGATTTTCAAAATCGCTGAAATACGTCTTTATTTATTTCTATCGAGAAACCCGTATACGAAATTTCATGTGTCTATCTTTAAAAATACTGAACTTCCCCTACAAACTTTCACCCCCTATTTAACTCCCTTAGGGGTTGAATTTCGAAAAATACTGAAACATGTGGTTTTTAATTTTTTACCAGAATGGTAACCACGAATTTTTATGGTTTAAACTACAAAAATAACGTTTTTCCATACAAACTTTCATCCCCTATTTAACACCTTTAGGGGTGGAATTTCGAAAAATCCTTCCTTATTCCTTGCCTACATTATAAAGGAAACCTCTGTGCAAAATTTCAGCTTTCTAGGTCCAAGGGTTTGGGCTAGGCGTTGATGAGTCAGTCAGTCAGTCAGTCAGTCAGTCAGGCCTTCTCTTTTTATTTATATAGATGACGTACGATGACGTTTTTTGGCGAACAACGAGGCAAGCAAGCATATAATTTAGTGATTGTCATTCTGCTTTGAATTTTTCTATAGGCTTTCTTTCCATGTAAATATTTAACCAATACAGGATTGTTTATACACAAGGTTCATTCAAGGCATTGTTTCATTATCAGTTATGTAACAACTATGTCATACTATAACAACCTCATGTGTCTATGTTAAATTAGGTATGTCAATTACTATTTTTCAATTACTCCTGTACTCCCATTTCTTTCAATAAACCAGGAACATTTTTAGACTAAACACTTTTTTTAAAAACTGCTCGCTAGATTTCAAATTTAAATGTGACTAGTGCAAAAATATATCTAAACATGCAAAAAATATCAAGCAACGAAAATAGAGTTTAATTTAGTTCCCAATCAATATTTCTTACATGTTTGTATTGTTGCTCAACTTAGATAGCCAATTACTTCGTCATTCACTACTTTGAACATAATCTTTGTCAAACCCGAAAATATGAGTTTCACGCTTGCTGTATTGTCAGTTGTCTACGAAAGCTGGCCGATCATATAATATACGACTAAATAAGTAACAAGTCTAAAAAATATCCAGGAGCGACGTACCTATAGGTAGTAAAATAGCAATTAAGATTATATAAACCCATAAAATTCTCAGTTACCCGCACTAAAATAGTTGATAAATTAGTATCATTACCAATTTATAGCTATCTGAAATAGATTTATAGCCGAAATGATTCCATTACAAGAATGTCTTTGTTCTACGCTAAAGACAGCATTCTTTTACAGAATCATTATTTCTGAAATTTATTATAAACAATTATACTAATACGTAGTGTAACTGCTTAACTGGTCATAAAAATAAGTACGTCTTCATATTATACAAGTTCCATAAAGTTTTAGAAATATTGGTTTTCTTGTCAGTGGAAGAATTTTAGTATCTATGGAAGTTCATACTGTTCATAGTTCTATGTCATCGTGAAGATTTTACGTTAGGTAGATATTTTACCCACTGTAACCGTTGCATGGAATAATGTATTACTTTTCGTTCTGAGTTTAAATCGTTGCTAGAAAATGGAATTCAAAGTGGTCAAGACGTCTGAATTAAGATATTTAAAACATCAAATCTAAATTCCCGATAGGTACCTACTGATAGAAATCATTAGTGATTTCGTAAAAAAAAACATTGATTGATTGTTTAAATAGACATAGGTTAAAGTGCTAATTAGAAGATGATTTGTTATTAACATTAATATTTTTTAATAAAATTTATATCACTTTCGTCAAAACTGTGCTTTGTTTTTCAGTTCAGTTAAAAACAAGGGACAATTATGTATATCCTTATAAGAGAATGCGATTCTCAGAGGCATATTCTATTCATCAAAAATTTCAAATCAGTTGTTTTGACGACCTCCGTCATCCGTGGTCGAGTTTAATATTATTTAATTTAGTTGTCTAACGTTTTTGTGTGTGTAATAATAATAACTAATAGGTAGGTACAAAAGAAGAAAGTGAAACTAAAAATATATATTTTTAATATTTTATTTACTTCACATTTAACATACATACAGCCACAGTCACGCATTTCTACACCTTAAATAAACTATTTACAGTTTTCAAATAAAAAAAGCTAAAACTAATAGTATACTAAATGCTCAGGAATGTCAAATTCTTAAAAAAAATAAGAAAAATAATTTTGATATGTTATCTCCCCGACTACAGAAAACCTGAGGGGGTAATATTTCATTTATAAAAACAGGTGGGTTATTATTTAACTTATGATTTTTTGAATAACTATAACAATTAACATCTAATAAACTTAGGACTAGACAGGTACTATGCAGTGAATACTGTCAAAAATTGTTATTCATTATGAATATAATTAGTAATATTATTAAATATAAACTAAGCAATAAATTAATAAGTAGAGTTAGGCCGTGAAAACCTTTCTATTGCGTTTTTTGTATGAAATGTACAATTGTGTTGTTTACGCAATATAAATGTATTTTTTTTAACAGTTACTGTTTTATTCATTAAGCATAAGAACAGACGATTTAAATATAGTATGGATAATTGGATACTTAATGATTATAGAATGGAGAGAGCCTTACTTTGAATCGTAAAATTTAGTTACAACTTATGAGGTTTTTTTTTGTGTAATATTTTATCATATTTTAATACTTATTAAATTGTTTTTAAGAAATGTATATCCATGATATATTTAAAAAGTATTTTGTATCACTGGTCTCATTTACAATTAACTTATAAATAATTATAATGAAATAAATCTACGAATGACTCTTTATTTTGTTATTATTAGGAGAAGTTATTGTTGATATAATATAAGAATAATACCGTTTTTTTAACATTTTTATTGATATAATCGAGTATCTATTTGTATTGAAGATCAGAAACATCAGTACTAGATCAATACAATATTATGTATCGTGGATATTAAATTGAAAATGTGTATAACACACAAATACCTAATTTGCAACAAATATTTATTTTTGTGCATGAAATAAGTTCCATAGTCCGAACCTAAATTTCTAAATTAATGCGATATCAGCAAGCATTTGTTGTTTGAGTTCAAATTTTCAACCAACACAATAACTCGTATTATTTTTCAAAATAAACACTTTAAAAATATGTAAAACTTCCCCAACTTGTATTCCACTCCCTAAAATTTCTTGTTCGAACCAAGAAGGGCGGGAATAGAAAATGATTGACTGATCCCATTTGTCAAAATAAACAAAACATACAGGGACTAACCCCTAAAAATATTACGCTTAACAGAATGCCATTCTTTTAAATAATGATTTTAGACGGAAGGGGAAGTCTCGTGGGGTTTATCTGCTGATTGAATTCCCATGTTTACAATTACTTACGTAAGATATGGTGTTCCTAATATTTAAAATTATTTTGATCTAAAATTCTAAAAAGCACGGTAAGCCGTTGATCCCGACTGTCTATGACGATCTCTAGCAGTCGTTTAGTCATTACAATCCTGACAACCAGTTTTGCCATGTGATACTGTTACACACACAAATGGGTTGTGGAGGTCAGATATCTCGTCGCTCCATATAAAGTTCAGTCTTCAGCAGAACTCTGTAAGACTGAAAGCCGACCCCAACATAGCTTGGGAAAATGCTAGGAAGAAGATCTATCTTTCAAAGATGTAGCAATACTAAATGATGATAAAGACATACATGTAGACAATTTTGCCGCATGTCTACGTCTAAAACAATGAGTGAATGAGTTATTAATATTAAACTCAACTCACTAAAACCAAGTAAATACGATGAATCAATTAACAAATGTTAATGTAAGCTCATATTAAGATATCCTCCATACTAAAATACTTACAACTTATAACTATTTATTTACAAATCAACAAGCACTTTCTCTTCTTTTAAAATAATATTAATACAACTTGCAAACATTCATGGCTCATCTCCCTAAGGCATCTATTTCTAAAAACAATTTTCTTCGACTCTTTGATTATAACTAGAACCTAGATTACAGTGATTTCTTTTAACCCATATTTTTTCACAAATCATAACAAAAACACTGCACAACAGTTTGTAAATTAAAATTTATTTTCTCATATTTGGAAAATATTCAAAAATAGTGATCATGTTTAAATAATAAAAACAAACTTTCTCTAAGACTTATATGATTTAGAAGCCAGAAGTAGTGACAATTAATATTATCAAAACTATCTAAGTATTTGTTTCTCATTACAATTAAATTTAATTTCCCACACAATCGCCTACTTTAAAACTAACCCAAAGCTGCATACAAGCCAAACTGCCAACACAATATTTGTTCAGAATCTACAAAATCCAAGCATATTCAGCTTCCAATTACCTACTCCATAACTTGAAACTCTAAACTAAAATTTAAGCATCTCGAAATAAGATTCAAGTTCAATATTCGAAGGGATTCCAATTTCTGAAAGATCTGACCTTCTAAATTAAACCTAGAATGTCTCGAAATAAGGTTCAAGTTACCACCTCACTTCACTTAAAGTCCACCAGTACCAGGTAAGCAGCTGCTTACACGGCTTCTGGCTAGGTGACGACGACGTGCGGCTCGCTGGCCAGCAGCCTTCGAACTGACTGGTGGTTGTTGCCGTCGCTGCTCGAGATGTCACTAGTGCTGACTACTGCTGGCTGAGAGAAGTTCTTGCAGAGGACCAGGACCTAGAAAGAAAGAGGGTTGTTGTAGCTTAAGGTCATCTAACTTCTAAGCAACAGGTTATATTGGTGCCAAGTCACTTTTGAAATTTTGATCTTGAAAGCTTACACAATAATTTTGTTCTATCGTTGTTATACGTTTGTAGCCTCAGTTTGCCCGTGGTCGTTCGATACAGTGCCCTACAGTCAAGCACATATTGTAACTTATAATTCCGTAATTAATAAACATCAGTAAGTAGTTTGGGTTTCTCATTTCTTTCTGTACACACAATACTTAAGGAACTCGAAATCTAATACACAGTTGTGTATAAGATTGTAGCTTTATAGTTATAAAAGATCATTGATTGTGGCAATGATTTATAACTGAATAAAATCCTGATCTTAATTAACATAAATTGGGCAAGGGCATATAATGAATAAAGTGGATCTTAATTCTGTGGAGGATTAAATAACAAGGTATAGCCTAGCAATTAAAAGGTCAATACTCGCAAAGTTAATAATCAATATAATTTTAAATAACAAATCCAACAGCTTTTAGAGAAGCAAATAAATCATAAAAGTGATACTAAGAAGCCAAAGAATGCAACATTAAATAATAGTGTTGTAAGTGTTGAAACTGTTGAAACTGCGCAATTAATTCCGAACGCTCATGCAAATATCTTTACAATGCATCGTGAGGTAATCCTTGGGCGTCATAAACCGATCCCATCGCTGGAACACCTTACAAACATTTACATGCACTCTAATGAGGTTTATGGCCTAGTACTCGTAAATCTTAATGGAAACGAATGAAATAGAACCAATGAACGATTTGATCATTGTTTGATAGCGTCCGTACGATAAATAGGAGTCGTAATGTTTTTGTCTATAAGTATATGTTTTTTGATCTAGAATACTTAATGATGATGTATTCGAGTTAAAGCTGCTGCACAATTCAAACAACGTCGAGGTCTGAAACAATGTTCCAGCATTTGCTTCCCAAGCAAATTTAACAAAACTTATATTTTCTTTATAGACCGCTCCATATTATTTCAGTCCTATATGGATGACTATCTATCAAAGCACTGTATTGAAACTGAAATATTTAACGTATCGCAACATTTTCTTCTTAAGTCAGATTAATTTTTCAGACTTAGTGCTCAAAAGACTACTAGATGTAAAAGAAGTTGATCTGAAATCTTACCGTGTACAAAACACTAAGGATACCCATAGTCCCACCGACGAGGACATCCCACCAGTGATGCCGGTGGTCGCTGATCCGGCTGAGAGAGCAGACGGCGGCATACACAATGCACAGGACCTGGATGAGAGGCACCAGCAGTACTGAGCGGTTGTGCCAGCTGAACGCTCGCCTTTGGAGGTACCACTGAGGGAGAAAGAATACAGTCAGCAACGGTAGGTGTATGATTACCTATACTTTCGTAATATTATTTGTGAGAGTACATATTATAATCAATTCAGTTTGTTAGTAAATAAACAAAATGTTGATAATTTACTGGTTAAAAACAAGACCATGATTGGAATTATGGACGTTCTCATGATGTACATATTAATAAAAAAAATGCTTTTACTGATCTGTCATCAATACTTTCATATTCTATTCTGTTTTGTTGAAGAAATTATTTATATCTAATTAATAATAATAGAAACAATAATTATATTTTTCCAATACTTACAGCTAAAAATAGCCCGCAATATATTGAAAGCGACGCATGCGCCGATGGGAAGCTGCGGCTGGAGTCGATCTGCAGGTAGCGAGAGTACCGCGTCGACGTGCAAGTGTAGCTGCTCACGTACTCTGAACTGATGAACAAAAAAATATGATTTAAAGATGTCTTGAAAGAGCTGTCTAATTAGCCAATGGTACAAAGATATTGGCTATAATACATTTAAAATACATTTAACTGACAGAGAGATTCAGAACACTTTACTCGACGAGGGTAATTTTCAGTTCCACAAGCTATGGAGATTTTATAAGTTATAAGAGAAGTATATTTCGGTACAACTCGCACACGGCCATTTGAACCCAAACTAGGCAGAACTAATAAGTAACTTGCAAAGAAATGCTATTTAAAGTCTTGTTAGACAAGAGATAAAATATTTATATCTTCTTTAGCAGATTCCACATCTAAGAAAATCACACGTAAGATTATAAATTTACAAGACAGCTTAATACTTACTCATTGCAAGTGCTAGCCTTATCAGGTTGGCATAAATCGAAGAACGTGGGCCTTGGAGAGCCTACGACACATTTGATGACCTCTAATATGGTCAGGTTGACCACAGACCCGTAGATATAGTCACGGTATAGGAACGCAGCGGTCTTCGCGCTGGTCAGCAGTTTACTTTTCTTTAGGTTGTACTCGTCTTCTTGTTGTAAGGTTGTTTCTACTGCCCATAGCTGTGGAAGAAGGTTGAATTCATGTTTTTGCCGATGGAAAGGAACTGTGTATGTCACCCATAAGTTCCCCTTTGGGTACCCGTTATGAATCTTAGGATTTTTGCCGTGACCCTAAGTTTAGAGTATTGAACAGCCAACCGGATTCATCGCGCGCATCATCATGGTTTTAAAAAATACCTTTCAATGAGATTCTTATAGTTGCTTTGATAGCATTTACGGAACGGAAACGTTGATCGCAAGTTATCACAAGTCTTCTAAGAAATCTTTAATTAAAGTTCTGTTTTCTAACGTCTTTAAAAACTAATAAAAATCGAACTTATTAAAACAAATGCCTCTTTCGCGTAAAATTAACAATTTACCTTCAGTATTTTGACAGACATTTTTATTTTGTCAAGTTCTTTCAACGTAGACGGTTAAATGAAAAAAAGACGAGCAGTTCTTGTCTTTGTTTTAAACATGTCAAACATAATGAATATTTACCATTGCAAGTATCTCAGTAATGACAGTGCTAATTTGTCTATTACTTAACTTGTTTGAACAAATGGAATGACGTTAATTCATTATGTAAATTGAAAAGGTATTGTAGTATCTTCAGATTATTGTTACTGTTTTGTAGAGATGTCGTAGAGTGCTACAGGTGTGTGTATTCTGTTTTATTTGTCATTCATGTGTTTTTTTATAGTAGCATAGCTGAATTCACAGCTTATTTCTAAATATATTTAGTACCTGTTTAATGTTAAGCACAATCGTAGTAATCATTGGATAATAAAGAGTGACATCTAAATGCTGGAAATTTTCTGCCTCAACTTTCGTAATTTAAACTGAGAAGATAAAACTATTAATGGAACTTGTTTTTCATCTACTCAGAGGTTAAAATGATTTTTTTTTTTCATTTTACACTATAAAATGCAGAAAATACAAATATTAGAATAAGTATGAACACAGGCGAGCTTAACCCAGAAATGAGAAGAAAAAAATTAATAAAAGTTTAAAGATAGCTACTCAAAACAATAAAAAATAAGTTGTTGAGAAATTCAGAAGTCCTAATTGAACAAAGCTGTAAAAGGCTATTCGAACATCTCGATAGATTTTCATAGTTCTTAAAGACAATTTTGAGAAAAACTTCCCGTCTTACGTTTTATTATCAACTTGTAACTACTATACAATCAATCGACTCAGCATATCGTAGCCTTATCCAACTTGTGATACACCACTTCCTCCACATGCTCCTTGAGTACACCAAGTAGGTAATGTGTACTAGAAACAGTTAATCAAAATACTCACAACTAAGTAAGGCACGATTATGGTGATGGCCGCCACCAGGGATATTGAGAAGGTGTCTCCCGTGTGAGGGTAGGAGAGCGCCGGGTCGTTGCAGGTGAAGCCAGCGCGCCGGCTGGGAAGCGCACCGACCTCCAGTAAGATACATACTGCTGCAACTGTTGAAGATAAGGAACCGTCAGAATATCTAGAAAATATGTGCAATGGATTTGGACAATGAAATTTAAAAGAAAAAACTAGTAGTAAAGGTACTAGACTAAAATTAGCTTTTGGAAGTGACCCAGACCAGTGGATTACATTGCTAGTAAAAGTTTTTTTTATTAATAATTTTCAATCGATTTTGGAAAATAATTTGTGGGTCAAAAAGCAGGTTTCATTTGGATTCTTCTTCTTAGCGTGTCGATCATTGATCGGACTTGGATTGGACTAGTTTAAAAGTCATTCGTAAGTAATTAGCTACCGACATGACGTCAAGAATATACCTATATGATTGAAGAAGCATAATTTAAATAATAATAATTTACTGTCAACAATTAGACCTCTATTTTTCAAGTGACCCTACGTTATATCAGTTTCCTACAATCTCAGCAATCAAGATCCAAAGTACTCAGTCACGTGCAAAAACTTGTTTACATTCAGCGGATTTCAAAATGTCTTCCGCAAAACTATTAATTTAGATTGTTAGATATGAAACCTTTAGTACCTATAAATACATAGTATTATCGTTTGTATAAAATTACACAATTTTAATATATTTCAAGTAAAAGGTTTGCATTTGGCTCCGAATGCAGAATTTTCAAACAAGTTTATCAAAATTATTTTATTCATCAGTAGGGTTTATCTCAGAGGTTTCATTACAAAATAGTTTGTCCCGTCAGAAGACACAATAGTTAAACATTGTAAATGTTCATATGTGACTCATGGGACAGTGAAAGGGTTGAATCTAAAAAATTGAAAAAAAAAGGAATGACAAAACGACATTGACCTGCTATTGATTTTTTTATTGAAATCTATTTTATTTTGTTTAATAAAATTATAACTTTGTCTGATAAAATTATAACTGTTTGGTCTTTGCGAAACGTAATCATCATTTATAATTACGGCTATATGGCAATCCTTTACGTAAATTGCTATAGGCTAGTTAATGGGTTGGTATCACGTCAACAGGTTGCATCAAGCCTCCATTATCCTACAAAAGCGTTACTTTTTGTGTGTCCGACAAGGATTAACGACGGTATGGGTTGCAGAGTATCCATTGATTACTTGATGTAGGATATTATATTACCCATAAGTACTAGCTGTCCCTTTGATCTTTGAAGTGTTATCTCCAATAAGAATTGAAAGATTAATCTTCTAAATTTAATTCATTGCTTAGAAATAAGGTTTGTCCTGGTATAAAAAAAAATACAAGATAACAATTTGACCAAACTATAAATATATCTTTAGTTCGGTAGTTAAAATTTTCCTTATGTACCGATTTATATAACTTATTTACAACTTCCGCCATTTCCCTATGGCTGCAAAATTACAGATTGGGTACCATTGATTTTTTATGATCGAACTGTTTTGCTTTACAGCTTCTCTCAACAACGTACATTGGTTGAGCTTACTCATGGTCGTAGTAATAAGTTTTATTGATTATAGCCCATTAAACATTTTAATACACGGGCACTAGTTTAACTCGTAATTTGTTTCAATAGAGAAAGACGAAACATTTGGTTGATCATCCAAAGCACCTTGTTTTCATCGCAAGAAAATCTTGCAGTTTTGTTCAGTTAATAGCAAGTTTATGAATCAACATCAATTGTAAACAGTAACAAAGGTTCCAAAGATGGTAACATCGAGAAATCCCCAGAGAACAAAGTTCAAACCATTCATAGTGGAAGCTTTTACCGGAAACTCATTAAAGTCAGGTGAATAGCAAGCCAGACACACGACTAACGTTTATGTTTCGAATGAAGGATGTGACGATAATAATCTTCATTCTACTGCAATAAAGCTTGGAGACCAACAACACAGTACAACAATACCTTATGAACTACATGGAGATACTATCAAGATACCTAGAGACCGGATCGTAAATTCTATGTACTTAAAAAAAAACTCGTGGCTATGTGTAGACTCGCAATAAAAATATTTTTGTCCCTTGTAGGATTTTTGGTTCTTGTAGGATTGTTCAGGCACTATCGAAGCCAAATTTTTAAATTATACTAGTTGCGCGTTGAAAATTTGTATTTCCTATGGTGACGAATCAGCAAGAAACTCCATTGTAGTTGACTGCAGTTATAGTGAAAGATGAAGCTATTACATAAATAGCCTCCGTTTTAAATTATGCTCATCTTGTAGCTCGTCTAATATTGTATGTATAATTACCTAGTTTACGCCAGTTGGCAAATAGGTAAAACCATAGCAATAGACCCAAAAAACTTTACCTGTAAGTTCCAAAAGGAGTTTAGAATCAGCCAGGTTCTTAATGCTACCAACGCTTTAGTCTCTTTATTATTTTTTGGTTTCTCATGTAACGAATTGTTACTGAGAAATATAAATTCTAAAACCCCCAAGATAAAGCTTAAAATATTTTTAAATTCCACATCCGCAATGTACGGAATACGGATATCGGTTACTGCAAGAACGGATATTAGTTTCTTTAACAGGTACAGTTCTCTTCATACCAACAGGCGTTTTTGTATTTGCGATATTCTGTGAAAACCCACAGTTACAGGAAAAATCATAAGTACTAACAATTATACGTGAACGTGTAATTCTTGGCGAATAAAGTTTCACAAAAGGTGCAGCCGCAGACAAATGCTAGTGTTAACACTTTCCCGCCTGTTGGATGTAGGCAAACTATAATTAACGCCACAATCTAATCTGTTAGGTCCGCCAGTCAAAACGTTTGTTAACTAGATAACTGTGCTATTATTAACTTGTTACTTGTCTACGCTGATGTTTTAATTAAAAAAAAGTTATTTGTAAGACCTGTGTAGTTTATTGTTTTATATCTCTCTAATCACCGCTAATGAGACACAATTGATTTTTTATTGTAATGCGGCAACCGGTCGCCGCTCGGGGACGAATAGGTTAAATACTAGCTGTTCCTCGCGACTCCGCCCGCGGTGCCTAATTTTATAGTAAAAAATATAGCCTAAGTTACTCAGGGTGAATGTAGCTCTCTAATGGTGAAAGAATCGGCACAGTAGTTTTTGAGTTTAATAGAACCCACGAACCTCCGGTTTAGCAGTTAGGATCACCACTAGACCAACAGGCCAGTCAAAATATTTTACTTGGTTTAAGGATTATTGCATTAATGTAGCATTTTAATGTTTTAACAATAATATAACTCGAATCTCCATTGTACACTTAAATTCAAATGATTAAGACGGTGAGCTAATCAATCATTACATTAAAACTCAATTCGTGATCACAGTGGCTCCATCTATAAATAGAGGTAATAACTTGTAGTTTATTATGTTTGAGTAAATTTCGACCTGAATACATTAGTGTGAACAAACAGGTAGCTGTGCATTGGCGACTAATAGAATTTTAATGGTTGTTTAATGGCAAAGGTGATAATATATTTGTGGAGCCATTTGGAGTTAGTTGAAAACTTCGTTTGCCACAAGAATATGTAACAAAGACGAGAAGTAATATCAGCCACACTACGGAAAATCGAAAAAGAATGAAGAAAAGAAGAAAAAGATGGTCG
This sequence comes from Plusia festucae, assembly GCA_950381575.1. NCBI lineage: Eukaryota > Metazoa > Arthropoda > Insecta > Lepidoptera > Noctuidae > Plusia > Plusia festucae. The sequence continues at coordinate 11,414,914 of OX494447.1, forward strand.
ATTCCCATTAATCAGGAGATATAAATAAGAGAAAAATAAAGCCGACCCTAACATGGCTTGGGAATGGCGGAAGAACAATATGAGAAAAATAAAAGTTACCAAATAGGTATGAATCAGCACGGATTTATTTAAAAATCTCTGTTACTTTATAAGCTTTTTAAATTATCTCGTTGATTTAAAAACACTAAAAGTCACCGATAATTTGCTTGTATCAAGAAAAGATTTATGTCACACGAGTTAAACGGATCAATAAAATATTGAGAGAGGTTTAACGTTTTTGGAACACATAAAAATTGAGAAGATTATTATTGTATTTTACAAAAGGTCGTTATAAGTTTTCTGGTGAAGACGACGATAAAGATATTACAAATGTTTTATGCGAGACGTGATTACGACCGTCCCGTATTAGTTATAGGAAGTCGGACTATATTCTTTTTATTGTTAAAGGAACTGAAACAGTTGTCGAAATTCCAATCGAACGAGGACAGTACGATTATTAATAAAAAAACTAATCAAACAGATTTTTTAAGTGCATATGGTCTAACCACAAGTATTAAATTTTCTGATATAATCAATTTGTAATAATTCCTAGAAAGAATAGATCCTAAGAAGAAAGGAGATGAAAAGTTCATAGAAGAATTTATATGAAAAGGATAAGTACTGAGTAAAATTTGCACCCACACTTAGATCAATAAAATCATCTTCAAATGACATTCCAAATTAAGATTAAAAGACTACGAAAACAAGACCCTTTTGCAACAAATTATACTACATCTTCATACAAAAAGAAAGTCAATTTGGTAGCTCTCCATAATATCCGATGCCCAAATCAGGCTTAGCAATGACGTCAGACAATTTAATATAGATTGTCATGACTCACTTGATCCAGGTGGGCGACTTATCTTCTAAGTATGGCTGATACAAATTATTAATTTGACAACTACTGTGGCTAGTTAATAATATGATGTATCGGAGGCGAAGATTGTTAGGGTTCGCACATGGTAATAACGAATGGAATTTAAGAAGCCCTTATGTATGCTCGATAAATTATTCTTACTCTTATTTACTGGTTCTGCAAAGGAACATTCAAACTCAATGACGTTCTTGAAAAGTGAATTCGTATCTCTCGATAGATGGTAGAAATTAAAAAAACAATACTCAACTTTCTCGTTATAGTTAATTAATACCAAATTATACAAAATAACTTTCTGAATATTAACTGTACCTGAAGAATACTTAACATCCGCGAAATAATGAGCAATCTGGAAGAAAATGTTGAACACAATGCACTAATAACAATATTCTTGTAATAAATATTTATTGCTAGTGGTTGTAAAACATTTTATTGTTACTTTAGATCTTCAGTATAACATAATATTATGTTCTGGACAATCCATACATATAATTATTGAAGTTTCTTCGGTTGTAGACGAACCTTTACTCTGCGACCTACTTCAATACATTTGTCATTTGAATAACTGTCGCACGAATCTGCGAGTATTGTGCATTAAGTTGGTTCAAATTTCAAAGCTATAAATTCGTCAGTTTAGTACCGTCGTGTACCTACGACATTATTTCGTGTCTACTTGTAAATTTCTGCAGTGCTTTCACTAGTTGCAGTCTCATGATGTCATTTGATGGCATTGCGCTCCACAAAATGTCCTAACTCTTCATAACGGCTACACTTGGTCGTACACAAAAATCTTAATTGTAATCAAAGCAGTTTTTGTTAGACATTAGTTTTTTTTTGTATTTAATTAGCAAGAAAGAAAGAAAGAAAGAAAGAAGCATGCAAGCATGCTTACTCCATTTTTTTATTTAATTCTGGATATATATATTTCAAAATTACAGTTCTAACTTAAGCTAATTTATAATTAGTTTCAATACTCACAGCACGAGCCTTATGACAGAACTAGGAACTTTCATACTATGCCATGCTATGCCAATTGTTGCAATCCTTGATATTACTTACTCTACTAAAGTTTCACATTTAAATAAAACCGTCAGATCACGTCCATGACAATCATGTTAAACAAATCAGAATTACATTAAATTCCAGAATGATAGAACGTCCGCATTGAGAAAGTCCATAAAATGTGAGTGCATAGTTTACGATCTAATCAGCTTACAATGTTACTTTATTGAGTACATGTGTAACTTGACCGCTGGGTAATGCTCGAACAGTAATTATGCGGAGTCATTAGTCACTTTCACACTGTCGTCCCTGTTGGTTAGGATCTCGCATTTACGAGTTTTAGGTCTCCAATTTTATTATGTTAGAACATTAACGCCATGTGCATGTTTAGGTATTGATTTAATAGTACTTTCCTTTCTACAGCAAAAATACTTTAAACATGGTATTTCTGTAAATAATTACAACACGTAAATAGAGTAATAAAGAATTTATAATTATGTGATGCAAAATCCAAAATTATGTACCTATCTATAGAGTGTTATGCACCAAGCATGCATATAGTTTATTGCTACTTTGTTGATCTTGTTTGTGTATCTGTTAATTTTAATTGTAAATCGTGTTTGATTTATAATTAAAATTTACAAATACACAAATCATTCGTGATTGTTAAACGAAACCTTTGTTAATTAATCAATTGTATCAAGATTTCTGCAACTGATCTATTTGCGGTCTTATAATTACCAATGCAGGTGTGAAACCACGCGTAAGATAATATCATTATTATTGTATTTAATTACTATTGTAATTAGGTCGACATGTAAGCGAATAAAATGCATATCAGGTACTAATTATTAAAGGCCCAAAGATACATCCCTGAGGGATCATAAGTAATTGTGTTTATCAAACAGATATCAAGCATAATTATCTATTACATTAGTTTATTTCAACACAAGATTATGTGGACACTAGATATTGGTGAATTCGGTGAGACAAGAAGGCGTGGTTATTTCTTACTGTCTTAGCTTGCTGAAGGAATAATAGCTCCGTCATAAAATATGCTTTTAAGAACATGTCAGTTCTGATAGCCTTTTATTTGAAGTTCATGAGTCTGTCAAGCCGTGCCCGTTAAAGCAATATTTTAAGTCGGTACTGTCATGTGTGTCCTCAATGGAACAACACCATATTAGCAATACTCTGTATCCTGTTTCATCCATATAAGGTTCTATCGATAAGCCTTTAGCTTTATTGACTTAGCATTATGAAGTTTTTTGGACAAGGCGACAATGCTATGAGTAAAATACATTAAAAGGATTATTTGAACAGTCTGATATAATCAGGTAAGGTTTGTATATTAGTGACATCATAGGAAACTATGGTTTAGTGATATGAGCTATGATTAAACGTTGTTCCTTTCTTGGCATGTTTTCAAATAGATGATAGAATTTCCTATAAAAATGAAGATATAGGTACTAAATTACACATTTTGCCTATTAAAAGCAAATAACACAAGAGTAAACTACAACATGATCTTCTTCTCAAATAAATGCTCTTACTAGAATCCCAATAAGAAGCTCATACTGTGACAAACTGACAGAAACGTCAATTACATCGACAGCAACTCTCAACGAATATCTCATAAGCCCTACGAAAATCAGATGCAAATTAGATCTTTAAAAACATTCACGTAAGGTTCAAAATGATGCTATCATGTTTTGCGGGAACTGCAAATTAGAAACGAGTTAATTAGTTAGTTGGATATACAGCAGTATGAAAGTAAAGATTCTGAATTAAATAAACAGAAACAGCTTCCTAGTAGCGGACAGATTTACAGATAGACAACCGACATTGCCTCTCAAATCACCCAGCGTTTATGCAAATAATTTATAACTGTCTTATATAAAGACATTTCTATGTTCCTGTTCTGTCGATCCCTTATCAATGTAGCCAACCAATCTCGTACACTCACATTTGACCGGTTTTCTATTCACTGACTTAGAGATGGGGTAATTTGTTTTAATCAATCGACTATTTATGAGTTGGTTACAGGTTGTTTGGAAAAATCGAAATTGTTGACGAGTTCGTATAGTGGAATCCTACTTGGTTTTGTGGAATACCTTACAATCTGCAGTGCAACAACAACACCACTGCCCATGAACATCTTCAACCCCATTGATTCAATATATTCGTTGATAATATAAAGGGGTTTCATGAAAATTATATTATGCCTAATGCATAAATTGTAGATTGGGAGACTATAGAAAATTATGCATCTTAATGTTGAAACGATAAGCAATCATTCTATAATTAAGGGTCGTCGGCTGAGACAAGATAATGGGGCAATTTTTCAAATCACTTGCAAACTCCAAATTGCTACAATTTTATGCAATTCTTACAACGAAGCCATCAAGCTATTCCCACTACACTACACACTTATTATATTTCGCAATTGGGTAGCGCGATGTTCTAGTGGCATTTTGAGGCTCATAACAAACGACAATTACATTTAATTGCATTCCTGTTTCTGCTACTAAGAAATTATTCCTTTGAAACACGTCGCCGAAACCGCCAGGATGCGTAGAATTAATAGAACAAAACTTAAAAACTTAGCTAGAAACTTTCCTCTTTTTACATTAGAAAAAAACGATGATTTCTACAAATGATTCCCTGAAAAAGAACTGTCTTCGAGAATCGACCTCATGATCCTTAATGACCAAGGTGATAAATGGAGTAGCTAGAAGCTGCAACTGAAATTTATTAAGCCAATAAAATTTTACGGCCACAAATTGAACATGGGATGGTACGATACTACAAGTGGCACATACGCATCACTAACCTAAAAGATTTCTATGTTAATTGACACACGATGCACGGAAACCGTCAGTGGATAACGAAGGTGTCATGGCGTCTCTAAATTAATTAGGAGACAGTAGCCCCAAAATGATTGAATCTCGATTAGGCAATCGGGCGGCATTATTTATGATTATCAAAGAGGTGTTTTGAAAAGATAAAGTCACTAATTATGGTTATGTAACTAATAAAAGTCGTCAACCTACTTGTAAGATAAAGTAGTCTTTTAAGTCTATCAATAACGGTCATTAAAATAAATTGGTGATTGATTGAAATCAGGGAATAATTGTTATGCGACCTTTAACGACTTCAGAGTAACAGTTCAGAATAAGAAATAACTAGGTAGTAATCAAAACTTCTAGGTAACAAATCCTGTTTCATTTACGTGAATTAACTTAATGATGACATTTACATTTAATATTCTGTAGAAAATATGAGAGTACTTAACCTGTTCTAAAAATCAGCGACTCGGCCTGAACAAAGACCTGTATAATTATTTTCTCCTTAACCTTGAAAAGGCCCAAAGCTCAACATTCAAGGTGATCCTTGAAGCAGTTGCGTGCCTCAAATCGAAAGGCCTTCAAACCGTACAAGGTGAAGTATCAAGGAGAAGTAAACAACCTTCAAGGGTGAATGCTAAGGACCCAAGGCTGCAGAAGTTTGATACCTTTCAGGAAAGTTCAATGTTATTGTACGGAAATAGTCTTACTTGTTTCGGAACTGTAATTATATACATTTCTGTTAATCATATAGCACTTTATTTCAATTACAATATGAAAATAGTACCTACCAGACATTTAATATTCGTGTTCAAGCTTTCAAGTTTTCATTGTTTAAATTATTGGGTATTAAAGAACTTTTATTACCCAGAATTTATTAAAATTTATAAACTTAATCATTTGTCCGGTAACTTACTTATAATGATAATGTTATTTCCCTTTATTATACTCGTGCGCAGAAAATTGGTGGTGGTGGAATATTAAACGGTAAACCAACGTTCCAATAAGGAAGTCATCCAGTCAAAATAAAGTTTAGCTATGAAAATAAAATAAAGGGAATCCAAAAGAAAAGAAGAGAAAGAAAGATGGCAATAAATTCAATGCTCTTGTTTTCGTTTGCTTCACCATTGTGGCGCATAGCGTGAGAATCCAAAGCCAATTGCGCTCCCCTAATTAAAGGTCTTCAGATATAATAGAAATCGATTGTGACGTAATAGGACAAGTAATCATAGGTTGTACCACTTTCGATTTCCGTATTGAGTGAAACTAGACATTGGGGACAATTGCATGCGGTGTTGACATTATTTGATTAATCCGTAGTTATGGTCGCTAATAATTTACCTGGTATTCATTAACATAAACAAAATTTAATTGAAAATTATATTATGAATGGTTTTTTCAAAACCAGATATGAGATAAGAGGCGAGACTGGCAAGTCCGCAATATGAACCTGTGGACTACCGTTATAAAGAAGTTCCTATACTAAAAGAGCTATAAGAAGAATAAATACTTCACTTCATAATTGATTTTGAATATGCTCATAGCCTCATGACATTGTGATTTAATATGAGTTTATTCCATGCAGTATGCAGTTGAAATATCCGTTCTACAAATCGGTTACACCTATATCTACCCGTTTTATTATACTTCCTTACTCCAATCCCTGCATAGGTTGTCTGGATGAGATCACAATTAGTGATATGACCGCCCATTGTACTATATATGTTGTTTTTCTGTAAACTTGTTTTGGTGTACAATAAAGAGTTATTATTATGCCAACAACATCAACGTTTATTTTCAAGGTGCCAATAAAAAGTTACAACCTTTTTGCCACTTTCATTAATTCAAGACATTAGACAAAGTCCTATAAACAGACCACCATTGAAACTCATAACATCAATATTCAAGTACAAAACGTACTGCAATAAAATCTTGTCTCTCTAATTACGACGCTACAGAAGCCATAGGTGGCCTTACACGTACTTAATAAACAAATCATTAATCTACAGTTGTTAACAAAGGGTCATAATTATACAAGTACAGTATATCTACAGCTATCAATTTAATGTGAAACACTGGTCAGTAACTAATTCGGAGAGAAAGCTAGTGTGACGCGTGGATCGCATGTGATCCAGTGTAGGCGGGTTATAGCTTTGTATAGCATAGCTTGGTTTATAGTGCAACTATTGTAATATATATTATCTTATTAATGGTTGATTTTTCCATCCTCAGATAACTTTATTCGAGGAATAATTTTGTAATGTTGACAGTTGTTCCATACAATATTTCGGTTAAAAGTTATCTGACGGCCGAATAATCAGCTTTTAGTGTGGTTATTACCAAAGTCATGTAGTTTTATTCGTAAAGTTAAAATGGTGTCTGACAGTTTTTTTCAAATCTGTCAAATTAAAATTGATTCGAACGGGCTAGAGTTTGGTAAAATCCACCCTAAGCTATAGAGGTGCTTATATTTTTATCTAGTAGCTGCTAAGGTGGAACGGTAGGTCATATTTTAATGGTCCATAAATTTTAAAGCAATTGGAGAACAATACAATACGGATAATCGGAAACAACTACTTAGTAACTCTCAGAGTTTTCATCACCTGAAACTTAATCTGATATTTAGAATGCAATCAATACGGCCATTGCTGATGTAAAAACTACATTCTGTTAAGTAAAGTTCAGTTGTCCTAAGCTTTATATTTTAAGGAGTGGGATTAATCTAGAATGGTGATAAAAATAATTAAAGCATACCTACTCAAATACCGAGCATTTAACAGTTTAAAATAGATAACAAATACAAGATGCTATAACACAAGAAACAAATGGCATCATAATTTAAAAAGAAACATGTCACATTAAAACCGTCTATCCACATTCCTCAAATTTAATATAACTATGACTTAATTAATATAACATCTTAGATTTCTCCATCTTAAACTCAGCATTTTAATCCAATAAGACGTGGAATTTTAAGATCAGATTATACGCTGATCATCTGAGGCCGGTTGTATGACAGTAACATCTTGTTCCAGATGTTAAGCAGGTGATACCACTCTAATCTTAGATTAACATGGAAAATTAAGATCTGTTTATCGCATAATCTGTGGGACTTCCTTCAGCTTTGCATGGTGATTAGTTTGAAACGTGTGTTGATAGAAACTGCCGAAGATGTTAGTATAATGAGGTGATAAGTTCATATTTTTGTCGATGTGATTTAAATATTCATATTTTGTTTTTATAAAAAATTTGAAATACAGGCAGCTTTCCTAAAACTAAGTTTTATGTAACTGTACCAGTGATTCTCTGTTTTGATGGCCCTGAGATTATTAACAGGATTTTTACATTTTTAGTTTCATAAGTGTAAAAAGAGATGGAAAAGAGGGGTATTTTAATTGTATTCATAATTAAAATACAGATGAGTAAACAGCTGAAGTGACTAAAGATAAGTACCTAAGAACACGATAAACAAATCTCGTTCAAGGCAGTGCAGCGGTTTCCAATTGACCTAACCTGATGTAACGAGTTATTTAGTTTCAAGTAAATAGCTTATACGGAGATTGTCGCGGTTAACCAACCAACATGGAGATTACCTGTGCACTGACATTTTGATTAAATATTGTTTTGTAATTTACGTGCGTTCATAATCTATTTGTAATTTAGTGTGGTTGGAAATTAGCGGTGGAGGAACTGTTGTTTTTGCAAGCGTTAGCCAGTAACAATTTCTTATATAAATTGTGTTGAAGCGTTGGAATAAACTATACATACACAATAAAAACTCATAAAATAGGCAAGAAGAAAAAATGGATCGCATAACTTCGTCTATTCAAGGGTCGATAGTATTAATAAGCACTAAAATACAATTCACATAAAACAGGCAAATAACACCTTTAATCAACAGAAAACAAAGAGTATTGTAAGAGTTAATTCTACTTGTATTTACATCATAAAAGTTAAAGCTTCATAACCATTTACCACCGATTTATTGTCTAGTAAAACAATAAATAATTTGTATCCTTTAAATCTAACAAAAATAATCATTCATTATATTTTATTTATTTATTTATTTATTTATTTAAAACTTCATGTACAAAATGGTACACAAGGTGGACTTAATGCCACTAGGCATTTTCCGCCAGTCAACCTTTGGGTAAAAACGAAAATTTACATGGAAGGGGGTACAAAAGGCTATGAGGAAACGAACAAAACACAAAAAAGTAACTGACTTGTTAATAGTATACTAAAAAAAAATAATAATAATATATATATACTACACATAGATAAATACTAGATACATAAATATACATATATAGATATATATACATACATACCAGTAGGGTAATTAAAGATAATAAGGGATAAAATATACAACGACAACGGTTACTCATGCTTATTCAGCAACTTCAGGAAGTGAGCTTTTACTTGACCTTTAAAAGAGGATTTGCTCTGAGCTTTCTTTATCTTAAGGGGGAGGGCGTTCCAGAGTTTACTACAAGAGACAGCGAAAGAGTTGGACATAAAACCAGTACGGTGAGAAGGAATAAGTAGGATAGAATTTAGAGAAGAACGAAGATTAAGATTGTGGGAGCTACCCAAAATCTGAAAATTTGATTTTAAATATTCAGGAGCATGTGGATCGTTTAAAATAGAGAAAAGTTGACAGAGGGATCTGAGGGATCTTCTCTGTCGAATGGGGAGCCAATTGAGTTTATTACGGTAAAGAGAGATATGATCGTACTTACGAAGTCCAAAAATAAAACGTATACAATTATTGAGAAGGCGATCCAATTTATTGAGAAATTCTTGTGAAATATCCGAGTAACAAACATCAGCATAATCAATTACGGGAAGCACCAGGGACTGGACCAGTAGAGTTTTAGTGCTACAAGGGAGAAAATGTTTAAACCGATAGAGGGATCGAAGTATGGACGTGACGCTTTGGCTAATGTGACTCACTTGCTTACTCCAACTTAAATATCCATCAATGTACAAGCCCAAATCCTTAACATGTGGAGAGAAAGGTATAACAAGATTGTTGTAAAGGATAGGGGTAATGTTTATAGTATTTAGTCTTTTAAGGTAACATGAACTACCTACGACGATAGCTTGACATTTCGCAACATTAATGTCTATACCAAATTTAGCAGACCACTCAGAAATAGCAACCAAATCAGAGTTAATTAAACCAATGCCGCTGTTTAAGCCATCAATGTCAGCCTGTACGTAGAGTTGCAAGTCATCGGCATACAAATGGTGAGAGCAGTGAAGAATATTTGTGATAGAGTTTATAAATAAAGAAAATAAAAGAGGGGACAGGATACCGCCTTGTGGTACACCAGCTGACAACTCACACCAATCGGATAATTCCTGACCGATGCGAACCGCTTGCCGGCGACCACGAAGATAAGATGAAAACCAGTCGAGAGAGGAAGACGAAATCCCAAAGTGTTCGAGAGTGGCGAGGAGGATATCATGGTCGACAGCATTAAAAGCGTTGGAGAAATCAATCAGAACGAGGACCGTCAACTTTGAATCCTCCATGCCAGATCTAAAGTCCTCAGTGATTTTTAATAGCGCAGTGGAAGTGCTATGCCGTGGACGAAATCCGGACTGAAATTGTGAAAGTAGTTTGTGCTTTGAGACATGATGGGTTAGCTGCTTATGAACGACTGCTTCAAGGACTTTGGAAAGGAAGGGAAGAATAGATATAGGTCTAAAATGATTAGCGAGATTGGGATTGGGTATCTTAGGGAGAGGTATAATGAGAGCCTTACGCCAAATCATGGGAAAACAGCCAGTATGTAAAGAGAAGTTAATCATATGAGTCAGGAAGGGAAGGATGGAACTGAAAATTAAAGCGAGCATAGTTTTACTAACCCCATCACATCCTTCGGCTTTAGAGTTTAGCCTTTGGAAGATTTTCAGGATCTCGTCATCAGAGACGGGGGAAAAGGAAAAGGAGCCAGGAGGTAAAATAGAATTGGAAGTAATCTCCAGAATGGTTTTCCTTTTTACATCCTCAGAAAGTACGGAAGAAGTTGAGAAGTGCTGATTGAGACAATTTATAGTTATGTTGGAAAGAGTTACGTTGGACAGAGACTTACTAATGCCAAGAGATTTCAAAAATTTCCAGACATTAGCTGGAGAGGAATTAAATACGTTCTCAAAGATGTATCGGCGTTTAGATGCTCTCACCATCTGGTTGCAACGATTCCTTGCCCTCTTATACGCGCTCCAGTTTTCTTCATTTCGATCCCGCTTAAATTTACGGAAAGCCCTGTCACGTCTCTTCATTGCAATACGCACTAAAGGCGTTATCCAGGGAGCTGGTGGACGCTTTACTTTAACGGTTCTTAGGGGCGCATGCAAATCAAAAAGTTGAAGTATGTAACTATTGAAATATGAGATTTTATCGTCAACTGTAGATGCTTCGGTGAAACTGGTCCAGTCAAGAGATTTGGCGTCGCTGTTGAGCTTAGAAACATCAATCCTGGCAAAGCTACGACGAACCACAGTTTGTGGTCGTTGCCTTGGAGGCTTTAATTTATACGATAGAAAAATTAAGTCGTGCCTTGAAAACCCCGGAGCTGCAACCTGACCGAAGTTCGTCACAAGCTCCTCTGACGCAACAAGCATGAGGTCAAGCCAGGAGTCATCGCCGCCAACGTTATGATGAGTGGGATTAAGGGAAAGACACGAAAGACTCGCTGACTCCAAGATCGACAACAGCCTGGTGGATCGAGGGGTTACCTTCACTAGGTCGGTGTTAAAATCGCCCATGATTATAATATGTTTATACTCCGAGCAGATGGATTCGAAAAGGGATTCAACAGTAGAATAATAATTGACAGAGGGAGGACAGTAGAAAACTCCGAGAACCGCTTTCGCCCCTTTTACGGATATTTCAAGGACCAAGTGCTCAGAGTCGTTGTTATACTGAGATGGTGAAGTAAATAGGCTTTTGTAGGAAATGTCACTACGAAGGTAGATGGCGACACCCCCACCTCTGCGCCCTGTACGGTCGTTCCGGATTAGAACAAAGCCTGGCAAACTGTAGGATGTTGATGGCAGTTCGGGTTTAAGCCAGCTTTCAGAGATGAGGATAGCATGAGCCGCAGTATTAGAAAAGGTGTCAAGTAAATCAGAGTGGTGTTGAGGAATGCTTTGAGCATTCAAATGGCATACATAAAAGCAGTAAGGAGAACTAGAAAACTCATCGTTAAGACGAGTTTTCGCTGAACAAAAAGAGTGAGAGGAAGAAAAGGAACTATCATTACTGAGTGCCGAGTAAAAGGAGTCGTCATCGGACATAATCATTTTTAAAACACAAATATAAATATATAAATAATAAATAAATATACTAAATTATTATGATACGCAGTACCTATATAAAGGAATTAAAATATAAGAAGATAACCTGCCGGCTGACTGATGACAAATATGTGAATTTCCGAACGCATTTGTTTCTCAAAAGGCAAGGTGTCAGATATAATAAGAGGTCAACGTCTCAACGAGGTGAAGCGTGAAGCATTATTTGACAGTTTGGTGTAGACAATTATTGACATGACAGCTACTAGTAAATAAAACTTTAAATTGTAAAATTATGAAATGTCAATGTGTGTGATATTAAAACGTGCGAAGTGACAAACAAATACGTCGGTAGTTATGATTAAATTATACAAAATGACCACAAAACGAAACATTATATAGCTAGATAAGTTGTGTAACAATAGTACGTAACAACAAACAACAAATCAGAGTGAAATAGGCTACTTATTCTTCTGGACATTACGACGTGATCTGGACGACTGAACCTGCGGCGCTACGGGGCCTGGAGAACTGGCTGCAACAGGCTTTGCTGGTAGAACAACCTGCTCGTTCAGTGACTTTCCATGCTCCCTACCAAGCGTGACGACCTCGTCGTAACTATAAACTCGGCGCCGCTTACCATCAGGAAGTTTGATGCTGATGTTACCGTCCAAGGTCCACACACTGGTAACACCAAACAGCTTTCGTGCAGTAATAAACGCCGTTTGCCTGTGCCGGGTCAAAAACTCTGACAGTACCAGCTGAGAACCTTTGAGCTTCGTTTTCTCCTTCCAAACGACGCCTTTCAGGTCTGGGTCAGCAAACCGCAGCAAGACAGGTCTAGGACGACTGTCAGAGGAAGCACCCATGCGATGACATACCGTGAAAGAAGTAGCCTTTAGATCAGGCATATCCAGTTTATGCTGCAACAGCGATGCCACTTCAACAGCAAGATTCTCATCTGGCTTCTCCATCACTCCACCCAGCAAAAGAAACTTCTTTCTGTGACGCATCTCCAACACATCAACAGATCTACTCACTTCCACAATTTGTTGCTGAAGGACAGATAATATGTTCCAGACGTGATCTTTAAAAGCCATGAAATCTTTGTGAATGGTGCTCACATCTGGACTAGGTGCTGAAGCCTTTAAATGAGCCTCGAAGTCCGCCATTCGCTGATTAAGTGAAGAGATTGCAGCCCGTTGAATTTCAGCAATGTCAGCTATTGATGACATTTTTAGGTTAAAATCTTGTATGACAGGTCACCGGCAAGTAATTGTAATTATCTTCTGTTAGGACATACAGACTAGGCTGTCCACAATTAATGTTGTTCAGTGGTTATATAGGCACAGGATTACAAACAAATAAATAATAAAATTTTATTAAATTATTAAAATACAAGATATTAAACTAAGCACAAGTGTTTACTTTTTAGCACCTACCCACCAAAAAAAACCGCTTTTATCGCTGCCGCAACGCTTGCAATAGGACAACCGCTTTACGTCCCCATTGTTGACAATACGTCCGTAAGATATAGGTTCTACTAACATTTTTCAGATTAAAAATGGCGCGTAGGTGTGTCAATATCTCTGAGTCCACTACGGAATTTAGGCCAAATATTATGGTACGTAAAACCTATATGGTCTTTTTTGGAGAATAGAAATAGATATATATGTATATAATGTTTATTTTTGTTCACCTTTTATTATCAAAACACAATTTAACTCTGTCGCCACTACAGCTTTTTGCTACAACATTACTAGTGTAAGGTAAACAATACCATTTATGGTTAATAAGTATTATTCTAAATAGTTACAACCAGTTACGCGTAGTCCAGTATTAGATAGGAACTGATAACAATATGTCACTAGTTTGGACTGACGTTTCAATCATAAATCACAGTAATTGCAGACAATAGCTAAATTTAATTCTAGTACTTGAGTCGTGGAATTAGAACTATAGATAATGCAGCTGTTGAGTGCAAAATGCAAAAATAATAATAATCTAATAATATGGTTTTATAAAGCTGGAAATTTTTTTTTTATTTGTTTGTTTGATTGAGTGCTAATAACATGGTCCGATTTGAAAAATCTTTCATGTTTAGACAGCCCTTTTATTGAGGAAGGCTACAGACTACTTTTTTATTTCTTTTTGCTACGATAACTCAAGCAAAAGCTGATCAGTCATAAAGTTCTTTTGTTACCTAACTGCTAGGAAGTCTAAAAGGAGAGCTTTTAAAGTAAAGACCAGTAAAAAACAGTACTTTTCACACAGATAAAATATATGTAAATGAGAAAAACATGTAAAATAAGGTTTGCTAACTCGTTTCACGACTATACTAATATAGAGAAATATATGTTTTACGACTCATGACACAAGCCTATACTATGTTTATTTTTTATGTTTATTGCGCAATAATACTTTTATTATATATAAATACAACCACTTTAATAGTCTTATAATCAATTTTATAACTTCAACACTATAGCTTTAAACATTTATGTTAAACTTTAAACTTAAAATATACAAACTTAACAAACGGTTTAAAAAAAAGGGATGGCGATATAGAATGTATATGTCTGTCTCTTTCTTACACCGATAAGTAAATTGTCGACGTAAGATTGTTCGGTATAAATTATGTTAATTGTCATTAAATTTTATTGTCCATTGATTTTATCGAAATATCGAGGTAATGTAGTTTCACTGGATTTGCATAGAAGTAACTAATCTTCTTATTAGTGGATGCATTTCGTGTCAAGGGTTTTATGTTGGAATGTGGGGAAAGGCTTGTTGTAGCTTGCTGGTCCGTACTTCACAACCGGTGTGAAAATATTGTCATTTAAATAATGTAATGATTTTAACGGCATAAGTCCCACAGCTTTATAATTATAAGAAAGAAAGCTTATTAATATAATAAAAAAAAGAAGATATACACTTCCAATTATGATGGTTTGGTTTTTTTTTTTCTCACACATTTTGTCATACTAGCTGCGTCTCGTGGTGCTTCCCGCAGTTTATCAGATAACTTGGTTTTATCGGAATAAAAAGTTTAGTTATTGTGATAATCCAGGGTGTCAGCTACCTCTATTCGAATTTCATTAAAAATGGTCGAGCCATTTGAACGTGAAAAGTAACAAACATACATACACACACGCACAAACTTTCGCCTTTATAATATTAGTGTGATTAGTAAATTCCCAAGACTTATAAAGACCGCAACAAAAACCACAAAGTTTTGTTAACACATAATCACCTTCTGTCTTTAAGATAAAGATATTTATTTTGTAAAACTTGAGTAATAGGTAAGTAAATATATAAATAAACGAGTGAAGGCAACCGTACTAAAAATAGATAAATGTGCTTCCGCTAATACCTGCATGTACTAATGATATCCAGGACATTTCCCCGCGGAATGCAAATGATACCGAACTAGGCCAATTGCAACTACAATTGCATTTGACTGGGCAATTGACGTTAGGGCATGGAAACATACGGAGAATTATTGCGGTCATGCACTTTTTAGAAAAATAAATAGAACTGTATTATTACAATTAAATTTGTAATTAATAATGAAATTGTTTTGCATTTTGTCGTAATTCATTTAACAATTATTTTTTTGACAAAATATGTATAATCTTTTGCTTATCAGTGCGTCAGTTTGCATTTTCAATGGATTTATCTGAATGTTGTTTTGTTTTTTTTTACATTAAGATTCCACACTAATGTAAAAGCATGCGATAGAACCTTAGAATGTCATCGTAGACCTAGCAATTCTTAACAGAATATCAATTGATTTTGTAATGGTAACACACAATGCCGATATTAATATTTATTGAATATATTCACCATAAAAGTGACTTGTTTACAGCGTTGAACAACCCATTGCATTTACGATACCATTATTAAAAACCGGGTCAAAACGATAGAACCCACATTTCAAAGGTACCGTTATTTAAATAACAACAAATAAAAATAAATATATGTTTCAAACAATATTGATAGGAACCAAACACCATAAAAATCCCATAAGCGATGTTTTATCCAAATACGGCGTGAAACAAGAGCTATTGCTCGCGTCTGCTCATTTCATATGCAAATAAATACCAGATATAGTGATAATGATTCGAGTTCACGAGAAAGTTTATCTAAAACTGACAAATATATCTTCTTCTTAAACTAGTAAATCACTTTAGAACTCTAAGGTAATTTAATTAACCATTGATCGAACGAGAGCTTTTTATAATTCAGATCCGATTGATATAAAAGTAACGATTTATTATATTTATGTAAACATGTAAATTTATACGAACTTGAGACTATATTTTACATGGTTGTCAATTAGGTAGATGGCGGGTAAATTAAATGGTTTAGTAGTAGAATTCGTAATGTGAGAAAAATCTAAAAAAAAATTCAAACATTATCAAGAGGACCTGTTAAATACGATGGTATCACTGTTGGGTTAGTTTTGTGTAACCTAATTAGTGTCCCACTGCTGGGTAAAATTCTCCGCCGTCTGACTTCAGACTTTTCTGACCTGAAACATAGCACACCAATTCTTTAAGGAGACAACGCAAGCCGCAATGCAAAGGAGACGGTGGCAGGATGACTTGGATCACCAAGACATCCTGCCACTGTCTCCTCGGCCTGCCTCGTTTGGGTTTCCCAGCGTTAGAAGTCCACTCAGTGGTTATGTATTGAAAAATAAATGATTGGCCCAGTTGGCTAAAGTAAAGTACCTAGCTAGGTACCTATTTACTAAAAATCGAAGCTATCGCCGTTACACAATCGTTGCGGTTTCTTGGCGCCTGTAGCGTGCCCGTTCGTGAAATCATCCCGTGTGTTAGTCCATTAGGAAATAGATGGTTATCTAGTGCAGCAGATAATGTTTTGACCTCTAGGCTGGTTTAAACTCCAGTTATCGTAAGGCACGATGATAGTCTATCAATGACAAGATGAGGTTAGATGGACCGTTATCTCAGGAGTACAGGAGCAATTGAGCAGACAAGATTTAAGGTTAAGGCTTGTTATTATTGTTTAGTCTGTAGTAGATGGCGATGTTATGTTTAGCTTTGAATGGGTGGAGTTATCATAGTGTACAAGTCGAGTTTTCACACATGAAAATGTATTCAATGTAACAATTGATGAAATTATTATAAAAAGTGTATTTAAATATTATAAAAGGACTGTTTTATCGTAAATTGTTTAGGTTTTATTTAGGTACTCAAAGGTAAGGTCTCTGTATAGGTATAGGAATAAAGTAGGTACAAAGTTTTCAGTACAAGGATGGCAAGGTTTCCTAGAAAAATATATCAGAAACTTTTTTCTCTAACGTAGGTACTGATCAACACAAAAGGTGTTCTTTAAGCATGAATTAAAACTATATCAAAAATAATGAAAAATAACTACCGAATATATTTAGTAATAAAAATACAAATTATAAATATATTACACCCAGACACAGAACAAATGATCGTGCTCATCACACAAAGATTTGTTCTGGGTGGGAAGCGAATCAACGACCTCCGGCTTTGCAGTCAGGGTCACCAACCACTAGACCAACAGGCCCTGCTATTGAACGATAATATAGGTAGGTCTGTGTAATCAAAATATAAGTACTGTCAGAAATATGAAAGTTGTCGCCATAAACCATACATACAAACATATCTGATCAAATCTAAACGGCTGTTTAATTTGACTAAACTGAGTTCACAGTAAATCAAACAGTCGTTTATTGATACCGTCAGATATTTGTAGGTAAGCCGAGATTTATTCGATATTTATTGTAATTCATCGATTTATTGGTTATGAATGTGAGCCCTGGATTTAGTTCTTATGTTGATTAAATAATGCTAGATGTATTTTGTGAAGTTTGATTCTGAACTCGTAGGTACAAGTAAAGTGGGACTGGACGACATAGACTCCCAGGCCCCCTCTACTCAGGCGAGGTCGGAGTGCCGCTGGGTAGTTTTAGTGGGTATACCGGGAATGACTTTACCGGGGAGCCCCACATATCTCTCTCCCGTCCCCCGACGGGAAGGGCATGCGTAATAGCATTTTTAACCCAGCGACAAAAAAAAAAAAAAGGTACAAGTAAAGTGATACTGTTTGCGTTTCAGTCAATTTATTATAAGTACATTTCAATAATACAAATAAACCGTAGTAAACTAGGTATCTCTTCAAAAAATGTATTACATAATTTAAAAAGTAAAAAGAATAATATCTGGTCTTGCCCCGCTAATCAAGTACAATCAACAGCAAAAGAAGATGATCAAAATCAGAAATTCACTGTAGCGTCGAGGTGATTCAAACGTTGATTGTAAATTATACCAAACATTTACTGCTAGTACAGCTGCCATATATTCGTGGTCAGTTTTGACTCCCAAAGTCATAAACTCAATAAAATTCATCATGTACTTTTGCTGTCGAATGTACATTAATTTCTATCTTTAACGTTTATAGGATACTTTTAAATGGCTAGGGTATGTGCTTTATCTTACCTAAGTAGTACTTATTTATAATATAAAATAACTTTATATTTTCCTTTTCTAAGTTTCTTTTAATTTATATTACAGGCACGTTGCGTGAGCTATGTTTAGTGTGGCATGCAAACCTGTGCACGTAATATTGCAATAAGTTTTTATTCGAAGGGTTGCCAGAGTGAAAAACTGTTTGCTATTAACGGTTTCCTGTGCGATGCCAATAATGTTGCAATATTTAATCGTTAGAAATTAAATAAAGAAGTTAGCAGAGGTTATTAAGAAACATTTTGCTTGTTTAGCTTTTGATGTCAACTCTTTTTTCATTAAAACTTGAGTAACTCTCTTAAATACAGGATTATTTTTTGTGGAGTGCGTAGGTATATTCAAGGAAGTAATCAGGTGCATAAAACTGAACAACTTTTCCCAGGGAAAATAGGTCAAACTCTTAAAATTGAAAATCAACTTTACAATTTTAAGACACTTTGTATGTTACTTTGTAATTATGTTAGTATGTCACTTTGTATGAAAATTTCATTTTCAATTTTAAGATTTCGAACTATGTTCCCTTTGAAAAGTTGTTCAGTTTTATGCACCTGATTACCTTGTAGAATATACGCACTCCATAAAAAATAATCCTGTATAACAATGGCTTTATTTTAAAATAGAGTTTAAATTTCCGTAAACATTAAAAAAAAAACGTTATAGAAACAACCACCTTTACCTACTACGTACCTAAAAATGCAATAAAAGAGAAACATTCCCATCTCAAGTAATATTTAAACAGATATAAAATAATTAGAGCGGGCATGGTAATTTTGAGTGCACAGACATTACGATTATAACAGCGCCGTTTTTATTAAATTAGCATACTGCATCCACTGACCTTATTCCGGTTCAAACCAATTTATACAACACTTAGTTCAACGTGAATTAGAATTTATGCCTTGAGAATAGAGTATAAATTAAATGTTGTACAGGTTTGTTAGCGCCGCGTGCCGTTCGTAGTAATTAGCGCGTTTAGGGTCATTGCACATAGACACCGTAGGTTTAGTTTCGGTGTTCAGAATTAGAGTTGGCTTTGTACTTGAAATTGATTCTAGAAGATTCTTTATGCTTGATTTAGTGCAAAAAGAGCGCCGCGGTCCGTCGTGTTTTATAATTAAATTAGTCGAAAATATTCATTTGCTAACCATTTAGCTTTGTACATTGGCATTTGAAGACTAGTTTTTCTTTTATTTTCTGCCGTAGAGTGGTCTTTTGTAGATCGGGCTATTAGTCAGCTAACACTCCGATCTACCAAAGACAACTCTACGGAAGACTGAATACGGTAATTGTATAGCCAATTATACTACGATTATTTACGTAATCTACATGAGAGAATTTCTGATAGGTATGTGGTACAAGATACTTTCGAGTGTAATTTGTCGAAGCCTAGGTACATTATAAGTACAGTAAAACGAACAAAACAAAAGAAACTTAATTTTGGTTTACAAATGTGTAATATGTGCCAATTAATTACTAAGTAGTACAAATCTCAGCAATTAAATCTAAAATTGTAAATAATATCTCTCTGCCCTTATCCCAATGTCATTTGAGGTACATAATTATCATCTTCTTTCACACCTCTCTATCTGACGTCACCTCATAAGTAACATCCTTTCCAGCCATATCATCTTTCACACAATCCATCTTTTCTTTGGTCGTGCCCTTACTCTATATCCATCAACTTTCAAGCTCAAAACCGTCCTTACGATGTTATTCTCACTCCTTAGCATCACATGTCTATACCATGATTACAGACTACCATTGAAGAACTCCAATATTGTAATTTGTAATAGTGCACAAACATACGCGTCATTCCTAATCATTTTTTGTAGTTCAAAGTTAGTGACGCAAGGGACGAAATGCCCTTACAAAACAATTGTCACGATTTCGTGACAATTTGGAAACTGTCAAGTCGTCCCGTACCTGTGATTGGTTAGTTTAGTGGCTCTCATTGTGTACAAACAATGGGCAATGAATACGGAATGTCACGCAATACTGAAGCACGCATAAAGGTACTTTAGTTTGATAAGAATTTAGGTAACAACTTGAAATTTTACCTTATTTAAGGGCAATTTTTCTTTCGAAAAAAAAGAATAATTTAAATACGAGATAATAAAGATAATCATACACAATACTTAGAAACATTGTTGTATCTAATTGAAAACTATGGTAATGAGAGAAATGTTCAAAAATTTTTATTTGTTTTTCTGTGACATAAATTAAATAAAAAAGGCTGGGATCGACTATAGGCTAAATAACATGCGGCAGTCATAAAAAAAAACAATACTAATAACCGGAAAAAGTTCTTCTAAAGTCTATGAACGAAATAAATCTCGAGTAAGAAAAAGAACTAACATAACTGATAATTAATTCCCACAGCAATAGATGGAAAGACAGGAAATTAGGACAATATTGCATGATTCTTACATAATACCGTTAATATGCGAAAGTCACTAATTAAACCATCCGCTACCTTTGATATACAGCCGATAAATTAAATAAATGTCACTAATTAAAGGGTTTGAAACGTGAACGGAGGTGTGATGTGCGATTACATACATCAAAGAATATATTTATGGCCTTAAAAATAGAGTTTTTGAAGCAGTTATACTTTTTGGAATTGAATAAAAATAGGAAACTAGTGGACTTCGTGACATAACGAAAAAAAAAATAACACTATTAAATATGTTATAAAATGTCTTTCTGGTTATGAGTTGAACTTACGACCTCTAGCTCATCTTCATCGTCACTTTTACGACAACCCTAATTTCTAATCACACAGTTTTTATTAATAACTGGGGTATATAAACAAATGTACCTATGTTTTATTGTTTATGATAGCCAAAAAAACTACAACTTCTGAATTTTTTTTTTAGGTAGTTATGTATTGAATTACCTATTTCAATTCCAGACATTTCTAAAAATAAAGACTGCAAAGTCCTTACATATTTTTTACTAGGAACTAGCTGTTCCCCGCGACTCCGCCCGCGGTATCTAATATTTTAAATTTTCTTTACTATAAAAACCTCACGGAGCCCGAGACCTTTCCAACGAATGCAAAACCGTGGAAATCGGTTCGTGCGTTCTGGAGTTATAGCGTCAGGAAGGAAAACCCGACTTATTTTTATATAGTAGATTAATATTTTCGTTAAAAAGTCCCAACAATTAAAAAATAATTTAGTCAAACAAATTTCTTAATAAAGCCTTGAATCTACAGCACTGAATGTAAATCTTAGCACGATCCGTCAAATTCCAAATCACATACAACAACGTTCTGAATAGTTCATTATTTAACATATATAATATTATGTCCTATTCTGATTCAGTTGGGTTCGAAACAACATCGAAATCCGGTCAGTAAACAAATAGGTCTCCGCGACTATTTGTATTGATATTGATAAACTATAATAATATCATAATTATAGCTTTTACGTCGGTAAATAGTTTATTGTTTATGTATCAACAGTCACTTCCTGCCCGTAAAGATTTTAATGTTAGGCGTATGTTGTAAATAATAGAATATTTTCATGTCCTTTCTTTTACCGTCGTACAAGTCCGATTAGTTCGTCAAAATTTAAAATCTATACATATAATAAATCTGTAGAAAAGTCATTTTTGTACATTGAAGAAATTGAAAAAAAAAATAGCCAGCGTGTGAAAAGATAACTAACAGAACCCATTTCCATCATTTTTGAAATTTTTGTCTGTTTGTCTGTTTATATGTTTGTTTGTGCGCACATCACGTAAAATCTATGAATCCCATGCAGACAATGTGTAACTTGAGGTATTACTTGGTTTTGGTTTCATCGAAATCGGCTCATAAACAAAAAAGTTATGTACATTTGAATCAATAGAAAGCGATATCGGCGACACAAAGTTCAATTTAGGATGAGCTCTCATCAATATGGTCGTCCATATTAAATAGGGATCAAACTCTAAATTTACATAATCTCCATTCATCTGTACACGTAATCTTTGACATATAAACAAAAAAGTAACCATAGCGAAAATAACGTTGCCATAGCGATCAGTTTATTGAAGTATGAATGACTATTTAAGATACTTACAGTAGTATTAAACAGCTCGGTGGTTATACGATAGGAAATGTGAAATATCTTGCTGCGTGTTCAAATCCTGATGTTACTACATATTTTGTTTTTTATTTCTAGAACCGACTTTCTTACAGAAGTACGAATATATCGAGCTAACCCTTTTTGTGTTTTGTATTATTTTTTAGTTTGTAATTTTTTACATGGCTAATTTTTTAGATAGCTTGCTGCTCATGTAATTTTTGATGCCTGATCGAGACAAACAAAAATGCATAGTTTTTACAATCACACTTTACTGTTAAACAGGTGAAGTTCATAGTCAGTTAGTTGATAAGTCCATCATCTAAATCCCGCAATTTCTGCGACTTACATAAAAGAAACCAAATTGTCAAATACCCGTATCAGGCGACTTGAGCCATCTAAAGCGCATTCAGTGATTCAGTCAGTCAAAAATATTTTTCACATGCATACCTATTACGACTGATCAGCGCGAACAACGTCGCGGGTACAGCTAGGTCATCAAGGTTACTTTATTCATATTTTTGTCTTTATTAAACTGAACGGACGGTATTAGAATCTCGCATCCACTACTGATTAATGCCTGTGTGTGACGAGATCTGATGGCAAACTGCAAAGCTGGCAAAAATAAATATACTTACAGGATATAGCGCATGTTCCAGCTTTTGATCTGGTCATTATTATCTATACCTACTAATATTATAAAGCTGAAGAGTTTGTTTGTTTTTTTGTTTGTTTGAACGTGCTAATCTCAGGAAGTACTGATCCGATCTGAAAAATTCTTTCACTGTTAGATAGTCCACTTATTGAGGACTATAGGCTATTTTTCTTTTGGAAATCTATCCCCTAAAGGGGTGAAATAGGGGTTGAAAGTTTGTATGGGAAGTTCGGTATTTTCAATGATAGACACATGAAATTTGGTATACGGGTTTCTGGTTAGAGATTAATGAAGACGTATTTCAGCAATTTTGAAAATCATCCCCTTAAGAGGGTGAAATAGGGGTTGGAAGTTTGTAGGTTTATGAATTGTGTCGTTTTCAAAGATAGACACGTTTAATTTCATACAAGGGTTATTAGTTAGAAATAAATAAGACGTATTTCCGAGATTTTAGAAATCTACCCTCTAAGGGGGTGCAATAGGGGTTGAAAGTTTGTATGGGAAGTTCGGTATTTTCAATGATTGACACATGAAATTTTGTATACGGGTTTCAGGATAGAAATAAATAAAGATGTATTTCAGCGATTTTAAAAATCATACCCCTAAGACAGTGAAATAGGGGTTGGAAGTTTGTAGGTACATGAATTGTGTCGTTTTCAAAGATAGACACATTTAATTTCATACAAGGGTTATTAGTTAGAAATAAATAAGATGTATTTCCGTGATTTTAGCCTTTTAGGAATCTACCCTCTAAGGGGGTGAAATAGGGGCTGAAATAGTTGGTATGTGAAGTTCGAT
The DNA here is from genome assembly GCA_950381575.1 of Plusia festucae. Lineage (NCBI taxonomy): Eukaryota > Metazoa > Arthropoda > Insecta > Lepidoptera > Noctuidae > Plusia > Plusia festucae. The sequence goes on from OX494447.1 coordinate 11,439,030, forward strand.
ATTCTCAAAGATAGACAGATGAAAAGATAAGTAGATAAGATAACGCCCATCTAAGACATATCTATAATGACGACCCCCGTGGTCGAGTGGCTTTCACTCCGGTTTTTAAGGTGTCGCCAGCTCTAAGGTCCCAGGTTCGATCTCCGGACAGGTCCATGTAGAAAATAACTTTTATAAATTGTCTTGAGTCTGGGTGTTTATGGTATCTTCATTGTCTCAGATTCCATAACACAAATGCTTTTGCTACTTACTTTACGTTAATTATTATTTTAACGCCATAATATTTTATGAAAAATTTTATTCATACTCCTTACTTTGAAAATCACAGAATACATTCATCTACCTTTAATACTACTCTTTATTTTACGCGCGAGCGAAGCCGCGGGCAACAGCTAGTACATAAATAAAATTTATCATCAAAAGTTTGTTGGCCGTTTCTTTTTGGTACCATATGCATACCAGCCAGCCAGCCAGTAAATATCCAACTGTATATGTAAACAAAAATGACATTTCTACAGATGCGAAATTAATGTCAGTTTTGTTTTTTTTTAGTAGATTCGCGGTTTTGAATATTGTTAGTTACGCGGTATTGGACTATCAACGACGATATGCCTCTTGCGGAATAGCGCAGGAAAAAAAGTAAAATATTAACTTTAATTCTCACTTTCTTCTTTCTATAACGATCTTAAAATTTGAAATCCCTCAATTTCTAACTTTTAAACATAAAATCTGGAATTATAATTTTAGTTTTTCATTTATAGTATTAAGGTAAATCAACCCCATAAAGCAGGTAACAAGGTCAACACGTACAGCACCTCAAATACATTTATTTCAATGGTGATAGTTAGACGCTTCAAAAAACTATTTCCATTAACATCTAGGTATCACATTATAGTGGAAACAGTCTTTCAGTCTCACATACAACAACGAGAAGTTGTTTTACTCTAGTCTATAAATTTGCTTCAAGCCTAACCAGCATTGATTACTGCCTTAGAGAATGCTTTAAGCTTGCATCTATGTGAGATAACAATGCTCTCGTTGCGCGTCGCCCGAGGCAGCACACTGTCTTTATCCCTTAATACAACGAGTTATAAAAGAACAACTTCAATACTCAATAAGTTTATTGCATTCCAAAAAGTATAGTGAAGACTTGAAAAATAAATAATAGGTACCTGACGAATCTTTATGGACCGGGCACGGGTCGAAATACCTTAGGGGTAATTCTGTTTTAATTAAAAAAATTTTTTTGCTTCTACCTAGTTTCTACCTATAGTAAGTAAATATAATTATGTTATAATTATATTATTTGTTATTAAATATTTCATATATTTCACAGTTAAGAGTTTTTAATTTAACCGCCTTTCAAAAAAGAGGAGGTTCGACGTTCGATTGTATGTATTTTTTTTGTATTATTAAATTACTTGAACTGTAGGTATACAATAATAATCGACTGATTACTCATGTTTAAGGTCTTTATAGCACTTTGATCAATTGATTATTTTGCTTTAAATTAATCTTGCAAGTACAATGCTCAGAAATAATTTACTGCAACTATCTTGATATTATTTATAGGCAAGTCACCTTTAAAGACAAGATTTAGTATATTTTCTTAGAAAATAACTTAAACATATTACTTAATAAATTATGTTTCCTTTGAATCCTACAAGCCCTGCCCCCAAGTCAGCTCTAAGCTGCCTTTATGTTATTGCTTGTAAAGTCGGTACCAGACATACGAGAATGTTTGCTAAAACTATCCACATAGAAAAACCTGGCTAAGGATTGACTGCTGCAGTAAAACATTAGTGCAGGAATTCTTGTTAAAACTATCCATAAAGATTAAAAAAAAACAAAACTCGGCTGAATGACAATGGAAGGACGAGATGCAAGAGAAGAGGGATGCAAGATTTGATTAAAACATTAGAGATAAAATTTTCGTTTTTAGAAAAAAATAAAAATAATAAAAGTTCTCCGATTTGTGACCGATACCACCTATGATGAGTGCGATATGCTGAACACAGACTAAAATACGTTGGAGTTAAAAACCATTGCATGTAGACACCGAGCAAGCCTTTGACTATCAAACACTCTACGAATGCTCGCCATACAGTTGGAATGTCTGTCTCCGCCCTAAACCTAAACTTTCCTCTTCATTATAAATATGATTTAAACATTATAATTTATAAGTGCCTTTAACTTTTGCAACATTACATTGCCTATGTCTGATTTCCCTGTTATGTAATAGCTCTACGATATTAGCATGCCTAGAGGTACGTTTCGACATGGCGTCTATCTGATCTGCGTTTCTAAACGAATATTATGATTACTTACCAGCTGCGTTATTTATTCGTTCTGTAATTACATTTATTTTACAAATGGTTAAAACACAAATCATGTTTATGGGTATTTTAAAGGATTTGAATTATGCACAAAGCAATACCCGCTAGCAAGATTGATAAATAGGGACACCAGATACTGGCGTAGTAGTAATAAAAGGACATATTTAAAAAAAAAAAACAGAACAGACTGTAGTTCTGACATTCAAATTACGTTACTTTCTAATTAGAAATAGAACACAATATATTAATGGTATACAGTGTTTAATAAATTAAAAACTCACAGATATTGTCTTATCCAATAAATTTTGATTAATTATTCATACTTAAGTCCTTATCTGAAGAGCCTTTTTTTTACATTTATTTTATCAGAACTTTGTCGCTGAGCGACAATACCGTTCCATAAAAACAACAAATAGGCTAATACTCTAAATGAAAAACTTAAAAAATCAATGAAAACCTCCGTACTAAACAATAAATAGAAGAGCCTTCGAATTGAAACGAAAATCTGTGTACACAAACTAGTGAAACTAGAACTTTTCTACCATAAGTGTATAATCTATGGGTGTGAGCGTTTCAATCAGAGATGTGCTGAGCAAAGCTAAGGCTCAGTTTTTTGATCCCAACGACCAAATATGCTAACTAATGGTTTCAAACTTCTGTAGAACGCGTTTATTCATCATTTTTTATTGTAATAATTGGTTAATTAATTAACTCTCCAACTTATTTGACCATTTGATAGACTAACAATTAATGAAAAAACGTGTTTTGAAATTATTTCGCATATTTAACCATTGGTTGAGTTAACCCGGGATCAAATCACTGGGCCTAAGTATGGTATCCTATTGGTTCATAACATACATCCCTCGCTACGCAGCCTAGTATTTCTGGTGGAAATGCAGACTATGTTATGTTAATGAGAATATTTCACACCGACAAAGGTGCAACAATACAATATGGCGCTTATGACTTTATTCCACGGGCAAATAACGGGTCACTATTGTGGAAACTGTTTACAATAATACGCGGATGTGGCGCCAACTGGAAAATGTATGGGTGACTGTTTTCGCAATGTATTGCAATTTTGTGTTAAATGTTTGATGGTAATGAGTTTGAATAATGAAAATTTACTCCTTTATTTGTATCAAAAGGTCAGTTAGCAAGGGGGGCATAATATAATCAGCTAATTAGAAGCATATTAACAAATTTTCCACCTTCATTTATTCGTTATTGTGACTGTCTAAAACGAAAAAGGTTGATAGTGTGTTAGCCAATCAAAATATACATACACCAATGAAAAACAAAATTGAATGAAAACCTGACTGATTTTTGTAAAATAACTGAGAACGGACGATTCTGATCATAATCATATAATCATAATCTTTTGTATAACCCAAAGTTGGACATAGGACTCTCTTACCTTGCTCAACTAAATAATCTTAGACAAAGCCATTCAAATAACATGATTTATAAGCGTGACATAAGCCTACAACACTACCTAATCGGAAGTAGGATGCTCATACGCTTGACAAAGGCTCATTTCACTATAACAGTACCGGAAACAGCCTTAGCAACAAGCCATTTTAGCTCAAGTTCTTTAAGGAGAGAGAATGCGTCCATTCACTGAATATTATCAATGAACAGTGACGTAGGTCGGGAAAATACGTCAGAACATTACGACTGTGTTTATTTAAGGGTAGGTAGAAATGTATTGGACGTACTAATGTGATTTAATTATGACATAAAGCATTGATTAAGAGTTCTAGAACTTTTTATGATGATTATCATTACATTTACAACAGGTCCTCCAACGGGTCTGTCAGTTCGCGATAAACTCAAGACTACTGCACCGATTTTCATGATGATTTCACCAATGGATAGAGTGGTTCTCGAGTAAAGATTTCGTATATAAATTATAAATTTTTGACATCCACACGGACAAAACCGTGTGCATCAGCCAGTTATCGTTTATGTCGTATATAAGCGGCGGTATCCTAATGGCTAGGGCGTCGGACTTGCGATCATGTGGTTGCGGGTTCGAATCCTACCCATTACACCACCGACGTGAACCCACTCGTCACACAAGCTTCTTAGCTTAGCACGAGGGGTTAACAAGATTACTAGTAATGTGTGACCCACATTGCTAGTAATCTTTTTAAAAAAAAAATGGTGTAGTCTCCGGACGACCAGTTGTAAAATTGCCGCAACAGATGGGTTATTACCCAGCTCCTGTTCGTTAGTCGTAAAGTTTACGTGGATGTAGCCCGCTCCAGTTAGAGATATAGGTTACTGTGCTCAGAGGAAACGACGCATCTGTCGCGCTTGTTACTAAAGAGAATGATCTGTTTATGTTGTTGTTATGGGAGTAAAAAATACTAGGGATATCCAAACGGTGACTGTAAATTAATAATAAAGAATAAGAATCGAAATCGAGATTAATTAATGAAACCATATTTAATGTCGTGGTGGCCTAGCTGTTCAATGACCGGATTATTAGACCGAGTATGATAGTATGCGCATGGTTGTAGGTTCGAACCCAGGCAAGTACCAATGTGACTTTTTCAAAGTTGTATGTACTTTCTCAATTATTCTAAGACACCAGTGGCAAACGGTGAATGAAAACGTGGAGTGAAAACGTGAGGAAACCTGGATTCCAAAAATTGGAATCTGTAATCGCCAACCCGCAATAAGCAAGCGTGGTGATCAATGCTCTTTTATTTCTGTATATGGGAAGAGGCCTGTGCCCAGCAGTGGGACAATTAGGCCAGTATTATATATTTAAAAGAAATACCTATAGTGAGGGCTGCAAAAACCAAAGCTAGGCTTTTATATTATTATTACTAGTCTAAAAGGTATCTATGCCCAGCTTTAAAAAAAACAAATATATCTATGATCTGTACTGCATTCTCTCACAAAAAAGTTTCGTGAATCCAAAAAGTTCTCAAGGCCTATCATTGACATTGTAAGTTTAATAAAAAAAAAGACGTTGTTATAGACCGGCTATCGCAGTTACGTGTCAGATAGATAGCCGATAACATTGTGTACGCTCGTGTGCGCCGAGCTTTACGCGTCACTACGTCGATGGAGTGTCGATAACAAAAGCTTTTTGTGAGAACTTTTATTTTAGTTTATTTTGTGCGGCATGTCTTCCTGTAATTATTAGATTTAATTAAAGTAGTGGAAACATTAGGGCACTACTGTAATAAGGTACGAATATAAGCCATATAATTTTCTCCATAAAGATCCTCGATAAACGGACTATCGAACGCTGAAATAATTCTTCGAAGCGGGCCAGTTGTTCCTGAGATTACCGCGTTAAACCAAACAAACAAACATACTAAATTTTCAGCTTTATATATGAGTACTAGCTGTTTCCCGCAGCTCCGCCCGAGGTCTAAATTTTTTTTTATATAATTGAGATTTAACTATCCTATCTCTCAAGTTGGATCGAACTGCACATGGTGTGCGAATTTTATTATAATCGGTTAAGTGGTTTAGGAGTCCATTGAGGACAAACATTGTGACACGAGATTTATATATATTAAGATATTTATATAAAACAAATATCTCCAATATTGTTAGCACATTATACCTACTACAAAAAAAACTTTAAATATTAAAAAAAAACAAAATAATTAGCTACACTATAAATAAATCAAACATACCTTAGTAAGAGTAAGACAGCTAAATTACACGAGTAGACATTCTGCCCACACCGTAACGGGAAAACGGCGTGATACATGAAAACCGGGTCAATAAAACTATAAGGTAAACAAAGGCACGTGGAACGTTCTAAAATCCCTTAAAAGCACTTTAAGAAAATCCTTGAAGTAGACAAACATTTTTTGTAATTAAAGGTACAAGTTGGTAGCGGGCGACATGAGGCAGCAGCAGACGACGTGTCGCAGCGACACTACTGGTTTCTATGTATTTCTATGAAATTACCTCCGTAGTTAGCGACATGAAGCTAGCGAGGATTTCATAGAAACCAGTAGTGTCGCTGCGAATTATGTCGTCTGCTGCTGGCTCATGTCGCCCGCTACCAACTTGTATCTTAAAGCCGGCCATTCTTGTTATTTTATATTTTAAGAGTTTTTCATTGACATATTTATGTGTATTATTTGTTATATTAAGGATAAGTCGTTGGTTCTAACTTAATTAGAAGGATTTTTATGTTAAAATGTGGTTTATGGCATTTTGTTTGAGTTGATTAATTGTGTTTGTTGTATAATATGTGAGACTAAAGTTATCGTATGTTATTCTTGTATTATCTGATGTAAACAGCTAAAGCAATAATTTATAAGCCATGTAATAATATACGACGCAGATACAAAATAAATGTATGATGAATTTATGAGCTTTTAAGAAAAATCAATTTAAAATTTTAAAATAAAATACACGATAAAAACAAACTTATCCCATTTAACTGCTGCTAATAAATGGGTATTTTTTGTGTTGGTTTAAATGGGTTGTATTGCAAAAAAAAATACAAGCATATGAAACAGAGCTCGTGTCAGGAAACCAGAAACACGATATACCTATAAAAATATTGTAAACACAGAACACTTGTGTGGGCGAGATTCCTATGTCGTCGGTGTCAAGGCGATGTCAACGTGTGTCAACAAAGTATCGCGTGTCAGTGACCACCCAGACTGTATGACACAGGAACATACGGATATACATACTGTAGGTCAAATAAGAAGCAAGAAAGTTTGTAAATAACGCTGTGGGATCTTTAAACAGATGTTTTAACCGACTGACCGAAAGAGGTTCTTATTTCAACTGTGATTCTTGCTCTGTATGTATATGCTCCGGCAAAAGCGGATCGATTTTTAAAAAACTTTTGTCTTTTTTTTTTAATCGAATCGATTGAATAATTATAATTATCAAGAATTTGTAAACAAATTTGCTTTTATTGAACTTTCATGCAATTAAAGTCAGTTTGTTTACATAAATGTGCAGTCAATTATGTTGTTTGGAATTTTTTACTCATCAATATTTTGTAAGTAAAGGCAGATCAATAACTGTTTATATGGGTAAATGTTCTAAAAACGGGAGGAAAACTATTGGTTAATAATTTGCTGCAAGTTGCAATTTAACTGATTAAGACAAAAGATAGTTTTGCTAACTAATTTTCTAGTCAAGCTTTCTAATTTTCTAGGACATAAAACTTATTGCCTTTTTTAACTAAATAGCAAGACATGATTGCATATTCATTTATATATTTGTTTTGTGTATGTAGGACTTACACTATAATTATAGTTTATAATACAATGTGGCTCTCACCGTCTGTACGCTAAAATCTTTTAAACTACGCAACCGATTTTAATAGATAGAGAGAGTGATTTAAGAGAAAGGCTTTTATGTACATCTAGTTGCGACCGCAGTTTATTACAAAACTGCAAAGGGAGCCTATGTATATCCAGGGTTCCAGCTACCGCCTTTTCATCAAAATTGGTCGAGCCGTTTATGCGTCTAGAGGTATAAAACAAAGACTCTCACAATCCTTCAAACAAACCCACAAACTTTCACGAACGAAAATGTTAGTGTGATTTATTACTGTGCTACCCGTGCGAAGACGGGGCGCGGACGCTAGTCTATAATTATTAATTGCTAGACATAAAACTCTCTTCCATCCATGCTTTTAATGGAACTGCGATTTTATACGCGTAACTCTGTGCTGTTCTTCAAACGTTACGAGTTAGCCTTTTTTTTCGGGGTGATAAGCTCACGACTTCGACCCACGCCAAGGGCACGGTGTAGGGGATATGTCGCACCTAAAACCAACTATAAACACCCAGGTCCCGACCTTGCCTTAGCCAGTGCCGCGGGATCTCTAGTGCATATCCTGAGCAGCTCTGGCTGGCCTTTGTCCCCGAAGGACCCATTCTTCGTGTCACTCTTCTTCCGAGGACTGACGCGCAGGACTTCGCGTTTGTATGTCCGTGGCCTGTCAGCAGGTCGGGTGACGAGTTGCCCTCCCAGTCACCCGCAGGCCCGACCTCAAGGTGGTCTGAGGTCGTACAACGAACTAGCCTGAGTAATATGTTGGTGGTCTATTCAAAAGGCCGTGAGCCTTATTACAAGTAGTTCAGGCGGTTATTAAACCTACAATGATGTTTACATTCTTTCCTTGCGGATGGGTTTAAAACAATCCTCTCACATTACCAAATGCACACAAGTATATAGGTACACACATATAGTAGTCATAATGGTATGTGTTCACACGAATCTGTAACGTTATAGTTCTCGGCAGAGGCGGTCAAACTTTGGTTGCGTAAGATTCGTCATGATTCTTGAGTAACGCATTATGTTTGATGTTTTGTAGATATGACATAATAAATTTATGCATATTAGCGCGTGACATTAATTTATACTTGTTATGTTAATTTTTCCCTCATATGAGACCTTCAATTTCAGGTTTTATCGTGGACTATCGTGTAAAACATGTATGTTTTGTTGAGGCAATCAATTTCTTCCCATTTGCGAATAAAAATGTGCAAAAAATATTAAAATGTAGTCAATGACTAGTAATTTAAGGGCATAAAAAGGTCTAGAATTTAATTTTTTTATTACACCAAATTTTTTTTATCAATCAAGTTAGGTACAACTTAGCTTTTTTTCTTGTAACAACCAATGGTTGACGAACTCTGGCAGACTGCAGTTCAGTTCTCACAGAACGTGTTTACTAAAACACTCCGATGACTTCGAGAAATTTGATTTGTTTCATTGATGATGAAATACGATTAATTTCTAATAATTGTGCGTAGATTTTTATATTACGTCAGGTAGGTACGTATCGAGCCAATCAGGTGCATCTCATACACATGTTTAAGTTATATGACGCTATAAACTTGATAAAGTCGGCAAAACCTTTGTTTACTTGACATGTACAATAAATAGACTTTAATCATTATATAAATTTAGACGAGCATGTAAACAATTGATAAACTAGGTGCATTAGTGCAGATAAATAGACATTACTTTTAATTAATCTGGTTGATGTTAATTACCTGTTTAAAAGTATGAATGAATAGTATCAGTGATCCAATGTCTAGTGTTCAGAGCGTAGAGCAAGATTAGCATTTGTCTTTACAACAAAAACTATATTTGTGATTACCTAAAAACTTATTTTTTAGTTTAAAAATAACAATTCTCATACAAAGAATGAAAGGAAAAGCATTTATTGGCGAGACATGTGACGCATTAAACAACAAGAAAAACAAACGTAACATTATTTAATTTTTAATTTGGATATTTAACCTATCTATGTTTATTTACTGAGTTAATTTGAGGCTGTGTACTTTGTTTACTAGTATAAATAAGGGTAGCAAAGTAAAGCTAATTGTTAGAAGCTTTACAAGTTCGTTGAACTTTTCAATCAGGTGTCAGATGACAGGATATTCTTTTCATAATGCGGTTACGTCATTCTTTGTCTAGTTTAATTTCAAAGTCGTTAGTCAGTAATCTGATAATAATCATTTGGTGGTATAGAAAAATGTCTACTGTCTTGTAGTAAAATAATTTATATATTTAAATATTGTAAATAACGTTTTGTTTTAATTAACCGTATTTTTTTTTAATACTGTTTCACAATTAGAATTTCTTAGGATTCTAGTTAAGTTGTTGTAGATAAATAGCTAGTTTCCTAAAGTTCTTAGATTTTGATAACATTTGCCGCAATTTATTAAGAAGTGGAGAGTTTTGTTTTCGTTTATGTCACGTAGTCCGTGTGTTGTAAGTAAAAGATAAGCTGTTGTGTTTCAGGTAGGTACTTATTTTAAGAGTAAATTTATTTGCTTAACTTTTCTCAATATTCTGGAGTCGGCTTTGTAAATAGTGTTTTTTTTATTAAGATTACTAGCATACGTTACTACGGGGTTAACGAGATTAATAATAATGTGGGTCGCACATTACTAGTAATCTCGTTAACCCCTCGTGCTAAGCTAGATGCTTGTGTTACGAGTGTGTTCACGTCGGTAGTGTCATGGGTGGGATTTGAACCCGCAACCATATGGTCGCAAGTCCGACGCCCTAGCCATTAGGCTACCGCCGCTTCCTGCCTACCAGGGGGGTTATTCTCTAAGTGCGAACAAAACATAGCGTGGCAGAACGCAATTATAGTTCAAGAATCCTGGGTCTATTTTACTCGAAAGAAATAGAGGATCTCTTAACCCTACAAGCCGCTAACCGCTTGGTAAATAAGGCTTCTGACAATCACAAACTATATTCCTAGTTACATAATATGACTCAAGGTCTACCATGCACAAAATATGAAAATATACAAACACTCAATTACTCATATCGCCAAAGTACCTACAACATCCTAACTCCTTTTATTGATCTTCCAATAAATCGTGTAAAGAACCATTAGATGAATTCCTTGCTGCAGTATTTATAACGTATCAATCTGCAATTACCGTGGCTCAGTAATCCGAATTCTTAGCCAATTATGGTCGAAGAGCTCGACAAAAAGTGATAGTTCCCACAACTGGCCCGTTAGTCCGACTCATACTGAAAGCTTACCGTGTGAAGTAGGCTTTATAAATTGTGTGTATGGCACCAAATGGACCAATAAAAGCAATGATCGTTTTTCAAGTGGTCAATAGGCAAAATATATAAAAAGTTTTTTTTTGTTATTTTGTATTAATTAATTTATTTAAAGACAACGTAAAGTCACTCTAAGATTTTAGTAACAATTAAACTTGTGAATTATTTTAGTTGTTATATTTTACGAATATAGGTGTTAAAAAAATTTAACACACTGATGTAAATTTAAAAACGAAATGCTCTTACTTTTTCTAGATCTTAATAAACCAGGACGAAATAACAAGTAAATAATTATTGTTTCTGAGGTTTCCGCGAATATTAGACATTGAAATAAGTCTTCATTTAACTAATGTCGGGAAGTAAAATCTAAATAAACCGCTATAGAATCCGTTTAAAAATAGTCTTATTTCAAAGAATCACTCAAATTTAGAAAGGATCTATAAATGTAGATTCATTTAAACAATAAACAATAAGTAAATTATTATCTGAAGCCTTCCATAAATCAAATCCTTACCTCACCTATTTATAAACATTTATTTCGTAAATAAAACACCAAGCTGTAAATTGTCACCCTTCATTATGTGACGCGAACTTTAAGAGATCCTTAAAATACCAATAAATCTTGCTTCCACTATAAATCAAGCTAATGGTTCTGTCTTAAAATACTTAAGACTATCCGTCATTTCACGCACACATACTTGTGTCTTACTTACATAGTTTTTTACAGGGAATGCTTAATAATGTCTTAAAGAAATGCAAGTAATTTATACAAATGTTTCATTTTTGTGAACGATGATATAAGAAATGAGTGGATGCTGTGATGATGCGTGGTAGACATGAAAGGAGTTGAAAATGCATTGTGATGACCACATATTTTTATTTTATTTCCACGTGGTAATGCTGCCAGCCTGGGCACACTTCCAGTCGACAGCGATGTGGAAGAGTTTTTTGATGCTATTTTTTAGTTTTCGTTTTGATTAATTAATATACTTAGTTTAGTATTAAGAGTGTATAAAATCGCATTAATAAATTACTGGTAATAAATTTTAGTAGATTAGAAGTAGCTGATAAAAAATTCGTATATTTGTTTGTTACAAGAAATATTTAAGTGCCTGTGCACACCTGTAAGTGACCATTTTGGAACAAAACAGGGCAGGAAGATGATGTTTATTTGGTTGATTAAGTAAGGAGGTATACTAACAGAGCTTTAATACTCTTAATTTTTTTTGCATTTTACCAGTAAGATACAGATTTAAGATGTGCTTAATCTGTTCTGTATGCATATATTTAACCTTAAAGTGTCAGATTCCCAAAAACTAAACCACACTTTACGAAATTCTTAGAACTTTATCTATCGCTGCTTTACACCTAAAGAGACTTAACGGCCAGTTAAAACTGATTGACGTTTCAGTATGCAGCCAAGAAACAGTTTAAGAATGAACTCTTGAGTACTTAGGAATTAATCAACAAATATCTGGGTGTTGAGTCACTTCGTTCAGTGTGTGGTAATGCCGCAGGTGTCCTAATGCGTGTGCCTACTTGCCCATAGATAACAAGTGATTATCAGTACCTAAAGGTGCGTAATTAGCTTCGAAGAACTTAAAATGTCATTTAGGTAAACAATAAATTTAGTTAAGAGAAGAATGCATATCCAATAATGTATTAAACGTTATTTACTGTTTGTTTCAAAACAGATTTTGTTTTGTTTAAATTGAACAGTCGTCATGGCTTTTTGCAAGAGCATGAAACTAGCAGAATATGCCTCATACCGATTTTCGCATCCTCATAATTTTACTTATTATGAATCACCTGAAATAAGCTTACCTACATAATAATTATTTACTAGACCAAACATTGCAAAAAGAAGGGCATAATTTAGTCCGTCCGTTATAAGTTGCTTATGAATATATGTAACTGTTTGTACCTATAACAAATGATTTTCAAGCATAATATAATTGTACTACACAGAGTAGAGCATCGATAAATAGGTATATGATTGAATTGGAGGAAATGGGAAGAAGGGACGTTTAACAAGTAGAATTTGTATAATAACTTCCGTGAGGCAACTTAATAATTATTTGTCGATTCGAGTTGGACTCGCGACACCGCTGCTGACGCGTCAGGACTCCCATTGAGATTGACACTAGTTGGGCGATCCCGAGAATGTGAAATAATTAGGAGTTATAAAACCATTTAATGGTTTTCAGTCTTAATAAATTGTCTCAACACATAACTCAAGCTGAACATTATTTACTTCTAAGTTGAGTATAAACTATTGAGTAGGTGTTCGGCGAATATTACAATAAGATTACAAAATGTCATTATTGTATTCATATAGGTGACAGATACAGGTCTTTTTTTTATATCTACGTAGAATTTGATTTTACTTACCCAGTAAGAGTATGGGTAGATCTATGAGCAGGTGCCACAACAAGCTGTGCCGCGCCTGCATCTCCTCGGGGGCGGATGCTCGCTGCTCCGACGCTGTCTGCAACAAGCATACTCTTCATTAGCATTACGTATAATACCTACTTATACCTTGAATTATGTGTGAATGATGTGTGTTTTTGTGTTTTTACGTCATGACTGAAACAGTGAATCGATTGATTAAACTTGTCAAAAATATAGCCTGGAAAATGAGTTATATTTCCCCTTAGTAATACACGCAGAGTTTAGGGCTAAGAATCAACTTCTCATTATCTATCTATTCGATGAAACGTTCTGGTATAACCAATAGGATATTTTCAACAGGCCAATAAGTTTGTAAGATGTTTTTTTAGGTCCGTCATATACCTAGGTTATTAGTTCAAGAATTAAGGCACAAATAACATTGAAACAAAGAGAATCCTTAAACAATATACCTAGCAACATCGGGTGAGTTGCACTTAAACGAATGGATTTGTCGCGATCGTAAACCCAGTTTAACGGTTCAAACGTTAACTACAGTTAACACAAATAGCTGTCGTTTAAAACTTCTGACGGTTCAAATAACTTTGTTTGCACGTAAGCCGTTTTTCGTTGTAAAATATATACCTGATCAATGTTTGAAGGAAAATTGAGCTTAATCGTACGAAAACACAATGTTTCTGCTCTGCGAAAACATGACAAGTCGTGCTTTGCATTAGGGTGATTTTAATCTCTATGAAGAGTAATAAATGCAGTGAATGTGGTCAATGCTTTTTTTTAGAGTCCTTTGACCCGGTCTCTTATGAAGCTATACTAATACGGATTCTAGACTTTAAATCTAAAATAACGCATTGTTAAAACCTATATGGTAGACTCATATATAGTCGCCATCAATTGCTATACCTACGTGACTACTTAACAAGATTGATTGTTTTTTTATAGAATGACGCACAATATCCTTCCGATGCTAAGTCAATTTTCGACTCATAGACTTGTGATGAATTTTAAAAGGACCAAATTTTGAATTCGCTTTGTCCTTTGTGTCTTTTGTTTCGCGTCTTTTGGCGCATAGCCTATTGTGTAACGATAAACAAGTAATTAGTGGCTTATTAGTCTACGTGGCTAGAATAAAACATAATAAGAACAAGAACGATTATAACGGGGGCTAACATTTATAAATTTTATGACTAACTCCATTGTCTTTAATAGTTATAATGTCCATTTAAAATATTTATTCTGTGCTCGTCGCCGTGAGGTCACTCTGAATAACAATTGACCAGGTGTATCTACAATTTGCGATCCGGTGACAGGTATGGTCCTAATGATAGGGTTGTCCTCGTAAAAAGACGATTGTTCCAGAGAAATCGATTTGAAGGACCTATTACCAGACAATTACTTCAAAATTATAATACCATAGTTGGGTTGTACCTTGGCTCAAATATTTTGAATATAGAGTCCATCATATTTTGAATATCATCATTCTCCGGGTTAATACCCGGATATAGTTGGAAGGTAAAAAACCTATAGGTAATATTGTAGCAGCCGAGCGATTCCGAAAATGACCAAACTCACCTCACCTCTCACACTCACTTTACTGCTTACATTACTTGTACTTTTCACCGTATTCTGAAACTGCACTCAAGTTCAAGTGATGTCGAAATCTCAGGTGAAAAGTTTAGAGGTGGGCTTAGACGGGTCTAGCTTTAGTAACATCAAATAAACCTTAATTTCGGAATACGAAATCTAGTTTTCACCGACGAATTCGCCGTGACTTTGTCTAATGTATTTTCGGAATCGACGGGCTGATTAGGATACAATAAAAATATTACTTAAGTACTTAAATAAAATATTATTAAAATAATGAGGGAGTTGCTGGAATCTAGGCAATTAATTTATAATTAATACGTGCAAATAGCATAGATGCCGTAAACGTATATTTATAAAACACTGCATAGAAGTAAATCATATTTAATGACTAAGTATGCAAAAATAATAAATAATTACTCGCAGTACGACGATGTTTTGATAACGTTCAAATAACTGACTTGGTGCAAGTAATTTTACTTAACCTCGCCTGACCACCGGTAGGTTTTTTTTATGAGTCCTAATGAGTGTAAAGCAACAAAATGCAATACTGTTATTGCACATGCACAAAAACCCAAACTTAATATTTGATCTGCAATTAATGTTCCGAAAGCGAATGAAAAATAATTCCGCGACCCGAAGTTATTCGACATCCTAAATATTCAGATACATATTTAATGAGATTTCAAAACCATTTATATTTTAAATTGACTTCAAACTATTTGAGTAACATTGACACAAACACACACACACACTTTGAGGAACATTTTAAATTCTTCTTTTGTGTTATTTTTAAGCTACACGAAAAACTCATAAAAGAAACATCGTTTATTATTTAACGCTATCCATCATGGCAGTTCAATGTGACAGTAAATATATTTTTAAATTTGACAGCCCTATACCCGGAGAGCGGTTGACAGTAGCTGTCACATCCATATTTGGAAGCCGTCAAACTGTCATTGACTTTGAGCTGCGCAAACGCACGCGAGCCTTAATAATGCGTGTTAGATGAATAATAAAAAATATCGTAACTGTTTTTTACTGGTTTTGATGTAGAATAAGTGTGTGATTAATTTATGATCTGCAAGTTTTATTGATTATGTATTAAGCTCCAAACAAAAACAGATGATAATTATCTAATGTCCATATTTATATTAATTATTCTATTACTTTTAAAATGTCTGTTGCTTTTGTAATACTTTTTTCATAGACATAAATTTAAATTCGTGTAATTTCATACTGTAATTTTATCCTCAATTTTTTGGCAAATACAAAACTAAAACAAACAAATGAATAACGCTTTAAGGTATATTTATTCCTACCCCGTTAAATAACGCAAAATTACAAAAAAAAACTATTTTTTCATTGCACTTGTCAACTAGCTGCATGTAATCATTAACTGCAATAACTTACCGTTACTGTCAGCCATTATCTTTTATCAACTACTTTAAACTTGAGGAAATCGTTTAACTGAAGGGTCTATAAGACAATCCAGGATTAATTTAAAAGGAGTGCGTATATTCAACAAATTCTCATACATTCTCATTCATAGTACTGGACTCTTATCGGCTAAACCATTAGTGTCCCTTCCCTTTTTCCGAAGACCAGACGGGAAACTATTTTGCAATACTACAAGTTAACTTTAATGAGAATTATCACAGCTACTCAATATTTATTTAAGTAAAAATTAATGAGCAAAATCCGTAATTTTGCCGACAATTCGTCGCCAATGGAAATTACAATTCTCAGGGTATAGTTAACAAATTTCCCAGTCGACAAGTGTTTTATTACCATTGATACCGAGCCAACCTCGCGAGCAGCCTTAAATATCAATACTAGTGGTTACCAGTGTAATTGTCAAACGTTTGGGAAAACATTTGAACAAACATTGCTGAGTAATTATGGGATGGGTCGAGGAATGTTTTGAGGAATGCTTGTAAGTGATGTAGGTATATTGCTCTAGGGTTGTGACTTAGATTTTTAAGACAAAGATTGTATTAAGATGGTTTAATATCTTTGAGCAATCAGTAAAGTGAGGACGTACAATCTTAAAAAAACGAACACATACGCATATTTACATACATACTAGCTCATCTAGTGTAAGTCACAGTTATGTAGTTTTAAATCTTTTAATTTTCTCTGAATTTTGAAGTATAGTATAGTATTTAAATAGTTTAAACAGCAACTTGGATTTGTAATAATTGAGGCTCAAATAAAAATTGGTTTTATTGTTCCAGAATAAACAAAAAAAAATCAACCATATTTTAAATCAAATGTTTTTACATCTGTAGTTGTAAAACCACGCCGTATTAGAAAATGATTTATTTTTTATTATTGTTATTTAAATTTGTATAAACTATACGGTTATTTAGGTAATTATTTGTAACTATACGAAACGATCTTGTAAAATGCAGAAAATATAGAAGAAGAGAAAATACTATAAAATTTCAGCTCTCATTTAAGTGACAATAAAATAAAATAATTGATCATGAAATCGATCGTGGGTAAAATTGAAGGGAAACGACGTATTGGAAGACGAAGAAAGTCATGGCTCCGAAATATCCGAGAATGGACTGGAATCGCCAGTGCAGGAGAGCTCTTCCATTTGGCGCAGAACCGTGAGGAGTACGAAAAGTTAACGGCCAACCTCCGGTAACGGAGAGGCACTAAAAGAAGAAGAAAATAAAATAAATTCTATATCTTTTACAGTGAAGTACCTATGTACAAATTTGATAGAGTATTAATCTTATAAGTTGTGAATTTCGAAAGCTTTGATGCTATAATTTATTGCATTTGTACAAAAAAAATGCACTTATTACGTGTCAGCATTGCGTCTAAGGAGTCGTTATACCCATAGTCCTTATGAACCTGGCATGAATTCAAATGTTGGCACAAACGTTGGCGCCAAGCGTGGGCCCCACATTCCAATGGTAATGCTTAGGCACCAGCAGTTAGCAATTGACGCACTGCACCTATGGTACTTTTGGCCTACATATTTACAATTCGAGTTTTCAAGGATTACAAGGAGGCCTACGCAAATAAGTTGGCATAAAATGTGAATATAATTGTCAATGACCCGAAAGGAGTTTGATGAATTAATTTAAGAGGTGTTGTAACGGTATGAAAAGTATGATAGGATTTGGAAGGAAATAGAAAACTTCTGACTTTCTATACTGATTAGGCTGGCCCAGTTGTTCATTAAATGTAGGTGAAAAATTACCTTCGGGTAAATGATAAGATAAGATAAAACTTTATATGTGAAAACATGATTATGTAGTTAACAATGTGTTGGTTAATTTCAGCAACAAAACTTATGAAAGAAAATGAACGAAAGAAAAATCGAAAAAAATATAGAATCTGTCACTTTAGTGTAAAGTAGCGACAGATAGATATTTAAGAACGTGTTAAAGTTAATAAGCGTTTAAGTATCGGGGTTGTCGGGGTTTAGTTTTTTAAAATCTAACAAGCTTTTAATGTTTTTCCAAATATACATAACAATATTTGAGTTTTACGGTATAATGGTCCATTTATTCATTTATTCATTTATTCATATTTATTTGCATTCCACAATGTATATAATAAGATGTTACAGAATTAAATGGCTTAGAGCTAAGTACAATCGTGGACCCTGTAGGGCACAGCAAAATAAAATTAATCTTACATCTAGACGTTACATATTATTATAAAATTACTAAAGCAATAAAAAAAAATATATATATATATAGGTACATAAAATTTAACAACTAGAATTTAAACATCATTATTTGTATATATAGAAACAATAGACTATAATTATAATATATGAAATAACAGGCGTTTGGTACATATGGACTAACATAACAGGACTATGATATTGGAAAGTGTGAAGTGTTTTGTGTATTATGTTGTGTATGGGCAATATTGTTATCATTTATGTATTCATGTATTGAGTAGTAGGCTTTGTTGATGAGGATGTTCTTGAGTGCGCGTATGAATTTAGTTTCGCTTGTTTCATTTTTTAAAGAGTCTGGTAATTTGTTATTTTAATGGACATTACATAGGGGCTGTTACTGTGAAGTGTCATGTGTGAAGAGGGGAGCATTAACATGTTCTTGTGTCTAACTGGCCGATCGTTGTGTTTATTTCCACGGGTTACGAAAAAGTTTGTATGTTTTCTTACAAATTTACATATTTCTAAGATATAAATTGATGGTAATGTTAATATTCGATATTGTATGTAAATTGGTTTGCAGCTGTCGGTTTGCTCTATATTAACTATTATACGGATTAATTTCTTTTGGAGAATGAATAGTGTACCAGCGTCGGTACTGTTTCCCCACATAATAATGCCGTAGTTGAGCCATGAGTATGCGTAGGCGTAGTATGTGGTGAGGGCAGTTTGTATGTTGGTGGTTTTTTTAACTTCTCGTAGTGCATAACAGAATTTTGAGATTTTTGAGTGTATATGTTTTATGTGTGGTTTCCAGGTAATGTGTGTATCTATGATGAGACCTAATAATGAAAAATTGTTAACGACCTCTATTTTTGTGCCGTTAGCTATCAGTTTAACAGTAATCGGAGCTTTTTGTCTTGGATGAAAAGTCATTACTTTTGTTTTTTTATAATTTACTTCGAGGTTGTGTTCAGTTAACCATTTTGTTGTTTTATTTAGTATCAAGTTTAAGTTTTCGTTAATATCATTGACGTTCTGGCTAGTAGTGAGTAAGGATATGTCGTCGGCGAATAGTACACATGGTTCATCCATGATTTTTGGTAGGTCGTTGATGTAGATAATGAATAGGAGGCATCCGATGACACTACCTTGTGGAATTGATGCATTAATTATCTTTTTGTCGGATCTAACATGTGTTATTTGTTTAAGGTCGTGGTCAAAGTAATCTATTTCGACATATTGCTCTCTGTCTTTTATTTACTTTCGTAATAATATATTTAATGTCCAGTCTCTGTCCGCCACACCTATGTTAATTTAATGTGTATCTAGAATATCCTTAACTTAAATTTTATTAGACACAGCTTAATATTTGTGGATATAATCTTGCTTTGCTATAGGTATCAGTGTCATTTATTAGATGTAGTTTAGAAGAAGTTTAGAAACGTAACTAGAGTCATTTAAAGTTTCGAAAATGACGTGATTTTAAGTCTAACGAAACCAAAGATGGCGAGTCTAAAAATAAATAGATAGTCACAAAAGTCTTCAACTGTAATAAAATAACTACAAAATGGTACACCAGTAATAACTAGTCGCAAAGTAACACGGTAGAGTTTGATGAATAGTTATTTTAAACCGTTATAAATAGCGTTTGCTATTCAATGTTAATACGATCCTGTGCTTTTTGTTAGCCATTTGAATTAACTGTTACATGTCACTTAGTTGTGTTTATGTTATTGCCTGGTTATAACGGTTGATGTCTGTAGATAGGAAATTTAAAATACATTTAAAACTACACACAATAATCTTAACTTACATCTTAAGATATTGGAAGGAGAAAGAAAATGCATTTATTCGTGGCATATGCGACGCATAAAATAAAAAAAATAAAAAGAACTTAAACAATAATTTCTAAAATGTTAGGAGACAATGCGTCACATCCGTGCGAAACGGTCATCGCTCAGCGTGTGCTGTGATGTGATTGGCAGGTCGGAACCCCAGCGCTGGTTACTTTTTTTTTAAAGTTTACTAGCAATGTGGGTCGCACTCCACTTACCAGTAATCTCGTAAACCCCTCGTGCTAAGCTATGATGCTTAAGTTACGAGAGGGTTCACGTCGGTAGTGTAATGGTTGAGATTCGAACCCGCAACCAAATGATCGCAAGTCTGACGCCCTAGCCAGGCTACCGCCGCTTCAAAATAAACTTAATAATCAGTTAAGTACTTGGTAATCCACAGTTGGGCATAAAACTCTTAACAAAATGGTACTTCGATCTATTCTAGGCAAATAATAAAACTATTAAATAAATTACAAATAGAATAGTAATATTATCAAATAAATATGAAAGGAAAGTGGAAATCCGACAGTACTGCCTTCTCTCGCACGTGCCAAATGCCCTAATACACCATAAAAAACGATCGAAAGCTGACCAGACCGATAAAATATATAGCAGAAGATCCAACAACATACTCGTGATAGTGATACTTCTTTTTTGTGTATTAGAATGTTTGTGAAACCCTCCCAATGCCGGAGATTTTTTCCTAGCAATAAAAAAATTATATTTATCGACTAATTTAATTGTATGTTTCGTATAATAAAAATACCAAAAAATAATATTTTCACAAAGTATTGTCTGCGACGCGCGCTCACCAGTGACCGTGACAATGAAAGATGTAATCTGTCAGGATTAGGATGTAATTACATAGGTACATCAAGTAAAAATACAGACAAAAAAATGACGATCACTTTGTATTTGTATTCGCAGTAGTTACGGCTTCCTTTTCTGTTATTTAATGGCGGAAAAATAGTTGACAGTCTAGAGTTTAATGGCGTCTAATAATAAAGGATATATTTATTACTAGCTGCCCGGACAGACTTCGTTCTGTCAAAAGTAAATTAATTAAGGTAATTCCCGAGTTTAGGAACAGTTTTTTTTTTACATATTTTTTATGTTTTTCACCTTTTAAACCTTCCCTGGACCTCCACGAACATTTCAAGATCAAAATCAGCTAAATCGGTTCAGCCGTTCTCGAGTTTTAGCGAGACTCACGAACAGCAATTGATTTTTATGTATATAGATGTGTTTAAGAAGGTTCATTTTTAAAGAGATATTATCGTAGCAACAATAAAAGTTTCAGTTCAGTGTGCCTTCTGCGCTTGCTATTGTGTGTTACGCTGCTACATTTATTGCAATTTCTCCATAACAATACCGCAGTATCTAGAAAGTTTCCATTTTCCCAGAGCTTAGATTAACACACATGCTTGTGTAAATACACGGTCTAACTTTTACATGCCCTATAATATCTAGCATCTTAAAACATGGCTACGAATAAAATTATGTTTTAGACTTTTATAAATATATACAATTAAAGAATTATCGAAGGATGTAAAAAATAAGGAGCCCGGTTTGAATGTGCATTTAGAGAAAGAAACTATACTCTTCTTAAAAATAATGAATACTGGCCAATAATTGTGCCATGGTTTGGTTAACGCCTGATATTAGATTAGGTAGAAAGTGACAATAAAGCCTTCAGATTAATTTAACTCCTCTCTTAACCAATGAATAAATATCTACCATGATAATTTGAAACGGGTGGTAATGAGAACCAAAATAAATCATGTTGGTAGATATTCTGACCAAAGAGGTATCGTAAGAAAGTAGGTTACAATAATTATGTCAACAGATATTTTGACAGGCGTACAAAACTGAATTGGCTACTCAGTATAAATCATTCACTGATTGCTATTTATTAGCCAAGACGAATTGTAGACGAATGCGTTATTTGTATTTCATTGAAAACTATTGAACTGAATTCGCAAGCAGAAACTTAAAAAGTATTTTTATAGAGTTAGATATTTTAGAAAGTATCCAATTAATATCGTATTTTTTAATGTACTAAAAAAGTATATATGTAATACATATTTAAGTACGTAGGTACTAAATAAGTTTTCTTAAATTAGAAGTATTTTTTCTTTATGTTTTAAAATAACAAGATCTTATAGAACTAGGTACAATTATTGATAAAAATAATGATGTAATTAGTTTTTAGTTATTTATATGGCTCTTTGTATCTTAGCTTTTATTGTCAAAGTTATCGACAGGTCAAATTGTTCAGCATTTTTTATTGTTGTAATATGTAAATGATCTTGTTCTCTTCATAGTAAGTAACGGTTTATTACCTAACTAGCTTTAACTTGCGGATCCGCCCGCGTGAACGTCGGTTATCGCGGCAAATTAGACAATGAAATATTTTTTCAAATCAGACCAGTAATTCCTAAGATAAGCGCGTTCAACCAAACAAACAAACAAACCTTTCAGCTTAATAATATTAGTTTAAAAAGCAAAATGTACGATTTATTCATAAGTGGGTATTATATTTTTAATTGCATACCTACATACATACTTCTACAAAGATTCTTCACGTGAAAACCGCACAACCTCAGTCTTGGTAAAAAATAATTATATCGATTTCAGAATACAGGTAACGATAAATATTTTTCATCAAAACTAAACTAAATTTCATCAAAACTAAAACATTAAAAAAATCAAAACACATCTAATTTATAGGCATTCCAGGACATCAAAAGACAAAGACTTACTAATACAGATTCACGACACATTCCTAGTGACACCTGGCGGCACGCCGAAGAATCTAACCTAACCTATTGAGCTAATGATAATGTATAATGATTCGCATAGCTTTCAAACGGCGCCAGTGCTTAGCGCCACAGAATCTAGGCTGCACATTGTATTAGAATACATAATATACGAACGATTGACATCTGAATGGCTAAAGGAGGTGTCAAGCGAATGCCTGGTACGTTTTGTAGGGACGATTGTCCGATAAATGGTGGTTGGCAAGATGGGTAGAGGTTGTACTAGTTAGAGGACTGTGTCGAAATTGTACAGTGTAAAATAAAGTAATTGTGCTATAAGGAGTAAACGTATATTGATGATTTTTAATTATACACTCGGCGTCACAAAAATCGCACCTCTTCGAAAATAAGTTTAAAATATGTCCCGCCAGTAACGAATACATTAAACCCAATTAATATTGGTATCAATTGAAAGTATGTTTAACGACCTTTAAATTAACAACAGTTAGAATGCCTAAACACAACAGATCTCATTAGCACGTAACGTTAAAAAAAATGTTGTCAAAATACGCATTGCAACGGCCACTAATTGCATCTCGCTACAAGGGTATAAAACGGGCGACCCGGGTTAAATGTGCTATTCAACCTTTGAAGTGAACACACGTGAACAGCTACAGCAAGAAAAATACCCCAGAAGATGGATACCATTGCAGATGAAGCCGCTCAAGTCATTGCACTACTGCAATCAGGGATGCGGCAATGTGATGTTGCTCGGCAACTGAACTTGAGTCGTTTTGCCGTCCGGCGAGTGTTCCAACGCTTCCAAGAGACTGGTGGCTATATCCGAAGACGTGGATCTGGAAGACAACGGTGCACATCCGAAAGAGACGATCGCTTCATTGTTTCGACGTCTTTACGTAATCGGTTCTCCAATGCTGTTGAGCTGCAACAACAACTGCGATCAGCTCGCAGAACTTCTGTAAGCGTCTCCACGATTAGAAGAAGAATGCGGGAGAAGAAAATTGCAGCTCATAGGGCTGCTACAGGGCCAAAATTGACTGCACAGCATAGGAGAGACCGGTTGCAATTTGCCCGTGACCATGTGGATTGGACAATAGAACAATGGAGGGCTGTGCTCTTCTCGGATGAGACGAGGGTGTGTCTTTTCTGCAACGACAGGCGTCGAAGAGTGTATAGGAGGCAAGGGGAACGATTCGCACAAGCCTGTATTGAAGAGACAGTGGAATACGGGGGTGGCTCGTGCATGTTCTGGGGCGGCATGTCAATCGACGGTAAAACGAACCTTGTGTGTGTTTCTCGGACTGGAAGTGCTCGCAGGCAAGGGTCGCTGACTGCTGCTCGGTACATAACAGAGATCTTAGAGGAGCAGGTTGTCCCTTGTGCGGGTTTTGTTGGCAGTGGGTTCACGTTAATGCACGATAACGCCCGCTGTCACACCGCTTTAATTGTAAGAGACTACCTGCAAGAAGTTGGAATCCCTGTTATGCGCTGGTCGGCGCGAAGTCCAGACCTGAACCCTATTGAGCACCTTTGGGATGAACTGAAACGGCGAGTACGGGCACGTGATCCTGCCCCTACCACTCTCCAAGACCTCCAAGACGCCGTCGTTGCAGAATGGGACAACATTCCTCAAGAGACTCTTGTCACATTAATTAGGTCCATGAGAGAACGCATGGAAGCAGTCATCAGGGCTGGGGGGGTAACACTAGGTTTTAAGTTGTTTTTAAGGACTTTGTTGTAAGTTTTGCTGATAAAATAAAATTTAACTTTTTAATCATTTGCATTATCTTGCTTTTTTTTATTTCCTGGTAAACAAAAAACCAAATCCATAGATTTATTCTGAAATTTAAATAAATTGCCTTTCCAATGATACCTTATAGTCATATGTCTACCATTGATTAATAGGGTTAAAATGACTTTGAAGGGAATTCTTAAAGAGGTGCGATTTTTGTGACGCCGAGTGTATTATAGCTCTGCCGCGGGGTCCATTTTTTTTCTAGTAAGTAAAGTAGCTTATGTTACTCAGGGATAATGTAGCATTTTAATTGTGTATTTTTGAAATAGATCCAGTAGTTTTTGAGATACAGACATACAAATCTCTTCTTTCTACTATATAAGTATACAGTACAGATAAAACAAAGTCTCCCGCAGCGTCTCTTTGAACTCGATGAATTCAAAAACCACTCAAAGGATTTTCATATAGTTTTCTAAAATCGATGAAATGACGCCTGAGAATAGTTTTTCGAGAAGCCAGGGGAGGTTCACAAGTATAAACGAAAAAGAATACAACATGTAGATAAAAGTCTATCAACTTTTAGATATCTAATTGCTTTCCAAAAGTCTGTCCCAACTTCGCATACGCCTTAAATTTTCACCATTGCAAACTTAATTTTCAGACACCTCTAGAAATAGTCTACGGAACCAATAAGTAATTAAAACAGTCGTGCATAAGATGTGACTTAAATAGAAACAATACCTATTTAAGTTGTAGAAAACAGAAATTCGTGCCCTAAGCTTACTTTTCGGGGAAAATGGCGGGCAAGTTTGCATAAATTCATAGTTTAGAGAAAAGCAATTATGTATGTACATATTTTTACACGTGAACAAAATAACTTGCACGCTCGGATCGAAGTCTGGCGTCACCTCCGACCTGTTATTTATGAACATCAAGTACATTCGATAACAAACACTTTGAAGTTGTAATGATCGTTATTATAATGTTATTGGACAATTATGGTCGTGATTGTACCCACAAAGGTAAATATTGAAAGTGAAATCGTGCTTTACGAGTTGGATATTGAAATGTAAGATGTTTCTGGTAAATTCTATTTAAAGGTAAAATTAAATTTAAGTTTTCTTTGAAATTAGTTTAGTTTAAATACTATTATTGGACATGATCTTTCGTGTCATCGTTAGTAATAAATATTCATCTGACACTTTTAAATCCATAAATTCACAATACGGCAACAAACCTATGAATTGAAATCAAACAATAATCGTCAAGTTGCGGTAGCTTAATGGCTAGGGCATCGGACTTTCGATCATGGTTGCGGGTTGGAATCTTATTGCACTACCGAAGTGAATATATAAAAATGATTATGGAATTTATCTACACTATGTACACTAATATTATAAAGAGGAAAGATTTGTATTTTTGCGTGTATGTTTGTAATGAATAAGCTCAAAAACTACTGAGCCGATTTCAAAAATTCTTTCACCATTAGAAAGCTTCATTCACCCTGAGTAACATAGCCTATAATATTTCTTATTAAAAATACCGCGGGCAGAGTCGCGGGGAACAGCTAGTATTACTTAGATAAAGTAACAAAGAGACAGTACCTAAGACTTGTTAACAGAACCACCGTTACTAAGCTTTACAAACGAGCATTTGTTAGCTAAGCCGACTTGAACAAGTAGGGCTTCCTTGTCACATAATTGAATTAAGTATGCTAATACCTTCCCGGGTACCCTGCGTATTTGGTGAGCGATGAAAGTGAAGAGAAGAAAGAAAGAAAAATAATCTATTTAACACTAGAGTGGCACACAACATAAAACGATATAAAAAAAACAAATTAAAAGAACATTTATAGAAAAATAAAAATAATAACGACAAGTTTGACTATGGTTTCTGCGCAACACCACAACACAGGTCGAAAGAATGTTGGTGGAAATGCGAGAGAAGGCAGAAGAAGGGTTTAGTGAAGAATGCTATGTTTCAGGGAGTCGCTAATGCTGAAATAATGGATGAATACAGGTTTTAAACAAAATAAATTAATTAAAAATGAAGTTATTAGTAACGCTAAAAACTTTTGATTCATATTTCTTCAGATCCGTATAGGTAGCTCTCTCATTACTATCAGCGCGCTTACTATGAACCCTTGTGCGCTCCGTACCTCAAAAGAAAAAACAGAACTCTTATAGGATCACTTTGTTGTCCGTCCGACCGTCCGTCCCTCCGTCTATAAAGACTCTTTTTCTTAGTATCGCATGAAGGTATCAAGCTGAAACTTACGTGAAATAATGAAACTTCTAAGCCAACGCAATCAATAGATAGGTTCCGCCGTTTATGCCGCAATTTTCCGCAAATTTTCGACACCCGGAAGGGAATCAAAACCTACAGGGTACTTTCTGTGATCTTAGAATCTTGAAATTTGGTACGAAGCAACGTGTTAACACAGATAAAGGAAAAATAGCTAAAACCGTAAATTTTCAACTACATTTAGTAAAAATATTGTCAATAATTTTAAACTTAGGTTGGTACGGATACCTCGATGCGCGAGTCCGACTCGCACTTGGTCGGTTTTTCATTTATATAATAATGAAATTATACATGCATTTGCAAGCACGACACCTACAAAATGGTAATATAAAAATCTAACTGCATACCTACCCGTCACATGTCAACGTTTATCAAACTACCCACGTCTGAACAATTAAGCTGTGACATCTGCCCTGAATTCTTTAGTCTATGCACTTACAGCTCATTGGCTATGCGACACCCGTCATGATGGTACACAAATTGCTTTATAGCCCGCTTCGGTAGTTTACAAAACTGTGGCATTGATCCGTGAGAGGTACTTATTTTTGTAAATATAGAGAAATTGACAGAAGTATTACTACACATCACTTTTAAAAGGAGACTAGGATATGAGCTACGACTCTAATACAAGAGTCTAGTTTAAATTTCATAAGGGTTACGAGAATTGCAGATAGATCGTCTTAAAAGTGCAAATAATACCTACTTAACTTATAAAAATATTATTATCTTTCATTTTTCTATCTCATAAAAATTGTTTAAAAATATGTTCTCGAATTTTTTTGTAAAAGAAATGTAAAAATCCTAGCCTTTAATAACGTTCTCTCTCTAATTTCAACGGTCTATTTACTTCACTGGGACTTCTGTAAAATATTTGTGTTGTGATCCTATTTTGGCTTTGTAATTTTGTTGCTATTAGGCGCCAGCTACAAGTGAATGCTTTGAAGTTTAATGTGTGGAAACCACTTTTGTATGGGTAATATAAAGCATCTATTACCGACGTTTATGATTCCTCTGACATATTAGGGACTGAGTATTATTAGTACCTTAGTGCCTGTGTCCCTATACTAAAGTAACTTATTAGGTACATAGCTTTTAAGCATGTACTTATGAAGACTTCAATGTAATGTATATTTCTAATAATTGACGAGGTGTAATAGAGGATCAATAAATAAATAATTTAGTTAAATAATGAGGATTTAACTTTTCCTTCTCCTTGGTTGAATGGTACCTATAGAATGTCTGAGGCAATAAGTCCGCCATTGTATTGTTTAATTGTGTGCTAAATAAATAAATCAGAGGCGTCGCACTTGCGATCATGTGGTTGCGGGTTCGAATCCCACCCATTGCACTACCGACGTCAACCCACTCGTAACACAAGCATTTAGCTTAGCACGAGGGATTAACAAGAATACTGGTAATGTACAAAAACAATACTATTATACTAGAAATATTTTCTTTACTCTGTAATCTAAGTAATGACAATACGATTTCTATCCTTAAGCCTTCCAGCGACCTTGCTCACACATCTGTCGGTCACCATTAACTACAATTTGTTCAGGCGCCTGTAACCAAGACTTTACTAATGACCACTAATTTGGCATTTCCTGAGACCTATTACAGTCCAAGCTATTTAAAGACATATGTAGTTAATCAATTTGAAAGCTTCAAAGCAGTGTAGGTCTTTGCTCTTTTATTTTTAGCTTAAGTAAAGTTTAAATTTAGTCAATAATTTGGAAAAAATGTTACTTAGTATAAGGTATTTATTTTCAAAGTTACTTTCTTAATCATTCTAAGAATATCATTGACAAACGATGAAGGAAAATATCGTGAGGAAACCTGGATGTTCAAAGTATTGGAATCTGAAATCGCCAACCCGCAATGAGCAAGCGTGGTGATCAATGCTCATCCCTTCTCTAGATGGGAAGAGGCCTGTGCTCAGCAGTAGGACGTTTATAGGCCGGTACTACTATAAAAAGTATTATATTTGTAACACAGTAAGTTGCTGGTGATACTTGCTCATCCCTTCTCTATATGGGAAGTGGCCTGTGCTCAGCAGTGGGTCGTTTATAGCCCGTATAAGTTAAATAAATCAGGATGCGAGTTTTTGCACAAAAAGCAAACGCCCGGAATTACGAAAAAAATTACTCAAGCAGATATTTTTTCGTCAGATTCTTTTGTTGAATTACAAAGAAGGTTCTCAATTCGATATTTTCTTTTCGTTTTGTTTCTCACGCAATGTCTCTGACAATAATTGTTGATTGCGTTTTTTGTCATCGACATGGTATTTAGAGAGGTATATCTCAGACAGAGGTGGGTCCCATAAAAATCGAGTTTAGGTATATATAGAAACCAATTGGGACCAAGAATGCCAAACTAAAGTTCCGTATTTCCTACTTAGTTTCCTATCAGTTGCTTTTTACGAAATTTGTTATTTTTATTTAATTACTAGCTGCCCGGACAGACTTCGTTCTGTCGAAAGTAAATTAATTAAGGTAATTCCCGAGTTCAGGAAAAGTTTTTTTTTTTTTTACTTATTATTTATGTTTTACACCTTTTAACCTTCCCTGGACTTCCACAAACATTTCAAAATCAAAATCAGCTAAATCGGTTTAGCCGTTCTTGAGTTTTAGCGAGACTCACGAACAGCAATTGATTTTTATATATATAGAAGATAGAAGATAGAAGATTGTTAATAGTCTCTATTAAATTTTCAACGCGTGTAACATAACTTTTTAGTTATATTTCACCCCTAAGATACTATAAAGCATACTTATAGTGTTGAGTAAATCATAAATCGTTTGTCATACTAAATTTGTAAGTCTAAAATAGTACTGATATAAATTGATAAGTGACGAATGCTATCTACTATGAATAATTCTTACGTATAACTCTCTAGGGATATATCCGTATAGCATAAATATTAGCTAGCTATGACATAAGCTTCCTTTGCGCCCATATACCGTTGGGACATTATTAAGTAACGCATACAAACCTGGTTATTGTTGCTATGTAGTGTAAGGTATAGATTTGTTACAGTGAAAAGACAGGTTTCGGTGTTCTCTTTAAGGGGAAATCAAATAGGAATTCACTAACGAAACTAACGTAAGTACCTACCTACCTAAAAAATCTAAATCCTTTTTTTTTAAGGATGTATATTGAGTCAAAATTTAAAAACTTTCTTGTTTTTGGGGTCGAAGTATTGAATAATGCATATGGAACTGCAGAATTAAAGGACGGAGAGTGAAAGATGACGTATGTATACGTCCTTCGATATTAAGACGAAACTGGAGTTGGTCAAGTTACTTGTTACGGTCAAGCTTTTCGTATCCAATTCTTCTTTTTCATATCACATATTTTATCACAAATATTATCAAGCTGAAGAGTTTGTTTGTTTGGTTGAACGCGCTAATCTCAGGAACTACTGGTCCGATTTGAAAAATTCTTTCAGTGTTAGATTCTATTTATTGAAGAAGGCATATAGGCCGTGATAACCGAGGCCCACACGAGCGGAGCCACGAGCATAAGCTAGTATATTTGAGGTCTTAATAAAAAGTATTTTGTGTTACTCTATTCTTGAGACTGTTAATACTTAATTGCCTTCAAAAATCCGTAGTTCAGTTTTTAGACTACACAATCGTGAATTAAATAAAGCGTTTATCTTTGAAACAGAGAAACACTTTAATATGTTTCGTTCCTTTAACAATACCTACCAATATTTCGGTACTTCTTGTGTTAGTACAATTTCTAGAACGACTTTGCCCTACATTCCCTGGGATATCCGCTTTAGATTCGATGGCTGATGGTCTCAGAACCAATTTCGTCTTATAGCATTCTGTTACGCAAGAGTTCACCTACTTTTACTGAATATAAAAGGCTCAGAACTTCTGTTCAAGGTTATTAGGTTATTTAAACTAAATATAGAAGAATAATAATCAGAATTGTTATAGAAAAGATAAAATTATAAGTAGCTTTGCTAATTGCATTGAAAATCTTTTAGTTTTTTAATTTGTGCCTTCAGTGTCATTTAATTTTATTATTCTCGGTTTCAAATACATTTAAAATACATTTATAATTCAAGGAACAATAGATATAAGTTATTAATTACATAAAAGAAAAATGTGTGTTAAAAAAATCTATTATTTAATTTAAACTATTTTTAAACGGATTTTATCGCGGTTTATTTTGATTTTCGTTCTCGACATTTCACGATATAATCCGTTTTAGAGTAGTTTTATTTCAATGTCTTATATTCGCGTAAAGCTCAGAAAATAATATATTTTTTTAAATTTTTTTCAAGCGAGCGTAGACCGGTCATTTAATTAGTAGTTAGTTTCCCATTAAAAATATTTTTCCGTTGGCACGCATAGTTATAGGTTAATGTCTACTAATTTCCAAACGAATACGTAGATAAACATTATTCAGAAACTTGACACTTGGACACACGCATTACGCATGCGCGAACGTCAGAGATAAAATAAAGTTAAATACGGGCTAATTTATATTAAGGTCTAAAATAAACGCGTGACTAAGTGTTCGTATGATTACTAAGCGCCATTTAATAAGCATAATAAGCTTGGTTTTATTCAGTTGTATAATGTTGAAAAGAATTCATTTTTTTAAAGCGGCGGTAGCCGACTCTCTAGGGCGTCTGAAATGCGATCATGTGGTAGCGGGTTTGAGTCCCACCCATTGAACTACCGTCTTGAACCCACTCGTAACACAAGCAATTTAGCTTAGCGCTTACAAGAATACTAATAATGTGCGAAAAACATTGCTAGTAAGCATTCCCAAGTCCTTCTGTAAATCTGTCCAGCGCCACCTCGTACCAGCTGCTTCGATATAAGTCCAGGTCGTCCGGCCACCTCTTCCTGGGCCGGCCTCGGCGGAGCTCAATTTCGATTACAAGATAACGTACCGACACCTTTACACGCGAAGACCTCCACAATGTCACTGACAATGTTGTCTGCGTGGCTAATTTTTGGTCAAGAAAAATAGAACTACTTTTGATCCACATAAGAAACAGAAATTTGAAACGTACCTAATCATTTTATTATTAATTAAATTTTAATTCCATATAAAATCTAGCCAATGGATGATACCGTGTGTTATATTAGATTAATTGATGATGAATTAAAAGGTAATTTAAAAGCTATAAGTAACTTAATGAATACATGTCATGAGGGCCGCGATAATATAAGAACTATTATTGACGCATACTTATGGAGGTAAATTACGTACTTATTTCTTTGTAAAATGTTTTGTTTTATCATCTTGGCAAAGGCTTACTGCTAAGGACTATAATATGAATATAGGAAAGCGTCCTTAAACAGTACCTAAGTATATAATATAATACTTGTTTAGTTTTTCAAAGCTTAAAGACACTACAATTCCAATGATAGCTATCACATATCTTCAAAAGCAGAAATATTGTACAAAAAATATATTCTAATATAACAAAGCTGAGTTTTTTTGTTTCGTGTAACGCGTTAACCTCAGGAACTACTGGTCTGATTTGAAAAATTATTTGAGTGTTAGATAGCTCATATCGAGAAATGCTATAGACTACACTTGCAGCGATAACCGACGCCCGGGAACCGAGAGCAAAGCTAGTTTAGTATTCAGCTGGTAAATTAGAAAAACTTTCGTTTCACAATGTCGACTACATTGTCGACATTATTAAAGCTGGTCTGAACAATAAACAAGTAAATCATTTCAATTTGAGTGACACAACTTGGAAAACGTCTTTGTCTTCGTATGATTTATCTATCATTACTTCGACAGATGCAAACCCAAGAACAATCAAATTCTGAATTCCCACGGCACCCACAAATCATATCGATATGAAAATCGATTGATCACGAATGACATTTACACGGTTATTCGATTATTGCTTAAACGATTTGTGTTTTTTAAAAGCTGATCTAAAATTAGAAATCATTGTTTCGTTGAGAATGCATATTATCCGAAAATAAGCATTGATTTGTTTATTTAAGAATATAAGTCTATTGTTATCAATAAACCAGGGTAGATAATACATGAAACACAACATGAAAGAAAATAACATAGATGCTCCGTCACCCCCATAATAACAAGGATTGGGGCCCTAAAATAATAATAATATCTTGGGACAGCTCACATACGGCCATCTGGTCCCAAACTAGGCAGAGCCTGTACTTTTGCAACCAGACAACTGAAAAACATACTTACTTTACTAAATTACACCCAGACACAGAACAAATGATCGTGCTCATCACACAAGATTTGTCCTGAGTGGGAATCAAACCCACGGCCTCCGGCTTAGCAGTCAGGTTATGGCAAAAAGGCCCCTATTCAGTATGATTGCCAGACAACTAGTTCCTGGCGCTGGGTTTCTACCTTCCAAAAAACCGCAAGTGGTTATTCCTTAGTACCCAAATCTAGCAAATAAAAAATAAAACATGAATACCGTAACCAGAACCCTTATTCTACAGTCACTTATTTACTAACGTATCTTTGATATAATCCGCAAGTCGGTTATCCTTAGTAAACCAAGGAAAATAAAAAAAAAAAACAAAAAACCAAAAACACATAATATATCTTCTATTATGAATAACCAGCAAGTATAAAGAATCTCTTGTCACAGATATTTTTTGCTATCAGTCAATCACGGTGTCGGTAACAATAGGCAACAGTTATTCATGGTTTATTCATTGCATTCAGTCAAAGTACAGAGATAAAAACAGAAGTCAAAGTTCGTATAGCAATGAGTTTTTGGTTTGTAAACCTTAAAACAAACATATTATTAACTTATTCAATAAGTTAATAAATACCTACGTTGAAAATACATTGGCAGAAAATATATTTCACTTTTTTTTATTTGTTCGTTCTACAATTATGCCTAAATTGATAAAACCCGAATTCACAGTCTTTTTTTGTTTTTCTAAACAGCCACAATCTTTAAAAACCATAATGGGAATATTTTTAAAATTGTCATTTTTACAGAGTATTATTCGTTTGGCCCAAGAGCGACAATTATAACTATAATGGGGATAACCAAAAAAACTTCTCACTCCTGTTGTTATAGACACTAAAAAGAACTCTTTAAACACTGGTTCATAATTATGCAAAATATCTACACTAATAGCAGATATTGACTCGTTTACATTTACAAATGGCCGACTGAGTACATTATTACCTAATAATTAGCGCCTATTAGCCTCGCTGTGCTAACACATACTAATAATGTTATTAAACATAGTCTAGTATTGATATATGTATATTACATAGCATTTATGTGAGACTGGTTTTGCGGAGCTGTTGACTAGAAATTACAGGCTAAAAACTCTACCTAAAGACAGTTATAGAGATGGTATACGAAATAAATAATCTTGTAGAAAAAAATACTAACAAAACTTTTTCTTTATACGAAATCAAAATAATACAAATAAATTATTTTGATTATTTTTGTCACACGAAACGCATCATCATCTGCCTAACCATGCGAGCTAGAATAAAAACTTTTCTTCTAGTTCGAATAGGTATAATTTTTGTATTTTAATTCGCAAGATTTTGTTTTTACTGTAAAGAAAAAACATCCAACACTAATGTAAGATCCCGTAGTAACCATACACTTGAAGTTTTAGTTTCAAGTGGTAATTGAGAGTAAAGTGTATATAGGTACGTAAACACACACAGTTTTTATAATACTAAACGTTTATTAGATAAATTAAAACTGGAATCTCCACAGATTTCGCATAAGTGGGTCAACTGACTTTCGTTGAAAAAACAAGTTTTCTGCGTTTACGTAAACCGTACAACAAAAATATAAATAAATACGTATTTTTTAATAAGCCTTCTGCATATCAACTGTCATACCACAAGGCATAAAAAATAAATACACATTTTGTTGTGTAAATACGTACTATTTTGGACAAACAAACATACCACTGCATTGATTTGACGTGTAGTGTACTAACAAACAAGTTTGACGTTTGACAAATAAACAAGGTAGTCAAGAGTCCCTCATTAGAAGGTCTTTATGATAAGGTTCATGTGTATTGAAAGTAAGAATAATATTTAACAAGCCCAATATTACTATGTACTTTCTTTATGTATTCCAAAAATATGTGTTTGCACCTATAAAAGGCAATATTATCTTAAGTCACCATGTTGAGATAGGGAATAAACCAAAAATAAAGATAGGTTTTGCCGTAATAATAATCAAAATAATTAGTAATTAATTAAGTAGTTCGCAGTAGAAAAAGTAATTTAAAAAACTTTAAGAGAAATAAACCACAATGCGGCGATTTTAAAAAACCTGAATGAATGAGTGTCACTTCACGAAACACCACTTTTTATACAAATTCAATCGCGCAGGCGCAGTGGGTGTCTAAATATTAAACCGTTAAGTTTAAATTAAAATCGTGTATCTCTCAATATATAGTCATAAAAACTTTTCAATTTGTGTTCCACTCAAACAATATTCACGAGATACCTACCGATTTGGCTGCATTGGCCGTAAAGAATTCAAATCGGTGCTTTCAATTCAAAGCGAAATATCGGATAAAAAACATAAAAAAGAATCCGGACGAACACAGAACCTCCTACTATTTTAAATTGGGTTCCTAAAACTGGGTAAAATTAAAAAAACAATCAAAATATAAAGCACGTATTACAGGGCAGTATATAATATTATTTTATACTAATATTATAAAGCCGAAGAGTTTGTTTGTTTGGTCGAAAGCGCTCGCAGAAATGACTGGTCCGATTTGAAAAAATCTGTCATTGTTAGATAGCCCTTTGATCAAGAGAGGCTACAGGCTAGCTGGCTGAGGTTTTGCTGATATCCGATTACCGACGCCCACGCGGGCAGAGTCACAAGCAAGAGCTAGTTGTATTATAGATAAATGGATCGTATGTTACCATTTATAGGGAAAATAGGACATAGAATTCACAACAATGGTCTTGAGATCTACATATGAACCAGTTTTGAAATATGATGGAAATACATTTTGGTTGGTCTATTGACCAGTAAATGGATGAAATTACATGTTTGAATGGAATGTGTGTTTCCGGAGCAATAAAGTAGTGTTTTTTATGTATCGAACGTGATTTTTGCATGTAAAACGTGACTGATAAACTTGAATTGATATTGTGGCTTGAAGTGAATGAAAATAGAAATGTAAGTTGTGAATGGAAAATGATGTAAAGGAAGTAGTTATAATTTTCATCAACCCAGTGCTCGGAATAAGACAAGGTGAAGCTCTATCTAAGGGATTGGAAATAAACAATTCAAGTAGGATATCGATCCCATAGTAAGATTCGTTGTCACAATTGTAATGACATAACGACTGTCAGAGATCACCGTATGACATTCGGGACCAACGGCTTATCATGCTTTGAAAGGCACGGAGAAGTCTCTGTATGTTTACAAATGGTCACCCATCCACATTATCATCATTGAATAGCTTACAGTTAGCCACGAGCCCCTCATACCATCAATATTCAGCCAATTAAACGAAACGGAAAGCTTCCTTCATTTGTCAAGCAAAGTGATAGCATGGACTGTCTGCCCTTTACCTGTCCAGTACCACTTTCAAAGACCCTAGCTTTCACCCGATAAGTGTATGACGTGAGAAAATCTCAACTTGTTAAGACATGAAAAATTTATGAGGACACGCCTGGTAAACAAAAAATGTGCTAGAAAATAGCCGTTTAGAAAATGTGGAGCTATTGCAATGTTATGAGTGGAAACTCTAGATATTATTGTCAGTGTTCTATTTTTTTCTACCAAATAGCAGGAATAAGTTGGATTCATTTCTAGGAGACGAGCTTGTAACTGAATACCAGAAATAGATGACATTTTTCGCGGAATAGAGCTACAATATGCAAGGGTTTAAACGAACCAGCTTCTCAAGAAAGACTATGAATTCTGTCAAAATTTGGACATTATGTAGTGATTGGTTGACAAGACGAACATTTTCACAGGTAGATCAAATCTAAAGTTGCTGATCACCTTAGCGTTAATAGATTTAAGAACACCCATCGCGCTGTGATGTGACTTCCGTATAATGTTTAAACCCGATCTCAATACAATGGAAAGGTTCGGTTCTCATCCGCTTGTCACCACGTTAATAGCTGTGTAGTGTTAACAATATTGTGAATAACCTGTTTAGTTTTGTGTTTTGGTCCTCACGGACTTACACTTGACGTTTCTATTTTGATATTCAACAAAGCCAATAAGCTTCTAGGAGTTTCCTACAATTTTAGGTATTACGATTATTTTTCTCAAAAAGAACAACGAACTTTTGCATTGTAAGTGCCAAAAACAGAAACGCCAGGATCATATGTGGACAACATCACATACATTGCTCCTCACCGAAAGTAAGTAGCTAAAGCACTTGTGTTATGGAATCAGAGACAACGAAGGTACCACAAACACCCAGACCCGAGACGATGTAGAAAAGTGTTTTTCTAAATTGACCCGTCCGGGGATCTAACCCGGGACCTCAGAGCTACACCTCGAAAAACGGTGTGCACGCTACTCCACCCCGGAGATCGTCAAAGATGAACTTAAAAAATTGTGGGAAAGGGTATTGTTTGAAAACGACAAGATATTATTAATACACGTTTATCTTTTGCTTCATATACACTTTAAGAGAATTTACAGCTTTCGGCTTAGCACTAAGATAGCATGCATAATACATGCTCTGGAATCCACATACATATGTATAATTACATGTTAATGTCGCTCGACAAATAACGCGATACCCGCGACCGGTGGGCGAGATGTGATTAAGATGTGGGTACACAACCCAGAAAGGTACAAAAGGTAAACTCAAGCTAGGATCGGAAGGTGGAGTAATTCTACTGTCCAGTCTGGAAATTAAGGCTCTTCCAATTTAATATGTAGAACCGAAAGAAAAAAAAATACTTGTAGAACTTCATTTACCTTCTTTTGCCTTCTGCCTAACTTCATTTACCATTGGATTTTTTTTAATAGTGCGATAATTGTGTCATTATCAATTAGTTATGTATAGTAGACGATTCTCTCGGTATTTAAAATATTTCGTACCACCAGGATAAATTACAAAAAAATAGGATTGTAGTTAAAATAAATTTTTCCGTAACTTTTCAACACAAAAGATGTATTTTAAGTAAGCAATTTGTTGTTTTACTGCGACTTATATAATGTGGCACTTCTGTATTTACTGCCGTTTAGTGAAGAAGCGCCGGCGCAAGTGGGCGTCCTAGTACTGCTGTACTAACTGATTTATACACGTAATAAAATATATGTCTGTATGTACGTTTATATCGGTGCTTTATTTTTGTTCTAAATACTCTGATTGTTTTATTTTTATACGTAATAACGTAAATGTCAAAAATTGACGTTTTTAGAGCAGATGTGAATCTTTTAATAGGTATGTCTTTAAGATTTATTGGTACTGTTTTGTTAGTTTACTTACTTAAGTTATGAAGAAATTTTGATATAATTTGTTATATCAATAAACATACCAATTTGATATTGGGCATGTTTTTGAAAATAACTCTTCATGAGGGTATTTAGGCCTTTTAAAAATTTGAATGGAAACTATACTGTTTCCATTCGTTTATTTTATTTTTGACAGCTCGAGTTCTGAGTCAAATAGTGATGGCCTGATGCGTTATCAAATCGATTTTTTTTAACAAACGATTTTATTTGTGAACAAGTTTTAATCGATTTAATACATATTTTACTCATATTCATTAATTTGCAGCAAATACATTCGATCCTAATAATAGGTACTATATAACGATTGTTTTCGTTACCATTTTAATGTATTTTTATTTAAAAAATGATTCCGATTAAAAATATCATCACGATTATTACATAAAATTAATTCGATTCAAAACCGTTTTTGTTATCTGTGGTCATTCGTTACGAATGGCACAACTCAAAGTGGGCGTTACCCGTCAAGAAATTATCTATTTTTATTTCAAAATATTGTTCTACAGTAATGTCGTACTTTATAGGCGTGAACTGTCAAAAAGAAAATAAACGAATGGACAACCTATAACTCATGTTTTAGTTACATAACATAATAGAATATCCAAACGAGGTCACAAAAGGTCGACTACACATCAGCACCTCTTTACACAGGACAATCATGAGTGGCAGACTGGCAGCGATCAACCCGTATGCTCGTAATATACTATACAGTTAACTAGGTACATACACTTATGTTTGTATGAAAAGATGATTTTCAATATTAAGATTTCGACCCTATGTTTCTTGGGAAAAGTTGTTCAGTTTTATGCCCCTGATTACCTAGTTGAGTATAGGCACTCCTTTTGAATTAATCCTGTATAGGTACAATACTAAAATATTTAAATATTGGATAAGCTGACAATTGACTGAGACTTAACAAAAATTGTTCAATCCGAACATGGTTAAAGTACACCTACATGAACAAACATAGAACAAAATCTCTGTCAGTCTCTCTCCGTTTGGGTGACCAATCTCCAAATGGTTAAACATATTTATTACCCATATTTCTACACACACAATCAATCAACTAAACTTCAGAACTACATTCAAATAACCAAACAAACGAAGTACCGATACTTAACTACTGCGGTAAGCATTTATTTCTTCCATTATTTAAAATAAGAATACGTCAAGGGCCGTTACAAAAGCCTTAGGTCAAAGTCAGAAATTAAAAAATTATGGTCGCCATAGCAACCGGTACAATGCACAAGCTTTATTACAAAGTCATTATTACAACTGCAATTAACCTAAAACCACAGCATTCATTTGTAAAACATTGTAAAATAAACCATATTTTAACGACATACAGTTTATGTGGAATGCATTATGCATTTTGTAAGTCAATTGGATAGACCAACTTAGTTATGTAGTTGTCACAAGGGATTTTAAGTTTTAGTATTCATGACATAAGAGTGTTTTGATCAGAAGACGTATCGTTGCCGAACTAGCATGGCGCCAAGTGTTGGTATGAAGTGTGGAACTATGAATAGCATAAGTTCATTACTTTGATTTATAGTCACAGATTTGAAAAGACTATTAAAGTAATCAACGGGCTGCACTGGTAACTAAATCTCTTGGTAATAACTGAGAATTATTATCTAATGTACCTATATTTATAGGTACTAAAATAATGTACACGCT
The DNA here is from genome assembly GCA_950381575.1 of Plusia festucae. NCBI lineage: Eukaryota > Metazoa > Arthropoda > Insecta > Lepidoptera > Noctuidae > Plusia > Plusia festucae. Next base: position 11,479,356 of record OX494447.1, read on the forward strand.
ATTTATAAAATGAGCGTTTATTAATCCATATATCAGACTATATTTATCCAGCTCTAAAATAGGTGAACGTATGAGTTCCTTGCTACTCAAGCTACACTTAATTCCTGAGTACAGGAATTATAAATACCTTGCAGTGGCCCAAATGTTAAGTGACGGGATTCGTATTAACAAGAGAATATTAAACATCGTAAGGAAACCTGGACTCCAAAAAATGTAATCTGTAATTGCCAACCCGCAATGAGCAAGCGTGTTCAGTGCTCATCCTTCTCTATATAGAAATAGGTATGTGCCCAACAGTGGGACATTTATAGGCTTGTATTATTATACGATTATTAATATCATAACCCTTGAGTAACTTGGTGAATGTCAGGTGAAATACGGGTGTGATAATATGTAAATAGCAAATTATCATCTTGCCGACACCTCTCACTTGAACCTCTGGTATTTTCTAGGAATATAGCTGTACGCTGAAAAGGTTACACTAGGCACTAGGCTCCCGTCTATTCTTAGAAATAACATTAACATTTCTAGAAATAACAATAAAACTATTTTCTGGCGATTTTACACTTCTTCTGCCTAGCCTTTTCCCAAGCTATATTGGGGTCGGCTTCCAGTCTTACCGGATTTAACTGAATACCGTATTTTACATAGAGCGACTGCCTATCTGACCTCCACAACCTATTGCTAGGTAATACAGTATTTCATAGTAAGACTGGTTGTCAGAATTGTAATGACTTAACGACTATCAAAGATCACTGTATGACAGTCGGGACCAACGGCTTAACGTGCTTTCCGAGGCACGGAGGATATGTTTACAAATGGTCACCCATCCACGGACCAACCGCGGCGAGCGCGGCTTAACCTTTATTATCGGTCAAACCGTACGGCTTACACTTAGCCACGAGCCCCTGGCGATGTTACACGTGTTTACTAATTTACCTAAATGCGAATTCGTTTTAAATTTGCTCGATGGACACGTTTATGACGCTTTCTGATTGGTTAAAATCTTGGAGCCGGCCAATCGGATCGCCGCAACTCAGTATAGGCAGAGTGTAAAACATTCAGCGCCGGTTTCCAGTTGAAATCCCACGGTGACACACGGTAGTTGAAAAAAGTGTACCATCGACTCGAAAAGAAGAAGAAGAAGTAGGCAAATATTTTATCTTGCTGTTAATGATATACTATGATTATTTTAATTGAATATTACGGCTAACGCAAGTAGTTATTATATTATAAGTATATTTACTTAGCTAGTTTCGTACTTTTAAAATAAATTCAATTAACTTCAAGTCACACCATTAATGACCAGTTTTTTTATCCCGAGTTAACTGAACCAATGGTTAAATATGCTAAGTTATGGTTTCAAAATGCGTTTTTTCATCAATTGCTTCTCTATCAAATGGTCAAATAAGTTGGAGAGTTGATTAATTAACCATTTATTACAATTAGAATTGATAAATATACGCATCCTACCGAAGTTTGCAACCATTAGTTAGAATATTTAAACATTGGTTAAGTTATTTTGGGATCAAAAAACTGGGCCTAAATCACTTATGTATTATTATGATGACCTCATTTATAATCAGTATTTTAGAAAACCTTTAGTTATCAATACCAATACTGCATTATTAATTAATTCAACGAAGACTAATCATTTCGCAATGCTATGGGAATTGCAACAATTGTGGGAAAATCCTCAGGTTTAACATAACCTTGTGACAATCAATAATCGTTACTCCTGTGACAGTCACACAATGCGTCCACTTTCTGGAAATCAATCGTTTGCCGTGAGAGAGTTGCTTTAGTTACAGATATCTTGGAAGTCAAGAATGGAGCAGAACATTAGATCCATATCGTGTTACAATTCTTAAGAGGTGATAAAAACTCTTACTAAGGAATAGTATTACTTGGAAAAAGATTGTGGAGAAATATGCAATAGTTATGGCAAGCCAGACTCAGTGAGACTGACGGTCATCTCTATAGCTGAAAGTAAAGTATTTCTTTGTATTTCCTCCGAGGTTGCATCCCACTTAGAGAAAAATAATATAATAATAATCTATATATATTAAAATGAAACCCGTTTTCCGTTGTCACGACATAGCATGAAAACGGCTTGACCGATTTGGCTGATTTTGATCTTGAAATGTTTGTGGAAGTCCAGGGAAGGTTTAAAACGTGTAAAACATAAATAATAAGAAAATAAAAACTGTTCCTAAACTCGGGAATTACCTTAATTAATTTACTTTTGACAGAACGAAGTCTGTCCGGGCAGCTAGTAAATAATAAATATCTTGGGACAATCTCACACAAGGTCATCTGATCCCAAACTAGGCAGAGCCTGTACTATGGTAACCAGACAACTGATAAACATACTTATATATTTATATATATGTTATAGATAAATAACACCCAGACACAGAACAATTAATGATCGTGCTCATCACACAAAGATTTGTCCTGGGTGGGGTCAACCACTAGACCAACAGGCCCGTCAAATATCTATTACATACTTAGGTTAAAGTTTATGAGTATTTGTGTAATTATGTTTACCTCCTCTTCACGCTCAAACGGCTGGAGCTAGTTTTATCCCGAAAATAATAAAGTACTTTCATTGCTGACTGTAAACTTATAGATTGCTAGTGTATCTCAAGATTTTGTAAAAGTAATTATATAGACAAAGAATTTTATCTCATACATTACGAGTTAATTGTTATAAACTTTCGTTATCTAATTAAGAACGATTGTACATAAAGAAAATACTAATGAACTATAATCGAGAACGATTAAATTCCTTTCAATCGAGACTAAATGAACACCTATTATATCGATTGTATTGAATATCGAGTTCAAGTTCAATGAATCGATTAACTATATTTAGATTTGTATAGAGATGTGATAAGGGCTCTATTATTCTATGGACTGGTACTATAATGCAAAGATTTATTTATAAAATCCAGTTTAATAGATATAGGTAATGAAATACTGGTAAGTAAATTTTCATTGTCGCTATATTATAATGTACTACCGTAAATTATGTTTGACGCAATTTTTTTGTTTTTGTTTATTTATTATAGTTTAGTTTAAGTTGTGTATTATGTGTGTGTGTTTTTTAAAATATATGTACTTTCTTAATTTTTCCAAAACACCATTGCCAATTATGAAGGAAAATATCGTGAAATCGCCAACCCGCAATGAGCTAGCATGGTGATCAATGCTCATTTCTTCCCTAAATGCCTAAATGGGAAGAGGCCTGTGGCCAGTAGTGGGACATTTATAGGCCGGTATGATTTTTTTTTTTATCTTTGAATTAACTAAGAATTTGAAACGGACATCTTAGCCGACGTGATAGTAGGATAAAGTTAAACAGGTATTTTTTTTCCGTCCGAACTAGTAGGGTTCATTAAGTGGCTCATCTTTTCAATTATTGATGTGGTTAAAAAGTTCTGATCTTGGAAGCTGACACTCATCAGTACATCATCGAAAATATTTTAAACAAACACCATCCAATAGATATTTACTCATGTCACAGGTGGCTAAACAAAGTCATACAAACAATGGTAGGTACCTACACGTATGTATGTATGTAGTGTAGGTCATACAAATATTTGGCATAACCCAGGGTCATAAGGTCGACAACCGGTTGAACTTGTAACCCTGAGCATGCCCTGAGCTGTCGCTTGTAGGTCATCATCAGGTCAACAAAGTAAAGGTTCTGGTTTTGAGTCAAGGTCAACCAAATCTACACTACTTAGTTAGAATTAGTTCTTCATTGATTGGAAGTTATTTTTTGTCTAATGTATTTAAACTGATTTTTAATTTAATTAACCATAAAAAATTTTTGATATACCTACTATTATGTTACTTAGTTTAAAGAATTAAAAATATATAATATATATAAATATTAAACTTTAATTAAGAATAATATCGTTGAGTTTTTAAATTCGGGAATGACATAATAAGTATTACGTAGGTACCTATTGTTAAAGTTATACCATAGTCTGTAATCTAAATTCTACTTAAACAGACTTTTAATAAATTGAGAACATTCTAGTTATTTTTTTCCAAGAAAAAAATGTTTTAGGAGGTTTACCGCAATCAGCCTGGACGCAGGCTTTGACCGCTTCACCGGACTTTATATAAAAATAGTATATTATCAAAACACTTAAGATACCTAAAGCTTTGTTTCACAAGAATTTTCCAACAGCACAAAGGCTCATTAGCCGCCACCTTTGTCTTGTAAATGTAGCTCTATTACAGCTTACGGCACGAAGGCAAGACTCCTCTGACATTTGTACTAACGATGAGGATGGCGTGGTTATATCAATAATGAATCTAAAACCATTATTTGATGCCATCGTGAGCTGCAGCTGAGCAAACCATTATGTGTATAAAGATGTAAGATGCTCGCCAGGGATGCACCTAGGTGGTACATTCTTTCAGTAATAAATTTTTTCGTTCAATATAAACACAATTAAGTGTGTAACTTCCGCTGCTTACTTTGCTTACAGACAGCGAGGCGACTGTTTTATTCTATGTATCTTTAATTTTGAATGTAAAATGTCTAACAAAAGTATTTTTTACAGTGCATCTGAAAACATACTTTGTAAATAAATGTTTAGAAGTGTTTTGAGAAGATATACAAAATCGAAAATAAATCAAAAAGCTTCTAAACTAAAAATTTTATTTATTCTGAAACTCTTAAACATAAACCGGATAAATAAAAAAAACGTACAAAAAATATGCGAGTGGCCTATGTTTGGAACGCTAAAGTTCATATTTCATTTATAATTCTAAAACAAATGCATTAAAATCTTAATGCAATGTGATTAGATAGTTTATCAAAGCTATAAAGCGGCTGAATAAAAACAAATCCATGTCCAAGATAATTCTATTTGACAAAAGACGACATTGTGTCTGCGAGCTATTCAAAGAATTTGGGGCAAAATAAATATTAACTTTAAATATTTTAATACAGAAATACACACGACATTTTGGACATTATTTATAGGAACAAAGGGTGCTCCAGAGAATGTGGTTTCGAGGAATTCAGCTGTTCTTGTGTACGTTTTAGAAAAACAGAATGGAATGTCATACGTTGTATCCAAATCATAGTTCATTTTTGAAAAAGCAAAGTTCGTTCCAAAAAACAAAATGAGAATTCATAGTGTCAAATTAATATCTGCATATTATTTAGTAATCTATGTTATATTTTGGGACAACTTACACACGGCTATCTGATCCCAAACTAGTAACTATATTAAAAAAAAAGAATAACTATAATATATTTTGTCAAGATGTAGTAATCCTTTTTTCTTTTTTCTCTTCAAAAAGTTTATTGCTTTTCATACTAAGCAGTAAGAACTGAGAATACAAGGCGAGTAAAACCGCGGGCTCAGCTAGTATTGCATAAATTAATTAGTAAATACAAAGTAATGATTATTAGTTTACCAAATACAAGCTCATAAAATAAAGAGAAACAAGTGAAAAAGATACGAAAGGTCACTGACCCTTAACCTTAAGATAGTTGGAATATTTGAGAAACAATGTGTTTTCTCGACAATTGCAGTGTCGGAGATATTTTAACACACTTATATGTTATTATGACACCGTTCCAAGTTAACCTCGTAAAGGCAACGCTAGAGAAACCGTTATCCCCTTTAGAATCACTTAAGTAACAGCTATTTGCCTAATAGATGCAAATTTGAGCTCCACAGTTTCAATGCCATTTTGCTAAATTGTGGACCCACGACACATTTTGCTTTTGATTTTGTTTTAACTGTAATTTAGAACCTTCTTTTTATTGGTAATTTACGAAACTGCACTCAAACAGTCGCTTTTTTGGTATGCTTGTTTATACATTGAGAATTGTCAAATAATAATATGCCGCGCGCGTGGCCAGAAATCGCCAAAGACAGAGAGTGGGATCTAAAATAGGCTAAAAAAAACATTTTCAGCTAGCTATTCTTTTAAAATATCTTATAATCACAAAATTGCTGATAATTATAAATTATAATCAATAAAAAATGTTTTTATTTCTAGTAATCCTAGAATAGGCGCTTTAGAAACGTTAACTTTAAAATTAATGACTCTAGGTGCGCGGTTCCAAAGTGTCATTCCTATGGAGAAGAACCGGCAAGAAACTCAATAAGTTACTTTTTTTAAAAAATAATTCAAGATCTATGTGCAAATTTTTACTTTTATCGATAGTATTATCCTGAATTTAATTATAGAAATCAACCAACATAACTAGTGAAAATAATATTTTCGAGCATTTTTTACCAGTGAAGTCCGTCCCTGCTGTCAAATGCACTTATAGGGAGCACCGAATTAAAGGAGAAGTGAAATGAATTGATGGACGTTAAACAGCGTTATTATTTATTAAACAAGTGAAGTATTGGTCGGAGTTTATGAGGGGAAAACGAAAGTCCAAGTTGTATACACGATAAAATAAATCATCGATGTTTTTTTTTTTTTATAAAATGACGCCCGCACTAAGAAATTTAATCCTTGTGTCGCGGGGGTTTCACAAACATTCAAATCACATGCACAAAGAACACCCAGACTTGACACAAGCATTTGTGGTTCACTCAAATGCTTGTCTCATGCGGGGATCGAACCCGCAGCAAGTCGCGCACAGTGGTAATTAGCGTGGTGACCTATACCACTCGACTATCCGTGCAGTCTCAATTATTTACGTTTATGATTCAGCCTTTGATCTGTTGTATTTATAAATGTAACTTAAATAAGTTATTAGTAATGATTTACCATCATAAATATCGAAACACGTCGATATGTTTTACGATTGCGTCTGCGTATGTACCTTTATATTGCGTATGTATTGATCACAGGCTTATGTAATTCTTGGGCAACAGATTCCTCGAATTTCGTTTAGGAGTTTTTGTGTAAAAATTTTAACTTTCGCATTGTGTTATTCCGACTAGCCTGCGCTAAAAACTGCTTAACCCCTGGAGTTTTCAAACAGTACCAAAATTCAAAACGCGTGGAGTGTATATCTTTAATTTAAGACGGATAAATAAGAGCCCACAATCAACTCAGCCTATCGCGGTCCACTGCTAGACCTGGGCCTCTGCGCCACAAAATCCAGTCCTCAATTGGAGATGTGTTGTGGTTCAACGTCATTAAGGTATTTTTCCTAGACGTAATCACCATGTTGGGCAAGTGGGTGACCACAGTCTACTTTAAGTTCTTTACGACAACGCTGCTGCCCATTCTCCTTATTTCTAAAACCCTTACTCGCCTTTTACGACACCCACGATAAGATAGAGGAAGATTCTATTCTATGCCGAATTCCACGACAGTAGACCACTGCTCACTCTTCAGCCGCTTTATCTTGGCGTGCCTGAAAAGCGATACAAGATATTGTCGTCTCTTTCTCATCCACTGATTACGTGAACTTGCATCTCACACAAACTATCTTGTTTCTTTTCAGACTGTCCAAGAATCGTCGGCCGTAGTGTAATCGCTTGTACAAGACACATCAGCCTCCCCTAGCCAAGTGACATTTCTACAAGCGTTAACGATGATAGAAATCGCAAATGACATTAAATATATGGAAATGACATTTGTTTTCGATAAGTCACGTGACTTAGACTTGTCACTTTCATGTCATCTAAGCGATTTCTATCATCGTTAACGCTTGTAGAAATGTCACTTGGCTAGAGGGGCAGTTCTCCTAAGCAAGTCGTCTCCCACGTATTAAGTGCACATACAAATGCACATTTCTTGTAGTTTACGTAACAAATTAATCATGTGCTAGACAGGTGACGGCTGTATATAAATTGCGACTATCTCAAAACAATCGTGTGAATCTTTTTGTCAGCATTCTCTTTAAACAAAATATTTTTAATGGAACTTCGTGGTTACTTCATTCATTTTATATATCGTTTCCGTGCTGGCCTAAAAACAAATACTTTATATGATGTAATTAGATACCAGTAGTAGAGTAAAGGTGTATTATGTAACTAATTATATGTAATTACTGTCTTAATATTTAATTTTCACATGATAATTTTCGTCATAAAGAATAAAGAGTGGTATGCAGTAGCATTACATTTACTTACACAACTAGAAATTTGTTTTTGAAATTGCTTTTGTTTAGGTATACTCCTCATGTTTTATTGTTATTTTGTGACCATTCTTATATTTTAATGTAGTAAAACTTATAAAATAATTAGTACTAGCTGCGCCTCGTGGTGTATCAGATTACTTTACTAAAAGTAGCCTATATGTAAATAACTCACAGCTACCACCATACCACATTTTATCAAAATTGGCTCCGTTGTTTCAGTGTGAAGAAGTAACAAGCATACAGACATACACAAACATTCGCGTATATAAAATAAGTTTTTGTTAACATAGATTGACTGCAATGTTCAATATTGGTCTAAAACTCTCTTTAAATCTTATATAATTAGCAAAAGTAACATATAAAGAAGCATTCCACTGGGATTTTTCATTGCTTAGATTTGCGGTAAGCTCGGTAACCGCTGAACTAATTACCGTAATAACGGGTTTTACCGCTTAATCATAACTTTCCAGGATAATTGCTACAATGCAGTTTGTTTACAAACGTATCTCTAACAGTAACTTGACCTATTTAATAAACTGTTAAGATTAGGTATTTTTCCATGAAAAGACAAATTATAATGGCGTTTTTTTACATATTATCGTCATATTTAAACTTATGTTTGTATGAAGAATTCATTTTCTTAAAAAAAAAAAATTAAGTTGTATTTTCCTTGAGAAAAGATGTTCAGTTTTATGCACCTGATTACCTCATTGAATAAACGTACTCCTTAAAAAATAATCCTGTATACCTAATTTATATACATACCTATATGTATCAGAATTGAGATCATCATGTTTGTGTCATGTTGACGATTTTAGTAGTAAATTAATTTGAATTCTTAACATCTAGTCTACATTTTGACAGCCAAGGCCATCGTGTACAGCCAGATGTGTGTCAATCAATTGTCACTGTGACAATTAATTCACCAATTAGCTTCCTATGACCATCTGTCAGGTTCAACGACCGATTAGGACCGAAGTTCGCGTCGTTTTCACGACGTCACGAGTTGATGTTGTTTATTTCTTTAATTTAGATTTCATTTATGGGTCACTCTATGTTGTTATGTAGTATTTTTTTCTTTTATTTAGATAGAGTTTATAAGGGGCTTTACTTTCTTTTTTCATTAAATTATTATTGCATTTTTCTTTATCGATCTCAACCTAATTATTTTAAACAAGAATGAAGAAACCTTTCATCTAACATAGAACCGAACTAAAAACCTCAATACTAACACTCGTAAACCCAACCTTTACATCAACACACTACACAGTGCAATCAATGATAATAACCGACAATCACCCTTTCTCGCAGTAAAATGCAGCTTCCGTAGAAAACGGGCAGTTCCCGAGATTGATGCTTACAGACCAACAGACAATGCCCTTTCTCAACACAATTACGTGAAAGCTCTTTATTTAGTTTTAATGTTGTACATTGTTATTATAATTCCGTTTCTTTTGAACTTTGTAACCAAAGATTCAATGGTGGGTAAATAAAACTGCGCTTTTAAAGTTCTATTAAGTGTTTTTTTACTATTATACAATATTTTAATTATTTTAGCGCACTGTTAGCAAAGTTTTTAATCAAAACTAATTTAGTAATAAGTTAACCCTAGTAACTGCCAACAGTTATTGTATAAGTATTCAAGCATTTACATTATACATAGGTACATAGTTTTTTTTAACATATTATTTAACTTACCTATTTCTCTGCTTAACCATAGGAGTTATGATATCGATACCTACATACAACGCCGACATTTACATTATATAAAACGCATCGTTACCTAAGCGCTATTGTAGTTTCAGCGAGCCTTTTATTTCATACATTCCATACAAAAATCACACGTGTTTGGTTTTAACTTCCATTCAAATCGAAAAGAATGAGTCTCTTGTTTTTTCAGATTTTTTTTCAACTTTTCAAAATAGTTCGCACACTAAAAAAAAATCTTATGAATATTATAGAATCAGAGAAATAAGTGAACGTAATAAAGACAATGTGAAGGTTAAAAACGTTTAACGATTAACCTTCAACCATAATAGTATATTTATTTTTGAGAAAAGTGTGTTTAAAATCATTTTTCATTAATTATTTAGTTATTTTTGTATTGGCAAAGCACTAATAAACGTATCTTAAACATACCTATTATTCAAATAATAAAAATATAAATGATTTAAAAAAAGTACTGAATGCTTTGCAACTAAAAATTTGTACCTAGTAGTCGATTAAAAGTTTTCTTTCGGCGATTACATATTTCGACCCAGACGAGCAATAAAAAATAATACGGTTGTTTTTATTTATGTGTCTAGGTGGCCAGTTAGCTGCAGTTTTTTAGTCGATTGCTTTCGATATTTGAAATTGATTGATTGATATTCGTTCCAACTGTCAATAAATATCAATATGATCGATGATAATAATAAATATTTATTATGTTTTTTTGAGCATTTGAATAAAGAATACTAAAGTCAGCCATCTTAAATTAAAATTATTTTGATTCTTCAATGCAATTTTGTGTGTTGTGGTTATTTAATGTTGTATGTATGGTTTATTTTTAAAGGCTAAAAATGTTTTGTATTATACAGTCTTTTTTACGTATCGCTGCACCTTCATACAATAAAACGTAAAGAGTCTTTCCATCCAAATAAAAAATTCAACAGGAATATTATGAGTTACATTACAAGTTCCCAGTGGCTAATACTTAAAATACCAGTGCGATACTTGACACATTAGTGCGAGACGATGAAAATTAACACTAATTGGGTCACAGATAATGTTACATACTTTTTATAGTTGTCTCTGGATATGTGATGCAGTGTAACAGTGTAAAACGAGACTGAAATCTTAGTCAGTTCTGCATGTTTATTTAAAGAGACCTTTAAACTGCTTCTATCAAGTTTGATGACTCTTACCCCGAATACTGAGACGATAATTAACTTTAAGATGTTCTTAAATATCTATCTGTCGCTACTTCACACCTTACAGTGACAGAGACAGCATGAGACTTAACGGCGGCTTTAAAGTGATTGACGTTTTAGTATTTTGCCATTAAGGTGGTTTAGTTAAACCTCGAGGTAAGGAGATGTTCTTTTGATATAAGTTTAAATAATATATTATCTTTGAATCTGTGCCTAGTCCTGTACCTATCCGTCTGTTGACGGATAAAAGAACGTGACGGACGAAAGGGATGAACCGATTATGATGCTGTTTACTTTCTTCGCTAAAATTTTTGAAGAATTGTTTAGCGCAGCAGTTTGAAAAATAGCAAAATGAGGTGTTCTAAAATTCCCGAATATTTTAAATATTATTTTTTAAAGTTTTTGGGGGTTATGTCAATTAATGTATGTAAGGTGGCTATAATGAAAAATTCAGGACATTTGAATGTGCGTGTAACTGATTGAATGTTTGTGCGTGTGAATGTTGCATCAATGTGTTATGTATTCTTCACGATAATTGAACAACAGTATCAGGTGAACAACTGTATGAAATTTACAAATAATGTGTTAATTACCCCGGTATCATTTCCTTACGCACTACCTAATCATTAAATTAGCTAGAGCCGAACGAACTTTGACTTATTGGCTATACAATAATATAATTAATTTTGTAAAACCATTTTTGATAAATCTTCTTAATTGTTAAGTCGTCGAAAGGTAACCACAGGTTAGATTGCACTAGTAAATGTTTTTATTTTAGTAATTAAACATAAACAATATTATTAAATTCAGCCCAGAGATTTCCTTCTCTATACGAAATAAGGGATTTGCCCAGCAGTGGGACAGGTATAGAACGATATCGTTATTTCAACATATAATTTTGTGCAAGTGTAACTATTATAAGGTAGATAATCTATCAACATTGAAGCCCGGTTTCTACTGCGAAAGGGTAATGAGCGGGAAATGGTTATGCGGAGCGGACTCCTGTAAATGAAATGGGTTTACACGCTCGGCTCTTTCCGTCCGACTATTTGTTGGTGGAAATACAAGTATGCAGTTTGCGTTTGCGAGTTTAACGAAGCCATTAATGGGTCCGTTCCGCTCGCGGTGGAAACCGAGCTTAATCTGCACGAAAGTGTAAATTCGCAGAAGTATAAATTCCACATTGAAACAATATCGCAACGAAAACCGTGTTAAACAAAAAATTTAGTCACGTGCCATAAATATTTTATAATCGTAAACGTTTTCCACAAAGGTAAGGCTTTTCATAGCAACAAAATATAATATAAGCATATTAAACAATAAGGCCGTTTGTACACGGGGCGACGCAACTCTCCGACACCCAACAATTATTGAAGCACCAAAGAAACTTTATCGCCATACAAACTCATCGGTGGCCATTAGACGATCAACCTGGCAATACCTAATAGTGCAATGTATGACATTGGTTAGTATTTTTTTTTTAATATTACTAGCAATGTGGGTTGAACATTACTAGTAATCTCGTTAAACGTCGTGCTAAGCTAAGATGCTTGTGTTACGAGTGGGTTCACGTTGGAAGTGTAATGGGTGGGATTCGAACCCGCAACCACATGGTCGCAAGTCCAACACCCTAGCCATTACGCTTGCGCCGCGCACCGCTTTTAATTTTTTAATGTAATTATTGTAAAGTTGATTGATGTTTGATTGGATAGGATCAAGAATTACCCAGATATTTTGATTGTTGTCATCAATCTAAGGTCACAGATTGAACTGGTGTCAAATTTATTGTCTAATGGCCGCCACAGAGGGTCACATGGTACGCGTCGTTAGATACTAAAGTCGTCGGATATCGGAGACTTTCGTCGCCTCGTGTGTGAACGGCCTACCACATAAAAAGTTGTTGCTACTTCCGCGCTATTTTATTGCTATTGTATTTAAGGAAATAGTTCCTTACTGGGAAATAAGTGTGAATTGTAACGAAAACGCATATTCGCAGTTTATGTTATGTGAAAATATACAATCGATTTGTCGCGTATTTGTGTTGCACGACAGTAAACGATGATTTTTTATTTATATTTTTTGCTTGTAGTTTTAAATATATTATAGTGTATCCTGTAATATTTATGTAGTCCCTTGTGTTTATAGCCTCATATCTTGTCTTATTAGATAAGACTAAGATAAATCTTTGCCATGTAACTTATCTTAACAATTTTTATAGAATTTGCACATCTTCAAAATTATTGTATTTACATTTAGTTTATTTTTTATTTAAGCTACAAATTAGGTACATAGTTATCGAATACATTATGTTTTCATGAGTTGAAACCCGTTGGATTACTCAATAATATCAAGTTGACAACATAATACTCATCGCGAAACTAATGCAGAGCTCCGGAACACAACATGCAATTCAATCACAATTGAATGATCTTGAACTGGCAATTAATTTTCAATATCGTCTGGATTGACGGATCGCTTATCAGCCAATGAAACTGATTACTTCACAATGCACGAGTTGAATAACGCATGTGTACTTTGACGCCATATTTGTTTTTTGGAATCGAATATCATTTGAAATAAATTTGTTTCGTCATAATAGGGTATGTAATACATCGCATTTGCGGAAGACAGTGATGTTGGGATGCATCAGTACTTGTAATACTGTCATTGGCTATCATAAACAGTGAAGAGCCATAAAGAAGAAAAAAAAAAATGTAATAATGTCACTTTCATGAATCGAATGCAATTTGAAATTTGACAACGTCAATTATTAGTTCTTTTACTACTTATTTATAATTATTTATTGAATTGTGCCAGGATTTTTTTGATTAATGCGTAACTTTGAATTATTGATAATGTAGTTGTGTGATTAATTCGCGCTTTTGTTGTCGATAATTCTTAACAGTTCGATAGTTTCCCATAATTTGTTAGTTACGATTGTCGATTTTACCTCTTCCTCGCTATTACTTTCGTTGACTAGAAAACTAGTGTGTATGGAAGTAATATTGAATTGTACAGTACCATGCAATGAAATACGGCGCTAGCGTTTTAGTTTAGTTTAAAATACTCTTATACGCTGTCGCATTTCCTAGGTTCTAATAAATATTATTTACGCAATTGTTACGCATAATTTTATAGCTATTTCTATATTACAGCCATAAACTATAATTTACAGAAATACTGACAACTTCTATGGTATAAACTAGTTATATATTATGTTTGATCATAATTTTGCGTAATATTTCTTATAGTATAGACCAGATTTATTGGATTAGCAGTAATTTAGGTAGGTAAAGCTGTTTATAGTTGAAGTTTTAGATTTTACTGTAGTTTTTTGAAGGGTCTTGTGTCCATTTACATATAAATTCTGTTTTAAAGGCTGTATCACGATTTGAGCTTTTAGCTTTCATGCATCAAAGTTTTTAGGACATCAAAAGAAGAAGATATTTTTAAAATAATACTTATGTAAGTATATTTGAATCCTTACATTATTTCTATGTTTACCTTTACATGAAAAAGTCGATCTCGCTGTATGTGCGCTGAGTATGCTGAGATCTTCTAAACTAAGTAACGGATTTTAATGCAGTTTTCAGAAATAAATAAAGTGATTCAGGTAGAAGGTGTTTGTGTATAATTATAGGCATCTATTATACTGCTACCCTTGCGAAGTCTGGACGCCGCTTTTAGGTAATCAAATAAGTGTACAGTCCACCTTTAATATTTGTGGAGAAAATAAATAATCATTTCTAAGTCAACAAATTTATACGGGACCAACTTCGGGGTATACTCTTTTCAATAAAAAAAAATATTATCAAAATCTTACTACCTACTCTGTAAAAAGTTATGGATGGTCATACATAAAAAAAAATATACGCGTCGACTTGAGAGCCTTCTTCGTTTTTTCGTCGGTTAAAAAGGGGGAACATGTAATATAATTATTATTTTTGATGTGCTTCTTGACGTTTTAAAACTTTATTTTGGCGCATTAACAGTCTACCACGGAATCGTTTGTAATTTTATCAGTCAAATGTCAGCCAACGTGTGCGGGGTCAAGGCGCTGATAACATAGTGTTGTACCGGCTTATCGCGAAGAAATGTTGGGTCAATATGATGCGGTAACTTTTTGTGGTGAATGAGTATAACCCTAGTGATGGGATGTTATCGATAGTTGAGTCGGTTGTACAAGTGTTATGTAAGGCCGGAAATGCGTTTGTTTTCAATTAGGACAGTTGTTTATTATACTATTGATATTTGATAATATTCTTCGTTTTCTTTGCTTGACATTTGGTTTTACATCAAACAAGTTTTTTTAGCATGATGTGGCCATATTTTCGGAAATTAATATGACTAATTCTAAAACTTTAGTTTGTAATAGGTTTGGACAATTGTGTAAAAGTAGGTATATAAAATAAATTATTAGGAGGTTTAAAATTAATTTCGACTGATATTTTTATTTTGACTTATTGACATAAATTTTAGTGATATGTATTTTTATCTTTGCAATTAAAATACTTGCGCTTTTGCGTCAATATTGTAACTAAAACACGCAATATTTTAATGGAAACGAGTTTTTATTGCCTTTTAAGATAAGCCATTTCAATTAATTATACCTAAATAATGTTCTTGCCTTAGTAAGTTTTAAAAGCATGTTCTATTCATAACGAAATAAAGATACTAAACTAAGTAAAAGCCAGAAATTAAATAATTAATGAGAGCATAATGGAGAAAAACTTTAGAAAATTCATCTTTTCCATATTTATTTATGAGTTTTAAACGCTTATAAGGTTTCGTATTAGTTATAAATAAATACTGCACCAAATAGGTACTTAACATTAAAAAAAAAAAATCCAGTCTAACTATACTTTATATAAGTCCTGCGTATGTTTCACGTTTGCAAGTACAGGTCTGTACGTAGGTAGGTATAATAAGTATTTTTGAATAATGTTTATTTGTATAAATCATTCATGTATTAACTTCCCTGTGCCCAAAAATCTGTTAGTAATATATTATGTAGCAGATATTATTTAAATGAGATATATGCAGATTTACAATATGTAAATAAAATATAATTTTAAATAAAATGAGTTGCACTAAAATTATTGTTAACGAGTAAGTCTAAATATGTTCCTAAATATAAAATTCATAATTATATAAAAACAATAATATCACTTACCAAAAATAATATTCCGACCGGCAAACTAGCCCAAAATGCAGCACAATGTATCCGCAGACATTTTAAATAAAAACTTTTTAGCTCAAAATAACAAGGTAAGCACCTAAGCACCTCACTAAACACTGTCACAGTCAAAACAAAGTCGATAAAAAATAAAGCAATTGTTAAAAAAGTCGAAACTCAAAAAAACTCAAATTTATCGTGTCTATGTTCGATGCGTTCGAGATTTGAAAGTGCGCGGGAATCAACGCGCGTTCGTAAGGCGCGCTGTGCATTCACCGACTGACACGATGTTTCGTTATGCCCGTAGTCGGCTCAACCCGATGGTTCACAGAGTGGAATTAAAAAATTGGAGGGACCGTACACCCACACCGCAACGGATGTTCGCTGTTTATTATTTCTATGACGTTGACAAAACTTTGCTAAACATAAATAGGTATTTTATTTAAATGTAAACAGATGTTTCCGTTAAAATCCAAAGTAATCAAAAATAAACCCAAACAAAACATGTAAACCGAAAACCTAAATTTTAACAAACTTATTTGTTTACTATGATACAATGGAAACTACAACTATCAATTCAAGAAATAACACATATTGCGGAAGTTGTAGGCATCAGCATAGTTAAGTTGTGAGCTACTACTCAATAGATGTCACTACTGTCGATAAAGTTCGACTTTTAGTTCATCTACTCGACAACAGATGGCAGTGTTCACTGTCCACCCGCAAAAAAAAAACTACTACATAGCATCTATTCATTATTTTATGGTACCATGATCAAAGTATTCATATACACGACATCTACTGGTTAATTGATGAGTATTATACAAATTGTTTGAACATTATGGAAGTGACCTAATCGTAAATTGTTTTGCATTTTCAAACCAGATCATTCTGGTCTTGTGTAGTAAGATACGAATTTAGATTAAGATGATTAACATAGAGCTGATGTAGGATTACAAATAGGTGAATAGTTAGATACTTGTAATTGCCTTTTTTATCTTACTAGCTATGTGGGTCGCACAATTATACTGGTATTCTTGTTAACACCTTGTTTTAGCTAAATTCTTGTTACTAGTGGGTTCACGTCGGTAGTGCAATGGGTGTGATTCGAACCCGCGACCACTTGATCGGAAAGCCGATACCCTAGCCATTAGGCTACACTCTACAGGCTCTTCAATTCAGGTAAGTACTTGAATGCTGTTTTGTTTGAAAAAATGATTCTATTTCTAGTACAGGTCTATAGAATGTCCTACTGGGTTCAGGCCTCTTCTCATAAAGGAATAATGAGGTTTAATAACTTTTGAAGCAGTCACATTGGTAGTTGACTATAATTGGTTCAGACCTGCAATCTTTTATTCACAAATCTGTACCTTGCATCTCTAGGCCACCACGAAATGACTTGTTGTTCAAAATACATCATTCTTCACTTTTTTCTCTGTTCTAAAAAAAATCATCGTCAATTGCAAAAACGGTAGTTCACTTTTGTTTTAGTTGGAATCAAAGAGGATATAAATAAATATACCTCATGTATGTGAATTTATACTAAGAGATGCATTTATGCATATACACTTTACCTACTTGTTCCTTTAAACAAACATTTAGGTTGATAGCATTGACTAATAAAAATCAATTAATAAATTAAGAATTTCCCTGCGCGGCCCTGCTTAGGAAAATTCCCGACTTTTTAGACCTTTGATGCCACGAGACAATAATTATTAACTATGAATACTATGACCTAATGGATTGTTCATCATTTGATTTGTCATTAACGATTTTGTAATGGCATTACCAATTTTATTGCAAGCACATACATACATATTTAAAGATTATTAACGCTGTTAATCGATTGTAGAATGAGTATCTTAGCAAAGCATCTTCTAATATTCATGTAAAAAGCGATTATGCCATAGATGCGCTGTTTGGCTCAAAAACAGTACTTAGGTACCAAGTTACCAACCTTAAAAATACCATCAAACACTTTTCTTAAAAATTAGCATACAAGACTGCTTGTTTTATTCTGAAAAAATATAGTCATGAATTATGATTCTTCAGGATAATATTTGATTATATAATATGAGTTTCTTTTTCTTCAAGAAAACGGAATCCTGTGTCTGCTAAATGAATGTCTTTTAATTTGCAATAAGATTGTATTGGAATTAAAATAACATCAAAAGCAACCCCCGCGTCACAAATTAGAGTGACGAGAAAAATTATGGACGTTATGAGAGGGTAGATGTTTCAATAAGGAATACGTATCATCCAAATTTCTGAATAAAAACAATCAACTCAATTCCACAGCATGTTAAACAACAATTACAGTATTTAAAAAATCAAATTACAGAAATAGGTTATCGGCATCGTTGTAAACGTCCAACCTGCTCATAAATAAGTTAAATATAAACTCACTGTTAACAACAACGCAGTTAATGGTCCTTAAACCTAATTCCTAACTGGTTACGTGACTACGTTTGTGTTGGTACGGTTTGATTTGCTATTGCGAAGTAGCATGAAACAGGGAAAATACATTTGAATGTTAAGATTGATATACTTACATGTATTTGGAATAGGCGTGTTACCACTTTATCGTGCTCGGATCAAAATTGTAAAAATTTAACACCACGCAAATGTTTATCACGCGAGGATTGAGTACACACTCTGTTGCAATTGACGAAAAATCGTAGAACAAACAGGCCCTTACCGATAGGGATATCTATCCGAAAGAGGAGAAAACCATACCCTTCCGGTTACAACCTGTAGAGAATGCATTCAGAAAAGTCTACTTTTATGTTCTTCTTCTTTTCGTGTCGATAATAGAAAGATGTATTATACTACATTGGCCCAATATGTAGCGGCATTAATGGAGGCATCACTGGCGCGTTAAGTCATCCAAAGTGCAGCGGAAACATTGGGCAATTCATCAGGTGGGAGATAGTCTGACTGGGAGCACCACACTCAAAATTGGTATCCGTAGTATTGGTGTTT
This sequence comes from Plusia festucae, assembly GCA_950381575.1. Classification (NCBI taxonomy): domain Eukaryota; kingdom Metazoa; phylum Arthropoda; class Insecta; order Lepidoptera; family Noctuidae; genus Plusia; species Plusia festucae. The sequence goes on from OX494447.1 coordinate 11,498,515, forward strand.
CCCCATTTGGAAAGGTCGTGTTCACAGTGGCCTACCTGGGTTCGCAGTCGATTGAGTGCTGTCCAGACAGGCCACTGCAAATCACTTCCGGATGGTTACTACTTGGTACTGGTACTTTTATAAGAAAAATGAAAATTAGAATTAGAATTTTTCTATGTACCTAACTGTGATGTGCATGAAGTATTCAATAAATAAATTAGGGTTCCCCATGGGTACAACATTCTAAAACAAGCAGGACGAAGTCACAGAGGACACTAAGTTCACTAGGTATATGTCTAACCTACCTACTCCAAATATTAGATTTGTACCTCTTCTGTTGCCTTTTGATGTTATCACACGATTTCCTTGAAATTACAAAACGTTCCCATAAATATCAACAAGAATTTCGATTCTTATCCCACGGAAGAATCGATTCAAAACCAATTTAAACCTCCATTAGTTGTGATTAATACAATCAGTTTTTCTAAAAAATCATGAATAATCATGAGTGTTGAATATTTCTCAGTTTTTTTACGAGCTCACAATCTTGTTTTATTTTAATCGAAACTAGTTTTTAGTTTAATTTCCGTTGTGGTTTTCGATAAAGTAATAATAATATGCTCTTCGGTTAGTTTAATATTAAAATAAATATGAATGAACATTATGATTGCATCAACTAGTACAGCCTCAGGTAGAATCTTATGCTAAGGTGACGGCTAGGTATCCGCTATGAATAATATGAGATTACCTGAATTAAGCCTTGGGTAGTTACTATACTGCCGATGTAACTTGGCTGAGTCGAAAAAAGATACAAGATATTGCCATCTCTTTCTCACCCTCGATAATGTGTGCTTGCATCTCATGTAAACTGTCTTGTACTTCTTTTCAGACTCGTAATGTTACATCGGCCATACTGTACAAACACGTTGACTGGACGGATAGCCGAGTGGTATCAGTCATGGTGTAGTCACCACGCTAACTCCCACTGCGTCATGCCGTGATTTCGATCCTCGCCATAGATAAAATAAAAGAGATATATTTCTGTGAATCCTCGACTAGGGCAAGCATGTTTGCGATCCACATGTTTTTTCCTTAATCTTGGTGTCCTTTTTGCATTAGATTCAATATTGTGAACCTGCTCGTGATAGAAGGTTTAATTGCCATAGTAGGTATCTACTGTACCTATATATTTTAATGCGTGGCAGTATCTTCTTCATTGAATTATAGGTACAGATTCGCAATCTCTGTGTTATTCATCTACAATTCGCCGCAGTCCATAATTCATCAACAAAAAGTTAAGGTCAAATGAAGCACGATAAACATTGGCAATACATGGACATGAGATAAAATCACATCGTAGCTACCTATAAAGATAAAGATTACATTTATTTTAAGGTTAGGTTCCAGGTAGAAACCCGTCAATAGTAGGTATCTAATCATTTTTTTTATTAAACTGCGTTCTGGGAAGAGGACATAAAAACGAAACATTAAAAAAGTAGGAATCTGCTACTCATGCTGCGTTAACCGGTAAATGGGTTGTGGAGGACAGACAAGGCAGACGTTCTATTAAAATAAAATTTTCAGCTTGACGCCGACCCCATAGTTTGAGAAATCAGAAAAAAGTAAGCTGGACAGAAAAAAAGCAGAATGCAATTTTAGTAACCAGATAGCATCCAGTTTATCTTATCCAAAAGAAATAAAGTCGGTGTAAGATTTTTGTTTACTCCCAAGGCTCTAGTTAACACGGTCATATGGCAAACACCTGAGGCAATTGATGCTCTGACGTTATCCTAATCATTTAATAAACAAACATGTAATAAAACAGGTACTAAAAGACTAGACGACATTCCTATTCACGCACTCGAGTAGGTACCTACTATATCTAAGGTATTTCCTTTATATTTCAAACTAGATGACCCGTGTCCTCTTCATTGGGCATCAAACATCATCAAATTACCCATTGCACTCTGATTTTGGAATAAAGTAGCTTTCTACTGGAGAAAGAATTTTCAAAATAGGTTATGTAGTTCCAGAGATAACTTACTACAAACAAATTTACAAACTTTACCTCCTTTTAATATTATGAGTAGTATTGTCTTCCGGGCCTGTACTCTTCGGCCGCTGTATCCTGGCGAGCCTAAAAAGCGATACAAGATATTGTCGTCTCTTTCTCATCCACTGGTTATGTGAACTTGCATCTCACGCCAACTGTCTTGTAGCTTTTTTCCGACTCTCCAAGATCCGTCGGCCGCATTGTACTGACCTATTAGTAGGACTCTTGCCATTGTGGAAGCGAGACAGCAGTAACCACGCGTAGCGTTATCTCGCTTACCAACAACAGTCCTAAAAAACTCGCAGATTATTGGAAGGACTGTCATATTACTCTATTAAAAAACTTGATCCCAGTAAATACGATTAAAGTTCCCAGTAAACCAGTTTTAATTCTATTGATAGTCAACGCGTCAACAGACAATTACAGAGCTGCGAATGAATAAAGATTATGTTACAATAATATTACGCTTAGATTTAGTTTCAATTAATCTATACATAATAATGGTGTAATAAGAAAATTATATGTAATTCCATCAACTAGTGATACATTTTTAATGTGGGGTAATAGATATTTCCGCGCTGACACAACTCAATCTATTTGGAAAATTCTTTCACTTCTTGACATTACTTGTTGATCCCCGCGGTTTTTCGCGTGTAATTCCGGTTTCCGCACCTTAATTGTATAAAGCGGCGGTAGCCTAATGGCTAGGGCGTCGTACTTGCGATCATGTGGTTGCGGGTTCGAATCCCATCCATTACACTACCGACGTGAACCCACTCGTAACACAAGCATCTTAGCTTAGCACGAGGGGTTAACGAGATTACTAGTAATGTGCGACCCACATTGCTAGTAATCTTTAAAAAAAAAAAAAAAATATATATGCCTATGCGCTATTCCAGGTTGTCAAGTCTACCTGTCTCAATTTCATCGAAATCCGAACAATCATTTTTTACTAGCAATATGGGTCGCATTCTGGCGCATATCTATCCAAATTTTCCTTGTATATATGGAAGATTAGAACTTAAGAATAAGATTGCTGCCTGTGAAAGAGAAGGCTTTTATTTTTGTAACTTAGTAAATCCATGGCAGCGGACAAAATCTAGTGTCTATTGTAGGTTATGATTCAGCCTGAACTTTAGTATCCAAATGACTCATTTCTTACTGACCAAGCATAGCTAAACAAGTACGAGTTAGGTTTGTTACACGTATACTTGCTATAACATAGATTTCTTCTAACAAACGCAGCGACAGTACTGCATAACGTTTAAAAAATATCGTTCTCTAATCGATTTCCAAGTAAACGTCTCAATAACGATTTAATACGGAGTATTTAAGAGAATTAGTTTCGCATCAACTGGTTGGTCGGTCGACCGGTTCTTCGGACCAACCAGCTGTATTTCAATTAAATTGAAGTCTTTTAAACATTTTATGGTATTAGGTACTGTTGAGCCCTGAACTAGGTACTGAAGGTTGAATGACGTAAGTGGCTAGAGTTTGAGACTCGGTGTAATTCTTGCCATGGTTACCTATAATCTAATTAATTCAATACCCAGGTAAATATATTAAATAAAGTTGCTCAAAAGAAATATGTATCATGTATAATTTAATTTTAAGTTTCGTTCGGGTTGTTGTTTATTTTCCTTGCCAAAGTCAGGGTTAGACAAACAAGTGAATAAAACAAGTGTTATCAACACTTGTATTCCTAACCTTGACTTTGGCAGAATCTTCGAAAACCCGACGGAGCCATAATCACCAAAATTGAATTGAATTGTTTCGGAAGGTGATTTTAGTTCCAAATGTACCTTTTGTAAATGATGAGCAGTCCTCATTAACCGTCTTGATTTACTGAACGTAGTTATTTAAATTTCATCGTATTGGTCCATATTCTTAAGCAAGATGTCTTTAAGCCATATTTTTTTAGAAGAAAGTCGGAATCTAAATACTTGGTATCTTTTGCGTACCATTTTCCCAAGCTATATTGGGGTTGACTTCCAATCTCACCGAATTCAGTTGAATACAGTATTTTACATGGAGTGACTCTTATCTGACCTCGGCAAACCAGTCAACGTGATTACTCAGTATATCTGGTAGTGATATTTTACTTTATTTGCATGTCATTTTCTACTTTTGTTGTTTTTGCATGATTGTTTATTACTTTATCTACATTTGTTTAATTATTTTCGTGAGAAGAGTTCATATTTTTTTTAAGATTATCCGAGATCCCGATCGATCCTTAGAATGCGCGTGAGTACAACGTTAAATTTAAAATATATATACTTTATCTACATTATTTTTTTGTATGTCAAAAACGAAATCAACAAATTCGTTCACAGTAAGATAAGTCTAATTAAACGAGTGTTAATTGTAAGCAATTATAATGTAAATTATACTTAATGTGCCAATTAATTGTTTAGTTTTAGCATGTTTAAGATAATTTAATTTGTTAAGATCGGTTCTTTAGATAGTCATGCCAAGAGAAACTGTTACTTAATGTTAAATGAGAGATGGGCACAAAAATAAATATTGTCACATCAAATACATATTCAAGAGGGGAAGCTGCCGGACATTTGTCTCTACAATCACATTCTGTTTTTTGCGTTATGGAATCACTTCTAGATTTTTGGACAAAAAACTAGGTTTACTTTGTGGCTTTTAATATTGTTTTTCTTTGTTAAACTTTTCGAAAATCAGAAATAATGCCACTAGGTTATGTAACACCCTAACTAAACGAAGCTTAATGTTGTAGGTATAAGGGTCAACGTTGACCAAGAGCCGTAAAGACCCTTATTTTAGATAGAAAATGTAAAAAAATGGTCAAATTCGGTTAAACCTTATTATAAAATCACTTTTTTTATACGGATTGTGAATTTTTTTACCTACCTAATACTCAAACAACCCATCAACAACTTTGTTAACTTATCCATAGATTATATAGAATAGACATAGATATTTTCAGTGTTATCAGTAAATCGTTGTAGTTACGCTTCTGGTCTGCGGTGAACGTTGCAATGAATCATGCGGTGCGGCAAACCCCATTAAACATACAGGCCTGCTATAGCCCCTATATCATGTTCGTAGCTATCGTATAAAATATTTCCGTAGCTATAATCTAGCTTTTCACAGAAAAACATATTATATCCTGTAATGCAGTTTGTTCAGTATTGAAACGTAAAATATATAAGCGTATTTAGTATTGATCATTTGACGCGCATATTTAGTATTGATCTATAGACCATCAAACATGACCACTCCTAATAATCATTACATATTATAATAACCTGTAGTCCCATAAATACAAACACTAAAAACGAAATAATTCGATAAATCGCAAAGGTCGGGAATGGTCTAGCTGTACCAAAATCTTTTGTTAAACATTATATTGTTGGAGTTGGACGCACATTTTTTTGGAAAATCGCCAACTTATTGTCTGTTTGTAATTTGTTTTCAATTACTCACGACCAATCAAGGTAAGTTACCCAGGCGAAGAAGTCACAAAGAACTCAGCATGAAGAGGCAACTTCAAAAAGTCTGGTGAAGCAGTTAAAGCTTGCGATCAGGCTGACTGTGACATCATCAAACAAAAAAAGAGGCCACTACAGAATGTAGGTCAATATCACCTCTTCAAACCTACTTACCACTTAAAATAAAAGCGTGATACAAACACGGTGTCAATCAGCATGTATTGTCAACGTAAGTCACGCCAGTTATTATACACGGCTTCAAGTTCCCGAGGCATCGTGAAAGGCGATACAATAATTACGGCTTTCTATACAAAATTATGGAAACCAAAACATATTATCTTCGACGATAATATGTTTTGTTGTAAGTATGAAAGAAATTGAAAGATAATCAGGTTGTAATGGATGCACAATGTAAAATATTGGTACTTTAGGCGCCATTTGGGGTTTAGAGCCATTTCTTAGAAGTTAAGTCGGTATAAAAAGAAATTACGTGCCTCGGGGGATTGGTTAACTTTGAGAAATTTTGTACTATAGAGGTTCTATCAATACCCTTATTATCACTATGAATTTGTTTTGCCCCTTCTACATACTTGGTCGTGCTCTTTCTCAATCGATTCTGAAATAAATATTTCTTTTTTTTTATAAAACGACGCCCGCACTAAGGTATTTAACCCTTGCGTCGCGGGGGTTTCACAAAAAATCAAATTACATGCACAAAGAACACCCAGACTTGGAACAAGTATCTCTGATAACACAAATGATTGTCCCATGCGGGGATCGAACCTGCAGCACGTCCTGCACAGTGGTAATTAGCGTGATTACCTATACCACTCGTCTATCCGTGCAGTCAAATAACTATTATTTTTATGAATTTACAGTAAGTGGGAATAATTTGTTTTTGTTTGTGTTTAAGGTTAGGTCAGCCACAAATTACCATACATAGATGAATAAATCTAAGCTATTCATACATTATATTGCACGTCATTACGCCGTCTTACCATATGGGTGAGCAGAAACATGCCAGCATAAAATGATTATAAATATTTCCCATAATACATCATTCTGCAGGCGACGTTAGATCACACGGAACTGATTCACAAATCAATCAATATTATATATTTATGGGTTATTTATGTATAATTACTTGCCTTATAAACTTTCTATGTTACCGTTTTTAGTTTTTAATATTATTTGGAACAAGATTTGAGTCTATTAAAATCTTTCACTTAAATGTTGTGAACGTGGTCGTTAATAACAACACCTTCATGTCTAGTCTCCTCGATGTCACAAAGCTGGTTTTATTTATGACTTACTTAAACGGAAACAGATCTTGGATCGCCTTGGGTAACTGGTCAGCCTACAATTATCTTTCCCCAAGATGAGAAACAGAAACGTCAATTAAATAAACAGGATTCACAGCTATCAGTTCGTTTCTAGATGGTTAAGGGTTGAGTAAAACATTAGATGAAACTTTGAGCCTTGTTCACTTTTTTAAGGGTCTTATTTCTGGACCTTTAATGAACTATAGATTTGAACTATTGGAAATTATGTGAAAAATTGAGTTTTCATCGAGTTGAAATTAAAACCAAATCAAAATATTTTCAGTTCAAGTAGGCCATATATTTAGTTTTACAGTCCCTTGATGTGATAAAAATTAACTTTTAAGTTAACGTAAAAAGGAAAGGCCGTTTATACCGCAAAAAAAAACGCATATTTGAGACTCATAAGGGAATCAAAATTTATTGGGTACTTTCCGTTAACCATAAAATTTGGCAAATAATGTCGTCCATTCTAACGTTCTATACTTTTGAAATTAAATAATAAAACTTATATATAAGTAGTCTTTGCAAGGAATCCTCGGCGTGCGAGTTCGACTCGCACTTGTCCGGTTTTCTTATAAGTTTCAGGATCTGAAACGATATTCTTTAAAATCCAATTACAACTTAGTTTCCTTGAAATAAAGACTATTAGCCTTAGGCTTGAAGGAACTCCTGATTTAGTTACAGGAATTTGGATCACAGCTTGTTCCAGTAATTGCTTACCACTCATATATTTTTACCATCCAAAAAATAAACAAAACTCAAGCGATTACGTCATTGCGGTACTTGTTTAACGCACATGTTCATTTCAATAACGCATTACTATTGTATAATTATATATGACCTTTAGTTTCCAGTGAAACACGGCTAGCCCATTTGTATGAGAATGAATGGCAGAAAGCCGGTTGGTCTTTTGTGCTATAGCAGTGTTCATGTTTGTTGATTTTAATGTGTTTTGTAAACAATAATTACTTAATGCTAGTTAGTAATATGATTGTTTAAAGTTGACTTGTATGCGGGTGTTAATACGCTGAGTACAGAATTTGGCGGGATTGTGCTGTCGCAAATGTAGTGATACTTCTTGTCCCTGATCTGCTCTTTATATATAATTATAACCTAACCTTTATATATATAACCTCGGCCAGTAAGTAGGCATTATAATCAAGCTGATTAAATCAGCACTAAAAACTACCTCTACTATACTGATTTGTAACCCATTTAACTTAAATAAAGTTTTTTAAAGTTGTGGTTGACGAAGTCGGAAAACCCCGTTGCCCGACCAGACAGAAACGAGACAGCGGTGTGTCATGTTCTAAAAATTGATCGTTTCAAATTACTATAGAAATAAAATCCGGTTGTAGTTTTATCTGCGATGACGCTTATTGGTCCGATCAAAACACACAACTTTTTAGAGCACACAGTGACTATAAATTAATAAAGAATAATAAAGAAAATAATACTTCAGGTGGTGCCTAAAAAAATATAAACCGTCAACAAATTAAACTCCAACTTTAAAAGTATTCTGCAAAATTAGAACAAAACACAAACAGTCCATGAGGAGGAAACGGTAACAAATAAGCGAGGAAGTATCCTCAGTCCAACAGCTAAGCAATTACTAAAAATATGAATGCAGAACTCCATTAACTCTTTGAAGATATTCCAAAGACTACAAAAAAACAAGAGTCTCCTTGATCTTTATACACAAGCATATTAAATTACGGATACCGCTACGCATTGGCGCCGCTCGGAGCCGCCCGGTAATCTGCTGGGTTTTAGAATAATTGCAGTGCGTGCGCAAATTGCTGCCCCATCAGTTCAGTATGCTTAACAATTTCTCATGATCGGTTCCATGGGGACTTAATTATTAAATGCATGTTATAGACTTTTATATGGAGTACTAGCCGCTGTACGTAAATTTGCTTAAACATTATTTTGGAGTTTCTACATTTCAATGCTACCAACTTGAACCTGCAAATTTTGCTCTTAAACTTCTGTGAAAGATTTTAATAAATAATAATGGATTCTAAAGAATGTCATAAATTTCGGCAACCGTCAAACATGTTAACGTTCGTAGTTAACATAATATATTATAAACGAGCATTCCATATCCACATAAATGGTAAGTACGGGTAAGTACACCTCGTACGTGACAATCCTATTAAAACAACCGCAGCTACCACAAAGCCTTGTAATGCTGTAGCTCAAACTATGAAACATCCACAAAGGAATTCCCAATACCAACCATTCAAAGTATTTTCTACAAAGCATTTTTGAAACTGCACCCAAAACCGAACCTTAACATGGTGAAAATACATCACAAATTCAGTATACAAGAACACATTTCACTTAATAGCCAGGTAAAGCAACAACACCTATTTCAGAAGATGTTTATGCTGTAGCCAAAATTACTTTTGTGAGAGTTTTAAACTTAGCAGCTTATGATAAAACAACGTAATGACCGGTTTTTTTTCTGCGATGGATCCTAGAGATACCTCTTAAAAAATATATTCCAAGTGTCTGCTATAGGTATTTATGTAGGTATAGTTATAACCTCTGAGGTATAGTAGAAGATTTTCCTGGTCCTGGTATCACAAAACGATCTACTGGTGATCGGCTGATATTAGAAGTTTAATTAAGAAACATCTCAAGATTAAAGGCTCTTAACATTATACTGAGAAAATCTCATTTCTCTAAAGAGGCTGTCATGTTCCGTATACGACGATTAAGTAATACCATTATATACAACTCATAAACACTTATGACCAGTTTTCTAAGTAACTTCCTAAGTGGTCGGGCCATCTACAAGATTATCGGTTTCAACGTTTTTTATGATTAATGGATATAGGTACTCCTCATTTAAAAGTAATTACTTGTCTTCTTCCGCCGACGTGGCGAAAATATTAGCCAGGTTAACGGTTCCTAGGTGTAACTATCCGTGATAGCTTTTTGGTACACTGAAATAAACTTATAGAACTAGATGTTTTTTTTTACTAGAAATAACTCTTTTGTTTCTGCTTTGGTTCGAATTTGATTTTGATTCATGTTGATTTTGATTGGAGCTTGAAAAATAACGATACAAATTATTCAACAGGAGTTAGGATATAATTCAAGAAGTTTTAGATGTATTGATTGTTATCATTAAAATTTAGTATTCCTCAGTAGCGACTGTAGCCCAATTTGAGCTGGTAACTTTAACTTCGGAAGTAAATAAGATAAATGGCGATAAGACCGCCATTGTACCCTTTCGTTGCTATGTATATTTTAATAATAACTCTAATCAATCATGTGCAATGAAGAATATTCTTTTCTTTACTATTCTATTCTAAATAATCTTTTTTCTGGACCAAGCCTTATATCATATTTATCTACCATGATACCATTTTATATCGTATATAAGGATACTTTTCCTTAATTATCACGGTATAAAATTGAGTCCGGAAAAGTAGTCAAAGTTTGCACTAAAAAACGAGAAACATTATAAATAAATCGTTATTTGGATTGGCTGGGTTTTGTTGTTATTGTTATAAATTGGATAGCCCGTAGCATTTTATTAGAGTTAACTTACACCACTTCATGCAATAAAGATTTATTTTGCGTAAGCTTTTATCTCCAACGTTCATAAAAAAATAATCTCACAGTATACAGACCTTGGTTATCAGTGGAATTTATTTTTGTACGATGTAAACAAATGAAACAGTTCTCTGTTTGACTGTTAAGTGCATCTTAAACAAAGATTAGATAAAATGAGTTATGACCAGTGATTGGGATTTTAAAACTTCCAATGCTGTCCTTTAGGTAATAAATCATTCTTGACTAATAATGAGGCATCCTGGGGCAAAAAACCTCATTATGTTTTTCTAAATGAAATCTTGAAGAATGTGAACTATAAACAAGCTGCTAGTCAACCACTGCTGGTGTTGATGGTCAAATAAGGAATTTGGAATTTAAATCAATTTTCGACTGAATATTTTGCATGGTATGTTTTGGTTTCCGTATTGGAATTGGAGATAGATCGATAGTTGGAAACCTGGTGAGTACTACTCATTTATTGATACATTGAAAATATATATTGAGCCTGATTCGTAGTTGGAGTACTGTAGATCATGCTACGAAAGAAACATTTACCAATCAAAATAATACCAACGATGATATTACGGACCATCTGTACAAAAAATATTAATCAAGCGTCTCAGTCATACGAAAGCCATGTTTGGGTGCTAAAATACTACTGAAGGTCATCATTTACCTCTTTATTAAACATGTTAACACCTACATATATATACATAACTGGTTCTACAATCAGTTTATTACGATTATTATAGCACATTAAGACAATTCGTTTCCTTTCCATATTTAGCTTTCACCAGACTCGTTTTCTAAGAAAGTATAATGAAGTTTAAGTGACAGTGTTAATGCAATTATGTTTCATTTGTGTGAAGATCGTTAATTGAGATTGAACAATGATCTAAATAGGTTCTAATGATAATTAATAGTAACATTATGATATACCGGTTGTGTTTTATTTGCCTCGACATTTGAGTATTAGTTTCGGATACAGATCAGAAGTTTTGAGACTTAATTAAATATCTGAATTCGATTCTGATTTTATATATTATACTAGCTGTTTCCCGCAGCTCCGCCCACGGTCAAAATTTTTTATATAATTGAGATGCAAGCTATCCTATCTTTTAAGTTGGATCAAACTGCATACGGTGTGCAAATTTGATTTAGATCGGTTAAGTAGTTTCGGAGTTCATCCCGGACAAACATCGTGACACTGGAATTATATATAATAGATTCTGAGTCATAAAATATGGAACAGACCGGCATTACAATCAGGTGATTAGGATATTTCTTTACTTAATATTTTACTGACCTTTGACTAAAAAGTTGATTGATCACGCAGAAGTGTCAGCGTAGTTTTAGCTATTTGTCTAATTAAAGATTAACAAGGAAGGCGATATAAGGCTATCGAAAGGTCATTGCTTTAGGTTGATACGATTATATAGATACATGTTTCCAGTCTGGCAACCTACTGAATCAATTAGCTCCAACATGAGATCGAATGTTATCGCCAAACTTAATAACTCTGTCACACAAATGTGATTCGTATTGTTGGTGTTAATTTACTGCGCAACATGAGACACGTCTTCGATACGATAAAATCCTATATTTAGTTTGTAGTAAACAATATTGTTAATGATTCTGTGAATGACTTTAACAAGAAGCTTAGGCGGAGAATATGATGCTTTTTCTTCATCTCCAGAGCCTTTGTTTACTAAATTTTGGTTCAAGATCAGGAAGATCTGTTTCATGATCAACTCTTTTCTTTTAAATTTCATGATTACATAATCACCTTGTTTAAAATCAAACCAGAGAGGTTCTATACATAAGAAGGACTTGACCCAATCTAATCTAATATTTCTAAAATGGCTGAAAATCCAAGTCACAATGACTTTTTGTGCTAATGATTTAACTATGCACCTAGGTGGTATAGTTTGGATTGTTAATTTTGCAGCTGCAAAGAGACACGCAAGAGCTGTTATTACGACATAAAAATATTCTTGATAGACATTCTCTTATTTTATTATATTTTTACAATTTTAAAGTCGAAGATTATCCTTATACTCAAAGAAAACTGAGTGGAATAATATGTACCTACTCATACCTATATTTCCATGAATGATTTTCACCAATTGGCATTTTTATCAACTGAGCGTTTAAAACCCGTTTATTTACGAAACACTTTTGTTGCATCAGGTGCGTACTCTTAATTTGTAGTTCACCTTATGCTAGTTTCAGTACACTACAAATCTGATTCTCATTGAATACAAATGTACTAACTGATTGATATATCTTTGCAGGTATGGGTAGGTGTTTAGTTGTAACAAGAATCTGCTCAATCTGTTACAACATGAGCATTGATTATACAATGACAACTTTCTCTTGCATCTGAATATGCTTACATCTATCTATCAGTAGCAAAAGTGTGTAGATGGAAAACGTAAAAACGAATTGGTACCAACAAATGGTTTTTCCCTACAACAAGAAGTGATGCTTGATTACGAAATTATATTATGTATAGAAAAAGTTGCCATAGTAGTTCTCCAAATACAGAAAGAGTTCTCGAGAGTTTCCGCAGGTATTTCATTCAAAGAATCCTTAACTTTGACTTCTTTACCTATACCTATAGGAATCTTAAATAATTAAGTTATGTCTGATTAAATAATTTAAATCATAAACAATTAACTTCAATTAAGTTACATTTCTCGCATTTTTTATCAGTTTGTTCAATGTCGTGGACCATAAACAAGTCCTCCAAAAAGGTCAGTGACATGCCCGCAGGTCACGTGAAATGATGTGGAAACGAATACCTACCTGGGTAGGTACCAAACTTTAATTTTATTAACGAACTTATTTCACTATATTTAAACAAGAGTTGCTCATTAAATATTATTTTGGTCTTATAAACTATTACGCTGGCTTCCAGATAGACAGATTTGCTAAATCGTGAATAAATTTCATACGAGATGCAAATATTCAAGGTCACCTATCAAACGAACGCACAAGACTTACGTTATGACAATTCATCCAATAACTGCTAGGTATAAGCAGTTAAAGCTATTCTGTTGGCTATAAATACCTATAGATAGATAGATAGATAGATACATATTATATGCTATTTATCTATAGATATTTAACACTTTTTAGCTTGAGACCACTGGTTTAAAAAGAGTTCTCGAGTTAATAAGTTAAGTTATTTCATTAGCAACTTGACTGCGCACTTCCAAACCAATCATAATCGCTTACATTCAATGTCGTCACATCAAAACAGCTGTTAGTTGAAACACCGTTATCAAAAAGTCATATCAAACCTTCAATTAAAGTCAGAGACTTAACTTTTCAGACAAAATCAACTATTTATTTTGCAATTTACTTACAACAACATCCAAAGTTGATGTAGAAGACATGTCGATGGTGAAAATTCCCTCGCCACTCGACGCTGGTACCACTTTAGAACCACGTTTCGGCACTTTGAAGCACCCCACTAACTTAAAAGTACGCACCATTGTCACTATTAACACCACAAACACTTTTTTAATTCACAAACCGAATGTTTACACTTCGGAATAATCAAAAATGGCGGGCACACGCGGTTATCGTGCGAGCTCGACGCGCATGCGCGGTGGAATGACAGTTTGGGTCATTATGGCGCGAACGCGGTGAGTCAGGCCAGGTAGAATTTGTCTATTAACTGGAACTCGATGGTCGAAAGATAAAAAACTTTTTGCATTGTTTACTACCTCTAGCTGTTATGTTTGGAAATAGAGATGTGGCATTGTACTGGTTGTATTCCCACGGAGCAGATTTTTGCGTTACCTGTTGAGGGCTGACACTGCGTGTGTTTTTATAAGGGAATATCATAATCTTCTGAACAACACGAGGCTTGCGAGAGGGTATTTTCTAGTATATTCGGTAGTCATAAAAGCTGAGAAAAACGTCAGGCGTCGGCTAATCGAAGCCTGGCAACTTCGCTGTTGGACGGATATGTGAGACAAGAATATGCTTCAATTATTGAATACATCACGAATTGTACTACAAACCAATATTATATAGTTGACGTATGGAAAAGATACATTAAAGATATAAACTTAGACATTTTTTGGAATTAAATAGGTACAATTTAAAAGTTAGATCCTACACTACCTTCTTCTACTACCTTCATTTAGGAATTGTATGCTTGTAATAAATCAATACAAAGCTCTCCTTAATTTTTAAAAAAGTTAATAGTTTTTTGTATTTAATCTTACTAGCTATGTGGCTCGCACATTAATAGGATTCTTGTAACTCTTCGTGCTAAGCTTAATAGTTGTGTTACGAATGGGCTTACGTCAGTAGTGTAATGGGTGGGATTCAAACTGGGAACTACATGATCACAAGTCCAATGCCCTAACCATTAGGCAACAGCCGCTTCGAACCTATGCAGACTGGACGAAAGCGTTTACCAAAGTTGGGAATGAACAGCATAATATGTCTACCCACCATTTCATGGAATATACCTACACAACTGAATAGGTGTAGTATACAGATACAGACAACAGAATATTCATTGACATGCATGAGTACGAATCTTACAACCAAGACAATGGTATAGATATTGATGGCTCTCGTAGAAGTTTACAATAGCTCTCCGAATACTACCGAGTGAAACCGAACACAGCCGAACCTAATGGCTGTACACTCTCGCCGACAGTCCGAGGCAGGGCGAGCGCGACACTGTAGATGGTAGCGCTCGCCTGCCTCGACCTGTCTTGGTGTTACTCGCTAGCTCCCCGTTCTGAGACTTCTTTTGCGAGTCAAAGGGTCTCGCACTCGGGAGAAACCTATCGAGTGCTCTGTGTATCACAGTGTATAGCCGCCTTCACTTTTCACGTAAGGCGGCGCGAGACCCTTTGACTCGGCGATAGAGAACTAGCAAGGAACACAGTCTCGGTTTTCGGCTGAGGCGGCCGAGCGTTACCAACTACACTCTCGCGCTTGCCCTGCCTCGGACTGTCTCGGTGAGAGGGCTCAGCCGCTATTAAGAACCTACTTTTGAACTGCCGAGTTTGTATTCAAATCTATTTTACAGCCGGGATAAATTTTAACAAAGGAATATTATCGCTGGCGAAAGCGTAGGTACATGGTCACTCGTCTCGACATAGCGAATGCTCTCGAGCGAGAGTGTACAGCCGCCTTACTACTTGTCACGTGACTTATCTTTTAAACAAAGTATAGAGAAAGCGCGTAAGACCAATAACGGTTATTTTGTTTATCCTTAAACTCTTTTTGTTAACAGACAAAAGATTTTAATGGTGGCGTGTTAAGCTACGCTATTTGCATTATAAGTTGGTAAGTGAAAGTTTTTGTTGCGCAAGGACATTGATCGCAACTGGCAAATGACTTAGGAATCAATGAACTGGTTTGATGAATAGAAACCGAAACGAGCTTATTATAAGTAGAATAGTGTCAAAGTGTCACTGCATAGGCGCGGCCCATTGTATAGAGTGTACCAAAATACCAAGCAGACATTGATCTGAATTCTCGTCTCTCACTACAACAGTCTTAATGTTCTGTCAATTTGCAGTAGGTACGTACTCTACCCTGGGGGTCATTCTCTAAGTCCAAAAAAAACAGCGTGATAATTCAGATTATAGTTCAAGAACCCCGGGTCGAATCGCCAAGTCTTTTATGTGATTTGAGAGCAAACGGGTAGTGATAGTAGATTATACGTTTTAGGCCATCTAACAGATATATTACGTAAAAAAATTCGAAAAATTCAAGTTGTTACTTGTAGGATTAAGAGAGTTATTACGTAAATACTAGGGCTTAGTGAATAAGACCCTTGTCTGTTTACACCCATCTTGAAAAAAATCTCAACAGGAAATGATATTCAGTTGATAAGTTTAGTACGACTTTACCTGATACAGGCGTGCTGCACCGCAAAGAAGGTAACGAGTATTTTCAGACGGAAAACCCCAGTCATAAGACAGGGAAAACCGAAGACAACGATGTAGTTTTGGAATTTCAATACTGGGTACTTAAGTTATATTTGAATGCGGTCACGGAAGTCATTTAACATCATTACCTACATTGACTCCATTGCTCATGTATGCATTTCTCGACAATATTATTTACATGACAATTACGGCTGCTAGATATGGTTTAACCTGTGGCCTTAGCTTTAATTACTTATATTAGAGATACATATACTACTCAAAACAAAATAAGGGCCACCATGTATTTTTTGTATTCTAATAAATGTATTGGGTTTGAGGGAAGATAAATAATAAAATTTAATTAACTAGCTATTTTTTGATGCAAAAGCCTTAAAATTAAATTTATTATAGATAAAAGAACATTGTGATTAGGTTTTTTGTAAAAAATGCAATTTCAGCAAAACGATACACGTATTGAAAAAAGAGGTTAAAACAAAAATGTCAAAAGATTTTTATTTTTTTTTGCACTTCTTTAGTATCGTGTGTGTCCTCCTCTTTTTTAAACACATTCTTGAAGCCTGGATGGCACACTCTCCACCAGATGTTGCACTATCTCTTCTGAAATTCGTTCCCAGCTTGACTTGAGCACGTTAATGAGCTGTCGTTCATTATGTACAGGTTGATTTGTGTCCCGGACATTTCTTTTTAACAAATCCCACATCTGTTCGATGGGGTTAAGGTCCGGTCTGTTGGCAGGCCACGGCAAGACACGTATACCGGCGTCGTCCAGGGCTTCCCTAGTGGCTCTAGCTGTATGAGCGCGGGCATTGTCGTGCATTAATGTAAATCTTGCACCAATTCTTTGTGCAAATGGCACTATAAGAGGTCTTATGATCTCCTCAATGTATCGCACAGCCGTTACCGTGCCTCCGCTGAGTACTGCGAGTTCGGTTCGACCTGATAGAGAGATTCCTCCCCATACCATGACATTGGGACCCCCAAATCTGTCACTTTCATGGATACAAGCATCCGAAAATCGCTCAACTTCTCGTCTCCAAACTCTAATGCGACGATCAACACAAAAAAAAACACTTTACACTCATCAGTGAACAATATTGTGCTCCATACACTTATGTCCCAGTCCAGGTGCAGCCTTGCGAATGATAATCGGTTTGCACAGTGTACACTAGTCAATGGAATCGGCACTACGCGTCTCCTAGAAAACTGCTGGTCTTCATGTAACCGATTTCTAATCGTTTAGTCACTCACGCGGCTACCGGTCGGCTGGCGCAAGCGATTTTGTAAGGCGCGGGCGGTGACGACGCGCTCTCTTCGCGCAGTCTAACGTATGTAGCGGTCTTCCTGTGAGGTGGCTGCTCGATTCCTGCCAGACCCCCGTCTTCTGGGTACACTCCCAGTCTCTTGAAATCGATTCCAAGCATTTTGGATCACTCGCCTCGAAAAGCCAAGCTGTAAAGCTACAGAACGCTGCGAATGTCCCTCTTGGATCAATGTGATGACTCTAGTTGCGGACTCTAGGCTCATATGTCTTCGAATCCTCGGCATAACACTTTCAAAATGTTTATCCACGTTCTAAGTTAGCAAATGTAAGACTGTTCACAAAAGAATCCACAATTTTAATGACTTAACAATTTGTCTTAGAATAGGGCAAATTCAAGTGGTTACATAAAAAAGTATCAAAGTACCCAAATTTCAAAAATTATGCAAGTGGTATCCTCACATTATGTTTGTTAACACTTCAGGAAATACCACACAAAAGATATGTCGTTTAAGAACGCTTAAAAATAATTAAATCAGTCCAGATGATAAAATTCACAAGTGGCCCTTATATTGTTTTGAGTAGTATATATATGTATAGAAATGAAAGGGAGAGGAAGACCGTGAACTAGCTTGGCATCAAGTGAAAGGGAAAATAGGGAGTCAAATGTGAGTAGAATTATCGAGGAAATAAAAAGGCTGAGGATAGACAGCGCATATGATTGATGTTGAGACAAGAATTAACTTAAATTAACGAAGAATAAGAACAATTTGAATTGCTTGATGTTAAATTATGTTAGTTCGTAAATAAGATATTTTACATTTGCACGACGCATTCTTAAGCTTAATAAGAATGAATCAGAATGAATATCGGGAATCATTTGACGACCTCCAGTTATCAAGGTGTCGCCAGCTCTGATTCGATTTCCGGTCGGGTCAATAACCACTTTTCTACATTGTCTTGGGTCTGGGTGTTTGTGATACCTCCGTTGTCTCTGATTCCATAATACAAGTGCGTAAGGTACTTCCTTTGGATTCGGAGCAATGTATGTGATGTTGTCCACATTTATTATTTGTTTATTATTATAATCAGTAATTCTGTAAGAAGCTGTTAAAACAGTTCAAGTTAAATTTGGACATTAAACTAATTTTTTATGCTTCTGAGAACATGTTAATGGGACCCCGCTAACAACATATTTATCAATTTACATAAAATGGAACGAAAGATCCATGAGTTTCCCACTGTCTACCGCAATAGGTTTATCGCCAGTATCCAACACTCAACGAAACCGGTTAGATGCTCGAGAATGCTAGGTATCGAGAAATAATATCGATACTAAATTAACATACGGCCTTCTCGGAACTCATCTACCATTATCAATCAGTGACTCATACAACAGACTTTTTCCTGCTATTAATCTTCGAGTTTTTAGTTTCGTCTGAAAATTCTCTCCCGATTTCACCAAGACACTATTGATGCACGGATAGCCGAGTGGTATAGGTCACCACGCCTATTACCATTGTGCGCGACGTGCTGCGGGTTCGATTCCTGCATGAGACAAGCATTTGTGTGTTCCACAAATTCTTGTTCCAAGTCTGGGTGTTCCTTGTGCATGTGATTTGAATGTTTGTGAAACCCGCGCGACATAAAGATTAAATTCCTTAGTGCGGGCGTCGTTTATATTAAATAAAATAAAAAATAAAAAGATGATATTTTTAGTATGTAGTATACTAAGAAACACGGGTGTTTTAAAATAATTAAACATTAAATCTCGAGTTGAGTTCTAATCTGCCTTCACCTATTTTATACAGGGAAGTCGAGGAAATACGTGGTCTTCTTTGAAATACTGCTTCTCACCATAGAAACTTTCTTCAAGGAAATCATTGGCGATTCCCAAAAAAAAAAAAAAAATTTTCTTTTTTTTAAACTACGCCCGCACTAAGGAATTTAATCCTTGTGTCGCGGGTTTTCACAAACATTCAAATCACATGCACAAAGAACACCCAGACTTGGAACAAGCATTTGTGGATCACACAAATGCTTGTCTCATGCGGGGATCGAACCCGCAGCACGTCGCGCACAGCGGTAATCAGCGTAGTGACCTATACCACTCGGCTATCCGTGCAGTCGAAAGATGTTTATTTCTGTAGACTGAAACAAGTAATTCAAAAATGACCACGGCTTTTCGTTACACCATGTATATTAGAAACTATTCCGGCCAAGCAATGGTTGGTGATAAAATGACGAAGACAGCGTAAGGGCTTACAAACGCTTATTCGGAAACTACTCGTAGTCCGATTAAACAATAACATATATTATTATAGCTCAATTCTCGAGAAGGATTGTAGGTTATTTAACATTGCGTTACTTACCTGCCTCTGGAGGAAAGCAAGGCGAATGTAACCGAGAGGAACAGCTAGTTAATAAAAAAATAAATTTGAGTCTAAATGTATAACTATCAATTTATTTCAAAAAACATTGCGAAATATCAAAGATATCCGAAAAAAAATTAGTACTTTAGAATCATCTCTTCACAAATTGAATATTTCCTGTATTTAAGAACCTTACTTACACGAACAGAACAAGTTTTTGGTCGAAGACTTCAATCATAAAAATATTTTATGAATCGTATCATTTGAAATTTCCTGTTAAAAATATTTAAGACACTAGGTATTTAAAACAACTTATGCCTTCATCATCACATAATTGTCTAAAACAGTCGAATAGCTTCTATTCTCTTAAAGAGCTTGATCTTCATTTTGATCACAGCCAGGATCCAGTCAACTGTCAGTGCCACAAAGCGAACGTCGTAGTCAGCGTGATGGCCCTCGATTCTGAACCACATCTAAAAATTCAAGTAAATTTTCCCATAATTATCCGTATGATATTATATCACCCAAAGACCTCGGGGATTAAGAACAGTAGCGGTATCATACCGGTGTGACGGCCTGTACGATAGCAGTTAATGACTACTAGGATATACACGAGAATTAATATAAAAGGAGTGCGTATATTCAACGAGGTGAGCAGGTGCATAAAACTGAACAGTTTTTCTCAAGAAACATAGGTCAAAATTTAAAAAATGAAAATCAGACATAAGTCGCCTGACCTGTCACTTTGTATGAAAAGTTCATATTCCATTATAATATTTATGTATTTCGATCTATGTTCCTTGTGGAAAGTTGTTCAGTTTTATGCACCTGATATCTCATTGAATATACGCACTCCTTGTAAATTAATCCTTTATTGTAAGTAATCTACTTAATTTACAATGTGGGTTTTCAGTGTGATATTTTACTGATGGATCACATTCCGTCGACGATATAAACAGACTTGACGATGGGTATTAAAATTTTATTTATATCAGGTCAGTAGATATTGTAACGTGTTTCGTGTGAAATGGATACGGAGGCAAAAACTAAAGCTTCTGTGGCTGACTTGGTTTAAAAATAAAGCAATGGATAAAATATTAGCTTCAACGGAGAGAAAAATACACACACATACATAAATTTGGCAGAAATAGCATTAGACTAAGAGGGAACTTAAAATTGAATGACGTTTGAGTTTTATTTCGCTAATTACATAATTTGGATAAGCTTATATTTATCCCAATATTACATTAGTGCATATTATCCGACCTAAAAATAAATTAAGATTTTCTTCTACCTGTGGTACACCTCGTTGACATGGCGGTTCAATATGTTTGTCTTCAAGTCTGAAGAAAACCGATACTGTAGCCATCGGAATAGGATACATGACTGTCGGCTGGCTGAAGATGACCTGCAATTTTTCAAGAATGAACTTACCACAACTAAAATAAAAACCAATGCCGTTGGCCAGTAGGTACAGGAAAAAGGTGGAATAAGCCTAGCCTAGATAATATTAAATACAAATATTACAATATTCCAGTATTTATGAGTACAGTTAACTCAAGATTTCAGATTGTTCCTGTTAAATTTAAAGACTCAATTAGGCTATGTAGCACTTTTTGAACGTCATCGTATACACAGATGGCACCCTGATTCGTCCACCCTTCACCGCTTCCTATGTGCTCTAGTTGGGGAGAAGAAACGGCGCAACAAACCCCCCAGCAGCACGTTTTCTTATTTAACAAAATGAATATAATCAAAATCAAGAAAAATACAAATCGGGAGCTTGATACTGGATCACATTTTATATCGATTGATGCTATAACTGCCTCCCAGAATGACATTTACGTGTTTTAGAAGTTAGTAAAGACTCTAACCTCGAAGTAGTAATACTGAGACGCTTCATCCTTAGATCCTCCCAAATACTTGACTATGTACTTGAAGGTAGACCCGAGGTTCCACTTTTTGTCAATGGTGTTGTTGATAAACTTCTCACTGGTGATAGCGTATGGCGGCGAAATAGCCTTAAGGGACAGCTTAGCATTGCAAGCAAAGTCGCGGCTATCTGTAATGGAAATTCCATGTTAAATTGCCGGTTCATTTTGAGTAACTAGGTTCTAATGAATAAAGATGAAGGTGTTCTTCCACTAGTGTCAACCGAATCTATGCTACATAGCATAGTATAGGTATTTGGTTAGAAGATGTTATTTTTCGTGCCCTAATGAGTGATTTTGAATAGACATATAACTAAATACATATATTATTAATATTCATGATTTAAATAAAAATATAAATATTTTTAATGTACCTACGATGTTTAACTAAAATCATTTGGTATATGAACATGAATATTTTATCTGAAAAAATGTAACAAAAGATTTTAATATCCTACTATATCAGCTGGCGAATTTAGATGTAATTCAAAGGTATTTGATCTCAAAATTAAAGGAGAAAAATATCATCGTAAATTAGGAACTAGGCAAACTATACATAGTGATAGAAGGATAGATGCAACACTAATTATATGACTCAGTTTAGCTCCTAATGATATCGCGACAAGTAAACGAGATGAGAAAAATTGCAATGAGTCTTTGATTCCGATTACCGAGCCTTATTCGAAACCGTACGTATCACGGAGTACGAGATATACTTTTGGTAAAACTATGATAGTAAGTACCGTGCAACGTTTTTCAAGAAGTGGTTTTAAGCGTATTGTGAGAGTTCATAGCGCGAAGAGTGCTCCAGTACTCACTGGCAAGTTGCCTCAAAGTTTGTCGAATCCCTAACTTTTGCTTCGCTCTGTTGATAACAGTAACAACGGTATCAATCGCCTGATCTTCGTAAGACTTTATTTCAGGAATATTCATTTTAGCTTCTTTTCTATTAGGAATTTATTGGTAATAATTACGTAATTTATGTTGTCAATTTTTTGGCAACGTCACCCATTACTTGTACTCTGTGGTCACATCAAATTTCATGTTTTTACTTTTATTTTAATTTGGATTTTACAAATAGGTTTAAAAACAACAATAAGTTTCTTTTCGTCTTTTGGGTCAGTCTCATATTTATTTTTAAGAAATCACGGAATCTTATATTTATGGACTTCAAAATTTCAAACCTTTTAATATTATGTTATCAGATGTTAACAAAATATTAAATGAACCATTTAACAAAATATTAAATGAACCATTTAAGGACAATAGAAAGAAATGACGTACATTGCCGAATGACGACAATTTTATCACCGTGATTAATAGAGGCAAATGATAGACGTCATTTATATTATATTATTTTAAAACCCAAACTATTGAATACCAAATATGAAAGCCAGAATACAGCAAGAATAATTATCGTTCCCTTGACAGCAGAACCCGATGGTGTTGCAACATGATTTTCGTTTAATAAGTATTTATTTTAAACCAAAAGAAATACTATTTAAAATATGTAAGTACCTCTTGTGGGCACTTTCATTTTAAAAATGGAGTACCTGAGTTTCATTTTATCCCGCAGCACCGAGGGCAATGAGTTAAATAAGGGAGCCATTTAATAATCCCGAAATGAGCTGGGCATCCCCGATGGCTTTGCGTTTACAATAGTTTTGAATCACTTTTTAGAACTTAGGATGTATCAGTTCTTAATCTGAGTTTTATTGTATAAAGTATATGTGCATTGACAATAGAGTTATTGTTAATATTATAGCTCTAATCAGTAATAGAATAAAGGCTCCCCCATACAGGCGCGTTACTATAGGTCGATAATATCGTATGCGTTACTGCGATATCTGTTTTCAGTACATTTTGTATTAGGATGGTCATGTAGTTACACACTGCTGCAATAATAACGCCGCAATGGAAGAAGGACGTTTCGTTTCTCCATCCTGCGATATTCCAATATGAGTTCTAGAATGTTTTGTATCATTATCATTCGACGACCTCCGTGGTCGAGTGGCGTACACACCGGTTTTCAAGGTGTCGTCAGCTCTGAGGTCCCGGGTTCGATCCCCGGACGGGTCAATATAGAAAAACACTTTTCTACATTGCCTCGGGTCTGGGTGTTTGTGGTACCTTCATTGTCTCTGGATTCCATAACACAAGTGCTTTAGCTTTTTACTTTGGATTCGGAGCAATGTATGTGATGTTGTCCACATTTTATTTATTTATTTATTGTATCAGGTCGCAAACGACCGTATACACACCTGCGATAATAACGTTAGTAAGTAAGTACTTGTAAAACGTTTGGTTTTAACGACAGTTTGAGAGTGGTTACATGACTGTATGAGTGTCCTAAAAACGTTTCTATAATATGGATATCGGACGATAAAAACGCAGCTGTGTGCAAGGCATGTCAAAGGAATCGGGACGTATTAAAGATGCATGCGATATTATCGACCTATAATAACGCGCCTGTGTGGGGGAGCCTTAAAGAGTTTGTCATGTGAAACAGCAGAAACTTCGCAGAGACTTGAAATCTACTTGAAATCTTCAATTTCAAATACAATGACGTGTAATGACATAAGTCCATTATTGAAATGCGTTCAATTGAGATTCAGATTCAAACTCTCCAAATCATATTACTGTACTCTGTGATCGTACTGTGATCCTGTCATGATCCTGTCTCCCTGTGATCCATCAAATCTTCAGACCACAGAGTACAGTAATATCTTTATATCTTTGCTAATTTGAAATTTAACGAAAAAATTAATAATTGATTTAATGTAGTCGAATTTTCTAAGAAACTGCAAATGGATAAATTCAAATATTGACCAGGAAATAAGGGAAATTAAGATCAAAATGAATGAATCTGATTTACAGATTTATGAGCAGCAAACAATATTCACAGTTGCTACCATTCTCAATACGGCAAAAGAAGAGGTTGGGGGTCGACAAACATTGAGTCAACTTGTAGATGAATATTGGGCAACTGTAAATGCTATGAGAATAGTGAAACGACGGCTATGTTTACGTTGCCAGGAAAGAAATAATAAAACGGTACCTCGTACTTGATTATTTTGAAGTATTCTTTGGTTTTATGGACTCTGTTGAAGTGAATCCTTACAATATGATCAATGATTCTAAAATTGCTAATTAATGGAACAACTGTTTTTTTATTATTTAGACAGTTTTGGGCTGATGTGAATAAGAATGTATAAATGAGTTTTCAAAAATTTGTAATTTTATTGGTATTTAACGCGGCCTCATCTTCATATGCTTGCTTTGGAATTGCTTAATACGTAGGAAGATACTGAAAGAAGCCAAATGTAACGACAGAGTAGGCTAAGTTGTAAAGACCTTCCACCTACCACCATAGAGATAACGAGATTACGGACCATGATGATTTAACTATCTACATTAATTGAATGTGTTAATTATTTTTTAACCTAATAATAAGTAAAATAGTTCACGAGTAAATTTATTTTGATTTCAGTTACAAATCACATTGTTCATTCGACCAAATTGAGAGTATTTCAATGAAGACGAAGGCTGTGAGACTCTCATTTTGTTTCCGGCTTTTGGGGTGTTGCTTGGGTTTCTACGTCTGTCTTATCTGTTCAGGTATGTAATTATTGTATGCTTTTGGATTTTTAAACAGTATCATAATCTCAGCCGAAAGACGTTCACTGCATGTTCTACGCTCCATAGAGGCAAATATCACTGCATGCGCTGTAGTCCCATTAGCTGTATAGCTGTACGGCTTAAGGTACAAGTTGGTAGGTTGATAGTTGGTTTCTATGTATTTCTATGAAATTACCAGGCTAGCTTCATGTCGCTAAATACGTAGGTAATTTCATAGAAATACATAGAAACCAGTAGTGTCGCTGCGACACGTCGTCTGCTGCTGCCTCATGTCGTCCGCTACCAACTTGTACCTTTACACGCGTCAGGTAGGTAGGATTGGTACAACAAGCTGAAATTGGTAGGTTTTTTATTAGTGCACACCCTGTCTGAAATCTCCGTGCACGTCACTCCTCATCGATCGCTATCTACATAAATTCTGTTCGGTTCTGCTTTCATCATTAACTATAAGACCATATAGCATAAACCATTCTTGATTCCTGATAGACTTAAGATATTTTATCATCTCTTATTAGCTCTCGTTGGAACTTTAACGTTATTCATACAATGAAATATCTTGATCAAAATTAATAATTTATTCTTAGTTATTGTTTTAATTACTAGTTCAGTTGACCTCTCAGAAGTAAGTGCAGTTATTTGGAACTGTTTCATAATTAAGAGAACTGTAGTATCGCTTTGACTGTAGCAATCTCTTCTTTATTTGCCGTTATAAAAATGAATAGATGGCAAGACAATGGCCATTTTTTTTTGGTGATGTACCAATCCATGGATCATGATCAGACTACAGTTACCTAACTTCATAAAGGATAAGATATTTTTAATGCTTTAAATCATGGCTATAGATGTTTGCAATAGATTGGTGTTTTTCTGACTTCGTATATTTTCAATGTTTATGTATTTATTTAATACTTTATGCACAGTGTACATAGGTGGACTTAATGCCAGAAGGCATTCTCTGCCAGTCGACCTTAGGGTGACGCAGAAAGGTGTGCTAGATGCACTGAAATTGATCCTGAAAATTAATTAAAGTATTTATCAAATATTTTATATAAATATGTAGCTAATCAAATATATAATAAATATTCAAATAATATATACATTCCATACACATATAAATAGTATAGTATTATGAAAAAGATAGTTATGGACTAGTTAGAACTGCTTAGGTGTAATGACACAGGAAAACCTCTTCATACGCAAGGATGAACAAAATTAAGCCGTTGAACCATTCACGAATTATACATTCAAAGTACCGTGTTGGCGCCACCACATTCCATACATTATACAGCTTGCGGTCACAGATAAACCTGATACGTCATTGAACATCCTGTTTAATATACGTAGGTTCATTTTACATAGGTATATAGGTATATTAGGTAAATATACCAATGTGTACCTACCCAAAAACTTGCTTAAAAAATATTTTCTACTTACCCCGAATTTTGATTTCTCCCAAAAAAGTCTGTATCAGAATACCTGGTTAAATAAAAACTAGCATGTGGGACGCACTATTATTATTACTAGTATTCCTGTGAATCTTTCGCCTTGTACTAAGTTAATATGCTTGTTTTACGAGTGGGTTCACGTCGGTGGGTGGGATCGAACGGGCAACCACATGATCGCAAGACTGACATCCTAGCCATTAGGCTACCGCCGCTTATCTTACTTGGAAATATATTTGTTATTACAATTTTATTTTTACACTTAGAGAACGTGCTGCCGTTTTTTGCGCCGTTTCTTCTCCACAGCCAGAAAACTTAGGAAACGGTGAAGGGCGAATTATATCTTTGATTTATTGACCTTGAAATTTGATTTTGTGAATTTAGTAATTGTCAGGTCAGCTGGCGCCCTGTAGTCATTGGTCTTGCGATGATGCGTGCGTCCAACGAATATGATCGCGCGACCGTGCGTTTAAACATGCTGTCAAATTGCTGTGTTCTACTGAATGTCCTATTGTGGGCCATGGGATCATGCGATGCTATCATAGACCGTTTCATCGCACGATGTAAATGACGATAATCATAGGACGGCGCCGCAGGTCCTCTCAATTTTCCCTGATGGCTTACTTCCTTAAAACTTTGGAATTTTACAAACTACTTACGTATAAGTAAGAACTTATTGATATAATTTTCATAAAGCAGCAAAGTTTCCAAAGAACCGATTTCTTTTTCGTATTTAATTAGTTTTTAACGATCTTTTGGTTCGAGAATAGACGCAACTGCATCATCAATTTATATTGTTATGACACACTAAATTACCTATGTCAAATATTATGATTTTTTTATGATTTGAGTACTTACTTACGTAAGTAAGATAAATTTTCAACATTTAGTTGGACATTTTTACATTTTTGATGACAAATTGCTTATAATAATAATCATACACAGAGAATGATTCATGATTTTCACGTCATTATAAGTAGGTAAATAGGTATCTACTTATTGTGAAAATTTAACATAGGTATTAGGATAAATAATAAAATACCGGCCTATTAACGTCACACCGCTGGGCACAGGCACAGATTAATAAATAGTTACTTCGCACAGGCCTCTTCCCATATGGGAATATTCCGATAAGGATTTGGTTATTTGAATTGGAAATAATATTAAAATTTAAATCAGTAAAATTCTATTACATAAATACGTACTCAATAGCTGAACAAATTATGAATAAAAGAAGTTTAGTCAGTGGTTTGGACAACGGACTAAAAAGCTAACATAACCTAGAACTAGACGACGTTTTCTTAAATAACATTTTATGGTGATAATACAGATAGTAAGCAAATAAACTACCCCCTACAGGTCCAGAAAAATGGATTTCATGTCCCCATTAAAACATTAAGGTACCATAACATATAAAGAACAAGCCCAATGAGTAAGTACCTACATCTAAGAAGCAAAAATTATACCATGTTGAATGTACATACCATGACGTACAACTTTACTAAACAACACAAAACAGAGATTACATTAGTTCAACACCATATTCAAGCCTCAATGGATAATTAATCTTATTTTAACGTGATAAAGTATAAATTCGTTAACAAGTAATTTATCTCAATTTAATACAGTGTTAATAAAATTTCAAAATTTGCCGATGTAACTTCTGATTTGTGTAATGCTGTGCAAATATTAAAGGTATTCGCGCATAGGTGGAGGTATTGAGATTCTTGGGAAGCCGATGACTCATGGACTTTCGAAGTGACGCATTTAAATGTACTAGAGTTTATGCCTTGAAGTGTGACTCATTTATAGTGGCGCTAATACGATGATAGACGGAGTTTGACGAACGCTGACATAAGAAGAGATAAGACCATTCGTGAATCGATATCCCGACAAAGATAAAAGATTATTTCTAAAATAACAACTTTTTGCTTTGTCATCACGAGTTGTGGATGTGGTTGTGACCACACTCGAAAGTCACAAACAAAATGTGGTTTTGGTAGTTATTGTGTTACAAAAATATAATCTCCAGAACGAATTTCGGCCTCGGCGGCTAATCTCAAGTGAGATCAGCCATGTACGCAGGAGATATTATAGTGCACATGTGTGTGCGCAAACTCAGGTGCACTCTCAGTTCCTTCACTCTCATAGTCTGATGGGACGGTTGACCGACACGTCCGGAGAGGTATAAGGCGCAGGACTTACGGCTTTACGTGCTTTCCGCGGCACGTGGATGTAAACACCGCCACACTTTCTGTTCCTGACTCCGAGCGGTACTGAAAATTTCTAAACTCATTAAATCGAATCCGAGACCTCGTGCACGGTAGTCGCGCTTGCGACCACTAGACCGACGAGGCAATCATTATAAAAAATTACAAAAATAAACTTCAAATATTTTAGAATCAAAACAGTTTCGTGAGTGTAACAGTTGGATAGTTAAATCTGAAGCGGCGGTAGCCGCCGGCGGTAACCACCCTAGCCGATCATGTGGTTGCTGGTTCGAATCCCATTCATTGCACTAGCATAGCGTTTATATATTTCCCATTTGGCAACATTTGGTAAGAGTAATATGATTTTCGTAGTGAGAAGAAAATAAGTAAATGAGCTAATATACAGTCAGTCCCGTGAATACCTTCAATGTTTTACCTTCCTGGTGAACGAGCATTGATCACCACTCTTGTTCATTGCGGGTTGGCGATTTCAGCTTCCAATTTTGGAAACCAAGTTTCCTCACGATGTTTTCCTTCAATCTCGTCAATGATGTCTTAGAATGATTAAGAAAGTACATATTACTTTGAAAAAGTTTCATTGGTACTTGCCTGGGTTCGAACCTGCAACCATGTGCATGCGAATCCGTTCATTGACTTAGCGATTCAATGAACGGACGGCCACCACGACACACACCGATAAATATTGTTGTTGCATTATGTTAAGTCGAGTGAGAAGTCAATGTAACAAATCTTAATTGCTATAAAAAAAATCTTATCATGATTTCATTACTTTTGTGATAACAGAGGATTAAAACAATAGGGCCATTGTTGTGTCTAAATTAGTTATAACTAATTTTTTACCTCGACTTTGGTTGTATAAATAGAAAATTTCCATCAAAACAAAATTGTTAGACATAGATATATATATATGTATAGAGATTTAAGATAAAAATCATTTGTTGTTTTCTCTAACATGTATATAGCTGAACATACTGCCATACTTATAAATAGCTTATCTTTGAGAGAAAAACACAAATGTATAGTATAACACACAAAATACCGCAAAAATAGAATTATTAAAAATAATAGCTGTTCCCCGCGACTCCGCCCGCGGTATCTAATTTTTTGTAAAAAAATATAGTACGTATATGGCTGTTTCCCGCTGCTCTGCCCGTGGTCTCAGTTTTTTTATATTTGTGATGTAAACTCTTGTGATCTTTCAAGTTGGATCAAACTGCAAACGGTGTGCAAAATCGGTTCAGTAGTTTAGGAGTTCATCCCGGACAAACATCGTGACACTGGAATTATATATAATTTATAAGTATTAAACGTAACATTAAGGCAGTAAGTCAGTGATCAACCTGCGCCCCCGACCTGGGGGGGCATTCTCTAAGTCCCCACAAAACATAACGTGGCATAACGCAGATTATAGTTCAACAGTCCCTACGTAATAGCACGTTAAAAGCTTGGACTTACGCCCAGGTTTTTGATCCCGAGTTAACTCAACCAATGGTTAAATATGCTTCAACTATCAAATAGTCAAATAAATTGGAGATTTAATTATTTAACCATTTGAAAAAATTAAAAATTTATGAATAAACGCGTTCTACCGAAGTTTGAAACCATTAGTTATCACATTTAACCATTGGTTGAGTTGACTCAGGATCAAAAAACTAGGCCTTAATGGATAAAGCCCCAGTCGGTATTCACGTCCGTGCTGTCAAGAAACCATCTCCATTATACAACCTGATAACAAACATCACACAACAACACTATCAACAAGAAAGTTACGTAAATTGAAGACGGAACTGACCATACATGATATCTCATACAACACATACATTCATACAGCGGTGACCCACAAACTGACATAACACTAGGTGCGTTATTAACATTCACTCCGTTCACGTGAATGATTCACAAGAGATTGTTGCGAGTATCGAAGATATAGATTCACTAGATATGGTATAGTTTTTTAATGCTTGGAAATCAATATTTTTGTTTAAATGAATTATATTATTACTATAAATTTTAATCTATTTAAACTAATGACATCGTCAACATGTTTCAATTTTTTTTATAATTTCACTAAGCCTACCCCTAATACAGAGGAATAACCCTCATGCTTTCTCTAAAACGAAATCATACCGTTTTAAATAAAAACCCCTAAAATTTGAAATCTATTTTTTTTTATATTCCGGTATTTTTTTATTATTATTAATTTTTCACAAGTTGTTGTTATGTTTTCTTTTTTGATTCAGTCGAAATAAGAAATCTAAATCAAAATCTCATTTATTTGAATTGGGCTACTAAGTAGCACTTCTCAAAGGGGTTGTACTCCATGGACAACATCATTGGTCCACCCTTCATCGCTTCCTAAGTGCTCTAGCTGTCTTATGTCTATTTTATGTGTCAGTTTTATGTCATTTCTTTTTTTAATACTTCTTTTGTTTGTTCTTTTGTTGGCTTTACTTAACTAATAGATAAAGTGTGACACAATACTTCTGTTTGCAGTGTACGCATGTTTACTTATACAAGTGAAGATCAACAGATACATAGCATTGTAATTATTCATTAGGTATAGTTATTTCCTATTCGTTTAGCCTTGATAAGGACGTTGATAATTACGTGTCATCTTTGTTATAACTTATAAGAAACGAATTTTGTGATTGAGGGGTGTTTGCTTGCATGTTAGCACTTCTCTCTGAAACTACTGTACCAATTTTGATAAGGTAGCAAACCCGACATCTTAATCCACCCGGTTTCTGGTTTGCCAGAGAGAATAGAAAATTGCAAGAACTTAATTAAATTGATTATTTTTTCTTCTCTAATTCAACATTATTACCATTGAGTTTAGCATTGACCTTTGACACCACTTTATCAATTGCAAACAAACTAAAGTGACCTATTAAGGAACAAATTATAACAAGATAAGGCTTGATAGTTATTATTATTGTACGAAGGGATCCCTTCTCACCCACTAGGAATTTGGTAAGGCAGGTCAGGTAGTACCTAGGTACTCACTTATTTGGCACCAAATAAAACCCTGACATTTAGACTGGAACCTTACAACATTTATGTCAATAAGATACATAATTTACGTTGTATAAGTAACTGCTTTACCTAAAGTACGTTAAGAAACTAAAAATCTTGGCTTGGTGTAATTAATTAGATTTTTTTATTTTGTCTCTTTATAAAACTAAATACCTAAAGGAGGTATTTGTTATAACAGAAATACTCGATAACTACTAAACTGGTTATTAAAATAAGATTACAATATATCAATCAACAAACAATCATTATAGGATTGTGTGTGAGCATTCACCGTATGAAATGTGGTGGATCTCTGTAATAGCTGAATGTATTGGTTTTGAATCTCTGAAGGGGTTCACAAGTAAACTAATATTTTTAAGGTCATCTAATATTGTTTCATGTAAAAAAGGCCTTTTTCTTTTTCAAAGAAGATATTTTTAAAATACAAAAAAATAACGTGTTTTTATTTCTAAGCGACACCGAAATATAGCCCAATCCATTCATATAAATAGTAAAAAAAACATTTTGCTTTTAGAATCACATTTCCCATACTCCAGTTTACTCCTGCACCAAACCGGTTGACCTTTAAGTATAATACACCTACACTCATAAGGCATCCAGTCGCGATATATCATTGAGCACACTCAGTCCTGCGCACACGCAGCCGGCTGTCAGTCGACGCGATATCTCAACTTGAACACTTGAGAACAGTGTCACTTAAAAATACCGTTATAAATACGAATAAAGAATTCATTTTGACATAAAATTAAACGTACGTTCTTAAATTAAATAAACGATTCGCCACGACAACTCTTCGATAACGACAATTCTATGGAACGACGTTTGAATTGTTGAAATAAGAACGTTTTTGTGTCAGTGTTTTTTTTTAATAATGGGTGCGTTCGAATGTGTTAGTGCCAGTAAAATATCGCCGACAGAAAGCACGGAGGTTTTCACTATTAATATGGCTTCAAATACAACTTTAAATGAAACGGTAAGTTATTAAATAGGTATTCAAGTATTTTGTGAACAAATGTTTATTAGATAAGATGATTAAATTATCTGATTTATTATCGTCAGTTATCTAACAGCTGTAGCTACAGCCGCAATGGCGTCTACACCAAATTTAAAATTTTATAATCTATGTATTGAAACGTGATGCAAAAACTTTGTAACCCTTTTTAAGAAAATTGCGGGGATGGAGGAGTATGAAATTTCGCACACTTATAATACATATAGAGAAGGAGTGCAGATGAAATTAATTTTTTTTTTAATTGCCCATACATAAAAAATACATTCACCAATAACAAAAACATTACCCACACTTCCATGTATTTGACACACACGCGTACCTCTCATTCTCATCTCACTCTTTTGTTTATTTACAATCTGTGGTGATCAAATTTGGAAATATGAATACAGATTATTATTGTTTGTTTTTACTGAATTTTAAATATAACCTTGAACAAACTCTTTATATTAATACACTAGCTGTTCCCCGCGACTCCGCCTGCGGTACCAAATTTTTAGAAGCCTGGGTGAATGTAGCTTCCTAATGGTGAAAAAAACTTTGAAATCGGCACATTAGTTTTTGAGTTTATTTATTACAAACATACACACACATAAAAATACAAATATTTCCTATAATATTAGTGTAGACGAAGCAAAAGCTTCTTTCTTTTTTAAATAAGAAATTAAATATACCTAGTTAATTATAATAGATGTTCGACCACTATTCGTTCTCTAGTATCTATAATTTAGCATGTGTAATACAACAGGTTTTAAACCTTATGATAAGAATTCATTTGTTTTGGGTACCTACACTCTAGTGCTCAATTATTTACTAACATTGAGTAAACATTGTGCTCCTGTATACATACACGAGCGTTTTGTTACAGTTACAGAACCTACATTGTTATTACTTCGTAAGTAAAATAGTAATACTATGGATGAGAATGGAGAAAAGATTCTGATAATAAATAAATAAATGTGGACAACATCACATACATTGCTCCGAATCCAAAGCAAGTAGCTAAAGCACTTGTGTTATGGAATCAGAGACATTGGAGTTACCACAAACACCCAGGTCCCCGAGACAATGTAAAAAAGTGTTTTTCTATATTGACTCATCCGGGGATCAAACCGGGAACCTCAGAGCTGGCGACACCTTGAAAACCGGTCTGTACGCCACTCGACCACGGAGGGCGTCGTTGTTGAATGTCATTATTTTGTTAACGACTTCGATCATAATAAAAAAAAATGAAATAAAACTTCTTTTTAAACGAATTCTGTCGCGGTTTATTTTGATTTTAGTTTACTTAACGCCTTTACAGATACAGGTGCACCGTTGTCTTCACCATATACTTACTATTTAAAAAGTAGTTTTATTTCAATGTCTAACATTCGCGTAAACCTCAGAAAAATAATAATTTAGAAAATTAAAAAGTTCACGTGAAGCACAGACCTTATAACGCTGTTAACATGTATGTGATACATCTTATCAAAATCTAGTAGCTTTAAAATAATAATATATAAGTAGTTGATTTCTCTTGAACAAATATGCAAACACATAATTCACGTGTACAATTAGAGATTTAGAGAATTTATTTAATGAATAGATAGTTATTAAGAAAACAAGTATTTATTAACAAACTTTCACTTTGGACAGTACTTGTTTTTTCTATAGTACCTTGATAATTTTTTTTATTTTTAAAGATTACTAGTAATGTGGGTCACACATTACTAGTAATCTCGTTAACCCCTCGTGCTAAGCTAAGATGCTTGTGTTACGAGTGGGCTCACGTCGGTAGTGTAATGGGTGGGATTCGAACCCGCAACCACATGATCGCAAGTCCGACGCCCTAGCCATTAGGCTACCGCCGCTTTCAATGTCATGTCTAGGTACTTAATTATTCGAATTGGACTGCAAAAAAACTAAAGAAATAACATCGAGGTCTTTGACATTCAACAGAAAAGATACAAAGGATTATAACACGAACCAAAATTTAAAAGACAAATGATTAAAATTACACTCTTTTCGCGGTGTAATTATTTTCCGCAATACATAATTACAGCACAATTCCAAACGAAGGCATTTCAATAATAAAACAATGGTAAGGTAACATGATATATAAGTATATTTATGTTACTGTAAAAATATTTAGGTTACCAGTCGCCTAGAATCTAACCCAGTACTGCAAAATTACATGTAATAGTTATACATACAATGTCGAAGTAGCCTAGAGGATCATCGAACGAATATATGTGCACAAGGCTGCATGTTACAATCCAATTCAGGCAAGAGCGAATGTGATATTTCGGACATCATGATGAAACCTGGATTCCAAAGATAAGATAAAGAAGGAGATATTTTGTCCAAACATGTGAAAATAATATCATCATCATCAACATAATAACATTATTATTGGTCTTACAAAATTTAAAGGCCTCAACAATTTTTGCCCTTTTTTTCGGCCTGTGTCCAGAGCCCAGGAGTGGGTAGGTATTATTTATACATACAATATCGCCAGTAAGACTTGATTTCGTATGTAGGAAAGATCATTTATTGATACCCTACCTTGCAGCCTCAACGACACACTTGCGGGTTAGAGATTTCCGATTCTTATTTGGAGTCCATATTTCCTCGCGATTTTCTCCTTACCTCGTACTCAACTGTGTCGAATTCCTATGTGCTATATGTGAACGCGAACGCCGAGACAGAATACTGAGAAGACATCACTGTTTTCTGACTTTTACGCGAATGTTAACATATTATGGGTTGCAGATAGACTCAGTCTACCCGTGACTATGACACCTGTAAAGGCGCTGAAACGTTGGAAATTCAAGTTTTGGGCCACCCGCGAAGTTTATTTTTAACATTATCAACTATTTTTTATTACACTGACATTGTCAGTCCGGGTTCTGGGTTCTAAAATCCGGATTTTTCAGGCGTCTTGTCCTGGTTGCCAAATTTTTGAAATGGCAACCCTACCCTCATGTGAAATCGGCATTAGAGGCACTAAGAAAGTAGTTATTACTCCATTGGTTGGAGTTTACGCTTGTGCATAAGAATCCGGTCATTGAACTTGAATCTTGGCCGGGTCACACCGCAGATGTAAACTTTCGCAAAAGGTACTTAAATTTTCTCCTGCAACCAACAACTACCTACTAATAAAAATTACATTTATAATCATCAATAATATAATTCCGATCAGAAAATGAAAAAAAAACACTTTCTATTTCGTCGATTCCTCATGTCTACCTACTTTTAAGTAACCTATATACATATTAGTGTGCAAGTATACATACCTACCAACTGTACTACCAGACATTTTGTTGAACCGGTTCCTGAGGCTGTAGCTATGACGTCATCACTTCTGAATCTACAGAATCCGGTTTCTTGAGATTGAACAGCATGAGTTCAGATTTAATTCCAAGAATAAATTTCTTTCAATTCTTCTTAATGGGGTTCTGTGTTTTTGGAAGGTAATGCGGAAAAAGGGAATTTATACCAATAAAAAATATGCCTTGTTTCGCGTTACTTATAAACATTGACAAACAGTGCTAGTACCTATGTACATAAATATTGATAAAACTTAATACCTTTTGTATAAATAACTTGTATATTGGCAGTTTGGTTGACCATTCACATACATCAATATTTATTATTTAGGCTCACTTTTACGCACCTTATTTGTATGTACACACCATTTTTTTTTAAGATCACTAGTAATCTCGTTAACCCCTCGAGCTACGCTAAGATGCTTGTGTTACGAGTTCACGTCGGTAGTGCAATGGGTGGGATTCGAACCACATGATCGCAAGTCCGACGCCCTAGCCATTAGGCTACCATCCTTTCTAAACAATAGACGCTACACGCAAGTAAGAACGAAAGAGTGGCTTAAGACCGAATACTGAAACGTTTATTAGTTTTAAGTCACCGTTAGATTTCATGTCGGTCCCATAACCGACAGAGAGATATGAATATAAATAAATATAAATATAAATATCTTGGGACAATCTCATACACGGTCATCTGATCCCAAACTAGGCAGAGCCTGTACTATGGTAACCAGACAACTGATAAACATACTTATATATTTCTAAATACATACATATTATAAATAAATAATACCCAGACACAGAACAAATGATCGTGCTCATCACAAAGATTTGTCTTGGGTGGGAATCGAACCCACGACCTCCGGCTTAACAGTCAGGGTCACTAACCACTAGACCAACAGGCCCGTCAAGATATATAAGAACGTCTTAAAGAGTAAAGTTGCGTTTCAGTACTTAAGCGTTACTTACCTAAATACGTAGTAAAATTCACAGAATCAGTTCAACCTGTCACATCACACTTTACTTTATAAAATGATGATTTAAATAAAATTCTTTCGCTGTTATTATTTCTACGTATATGCATGATGTCAATTTACGTATCATAGATTTCATGTCTAAAAATTGCTTTAGTTTATTTCATAAATGATAAATATGCGATAGGAGTCCATAGTCTGTTGTCCCTCTGTTCTAATTCCCTCGTTTTACAGTTGTAGAGATAAAATAATTCACACACTTCATTTTTTAACTAGCTTACCCTGTGATTTTGCTCGTATTTTTCTCGTCTTTTAAGGATCAAAGAGTAAACATACGATAAATAATATCGTTACAGTTCTAAGAGTATAAAGTTAAACTTTAGTATTTAATATAATCCATCAAAAATCAAGTTATCGAATGTAAAAAGATTTTTTCAAATCTGATCCGACTCTTACGGAGAGGTAATTTAAATTTGTTATCTAATATATAAAATTCTCGTGTCACTATTTTTGTTCCCACACTCCTCCGAAACGGCTGGACAAATTATTATTAATTTTTGTGTGCATATCGGCTAGGTCTGATAATCGGCGAACATATATTTTTCACATCCCTAAGTGATAGGGGTGGCCCTCTTCAGTTTTTTTTAATATGGTAAAACACGTTTGCCGGGTCAGCTTGTTTGTAGGTATATAATTTTCTCATAGCAACGAACCGTTATTAAATATCCAGTTTTATAATTAGGTTTATGAATAATTTAATTAAATAACTATTCGTGTTAGTCATAGTTGAAAAAAATACTTCATTTAGCTCAAATAATTTTATTATGTAGGCCCTAGTGTGTTATCAGCCTGTTATGTACCTATTAGTAGCTATAAATATATTTAATTTGCTCTTTTCATGTATATTACTCATGCCATATTGAGATCTGCCCATGTAGGGCACAGGTTTTTCACATTACAAGGAAAATTCACTTAAAAATAACGGACATTCGCTGCTAAACAAATTATTCTCGTTATGTTAGGTAAGTAGCTTTGATCGTAGCCTTTTGTGATCCCACTACTGGGCAAACGCCTCCCCTTTCGTCCTCCAAACCTATCTCTGTCTTTTGCCCTGCATATCACCACATCCCCACAAAAGACAGTAATTATTTGCAAATTAATAACTCAACGAAATAACGATCATTGGACTTGCGATCAAGTGGTCGCAGGTTCGAATCATTGCACTACCGAGCTGAACCCGCTCGTAACACAAGCATTTAGTTTACCACGATGGGTTAACAAGAACACTAGTAATATTTTTCTAGTATAATACTAGTAAGATACATTGCCAGTAAGCTTTTCTTTAAAAATAGCGTATTTTTTTTGCAACTCTTAGTAAACACTACCATATTATATTGACAGCCAATACTAAAAAAACATTCATTAATTCATCATTTATTACAAATTTTAATTCATATAAATACCAACTTAAAGGTATGTTCTAAAAGTACGTACCTAAGATTCTTGGAATCGCGAACAAATTAATATAAACTTGTAGTCTTTCGTCCGATACTATGTTTGTCTTGTTTTTATCGAAGATACATAATTCAATATCGAAAGGCGGACGTTTCTTCTTAAACACATGAATGCACATCAGTATTCACTTATACAGTATATCCGCCTTTATTTCGAAGTAGTATGGTTTCTTTTTTAAATTTGTTGTAAACATTGATGTTTGGTAGACTGTACGTAGTACCTACGTACTGTATAATCCTTGTTGAGGAAAGAGGAACGAATTCGTTTTCAATCACAATGTAGCATTAATTTTATGTAAATCTACGTATTGATACGTAGATTGATTAAACTTCTTATTTCATTAGAGGTCTCCTGACGCGACCCAATTTATTAAAGATCATTTGTATTGAGGGTTTTTTTGTATTTTAATTTAACTTGACTTTTTTTTGCGAAGTTCCATATCGCGCGTTGCGAAAGGGAGCTAGACGTAACTATTTAGTAATCTGTGGCTAGACGGAAAAAATTAAGACGAAAAGTTGTTACGACACTTTTTGCTCTCTCTCTCTCATTACATCAAATAAAATA
This sequence comes from Plusia festucae, assembly GCA_950381575.1. Classification (NCBI taxonomy): domain Eukaryota; kingdom Metazoa; phylum Arthropoda; class Insecta; order Lepidoptera; family Noctuidae; genus Plusia; species Plusia festucae. Next base: position 11,538,106 of record OX494447.1, read on the forward strand.
GGAAATTAACGAACACAGTTAGCGAGGCTCTAGAGCTATTATACAGGAAATATAGAAGAGAATAAAAAACCTATTTTCCTTATAGAATAAAAATAATTACTTCCCATGGCAACTGGTTGACGTTAGTCATATAATAAGTATGGGGTAATTACCGGGAGTGTTTATTTTTGGTAAAGCTGACTCATAATGTTATCACGTAGTGTAATCACGTACTTTAACGGTTAGCCCGTATGTGTTTGAATTTGGGAACCAATATTGTACAGCAGGTGGCTTGATATTCTGTCCTTGTATTCGATTCTGAAAGGTATATTTGATGTGTGTATAGGTATACGATCAAGGAGTCTTCATTGAAGACTCTTCCATTGAAAATGAAGTTGAAAACCCTTCAATAGAACTAAAACACATTTCCCAACAAACGTTTATGAATCTTAAACGTTTATAATGTAAATTAACCTACATGAATGCAATGGGGGTTACCGCGAGTCAAAAATCCGCCAGAGTCGCTAGTGTCGCATAAGGTCTGCCTGTCATTTTCCGCCAATGAGAGAGAAGCTACTGGGCTGCGATTGGTCGAGATTGACAGATACGTTACGTGAGATTAGCAACCCTGGCGGATTTTTGACTCGTGGTAACCCCCATTGCATTCATGAAGGTAAACGTTTGTTGGGAGGTACGCTTCCCGCTGTCTGTCCCTACGTATTCAAAATCAAAATCAAAATGTTTTTATCTAGTAAACCTAAATATAGTTAAAGGCGCTTTAGAAACGTTAACTTTAAAACTAATGACTCTGACTGAGCATTCTAGGTGTATTCTTAGATCTTTAAAACTACGCAACGGATTTTGATGCGTTTTTTTTATATACGGATTGATTCAATTGAACACGTGCGAGGCCGTGGCGGGCCCGCTAATGTTTTAATAAAGCAAAGAATTTGCCTCAAATTTCATCACTTATCTAGTATTAGATCAATATAAGTAGTGTAATGACCAAATACTGAAACGTCAATCAGTGTGAAGTCGCCGTTAAGTCTCATGTTGTCTCTGTCACATTAAGGTGTGAAGTAGCGACAGATATACATTTATGAATGTTAACTTTAAAACTATCGTGTTGTATGATTTACACTGGCCGTGGTCGCAAGTAGACTCCGTAACCCGGCCGAAACGTCAAGCCTTAAAAGGTAAATGCATGAGTTCGCGTTATTTCCCGTGACGTAATTTTATTAAAATTTATGAATGTTCATTAACTGACGTTTCTGACGTATTCCGGGGTAAGCCTTTGGTCATGTCGACAGGAATAAGTTTGTAGTTAAAATTAAATAAATGCAACTTGAAATGAAGGAAAATAATAATTTATATTGGATTTAACTTGTATTTGGGGTAAAACACTATTTTTATTTTTTAAGAAACACGTGTAGACCTACATAAACATTATAATTATGTATTAAAATCCTTTGTTCAACCTCAGTTTTGTTTTTGCTGCATTGTTAATGTGTGCACTCCACCGTAACGAAATAATTTAACCATATTGTAATTTACGCAGTGTATAATTAGGTGACGTCATTGCGAATAAATTTCTGAATAGCTGCCAAATTCGTGTAGAGTGCTGTGTAATATGGACTAGTTTTATACTGAACAACTTTCCCCAAGGAACATATCGGTCGAAATCTTAAAATGGAAAATGAACTTTTCATACAAAGTGGCAGGTCATGTGACTTTTGTTTGTATGAAAAAGATGATTTTCAATTTTAACCTACCTATTCGTCCCCGATCGGCGACCGGTCGTCGCATTACAATAGAAAATCAATTGTGTCTCATTAGCGGTGATTAGAGAGATTAAACAATATAAGAAAGACTGCAGACTGTTAAAGTCTGAATTTACTGAACTCCCAAAAGTACCTATTAGATACCTGTAATATGAGTCTGTTAACCAATGATGTTATATAAATAATACTGAGGCAGTTTACAGATTTTGTATGCCATAGGCATTGCTCAATCAATATCAGACCTTTAGAATGTCATCTTTATTCGTCACTTAACAAGCAGAATAACTGACCTTTGTTAATCTATCTTCATGCATCCATCTTGCTCCACGAATAGTTCATAACGAGACTCAATCCATTACTACTATAAAACGAAGTCGCTTCCCGCTATCTGTCCCTATGTATGCTTAGATCTTGAAAACTACGAAACAGATTTCGATGCGGTTTTTTTAATAGATAGAGATTCAAGAGGAAAGTTTTATATTATGTACTAGCTGTTCCCCGCGACTCCGCCTGTGGTACCTAATCTTTTAGTAAAAATTATAGCCTTTGTTACTCAGGGTGAATGGTGCTTTCTAATGGGAAAAGAATTTTTGTAATCGGCACAGTCGTTTTTGAGTTTATTCATTACAAACATACACACACACACAAAATTACAAATCTTTCCTCTTTATAATATAGTGTAGATAATACACGCGTGTGAAGCCGGTAAGCTAGCTGAGTTATATAACACGTGTAGGTAATATAATATTTATTTGCTATCAAGCTTACACGTGGATAATACTTAGGCTAACAATTTATTAATTGTTTTAATTACTTATTATTGCTTCTATTGTATCTTGTGTCTTTACTATTAGCTTACAAAGTAATAAGGTGGTAATATGGAAATTTCAATGGACCAGGTTCCTTCTCCATTTCATTATAAATGAAATCAACCCCCATTTTAATAAGTCATACATAACACACATATCTGGTGAATATTTCGTTTGGGTTTTATTTCCATTTTTAACATTAACTTACGCCAAACATGCCGCTTGTATGTTTGAGCTAGTTAGCAACTCCAAAAATCAACAAAAATGTCCCACTGCTGGGCACAGGCCTCTTCTCATATAGAGAAGAGATGAGCATTGATCACCACGCTTGCTCATAGCGGGTTGGCGATTTCAGACTCCAATTTTTGGAACCCAGGTTTCCTCACGATGTTTTCTTTCGTGGATTTATCATGATACTTTTTTCCAATTAGGTACAGTCAACAGCAAAAGAAGATGATAGTTTAAAAATTTTGGAGTCAAAACCGGCCACGAATATAATTATGGCAACTGTACTATTAGTAAATGTTTGGTATAATTTACAATCACATGCATACTTTTGAATCACTTCGAAGCCACACAGTTCTAACGCTAACTCCGTTCATTAGTAATAAATTTCTGATTTTGATCATCTACTTTTGCTGTTGACTGTATCTACTAACCTAACGTACAGATTTTCATGCACAATGGAGGCGTTAAATCTTCAAAACAAAATACAGACTGAACTCGATTCGTTTGTTATAAAAACATGTCGTAGTTATTCTAGACCATTGTGATTCTCGTCTTAGGTCATTGGACTGAATTGCCAAATAGTATTAAAATAATAATACATCGTTCTATCAAATAATATTGTTTTATATCTAGTCAAAACTCTACTCTGGCAAAGGCTTGATATTATTATACCCTGATTTCGATACAGTATATAGGTCACTATATTTTATATACAGAGTGATTTCTAAAACATCCGAACCTCGCAGGAGTAGATAACTATCATCATCTCGGGAAGCATGTTAAGCCGTTGGTCCCGAATGTCATACAGTGATCTTTGACAGTCGTTGTCATTACAATTCTGACAACCAGTTTTACTATGGGATACTGCCAGACTGCAAAAGTCAGATAGGCAGTCGCTCCATGTAAAAGACGGTATTCAGCGAAATCCGGTAAGACTGGAAGCCGACCCCAACATAGCTTGGGAAAAGGCTAGGCAGATGAACTGCTATAAATAGTATAAGAAGCACTTTACCATACGTTAATTGATTTAACGTGGTCTTATAAAAATAAAGTTACAGAATTTGGACAAGAAATGAATTTCCCATAGATATCATTATATCATAATTATATTTAGTTCTTGTGCGTACAAATTTCTTTATGAAAAATCATGTTAGGTTCATTGTTATTTTCCTGGCTTCAAACCTGCATCCTTATTCGTATAAATCCGGGTAGCAATCCACTAATATCTGTTACAAAAAACAACATTCTGAAGAACACGGATTTCAGTACCTAATAATAGATTAGATTCCAGTTAGTCATGGTACGTATTCTTAGTACCTAATATAAGCTCTAGGTAATTTATCAGGTGTTATTTTAACCTCCAAATTTTAGTGTAATCCGTTTATTTTCATAGTTAACTGATTCTGTTTAGAAATCCTGTTTCAATCAAAGCTCGACTCATCTAATTTCGTTAAAATCGGGTAAAGTTTTATATAAAATGTTTGTAAAATAAATAAATAACATTGTTTGCGTTAGTTTTCTAACGAATTGCAGATGTCTGAAAAACAGTTTTACCAAAGGAATTTGATGGAAAATGAATAGCATTTTTTCCTGTTTGGATAACATCAGGGTTAAATTAAGCTCGTTTGAAAAAAACTCTTCACAATACCTAAAACTTTCAATAGATAATTCAATAGAACACATCGTACTTTTTGTTTAACTTCTGTTGCCGCTACTCGATAACAGATGGCGCTGTTTTTAATTTTCAAAATATCTTTGTATATTGTTGAAACTTATTTATAGAATTTATATAATACATAAACTTACTTATTTATTATTTAAATTATTAATTAATGAATTTTGAAATTGATATAATTTCTTGTTTCATTAAGGACGTTCGCTAATTGAATTGACCGTCTCTCAGGCCAAGTCGTATCTGTTTCAAGTAGTTACACGCTTCTAATATTACTAATTAGTATTAAGCAGCTAATGCCATCTTAAAGTACCAATATCTTGTAGCTATCTATAATTAGTGATCAATGAAAAGACCTAGAGTTTTTATAAATATCATAATGCAGTGTTGGAGCAAGATCAATCTTACGTGTATTAATTTAATAACTCCAATGTTAAACGTATAAATTATTAAAACATTCCCGACTCCTGTTCTCTTTACTAAATTAATACAAATATGTATTGCTTTTGCAATAATAATTAAATTACTTTTTTTAATAAATTGTGCTCATAAATCACATTAAAACTATTAAAAGCCCATAATATTTATAAGTAATGTTATATTTTTAAACCAATTAATTTAATCACTCCATAGATATTATGCGTACCTATATATTATAATAAAAAAACATTCCCGATTTCACCATCGTTTTATTCGAGGAATAATTATGAAATTATGGCAGTTGTTTCAAACAGAAACTGTCAAACGTCAATTCTTCTCAGATTCTCTTTAATAATTAATAAAATTATTACATAGTTTGTTTTTTACTAAATAACCAATTCGTAGATTTGATAGTGGTGAACAATCGAACTTTGTTTAAGATGATAAAAATTGTTTCTCAGTATTTTCACTCGACCGTTTGTTATGAACTATTTATTATGTTGGTATAGATATGGGGTTCAAAGCTCTGGCTACTGATAATGTGTTTCAAGTTTAGAGTTTTTTAAAAACCCTTAACAAAACCTTTTTTTTTCAAAATGATGAATTAAAAACGGATCATCAGTAATATCCTTTTTTCATGCATGCACAGATATTTTGAAAGAAAACATTGAAATTATGAATAATAGTGTTGTAAGTAGATTTGCGCTTGAAACTCGCGTTTTTTTAATAAAACTGAACTAGCTTTTCGTCTGTGGTAAAACTAAAGAATTATTCTTTTAAAATAATACAAGTAAACTGATCCAGATGTACCTACTTATAAAGAATATGCAACACATTTTCTCACGTATGTATATTAACTAAACAGTCTTGCTCGCATTGCAAAACTCACTAGTATAGACCGCGCTTAAGTAATTCTCAAAATAAAAGCACTAAAGTATTCGCCACGTAATAGCAAATAAAATGTCCTAATAATATAAAGCTATTTATACACGTTTACAATAAAGTTATTTATCGCGCGAACTGCCGCGGTAAAGCTATCACTTTGCTGCGCTTCGATTATCCGAGGCATCTTGAATTATGCGCCGGCGTTTGGACCGCATTATGTGGAAAGAACGCATCAATACTAAATACGATTGAATATTGTATAAATTTAGTCCTCTGCAGGGCAGGGCGTCCTTTTCTACAATCATAATTAAATTAATAAATAATGATGATGCTTAATTTTATTTTACTCTTACTAATATTTTTTGGTTATGTATTCCGTATGGCCGGGTATCTATTCCACTAAGGGCTGATTTTAACATCGTCAGTCAAATTTTATTTGAGGAATAAAATTGACCTTTGATAGTTTTTGTATGAACATTTTATAATTATTATACGAATAAGTTATCTGACGTTGGAAAAAAAAAACAGCCCGTATAAAGTAAAAAAAAAAAATCAATAAGTAAAAGTTTATTTTATTCATTTTGTGTTTGAATTAGTTGGAGGTCTTTACTCAGAATGGGTGCAAAATATTATACTAACCAGTATTAAACTGCCTACGTACTTTAAATATTGTTCTCAACAGCTTTAAGTAAATACATTATTAGTCTCATAAATTTTGCTGATGTACTTACGTTTATTTAGCCTTTAATTTAATCTAACACATTTTACATTAGCACCACAAACAAAGATAACCTCTTCTTAGTACCAAGCCCCATAAACTTAACTGTAAGATTACTGGTTCTCTTTTCAATACCACCATCAATTCTAAGATATAACAGATAACAGCTCGACCTGTGACCGGCTCCCGATGCCGGTGAAGCGCCTTTATTTATCACTAGCTTATTTATTGTACCCTAAGGCTGGCTCCTAACGAGAAACATTAGAAATTGTAGTACCTAGGTGTTACTTTTTTGTAAAAGTATAATTATAGTAATAACTATAGGGAATGTGACGGTGTGAAAAGTAGACCATTAATTTATTTTGTGGTTGCGATGCTATATATCATAAATTTTATAGAAGAAAGTAAAAAATAATTTGAGCCGCTTCAGGGTATAAAAATATTAGGTACTTAGGTGTTTTTTTTTGAGGTTCACTATTAGTTTTTTAATATTGTAAAGCCTTAGAATAGATAATAATATGCTGCAACACAGGTTTTACCTATGTCTCTGCAAAACAAATGTGACTCTGTACTGTATTAGTATCTTTATTACAGAATATCTTTATTACATAAAAACTTAGTAGGTACATATTACAATAATACATTAAGCTAATGTTTGTTTTTAAGCAGATAATTAAGCTTCTGTAGCCGATCTAGGCAAAGCCTGTATTTCGACTATCAGTGCCCAACCCCCAGTTATTAATTAAGTAAGTAAAGTTAACCCTATAAACACAATTTTGCGGCGCGCTGAGTACTTACTAATTATAGTTTTTTTATTAACAATTTTAAACATGTTTGTGTGTGTGTTATATTAGCATATTGTTCACAAGGGAGAATAAATTATATTCTTATAATTAATACCTTGCAGGACTTACATACCTAAACGAAACCATGCAATCTCAGCATAAAACTTAAAATAAAATTCAAATTTTCAACAGAATATTGCATTGTGCATATTTTTTATTGAATTTTCATTGTTAAATTTTAATATCATGTTTAGAAAGAGTATACTTTCCGGTTAACTTTGAAATTCATAATTCAAGCTATTGTGCCTCGCGGTTTTACCCGCATATTATGTTGTCCTCGTTGCCGTAATCATAAATTTTTCGATTGTTTTTATATTTATTCTGCTATTCGGGACGGAGACGAATCCAAAAAATCAAGGATCATTAAAATCAGTCCACCCGTTCTCGAGTTCTAAGTGTTGTACCAAACCTGACTTTGTTTTATATAATTTAAAGATGTTAAGTAAACTTTTTTCTGCTCTATACAATATGTAACAAAACCCCTGTCCGATCCCTAAGACTATTATTCGGTAGCGTATTGCGAACACATATACGTAGCCATTAAATGGATTGGAGATTATTATTTCTCCCCAGTGAAAATAATTAAATAAAAATAAAAACTGATCCAAGGCAACACTGACCGCTCCTCAAAGTTCACGTACTTACTACCTACAGCTTTGTGTCATATAAGCCGCCTATGCGAGACGGTTCAGGAACTGTACCACGAATACGCCTTTATTGGATCGGACACCCGTTTTGTTACATGGTGTATAACTGCACACATTCTTACTTAGTAACAATGTAACTTTTTATTCTGTGTTCAGCCTAAGGTTGTGAAATATTGTGTCTATTTGTCGAGGTCTAGGTGTCCCGTGTAATGATCGGAGATAAAGTGCGTGATTTATATGATTTCGATGTGTTATTTCAAGTTCTAGTGTTTCTTTAAACGGTAGAAGATAATAACTATGGAATGACATTTTAATTAAAATTTTATTTGATATTTTTAACAATATTCGGATGAGTTAATAGATGCATTTAATATGGCGTTGCGTATGATGGAGAAAAAAATATTTGAAGACCTTTGTCTGGCATAAGGATCTAAAATAATTAATAATTATTAACATAGGTATTGTGTACCAGCGTAAAAAAAACTATTTTTCGGTCGGTGAACTACTTTTATTTGCTGGATACTTACATATATTATGAAATACGGTACATATGCCAAAATATTTTTTTTTCAATTTTTGTCTGTCTGTTTGTTCCCGCTAATCTCTGAAACGGCGGGACCGATTTTGACGAGGTATCACTGACAGGTAGCTGATGTAATGAGGAGTAACTTAGACTACTTACTTTTATTTTAGAAAAATCCTATAAAAAAACCTAAAAAAAAGGAAATAAAAATAAAAACCACGCGGACGAAGTCGCGGGCACAGCTAGTGCTTAATATATTCGGTTGCTAACTTGTGTTGTATCGCACTACTTATTAGTCGATTTTAAAAACCATGCACTTTACAACTAAATGGAATAGATGCAATTATTAGTAAATAACTATGATGATTAATAAAACTTCCTTGTATAGTCTAGGGCGACGTGATACAAAGACTTGGGACTGTACCTACTTGGGAAATCCATTATTGAAAGAAAAATGAGCCAAAACCCCAAACAAATTTCACATTCAGTGCAACTCATTACAAATAACTTTGAACTGACCAAGTAACCTTTAATATTCGTCACTAATGACGTTTGCATACTTCAGGTACATTTGCACTAAAATATTAATTCGTTATGTAACAAGTATTCACAGCTTAATTAATGACGGGACAAGTTTCTAAAGAATTATAGTATTTCTACACTAATATTATAAAAAGGGAAGATTTGTATTTTTGTATGTATGTTTGACCTACTATATCATATTATAAATAAATAAACAGATTTGGATGAAATTTGGCATGCACGTATCCTTTGACATGGAAAAGAACATAGGCTACATTTTGTCCCGATTCCTGTAGTTCCCGAGGGAAACATTGAAAATTGTTGACGAGCTAAGCCGTGGGCAGAGAGCTCATAAATTTGGTATTTTTCTTACAGCTTAGTGCAAGCTATAACACGGGTGAAACTTTTATTCCATTTTTCATTACTTTCACATTTTTATTTCTTTTTGGACCTAATTGTGAAGTCCACGCAGACGAAGTCGCGGACAGAAGCTAGTAATGAATAAACTCAAAAACTACTGTGCCGAATTCAAAAATTCTTTCACGATTAGAAAGCTACATTCACCTTGAGTAACATAGGCTATATATATCTTTTATAGGCTATATTTTTTACCATGAAATTAGGTACCGCGGGCGCGGCGGAGTCGCGGGGAACAGCTATTTATTAATAAATAGTGTAATAAGTAGGTTAAGATGACGTATATTGGTTATCTATGGTAATAAAGGATTTTCCTCACAGTTGCTCATTATTTTAACCATTTAGTATAGTCACGTAGGATAGTCAGTTATATTCTAACCATACAGTATCACGCAGTGTTGTATTTAACTTTACAATTATTATTTTCATGTGATTTTATTCTAAAATTCAATAATTGTTTTAATTTTAATTACAATTACAGTGATTTCAAAAAAACTCTTGTTAATTAAAGTTTAGGAGATAAATCGGACGGAATTAGAAGCTGTATGTAAAACAGAATATATTTATTCAAATCTTTAAAGACTAAAATTAAGTTTAAATTCAGTTAATAATGGTGAATTCAATGTCGTTGTTTCGTGCGAGTCTTCAAGGGATGAAAAGGATGGATTCTGTTCTAGTTAAAATGAGGAAAGAGGTATGTATTAAAATATATTAGTGGCCTACTCATAAAACGAGAAGAAACCCGAGAAAAATTATACGTAGTCGTAAAATAGGCATGTACTTATGTGTTGAAATATTTTTTCATACTAAGTATGTTGGTTTTTCTACATATTGTGAAATTTGTGTATATATACTTCAATTAAAAGTATGGCCACCTTTGCTTCCACCGAAACGTTTCGGTCACCGGTGACCAACGCATTCATAATATAGTCTAGCATTGTAGTGATAAGTCACAAATCTTTACATCTTCTTCTATATCTATATATCTATATACATATAATAAAAGCGTAAACGATCCGTGTCTGTACATTCAATATGTTGCAATAAAATGTACTAAGTTTTTTTTAAATTTGTATGTTTGTCTGTTGGTCTGTGCGTTTGAGCACGATAATCTCAGAAGCGACTAAATGGATTTGAATGCCGTTACTATTACTATTAGACTAACGTATTACTCCAAACTTCCCATTACATTTAGTAGTTTTTTCATTAAAATCGGTTCATAAACAAAAAAGTTATGTACATTTGAATCAATAATGAGTGATATCGGCGATACAATGTCCAATTTAGGTTGAACTCTCATCAATATGGTCGTCCATGTTAAATAGGGATCAAAATGTAAATTTATGTAATCTCAAATTCATCTGTACACGTAAATTGACATCTTTGATATATAAACAACAAAGTAATCATGGGAAAATAATGTTGCCTAGCGATCAGATAATTGAAGTTTGAATAACTTTTAGGACGCGTTTACGACTGATCAACGCGAACAACGTCGTAGGTACAGCTAGTAGCGTTATAAAAATACTAAAAAGATACCTAATCGAAATACTTATAACCAGACAGTTTCGATAAAGTCTTAACTATAGATTTCTATCTTTTATCGATAAATATTTTGCCACATACCTAGCTTATCAGTAACCAATCGCTGTCAAGCGAAACTGTATTTTAATATTTAATACATATTTATGAAATAATCAGCTCGTCATAGTTTGACACCTGCGTATGCGCATCAAGTATATGTAGTATCAAGGATGTGTGTGTTATCAATATTCATTTATGCAGTTGGTACAAGTAGTGATGTTTCATTTACATTCTAGTTTATTATCAACATTGTTTCATTGTTACATTCTATGAAAATAATAATGCTTTTTTTTTCACATTTTTATCGATTTTCTTTGAAGCCATCTTAATTTTATATTCTGTTTGTCTTTTTTAGGTATGATTATAAGTTATTCATTTAGTCTTTTATTACCAGGGTTTCAAAAAGAAACTGTTGTGATGAAAAGTTCACTAAAAGCAAGAAATTTTCATTGCTTTCGATAATCTCATTAAAACTATTGGCCCTACTGGAATAATATCAGATTATACGTATGTCAATTTATATCAGATTTTCTTTTTAATAAAACGAAGCTATGACGTCAAAGAACTATCTTAGAACCTTATCAGAGATATGACGAGGATGGCCGAAGGCTAGCCTCGTCATCATGACCTCTATAATTTCGAGTAGTTCATGAGTAAGACCCTAACGACTCACAGACAAGGATTAAACCTATTTTCAATACCGTTATGGATAATTAATAGGTATAGGCGTGGTTACCGGATGGACAAAAAAAATATTGTTTTTTATTATTCAATAACCGACTCCAGCACGAAATAATTTAATCCTTTTGCTCAGGGGATTTTACAAGTATTCAAATCCCATACATAAAGAACACAAATGCTTGTCCAATGCGGAGTTCGAACCCGCAGCACGTTGCGCACAGTGGTAATTAAAGTGATGGACTTACCACTGGGCTTTCGGTACCGTCAAGTTGTTATTTTATAATTATTTGTTATATAAAAAGTTTTAAATTGTCGATGTCGTCTTGGCTGTATGTTGTTATCACAAGCCAGGAAATTCGCATAAAAATTGCTATGACATTTCGTATTGACAAGCTATGTTGACAAAGTAATTACAAATTCATAAATGTCTTGAATTTAATTCGCGTTTACGTTTACTACAAAATTAATATTCTTATTTTTTCTAAATAAATATTATCCAATTTATCTTGATCCGTACGATTGAAACTTTTCCTAACCAATATAAAGACGTCTATAAATTAAAATGTCATTTTTATAGTAAAATTACTATATTTAGAATTTATTTAATTTGTAGCAAATATTTAAAAGGCAAAGATTTACGCAAGCCCTTATCATATTTGCACATTTAAAGCTAAATCAATATTAGTCATGATAACGCGGACTTAGTGTATTTTTACAATCTGAATTTTATCAAGATATGTCTAGTGGGTTTATTAGTCAGACTGTTTGTACCTTTATTAGTCGCAAATAGTTCGGCGATATGTATTGACATACGTTGAGTGATAAATATTTTGTATCTCGGTTTCAATACATTGTAGTGAGTTTAGTGTTGTGTGTGAAAGGTGTTATTGTTGGAATTATGACGCCTTATCGCTCGTACGAATCTGTGCAGGTAATTGTTTTCTTTATTTTAAAGGCTCAGAACTACTCAGAACAAACTTTAGTTTAGCTAGCATTTAGCCTAATTTAGCCTAAACTAGGTTGTCCTGGGTTGAAAAAGCTGATACGCTCATATAAACTTCTTTGACCTATGACACACGAATGCGGCCTGTAGTCGGATTTATTTTAACCTACAGGAATAGAAAACAAAATTAACCCTTAAATAAAGCCAAAGTTTTCCTCATATTATTAAATTTTTCTAATGATGGATGGTGGTGCCGTTAAATCTATTTTCATCTATCAGGCATAATCGATCGGAAAATTGATACAGAGAATTTCGTGACATCAAAACCTTATTAGGATTTTCGTTTTTAATTTGTAATTGTCTTGATGGTTTTGGATATCCACTACGTATTTTTTCAATATTTTTTAATCTAACTCCACAACGGGCCTTTTATAATGGCAATAGACAATAATAGACATCGCGGTAGGCTCAGACTAAGATGGCAGGATAAGCTGGAACCATCGTCAAGAGATACACGACAGCCCTCGACGGAAAGAGATGGAAAGAGGGCAGAGAGTCCTTTATCTAGGTTAGAGCTGCATACGGCTACAAAAATCTAACCAGCAACCAATATTAAAACCCGCACACTGGACCATGTCATGACAATATGACGTCAGCGGTCAGATTGAGAAGCATTGAGGAAGATGCAACCTGATCTGACCCTAAATGTAATCGGAATAAGAGCAGGACTATGATGATAATGATAATGTCAAATATCTTGAAATTTGGACTCTCATGACCGTTTGGCGTGAAAATTGAAGTACCTTACACTTACTGTGAAGTACATATGAATCATATCAATCAACTACCGTAACTACTTTACACTTAAATATGAATTGATTGGTACATTAAATACTAAATGCCTGGCGCCCATGATAGCAGCATACCCCTAGAATAACTAATAAAATTAGTCTCTGAAATTGGATTTGGAAAAAATCCTTTGGGATAACCTGATCGTCGAGTAAGGTTAGGAGCTTTTTAACACTTATGGCAAACGAAAAACGCGGGTAAAAAGGGACATACCCTGGGTAATAACCTGGGACAAAGGGATATAACCTAGCATATTAAAACAGTTACCTAATAGGTATGACGTTTATAATTAGGTATATATTACGCAATAATATTCACAAAGTTGTAATCAGCTTTCTGCTTTTAAGGGAAAATAATGAATTTTCTGCAATTAAGTTTATTTACCGGCGTTTCCGCTGTTTAGATATTTTAATTCTAGTTTCATCGTTCTTTCTTATATTCTTCTTTTTCATATCGAGTCGATTGAATTATTATTTAAATTTGATGCGCCCAGTAGTTTGCGACATTAACTGCGGCGTCATTGGCGAGATATCAATCGAAAGTGTAGGTGTCCCGACATTTGGGCAGTCCAACAAATGCGGCATTGTCTCGTCCGGAAGGTCGCACTCACCATCGGTATCCGAAGGTTCTATGATCCCCAATTTTTCCAAATTAAGTATGTTTGCAGCGACCTACCTAGGTTCGCAATTGGTTGAGTGCTTTCCATAAAGGCCGCTATAGGTTCACTCCGATCGGCAGTTGCTCCTCGGTGTTGATCAGGTGCTGTTCCTATTGATTATCAACTCTCCACATTAAGCACAAACATTGAAAATCGCATTGATATTTACCTGACTTCAGACAAGCAGAGAAATAGATGCAGTTCCCGTCACTAGACCACTAAACCTACACCATGTTGTCCCATCATCGTGTTTCTTGATCCGCCGCATTATAAACTAGTTCCCATAACAACAGATTTTTAATACAAACAAACTGTGTTTAGTAAACCGTTGTTAATGCCGTGAGAAGCTCTTCACGTGTTTCTATTACGACACGGTTACGTTATACAGATGTAAACTTTAATTAGGTATCTACTTTTCAGTAGCTACTGAAATGCAGATTTTCATGTTTCATAATTACAATAGGAGACATATACAGGATTACTTTAAAAGGAGTGCGTATAATCTACATGGTAATCATTAAAATCATCTTTTCATACAAACAGACAGGTTACGTGACTAATGTTTGTATGAAAATATGATTTTCAATATTAAGATTTCGACCTATGTTCCTTGGGGAAAGTTGTTCAGTTTTATGCACCTGATTACCTCGTTTCTGTGCGCACTCCTTTTAAATTAATCCTTATAGGCTCTAAATAAAAATGTATTAAGTCCGTCACTTGGATGATAAACCTTTTTTCTTTCTTCTACACTAATAATTATAAAGAGGAAAGATTTGTATTCTTGTGTGTATGTATGTTTGTAATGAATAAACTCAAAAATAAGCTGTGTCGATTTCAAAAATTCTTTCAACCTTAAAACTACATTCACCCTGAGTAACATAGGCTATAATTTTTACTAAAATTTAGGTACTGCGAGCGGAGGCGCGGGAAACAGCTAGCTAATAATATAATAATAATACCGGCCTATAAATGTCCCACTGCTGGGCACAGTGATTTATAAAATACTGAGTATACTACGTATGATACAAAACAGAAGAAATTTTAATGCGTGTATAATCAGGAATCTGAAAGGCTTTTTATCGTTTTGTGATGTCACGCTTCGGTCAGAGAGTTCACGGTCATACGAGACAGACAGTAATACAGACTGAAATATAACAATACATTCAAAATAAACCCTAACTTCTTGACTTAAAGTCTATATTCATAAAACAGCTGCTACAAGACTGTTTTAATGTCCAATATAGTTAGAACTCTTGTTATGGATACTGATACGCAACTTTAATTAAAATATGTACTCCTAAATGTCTTTCTGTCACTACTTTACACCTTAAAGTGAGAGAGGCAGCATGAAACTTCACTACGACTTAAAACTGATTGACGTTTTAGTATTCGGCCATTAAAGACTGAAATGTAGGATAAATAATTTGTTGCAAACCTGTAGATGTGTAAAAGTAGAGGTCAACTTATGTTGGTTATTTTAGATGTTGAATTTATGCAAAAACGTAAAAAGGAAATTGCTTGAACCGTCACTTGAAAGCCAGATTAATATACTTACAGTCTTATTCATAAAAATCCCTTATAATAGGTTTTAAACACTCATTAGTTAAAATGCTCATTAGAACTAATAAACCTTTTATAAAATTGTCTATTCATAAACGTTCAATAAACCTATCATAGTTAAAATGTCGTTATATCACGTTTTAACGCGTTTTAACGTGATTAAGTTGTCGTTCTGATGAATCCATAGATTAAATGGCCAAAAAACCTCAGCAAAAAACGCAAAAAAAAAAGTTTGACAACGTCTCTCTGACTTGTATGTAGTTATCTGTGGTCTCTTGTGACATTTGGAAGACTTCTTGTGTTTCGTTCACGTATTTATTTTTTGAAGAAAATTGGATTTCTTTGTATTTTTTCTTGTGAGTACTACAATAATTAATGGAAAACCAATAAAATATAAAGAAAAGGCAAAGAAGCGAAAATTGGCTGGAGGAAGTTATGGTTAGCTCAACAATTTTCGTTAAGGTACACAAGTGTTTATTTACATTTATTTTCGTTGATAAATTGATGGCCTATTTTATTTCCATAGAATTTATTGATGGATTTGGTGAAAACACGATTACACGATTCTTTAAATATCTACTTCCCAGCTCCTTGCAAATAACACTTAACTTCAACCAACTAACCATTAGACGGTTCGGACGCGAAAACAGCTGTTGTATACATTTGTCGGCCATATTTCTGTTTATTAAAGGTTTATAGACGGGTCGACCCTGTTATAAGTTACGAAGCCGCTATTGAATACTTACAAAGCTTTTTAGCGATATTGAACGATTATGAATAATGCTTTTCGGGATTCTCATTATAGCAAGCTAATAAACCTATTTTAACTTTTTATGAATAAGACTGTAAGGCTATAATGCTCTAAATAATAATGCTGTAATAAGGCTCTAAATAAAAATGTATTAAGTCCGTCACTTGGATGATAAACCTTTTTTCTTTCTTCTACACTAATAATTATAAAGAGGAAAGATTTGTATTCTTGTGTGTATGTATGTTTGTAATGAATAAACTCAAAAATAAGCTGTGTCGATTTCAAAAATTCTTTCAACCTTAAAACTACATTCACCCTGAGTAACATAGGCTATAATTTTTACTAAAATTTAGGTACTGCGAGCGGAGGCGCGGGAAACAGCTAGCTAATAATATAATAATAATACCGGCCTATAAATGTCCCACTGCTGGGCACAGTGATTTATAAAATACTGAGTATACTACGTATGATACAAAACAGAAGAAATTTTAATGCGTGTATAATCAGGAATCTGAAAGGCTTTTTATCGTTTTGTGATGTCACGCTTCGGTCAGAGAGTTCACGGTCATACGAGACAGACAGTAATACAGACTGAAATATAACAATACATTCAAAATAAACCCTAACTTCTTGACTTAAAGTCTATATTCATAAAACAGCTGCTACAAGACTGTTTTAATGTCCAATATAGTTAGAACTCTTGTTATGGATACTGATACGCAACTTTAATTAAAATATGTACTCCTAAATGTCTTTCTGTCACTACTTTACACCTTAAAGTGAGAGAGGCAGCATGAAACTTCACTACGACTTAAAACTGATTGACGTTTTAGTATTCGGCCATTAAAGACTGAAATGTAGGATAAATAATTTGTTGCAAACCTGTAGATGTGTAAAAGTAGAGGTCAACTTATGTTGGTTATTTTAGATGTTGAATTTATGCAAAAACGTAAAAAGGAAATTGCTTGAACCGTCACTTGAAAGCCAGATTAATATACTTACAGTCTTATTCATAAAAATCCCTTATAATAGGTTTTAAACACTCATTAGTTAAAATGCTCATTAGAACTAATAAACCTTTTATAAAATTGTCTATTCATAAACGTTCAATAAACCCATCATAGTTAAAATGTCGTTATATCACGTTTTAACGCGTTTTAACGTGATTAAGTTGTCGTTCTGATGAATCCATAGATTAAATGGCCAAAAAACCTCAGCAAAAAACGCAAAAAAAAAAGTTTGACAACGTCTCTCTGACTTGTATGTAGTTATCTGTGGTCTCTTGTGACATTTGGAAGACTTCTTGTGTTTCGTTCACGTATTTATTTTTTGAAGAAAATTGGATTTCTTTGTATTTTTTCTTGTGAGTACTACAATAATTAATGGAAAACCAAAAAAATATAAAGAAAAGGCAAAGAAGCGAAAATTGGCTGGAGGAAGTTATGGTTAGCTCAACAATTTTCGTTAAGGTACACAAGTGTTTATTTACATTTATTTTCGTTCATAAATTGATGGCCTATTTTATTTCCATAGAATTTATTGATGGATTTGGTGAAAACACGATTACACGATTTTTTAAATATCTACTTCCCAGCTCCTTGCAAATAACACTTAACTTCAACCAACTAACCATTAGACGGTTCGGACGCGAAAACAGCTGTTGTATACATTTGTCGGCCATATTTCTGTTTATTAAAGGTTTATAGACGGGTCGACCCTGTTATAAGTTACGAAGCCGCTATTGAATACTTACAAAGCTTTTTAGCGATATTGAACGTTTATGAATAATGCTTTTCGGGATTCTCATTATAGCAAGCTAATAAACCTATTTTAACTTTTTATGAATAAGACTGTTAGGCCTTATAGCTAAGCCGCTATTGTTCTGGCCCGTTGATTCATTCATGTTGCAGGTACAGTGCAAAATTCGTACCTCTTGAAAAGTACTCATAAATCATAGAACATGACATATTAATCGCACTTTAATGTTTTAAATATTATTGTTTTAGTTTATATTATTATATTAACCTGACATAGTGACATGAAAATAATTTATTCAGAAGAAGATACGACGCTACTTTTTACCCTATTTTTTTTAATCCCTTTTGTTGTACATAACACTTAGTAAAACCTTTCCTATATATGAGTCCAACATCTCTAATCACTAAAGAAATCTAGTTCCAACACCTACACTTATTTATAATACCCAAAGCTACGCAGTTGATTAACATCGCTCAACAAAAACATAATAAAAGAAAACAAACTTGCGTGGGAAGTTGTACACAACATATTTGTTGTTACATATCGATCAATTAATCGCTCATAAGCGGTGATTAGCCGACTTTTTAGCCGGTCTTGTCAGGTCGTTACTATTTGTTATGCAAATCCAAATAACTATCAACATAATATTAATCATGGTTATTCTACTTACGGTTTATGAAATGCTGTTCGGTTAATCTCTTTTCAAACGATATGTGATTGTTTGATAATATGGATTAACGAGATAACAACCAATCACAACAATTCGCCTTGACAAATATTAATTTGAAAAAATATTAATTGAAATTGGCACTTCAGACAGGAAAATGGAGGAAAAAAAAGGGAGGTCTTTGACATGCGGTTGGACATCCCTCTGCGTGTTTGACCTGTGTCCCCATGTAAGCATTTCAAAGGACCGGGTCTCTTCTCTTGAAGCTATCCCGTGATTAAAATAATAAATAAAAATTTAAACCGATAAAAAACTTTTTTTAATGTGTCTCTGTTTCATAACACATTTAATCAAATGTGGATAAATATTTGCGTATTTTCGATACAATTTGAAAACATCTAACATTGAAATAGTACCTACGACTGCTTTTGAATTACTCCAATTAAATTTCGAACGCTTGCAATGACTATATTTGAATTTAGAACAGTAACAATGACAGATGTACAAACGAGATTAATTTATTTACGTTAGAGCTTTTCGAGTTGAGATTTATTTGAATTGTCCGACTTTGTAATGTTGCTGCAACAAAAAGTTAAGACACGCTTAACAAGCGTAGCATCTGTAATGATATGATGGGGAAGTTTGTTATAATATTACCCCTTTGATAATAACTAATTTGTATATTTATTTGGGTAACTTAGTAGATATATAGGTAATTGTACTTATGTCCACATTTTTATTACCATTCAATTCAATCATACAAGACTGGCCGGGCTAGTGGTTAGTGACCCTGACTGCTAAGCCGGAGGTCGTGGGTTCGATTCCCACCCAAGACAAATATTTGTGTGATGAGCACGATCATTTGTTCTGTGTCTGGGTGTTATTTATCTAAAATATGTATTTGTTTAGAAATATATAAGTATGTTTATCAGTTGTCTGGTTGTCATAGTACAGGCTCTGCCTAGTTTGGGATCAGATGACCGTGTGTGAGCTGTCCCAAGATATTATTAGTAAACATAATTTTCCATAACATAGATATGAGTCAATATACTTATAAGTTGGTTTTGTTTTGGTCTTTTATCTTTTTGACAAGATCTTCATATCAATGTCGGATATAGACTTCAGGTATTTTTATGTATCATAAATATGCTGATAATGATTTAACTAATCTTTTGTCATTCAGATATTATGTATGTACTCAGACTGACTCAAAAAAATGTAGGTACCTATATCACATTATTTCCTATCACAAGATTTTGGGGTGACATGGCACAAACTGCTATCGCCATTACGTTTCTTAGATGTTTTATTATTTAAAATAATAGGTATAGTGAGGTAACCTTTACATAAAATAAGGACTTAATAAATTGTATTTATTAGTCTTTTAAGAGTTTTATGCTAAGTACGCTACAAGCAACATGAATACTTTAATTTGTGCTTAATTCGCTGGCTAAACAGCCACTTAAAATAGCGAATTACCTAATATTGACCAAGCATACAACACGGCTACTCCAATGTTCCCATTTATATCCTAAACAAACAAGGGATCTGAACCGCAAACGTCTGTAAAATTCAGTCCCTACGTATTTTACTATAGGTAGATACTAATCTGGACAACACACGAAAATGTATTCAGAATGTCAATTTGTTGTGCGCCATCTTGTATTCGCCATTTTGGATTTTTATGCGTCAGTTGGACAAAATGTACTTAATGATTCAACTTCCAGAGTTATTTTTGTAGGTATCAACCATTTTTTTATGTTGAAGGGACTGAAATACAGACGGATAGTAGAGTCTGGATTTTTAACACGGCATCTCAAAGGATTGTTTATTTATATCTTACGTAATATAATTATAGGTCCTTTTTCAACGTCGAAATAAGAACGGAATTTGTATTTAAAAAAAACAAATATCTTTTTTAAAATAGGTACTATTATAAACAAATAAAGCCTCATATTATATAAATTGTGAAAAATAAACCTTTTGTTTATACTTAGTCTGTGGCAAGGTCACTACCCTCGCATTCGTTTAAGGTCAGCCCTCCGACCTCGAAGGTCACAGCGCCAAGGTCCCGCCAACCTTGCTGAAAGGGTCTGAGGTAATCCGACTTTCACGCCCGACTTAGCTGGCTTTCAACTCAGGATTAAGTGAGTGCTTAGACTCAACTTATTCATTCAAGTAAAAGATTACTTTCTATTCTATTCATAGAGTTTAATGGAATGTTTATGGTCGGTGATTTTTTTAAGTACCTAATTCTTGAGATTTTTTATTGGAAATATTGTATTGAAACAGGTGAGCTAATTATGTTGTTTAGTATTTATTGGAAAAGCTAAAATTCTATATCACATGACTTTAAAAAGTACATGGCCGTCAATTCATGTCTGCCCGATAGTTTTGCCAATGCTAAACCTTATTTTGTTTTATAAAATTAGATTGTCTTCAAGAATATAGTATTAATTAAAGTTAAGTTAGAGCACTAAGACATTGTAAACATTGGAAGTAATAAATTTATTCTTATTCTTATTATTCTTATTTGAATACAATGGTCTCCATCTTTTTTTTTTTCGTTTTTGGTCGTGAGAGTTTTAATGCCTTTGAAACTTAAAATCTGAAAATAACCCCTGAATTCTTTCCCTAAAACATTTAAAATCTCTAAAATGTTTCCCAGAGAGTTTTTCTCTGAACCCTGAAATCATTGTTTCAAAAAACAGTTCATTTTACAGTATTTACTTAGCTACATTGTTGTTACTTTCATGCAAGTGCAATGTTCTTATTTCTATGTCTTCTTGTTGCAGAGAAGAGATGTGGAGTCGCAGTCTGCCGGTGGGTGCGGGGCGCGCCGGAGTCTATGGTGGATACTAGGCGTGGATATCCCATTGTTAATTATTCGTAAGTACCCAAAACATAACATGTTTCTTATCTATCTAATAATATTATATCACGGGAATTAACACGAACTCATTGACATTTCGGCCGTGGTTGCAAACTGACACTCCCGTGATGTAAAATTATTATGTATATAGTTTAAAAGTTATGCCATTGGTCCCGACTGTCATACAGTGATCTTTGATAGTCGTTAAGTCATTACAATTCTGACAACCAGTCTTACTATGGAATACTGTATTACCTAGCAACAGGTTGTGGAGGTCAGATAGGCAGTCGCTCTATGTAAAATACGGTATTTAGCTAAATCCGGTAAGACTGGAAGCCGACCCCAACATAGCTTGGGAAAAGGCTAGGCAGAAGAGGCAGAAGAGAGAGATAGTTTAAAAGTTTGTATGGTTAGAGGTGGATACTTAGCTCAGGAGAAGGTAAAAACGTAACAAGCTAATGCAAACGCTATTGTTAACCTTTTAAGGTACAAATTAAATAGAAAGATATCAAGCTGCTATGATCTTGGTTTTCTTTTAAAAATATTGTTTCAAATTATTTTAACTCCCTTTACTAATATCTATTTTATACAGTCTGCGTATTTAACTGCATTAGAAGAATAAATAAGACTTTTTTTATATGCGTCAAACGTATCTGTAAATAACGGCTAAGTGAGTGTCGGACTAGCGCACGAATCGCGAATCGCGTACATTGCTAGTAATCTTTTATTTAAAAAAAGTGGTATAGCAATTTACACAACTAATCTGTCAACGTGTGTGGTTGGTATAGTTAATCAATCCGTATTCTTATATTTCCCGAAACCATTCATGTTAAAATTTGAATAATTCCGTGCCCAATAAGGAAGCGGCTCGAACTCTGACACAACACGAATTTATCGAATAAATTACTCAATTAATTGAATTTTATCCCGATAGCGGATGAAGCTAATTAACGGACATGAATAAAATAAAAATTAATGGTATTATGTTGACTACCGAAAATGGCCACCGGTTCATTACAACGAAGACAGATATAATGTTGCCAGTTATAATAAATCGAGCTGAATTTTCAGACCACACATAAAATTTATTTGAAACTTTATAAAGCCCTACTTAAAGATGATTTTACTTTGAAATGATTGTTTACTGACATTCACAAAAAAAAAGGAAAAGTTTATATGGGATGTAATAATACTAATAATAATATGCATGCACCGAATTTAGGTTTTTCAAATAACCATTTGGTTTTGAATAAGTTGCAACAAGAGTTGGATGTTTATTTTCAAATATACAGTTTATTATTAAAATGTTTTATGTATTTAGTTCAAAATATTGCATGAAGAGAAAATATTTGGAAGGTATATTATTTATTTATTTTCTCTAATATTTCTATCACGTGGTATAACATTAAATTTTAATGGAGTCTGTGTGTGGTATAAACAGATCCATATGCTTTATAACTTTATTTGTTTATTGCGAAGTAATTAGTAATAGTTTATTGATAAATTATAGTCAACATGGGTGGTCCTATCCTATTATTTACACGTTCTAATGATACTTATCTATACTTTCTATTATTATAACATGAAGCTGAAGAGTTTGTTTGTTTGTTTGAACCCGCTAATCTCAGAAACTACCTGGCTGTTTTGGAAAATTATTTCACTGTTATTAAGGAAGGCTATATAGGCTATAATTTGCCCCCGTAACCCACGCAGGCGGAGCCGCGAGCAAAAGCTAGTAGGTAACTCAACGAAAGGAAAATAAATTAAATAGAGCAGGAGTCAAAGACAGAGATTTACGAGAAATCACAAATTTATTTAGATACGATTTTATCATTCTGTTATTTTAATGTTCGAATTCTTATGTAAATAAAAAAACCTAAATGCTGTTATTTATTTATTTTTGTCAAAATGTAAAATAATGTTACAGTTTTCCAAAAATTCTATACAATGAGTGTTGCAACATTAAAATACACACATCAAAAGTGTCTAGGGATCAACATATATTTTTGCAATAACTTTTCTCCTGATTGATATTAATTAAATTTTTCTTTAAGGATTCATCGAATAAAGTGTTTTCGTTTGTCACAGTAACGATAAACCTTTTCACCTTTGCATTAATAAAGAAATTTGCCATTTTCCTAATAAAGGGATTTTTGACATTTGAACCACTAACACAAAAGTTCGAAAAAAAGACTGAAATAACAGTTTTCTTTAAAATTTTATTGGGTAACTTAAACAATTAATAATCCGTGTTTCTACCGCGAACACTAACAACACAAGAACATCGGTTTGGCATACTCAAAATGAGTTCATCCAAATCACGCTGTGGAATGGCCGCCCATGTTCGTTGTAACAACAAAAAAAGGTCTTCTTGCGACTGGATACCCTCCATATTCGGCAGAGCTCTTCTCTGTAGCATATCCCATGCATGCTCAATCGGGTTCAAGTCTGGCGACTGAGCAGGCCAGGGCAGGACATTGATGTTAGCTGCGGCGAGAGTCTGTCTTACAACTCTTGCGGTGTGCGGTCGTGCATTATCATGCATTAACTGAAATAAGGGACCGATTTGCACTTGTAGAGGAACGATGACGTCTGATACAATCGTCTCAGCATAAATTTGAGCGTTGAGGTTGCTTCTGATCCAAATCAACTCAGTTCTTCCGCCGATCCAAATACCCGCCCATACCATGATGGTTCCACCACTATAAGGATGGACTTCCTGGCAGGATTTTAATCGCTGTTGGCGTCCAGGGGTTCTCCAGTGTCGTATACGTCTTGTATCCGGTCTCATACCAAAACGAGACTCATCAGAAAAGCACACGAAACGCCATTGTTCTTCTGCCCAATTTCTGTGTTCAAGAGCCCATTGATATCGAATCCTACGATTGTGCATTGCTATAGGTGGTACCCGTAGCGGTCTTCGGGAATGAAGGTTCACTTCATGCAAGCGGTTTCTGACTGTTTGGTCGCTAATTAAGTTCCCTGAAGAGTGATGAAGCCTCACGGCTAACATCATGGCGGTTATTGTTGGAGCTCTTCGAGTTAAGATTTGAATGTATCGGTCTTGTCTCCGTGTGGTGCAGCGATACCGTCCTCCATGGCGCTCAGCCACGGTACCAGTGCTTCGGTAACGTGTCCAAAGTCGACTGATAACACTCTGACTTGTATTCAGAGCTAAAGCCACAGTACGTTGCCGGGAACCAGCTTCTATCATTCCCACGGCTCTGAGCATTTCTTCCCTGCTTAAATGACGTCGCCGCTCCATAATAACGTTGGTTTTAATCAGTAGTAGGGAAACAGTAGCACTAATAATGTCTTCAATGCGTTGTATGTTTTTATAGGGAAAATATTGACAGCTGATTTTCATCTTTTACTCGAATTTGATTCACAGTTCCTGATTCGAATTATGAAATGCACCAAAAAGGATCCATATAAATTTATAAAATCATAAATTTATTACAAAGCCACATCTCAATCTCAAGAAATCCGCATAAAAATGCTTGATCCCTAGACACTTTTGATGTTTGTATATTAAGTACCTACACGAACCACAAATAAAATCCGGTACTTACCGGTATTTTATTAATGTTAAAAGTCTTTATTTAAACCTAAGTAGGTACTCTTAATGAACATTAAACTGTTATAATTGCATAAGGATAAATTATTTTCCTTCTTAACGGGTAATATAATTATTTATTGTTTATATAAGTAAACAAGTGATTAAGTAGTTATTTCTCAGCTTAACATATTATTCAATAACACAATGGATGTTAGCTTTGTAACCATTTTTATCTTTATTATTCATATACTTATTTAATACAAGTTTCAAATACATGTCAATTGTCACCCTAGAGTTTGAAGACAAAAGTCTTTACTGTGCGTTCTGCCTGTCATGCTTATCAAAAATAAATGACATTTCATTTAAATGTCAGCGATTTCTATTAACCAATGGCTGTAATATATTTTATCCCTATTCTTTCCCTTTTTCTTTCTTGCGTCGCTATTCTTCCTTTCTTATATAACTAGAACAAGAACTGTAAGAGACTAGATAATACGACCAAGGGAACCTAGTGTAGGATCTAGGGCTCTTCAACATATGAAAAAAGGAAAAGAAATAAAGACCGTACCGTACCGAAGTACCTCTTCGGGTGAAAAAATCCCGTTTAAGACAAAGAAGTAGTGAAAAAAGTCAAGTAAATTAAAACCAAGAATTCAGCTACAATATACAAAAACAATACCATGTGGCAATGTACGGAGCACGTCACTAAAATAAAAATACAAATAAAAAACAATTCTGATGCCTTACAAGCTTGCCAAATAAGGACTTAATGACAACGGCGTAAGTACTTTGCGTCACTAAACACAGAAATTATAGGTAAGAAGTCTTTCAATACCTACGTCAAAATAATATGTTGACGATATTAATAAATAGGTAATGTTGTTTTCCTTACCGTTGGTTGGAAATTTCATTGATCAGGACGTTGTAATAGGATGAATAAGTAGGCAAATTCGCTGTGGTTGTTGTTATTTATGGTAAATTTTATTTGTAACTACCGGACCAGCCCCGACTTCGCTCGGGTAACACAGAAATAATCGTCTATTATTTTAATATATTATATAAATTACACGTCACGTTGTTTGTCCGGGATGGACTCCTAGACTACTTAACCTATTATAATCTAACTAGCACACCGTGTGCACTTTGATACAACTTGAAAGTTAGGATAGCTTACATATCAATTAATTAAAAAAATTGAGACCACAGGCGGAGCTGCGGGAAACCGCTGGTAAAAGTATAAAAATCACCGTAATAGCAAAAAAATAACGGCTTCATAATGTAATTAGAAAATATAATTAAATTAAGTTAAACCATACTTAAAAGAAAACTACCTTAAAGAATAATTTTAAAATAGATTATTATCTAACACTTAAGTGGAATCAGATAAAAATATACTTGTTTCGTTACACACGTGTTGGACCCCACCGAGTTAAGGGTTGTGGCAACTAAAAAAAAGTCCTTGGTCTTGTAAAAAAAGACTAGGATTGAGTTAACCTAATATAAATAACTAAGGTTAAATAGTAGAAAACAGAGTCGTTCTCTCAGTTTGTACGCTAAGATCTTATAAACTACGCAACAGATTTTAATGCAGTTTTCGCCGATAGATAGTGATTCAAGAGGACTACGTTTTTGTGTATAATTGGATGTATTTATTACTGAGTTTTCTGCGAAGCCAGGGTGGGTCCATTAATTGGAATATATCTAATACTTTTTGACTGACCTGTTGGTCTAGTGGTTAGTGACCCTGATTGCGAAACTAAAGGGTTTCGATTCCCACCCAGGACAAATATTTGTGTAGTGAGCATATGATAATTTGTCCTGTATCCGGGTGTAATTTATCTATATTATGTATGTATTTAGAAATATTATATCGATACATAAGTATGTTTATCAGTTGTCTGGTCACCGTAGTACAAGCTCTGTCTAGTTTGGGATCAGATGACCGTGTGTGAGGTGTCCCAAAACATTATTACATAATATTCTTACTAAATCTAATAACTATAAAAAAGATGAAGATTTTGATATGGTGCTGAATATGGAATGATTGACTCGAAATATTCATTATTAATAAAAGGAATAAAATGTTCATTGTTAAAGTTTACTCAGGCAGATTACTGGCTTCATAATACTATTCTAGGTACTTAAGGACTTCCCCTTGTATAGAACAGAACAATAAGATAATTTTGCGACCATTTCTCGTTCAATATAGACAATGTCAAATAAAATGTTAAGCAATCAATCAATGTATGTATGTACACTAGCGTCAACGTCATGTAACATTACTAAACAATACAAACTCAACGTGTTTGGAATGATTAAAACTATGACACACCCATCAAGTTTCTCGTTTATTGACGGTCAATTCTTAGTAAAGAGTTACGGTACTTTATGAACGCCAAGGAATGTCAAGTAGGGAATTGCGCACATCACATATACAACAAAAAAATATTTAATAAATGATTATCAAAGACAATTTTTTTTTCAACCCTAGTACCTGTCATGTCAGGGAAATAGATTATTTAACAGAAAGGCCGACCGACGTACCTATTTTACCTAATAACTGTCTTCTTTAATATTTTTTTATTGGCAGTTTTGTCACACCCTGTATGTATGTTTATAGCATTAGATGGTTATTCCATTTTAACATAATTTCAAATGCCTGGTTGTGGACTACAAGGGCGGAAGTGACGATGAAAACTATAATTAAGTCCGAAAAATATGGTCTTGCGAATCCGACTCGCACTTGTCCGGTTTTTTTTCATAACTAATTGATTACATTACTTAACTTATTGCACGTATCGTTTACTTTCCAAGAAGGATACCATTTAATACTTCTGTACTTAAAATAAATATTTATGAAAGTAATTAAAAAACGATTAAAAGTAATTTAACTTACATCTGGCAACACACGCCGCATGTGGCAGAATGCATGCAATCGCAGTCAACTGTTTACTAAAACGAAAAAATATCGTGTCAACGACCTTTTGACAGTTTTGACACAAAGTGTGCGTTAATTAGGACAATTTCGTGGATCATTAGGTTTAAAAATAGAACTTTAGTAGTTAACATAATGATGTAAGGTTTTTTGTATGTTGCGTTGTTTATTTATTTAAAATATTATATGTAAAATAAATACAATGTATTAAAAATCAAATGATAATAGTGAATAATTTATTATGTAGGTACAATAAGTGCAAGGCTTATTTTATAGTATAATACCTATTTTCCAGTATTGTTTTGTTCTTTGAGGTAAATGTCACTGTTATCGTCCTTATTAATGAAAAATATTAATTACAACGTAACCATAAAATTAATTTAATTTAATTCATAGATAAATTTACAATGCAAATGCAAAAATTCTTATATAATATATTAACTTTAAAAAAAGTTTAAAAATGTTTTGGAGAGCAACAAGATTATGCGGTCTTATTTTTATAGCAAGCTAATAGGTATAAGTTATTATTTTAATATGAGACTAAAACCTCTGTTTACGTTTTCGAAGAAATAATTTCTGATGACAAACATCAATAATAAAATTTTAAACGATAAACTTTGACGTAATTCATTCACCCACCATATAATTTTGTACAAACATTTCTTTACCGCAAAATTATTTCACGGTACGTTAAATTATGATTACGTACTTCTTTAAATCGTTAAAAAACCAAGGAACAGTGAGCCAATTTGCTGTAATCGTGCGATAAACAGGACCTTTATTAAGGTAGTAGGCCACTGGTCAAATTATTTGTTATTTTTTTTTTATAATTTAAGGTTCAACGGCTTACTCACGCGCATTCTCGGGATCGCCCGACTATGCAGTCGCTTTTTCTACTTCTTAATTACTAGGTATTCTTTCTCCTATATTTATTTCTAATTTATCTGATTATTTTGATCAAATACATATTCAAAATCAAAATACAAATACAATATCAAATACAAGTTCAGCAACCAAAAAAATACAAAGATGTTAAACTCGAAATATTCACGAGACGCTTCATAAAGGTGGTATGCATACCACCTTTATTTTAGCCAGTGCATCTTTCTCTACCGACATTTTTGGCGAAACAGCATCCCTGTTCCTGGAATGCACCAAACTCACCCAACTGGGACCCGAACCCCATTCCAAATCGTTTATCGTAAGTACAGGTTGTTTCAACGACGTTTTTCCGTGAACGACAATAAATAATTTATTTTGTATTGTTTGCGGTCCTTGTATAGTTACATAAATATCGACCTCCGTTGATATTTTCCGTTAATGTTTACTTCAGCGTTTAAGTTTTTTTAGTCCAAATGGAGTCGCAGTCGCTATAAAAATATTTAGTTTTACGTAGGTACTTTTATCATCTAGATTCTTATTATTGGAACAACTCACTACAACACTAAAATGGAACACAGCAATTTTACACAATTAACCTGTTAGACATCAACTTACAGTGCAGTTCACCCTATATTTAAACCCCGCGTCACACGCTTTTCCCGCGCCTTTCAAGTGGTATTTTAATCGATACCTATTTATGGGCGTTCGATTTAACAGTAATTATCGAGTGTAATCGATTCCCGATTAATTGTTGTTATATTCGTAAGCGTGTCGATAATTATAGCCTTTTTTTGTTATGAATGAACGAAATTAACATAAAAAAGACATAATTCATAGTAATTTGATTTAAGATAACCGTTAATGGTGTGATTTCACTTGATGCATTTATAGTTTGATTCGATGCATAACTTTGCATCTGATCTGGGAAGGTGTGTGCAGCGCCATCTGTTATCGAGTAGCGCGAACAAACTTGCAAGGCTTATTATAAATTTATAACACGTTCTAGCTTTATGGTTTTCAATTATGAATTAACTATACATTTATTTTTTAATAAAATGGTAAAGTCACTAAAATAATAATAAGGAACCGTTTATTAAAATTCTTCATGAGTTTTCTCATTGTTCCATAGAAGAATTCCATACTAGCCATCCAATCTTCCAATTATGCCCTTAGCTCAGTTGCAGGAACGTGCAAGTCCACGCATTCGGCCACGCGGGGACCAACGTGGAGGATACCGGATGTGCAATTACTCTATTATAATGTTACGTCACTACCCGTAATCGGTACTAGATCTCTCTTGAAACACATGAGACGTTCATTTATAAACTGGGAGGATTTTTTACCTTTGTACAGTGCGGTTCAAACTTAATGGCAGCTGTGGATATGAGGCGAGTCTCTGATAGCAAATTCATGGACCAGCGGGGAGCGGGAAGAGGTACTGCGCAGTGTCCAATGCACTTCGCATCCGCCATTAAGTTTGTATCGCTGGGAAACCATGATTATGATCTGTTAGGAAATAGATTGGGACATAGATATTTCCCAAAAAGCCAATTGTAGGCTGGTTCTTTGAGAATGTAGGAAGGTAGGAGAGTCTACCAAAAGGATTTTTATGTTTTCAAGTTATGCAACAAAAATGTATTTTTATATTTTTTTAATTTCCAAAGATACCTGAATTTAAGCTAGCAGTGAGTGTTTTTAAAGCTTCCAGCTTCAATAGATTAATTAAATGATTCTGATCTGCTATTTACTCCGTGAGAATGACTAACTACAGCTAGAATTGTGACTTAGGACTTTAGTTGTAGACACTCTCAATCAATCAATCAACTCAGAGTATCGCTGTTCACTGCTGGCCATAGGCCTCTACCAAGTTGCGCCACAACACCCGGTCCTCTGCCTTCCGCATCTAGTCTGACCCAGCTACCTTTTTCAGGTCATTAGTCCATCGGGCTGAGGATGTAGACACTCCGAGCTGTTTATATTCAAAAGACATTTTCAAACATACTTGTCGACAATTTCCACCTTCAATGATATCTTCCAATTTCTACACGATAAAACTTTAGAATCTTTCTTAATTCTTACCAAAGGCTTTCTGAATGTTTCATGACTAGATAGTGGAACACTCTATAGTCTATTACATCATAGTGCAATCTGACTAGAGTGAAGAGAGTGACGCAGGTATTGTGTAACCCAATCAGGATCTAGCGCTATTCACGTGGTGGAACATGCCAGGCCAACAATGCGATTCTAACTGGTCGCTGACAAATCTTGCCTTGTCATTATCAGAAATAAAAATAAAACTATGTTGCTAGAAATAATAAGATGATTTTAAGTGATCTGCAGATTAGTTCTCATTTATCGTGGGAAAACTTTGATATAATAATTTTCTACCCTAAATATTGGCGTGAGAATCATTGATTACTAATAACGACCTTTTAGCATTATTATCCCTGGTTGACTGCCTTTAACACGACAGCGAAGATCTGCAAATGTACATTCAGACTCGTAGCATCTTTGAAAGTCAGATCTTGTTCTCACGCAAGACATAGGATATTACCTTCGCTACCAAACCTAAGGTTAATGTTTCCTGGTACAAATGACCACTATCAAAATACCCGTCACAAAAATGCCTTGGGACTAGTTGGTGTACTCAAGGTATACGTCATTACAAGTCCTTCCTGGGCCGTTCGTCGTGTTCCTGGTTATTT
Source organism: Plusia festucae (assembly GCA_950381575.1). Lineage (NCBI taxonomy): Eukaryota > Metazoa > Arthropoda > Insecta > Lepidoptera > Noctuidae > Plusia > Plusia festucae. The sequence goes on from OX494447.1 coordinate 11,569,956, forward strand.
GGCATTGACTTTGAACCCCAAATAATTTGTTTGGGGGATCAGCGAATAAATTGGCTAATAGAGGTTGTTGTCCAATACAATGTCACGGGGACAAATTGCTTGCGTGTTATTTGTTAGATAATAGTCTGGATATGTCGGAATGTATTATTTTGTTCATAAGCAATTTATAAATAGGTGGGTAGCTAGCTTCCTTCGGCGCTGCGGAAACGTGTCTTGTCGGATACAAGCCACCAGTAAACATTTTATTTCTACTTAAAAGTTTTCGGTGTCCGTAACTGGAAAATAGAAAACGTCAGATGAAGACACAGGGAACATTAGGAAATTACCTTTAGACGTTGCCTTCGGTACCTAAACTATAGGCATATAATCTACTACTCTGATATTGCGATAACCGCAAAATAAGACCATTATCAGTAAATAGGTCGAGAAAAGTGGAAAGTAGTGTTTTGGAGTTCCAAAAAGTTGGACAGACTTAAGTGAGAAGAGAGTTCTGCAGTGCGACTTTTTGCCCTAACCTTCAACAAATAGAGGTGTTTTTTATTTCGCATTATTACTTAACGCCTCTATCGTATAATATGTATAGGTATCTTACTGCCAGTGACTTAAAAAATTTAAAATCATAAGATTTTTTATAACATCTTATAAAAATCATTGCCTTATAATCGCTTTCTTCCACAGTGCTAGCACTCCTGGGTCTATTTGAGCTGGGCATCATCCCGAACCACAAGGCCGGCTTCTACTGCAACGACCCAGCACTCTCCTTCCCTTTCAACGGTGACACCGTCACCACCGAGATTATCATGTCGACTGTACTTCTATTGCCGATTGTTATTGTAAGTACTGAATAAAAGCTAGCAATGTGCGCTGAAATATAATTTTATCATTGTTTGTATTGAAAAAAGGATAGAACTCGTTACAATATTTAATACTAACACCTAATAATATTAGTATTTAATACCCTATTCTAGAGTTACTTAATATTTCCCACGACACAAGGTTCTCGAATATAGTATTTTAGTGTTCTTTTGAATTCTTATTCATTACCATAGTATCAGCTCATTTATCTGGTTAAAATAGTCTATAACAGGAATTTTAATGGGGATAACACCATCCTGCCTATTGTGCATTTTCAAAAGTATATTTTCTTTTCAGGGTTTTATCACAGAATATATTTTCCTTGATACGGAGTTTGTCTTTCAATCGCGACTACGCCAGACCTGCAAGAACACGTTCTATCTGTACCGGACTTACATCTATGGACTTATCCTGAACCTGGGCATCGTCGAGGTGATGAAAGGCCTGGTCGGCAGTCCTAGACCGACCTTCTTCGATTTATGCGAGCCTGATGCCGCTAAGACTTGTAATGGGTAAGTTTTTTTAATTTAATTATAATTTTAGCTGCTAGTTCACTTGTTCTGCGTCCATTTTGGAATTTTTGCGGCTTAATTTTGATTTGGGGTGGGACATTATAAATAAGATACCTTTAAATATTACGAAATACATAATAAGTATACTATCCAGTACAGTGAATAGTGCAGTGCATACTAGCTTTTCACAATTACATCGGTTATACGATTCATTACATGGTCAGAATCTAAGGTATGAATAGCCACCTCTGTCAAATCATCCCCAACGCTTGAAATTTTTGTCCCGGACACTAATAAAAGCCTGTAAGTGACTGCTTTGCTTGTGCTGCTGCGAGTGCTGGACGGAGGCCTCTTTCCAAATAGCCACCCCATATTGCCCCGGATAACATTCAATACCTTTCGAGTCTTATTCAGAGTTAAGCTTCTGAATTCACGATGTATTTACAGTTAAACGAAATAGCAAGACAACAATAAGATTTCGTCAATCTTCAGTTAAGTGGTTCGGTCAGTGACTGCTCACTTTACGACTTCCGCAATATGCTCATACATTAGATGTGATATATTTGACATTGTATGATCTTGAAACACCTCAGACAACTGATCTAATCGGGGATTGACGTGGGTACACCAATTGACTAATATGACGGAATTTTATGGGACTATTGACACGTCGTTCACTTAAATCTGAGGATCCCATCAACAATGTGCTTCTAAACTTTTGGATGCGGTTACATATTCTTTTTTCTGACAAAAAGTCTACTTTTTGTCGTCATTAACCGTCTTCTTTTTTAAATATAGTGTGGCTCTTTATATATTATTGTATTACAAATCAAATCAAATCAAAATCTCTCTTTTATTAATATAATGAGGCTTGTTTTCAATTATCTAACTAAATAATGAAGATAGGTCAATCAAGGCATCAGGAAATTTCATTAGCGTTCTCTGTATACTGACATTTTCAGTATAAATAAATAGTTTTTCTTTATCTAAAACGTAAATTTTTTCAAGAACGTTTGTTTAGTTATCAGCAATTTTTTTATTAAATCTTAAAATTCCAGTAGTGAGTTCGTGAGCGACTTCACATGCACGTCCAGCAAGTACCCGAGCTGGTACCAGATGGACTCTTACCGCAGCTTCCCTTCGGGCCACACTTCCATGTCTGTCTACTGTGGACTCTTCATCGCGGTAAGTTTTACATAGAATATAGAATCTTCACTCAAGCACGTAGCTAATAATGAAGCAAAAAAATATTGATGTGTGAATCGAATTATTTTCGTCATTGCATTATTCACTTCGTAAACCTCCATTTAACTTTAAATTTAGGAGATACTTGCACTACCGCTATCGGGCGTAGGAACCAAACCAACTGTGTTGATATGACACAGTTTGGAGTGCTTCACTATTCTTGCGCGAACTCAGTTTCATGTTCTATGGGTACAAATAGATAAGGAGTAAGTATATGTAATTTTTGTCCCTTACAATAGACGTATATAAGACGACGTACGTCATAAGTTCAACTCCTAATATGCGCGTTAGCAATACATAATATGAACCTCCACAGAACACAGTTTGTTAAATATTATTTTCTTTTTCTGCAGTGGTACCTCCAGCGCCGTGCATTCGACTGGCGCCACCGAACCATCTTCCTGGTCCCAGTGCTGCAGCTGCTGTGCCTCTCGTACGCCGCCATCTGCTCGCTCACCAGGATCACAGACCACAGGCATCACTGGTGGGATGTACTCGTCGGCACGTGTATCGGAATTGCTACTCTTTTTTATGCTGTAAGTATCGTTTTTTTACAGCATAGGAGGAAGGAACAGATCTCTCTTCTGCTCTTTAGGCAAATGGAAACTGAACGTTGCTCGAATAAGTACCAGTGCCCCAAAGTATAAAATATATTCTAATGGAATGTCATAGAGCTAGCAAACCTCTCGTACCTTGGCATTATTCGTTACGTTGAAGAACTAGCCAAATAAAAAAATACCTCGTAATGTATTCATATGAATCTACAATAAATTATTTTTGTCCATTTCAGGTGGTACTCAGCTCTAACTTCACATACAACCACTCAAAAGCGAGTGATCTCAAGTCAGAAGAGAGCCAGCATACTGTTAGGACTCTGTTGTACGATGAGCGCAGGCCGGTCACTGCGCCTTAGTGACGTGTAGTGGTATAAGACTGGTTTCAATCTAGTTAATAGTGTATTAGAAAGATGTGACAATCAAGAAGACAAATTTGAAGAAGTTGGTAGTGAAGAAGAATGGAGTAGGTTTGTAGAAGACATGACATTACCATGATAATATTCCAAAGGCCATACAATGAAGTCTTATAGATTTGAAACTTCGAATATTTTTCGTTGAAATACATCCTGACCGTGAAACAATAATGGTTTTCGGCACATAATGGTCCCTATTATCATGTAATGTCGAAAAAACAAATGAAATAATCCGCTGTCGATTTGCAACGCACAATGGTAAATCTATCTATCTGTGATTTCATAATGATGACAAGTTATTCCTGATAAAGAAAAACCCAGATGTGTGTTATCAATTTCTGCCCTTGAATAATAGGAATATTTGGCTAAATATTGTTAGAAGTATTAGTTATAAACTTAAGTGTGTGTGGAAATAAATTGAGATGTCATAAGAGTGGCTCAGCAGGGTAGTTCGACACGAAGATCAAAACTATTGTTTTAATAGTTTATATTATTTGGGTACTAAAATTAAGTTAATTTAAGTAGGTCGTATTACAGAAATATATATTCTTGGCTCTTCTTCATTGTTATTTATTAGTCTATTATTATGTGAACGAAACACAATAAATTCTAAGTGGACCCAGAAAAACCTTATTGGAAATACTGCAACTGTTTTAAAATATCGCCATATTTTCCCAGTTTGTTAATTGCGTTAATTTTAAGATTAAATTATAAAAAATTGTGGTGTCCATTTTGATGATATTTAAATAAACATTACGGATTTGCTTTTTTTAAGGAAACTGACATGAGAGGTTCATTACTACCAAGATTGTTCTATTTATAATATTAATAAAGCGATCAATGTAGCTGATCGTTTTACTATATTAGATGAGTCTAAAATCGTCCATCTCTTTTTCACAAGGATTCAAATTAGTTTTTGACCGACTTGAAAAAGTTCTCTCAGGTATTTTTTTATGTATTTTTTCTCTATACTATCACTTGCATGACAAGGTGTTTGGTGCTATACTTAAATATTTTACGAAGTACCTATAAAACGAAGTCGCTCGCACTGTCTGTCGCTTAGATCTTTTTAACTACGCAACGGATTTTAATTTTATATAACTAACTGTAGCTCGCAAATCCGCTGGGTGTTGGTTATCGCGGCAAAAAGCCTATGTCCTTTCGTATCTCTGTACCAAATATAATTTAAATCGGTTCAGTAGTTTAGGCGTGATTGCGTAACACACAGACAGAATTAATTACACATTTTTAATATTTAATATAAGTAAGGATTGAAGGCATTTATTACTGGCCTTCCCGTGCGAACCTGGGGCGGGTTTACTGCTTAAATATAATTTCGACATGTCTTATTTTGTAGGAGTTTTTATAAACTACGAAAAAAATATTGACGAATATTTAATTTTCATATTACCTACCATAATGATTTATATTTTGCTGACTAAGAGACCGTCTCCCGAACTATTAAAACACTTTAGAATAAAGTATTATTAATGTATGTACATATTATTATTACATTGAAATTGGGTACAAAAAGGTACTCGAAGTGATCAGTATTATTAAATATTTATTGTTTAAAAGAGTTGCTCAAAACAAAAACAAAATTATGTGGTTGATCAATGATTATAAGGACAATGAAATATAGACCAGTACTTTTGATACGAATCATATCAATATTTTGTTAATAAAATTATTTTCTAATTGATTACCGTGTTTTATTTACCGACATTTTTAGTAACAGCACCTTTTGCAATGCGAAGAAGCATTGTCATTTGTTTTAATTTTGAAAAGCTTACGGAAACTCTTCGCCCTGGAGAAAGTGAAAGGGAACTGATATGAGAATTAACTAGTAATTATACCTGCGGAACCAGTGGATTGCTTTCCCTTCGCCTTACCAAAAATCAAGCAAGAACATTTCATGACTGGCCTGTTGTTCCAGTGATTAGTAACCCTGACTGCTAAACCGGAGTTCAATTCCCATCCAGGACAAATCTTTGTGTGATGAGCACGACCAGTTGTTCTGTGTCTGGGTGCTATTTATCTATCATTATGTATGAATTTAGAAAAATATAAGTATTTTATCAGTTGTCTCTGCCTAGTTTGGGATCGGATGGCCGTGTGTGAGCTGTCCCAAGATATTATTATGTATTTCCAAATTACAGTACATTTCCAGATCCCTAGGAAAATATGTACCTACACGTAGACTCATTTTAGTAAATTATCGCCAAGATTTTAACACAGGATGTTACAGCAGACACCACTCTTAAGTACCTATTTATTTTATTACAGACAGGACCAGGGCTATCGCATTTGTAAGTATGTCCTTTAGGGCGAAGGGCCGTATGTAGGTCACGTACTATAGGACTACCGCTCATTTACATCCATTATGTGCTATTACTAAAAGGAAGCTGCCCATCACGAGTTCGATTCCCGTGTGAGCTCGATGTTGTAATTATTACGAAATAAATATGGACCAATCTTCTATAGGGTCATTGGGACCGGAAAATAGGTTCTGGAGGTCAGATATTAAGTCACTACTTGGAATATTTAGCCGTGGCCGTATTTAGAAAAGTATTTAGAAAAATCTAGTAGGACTGGAAACCAACCTTAACATAGTTTGAGAAAGAACGAGGCACCCTTTACATCTCTGTCAGTCACATATCAGCATGAAAGCGTGATGATATAATACAAATGAACTTATTTTTAACCATGACGCTCATCCAAATTCTGACCCAAGTTAAAACAAAGAGCTATCTCCATTTGTCCCAAAAATACAATCTAATCATAAAATTGATGCGGGTCAAAAGTTACTTGTTTATGTCTATTTGATTTGCCGTCACTTTTATCTTAAATGTAGTCTAGGAGCTTGAAATTAATTGTCAAGATGATGTGTCATGTTACATGTCTGACTCCCCGACTATGAGTGATAGTGATTAGTCCTAGTTTAGTTTTCGTGGAAAGTGTACTACGTCTTAATTTTACTATTGGGTCAGTTTTAGTTCTCGATATAGCTCTTATAATTAATTACTAGTGGCTACTAATAGACAATAATTAATAGGTATGAGTCAAAAGATTATTACAATGGACAATTTTATTATGAGAAAATTCTCTACAGGTAAGGAACTTTTCAGAAACCATTTTTGTGACCTACTGTAAAAAAAAAGAAATAGGTACTTTAAAAAAAAGGGAGGTTCGTTTTTTTTAAAAAAAAAGCTAATCATAGATTGTATGAAAACTACAAGAGAAGCTATATGGACAATTGCATTGCTGCGTTTTGTGTGTAAATCAAATAATATAAATTTTATACATTGAAAAATAAATGTTGCAGGTTGGTAATTAATCTCACAACTTTACTGCTGACTCCTGAGTTTGCTCCAATATTTCTTCTCAAGTACCAGTAATAGTGATTGTATTAATCCTAATTGCCAAATAAACAATTTAAATTAAAAAATATTCCTGATTTTTTTTTTCTGACATCCAGCGATGAGTCACAATATTACAATTCAGGATTGAGTAAGTGAGAAAAAGAGCAAACACAGGAAGATTTTTCGTCCTTACATCCAAAAAACAAAAACAGACTTGAGTAGACCGGGCCTAAACGAACCAAATATTACCATCAATTTTTATTACAAAACTACGTCAGTAAACATTGGCTAGTGTGGGTTTTGACGTGCATCGAGCACTTTATTCTGATTTATGGCATTTTCCCCTCCATTATGCGCCAACGGAAAAATAAATTCTCCTCCCTGTATGGGCGTTTCATGGGGAATACACGTGCAGTAGGCACCTCACTCCGGTTCAATGAAATACGTTTTGCATGTTTACTTAAGGTGAAAGGTGGCCGGTTCAAAACATTATAAACTTCTTTTGTTTTCTGTTTTATCAGAAATTTACATTTGAAAAGTCCTACTTTGTATGAGACTACCCCTTGATTTTGATTATAGAGTGGAAATTCATAATAATATACTACCTTTTGATATTAAACCATACGTTATTTCGGACCTCTATTCTCATTCAGTCAATAAAATAATTGAATTTTGATTTTGAGATGCACTAGGTAGGTACCTATCTATGTTTCGATCCGATCATTTTCGATTATTAATTCTTTTAAATAATTAACTAACAAAACAGATAAGCTCCTTGAATCTTTATTAATTTGTAGGTTTCTCCATAGGTAATATAATATATATAATTTTATAAAATTATTTCAAAATCAACAAAAGGTACATTTTTCAAACGTCAAAAGGTAAATAATGCAGAACTTTTAATCTTTTAGCTGCCCTAAAACACTGTAACAAAATTTTACTAACATGACCATTTTATTATTAATTATTACCTACCCCTCTATTCTATAATAGGTACCTACGTACATCAAGTGCACTTCGAGTATTTGAGGGAAACCCTATGCATGTATGAGTCATGCCCACAGGCCGAAACATTGTCGTTATTAATTCCACAGGGCGACAGTACCTAACTCGTTCGTCGCGACGGTTTTTTCGCAATGTGCTATAACGGTTTTTGATAATAATCTGATGGACGGAAGTAATTATGTTTATAGCATTTAGCGTTTGTTTCGTTGCGGCCATTCCTGGAACATGCGACCTTTGTTATGCATTACAACGTAATGCGACTTTTTATGTTTAGGACCTGCATCTGAATTAGGTTCATCTTTTAGGATCAAATGAAAAATCGCCCGCAAAACCATTTTTAAAATTGCACAACATTGAGAATCCTTACTGCCTCATCTACTAGTATTATAAATTCGAATGTAACTGACTCTCTGTGTAAACACACAGACAGTCAAAGTTTGGCAATGATGCCTAAACTAGATAAGTACTAAACCGATTTAAATGAAAGAAAAGTCATTATTTTTGCCGCGACAGCGGATACCCACGTGGGTAAAGTCGCGGGTTATAGCTAGTATAATAATATAGATACAGCCGGTGTTTGTCTGTATATCTATATAAATATACTAGCTGTACCTCTTCCTTTTTGGAAATTGATTAAAAATGGTTAATTAAACGTTTTCAGTTATAAATAAATAAATAAGTGTGGACAACATCACATACATTGCTCCGAATCCAAAGTAAGTAGCTAAAGCACTTGTGTTATGGAATCAGAGACAACGAAGGTACCACAAACACAAAGACCCGAGACAATGTAGAAAAGTATTTTGACTACATTGATCCGTCTGGGGATCGAACCCGGGACCTCAGAGCTAGCGACACCTTGAAAACCGGTGTGTACACCACTCGACCACGGAGGTCGTCAAAGTTGTATCGTACATAAATATTAGTATTCAAATTCTTAAAAAAAATGCCAATTTACACTTTCTTCTTCGAAATTTTTGCTACCTATTTGCTTTATATTTCAAGTAAGAATAGCCTGAAATCTTTGCTACTTATTTGCAGTAAGTATAACCCGCTGATTGACTAAGTAATGTGATCGAACAATTTTGATCGTCGTAAACGAAGATTTTCGCGCAATTATGAAGGATAATTAAAGACGTTAGGTATGATTGGCAGGTCTCGCAGATATCTTTCACAATATACATTACGATCTCAATTAGCACATTAATATTATTATAGTAGTTACTGATTATTTTAGCAGGATCTCTTCACAGAATAGGACGATGAACTTTAAACATCTGGTTTATGTGCAAACAAATTATAGATAACTAGCTGCCCGGACAGACTTCGTTCTGTCAAAAGTAAATTAATTAAGGTAATTCCCGAGTTTAGGAACAGTTTTTTTTTTACTTATTATTTATGTTTTACACCTTTTAAACCTTCCCTGAACTTCCACAAACATTTCAAGATCAAAATCAGCCAAATCGGTCAAGCCGTTTTCATGCTATGTCGTGACAACGAAAAACGGGTTTCATTTTTATATATATAGATAATATATTATGATAGTTCTTTTTAGGGTTCCGTACCTCAAAAGGTAAAAACGGAACCCTTATAGGATCACTTTGTTGTCCGTCTGTCTGTCTGTCTGTCTGTCTGTCTGTCTGTCTGTCTGTCTGTCAAGACCTTTTTTCTCAGGAACGCGTGGAGGTATCAAGCTGAAATTCATATCAAATACTCAAGTCTATGGTCTCTTGGAGCTGTGAAAAAATCAAACTTCTAAGTCAACGCGATCAAAAGATACTCCCGTTTATGCCGCAAATTTTCGACACTCGCAAGGGAATCAAAACCTACAGGGTACTTCCCGTGAACTCAGAATCTTGAAATTTGGTATGAAGCAACGTCTTATAGCAGAGATATAGGAAAAATTGCGAAAAGTATACATTTTTAGTTATATCATATAATAAAAATATTTTTAATAATTTTAAACTTACTACCCCTTTCCTCATGAACGCGTAGTGGTATTATATTGAAATTCATATCAAATACTCAAATCTATAATACCTTTAAGCTGTAACAAAATCAAACTTCTATGTCAACGCAATCAAAAGAAACAGGAATTAAAACCGCATATTTTGAAACTCGCCACTACTCGCAAGGGAATCAAAACCTACAGGGTACTTCCCGTGAACTCAGAATCTTGAAATTTGGTACGAAGCAACGTCTTATAACACAGATAAAGGAAAAATTGCGAAAAGCATAAATTTTTAGTTACATCATATAATAAAAATATTTTTAATAATTTTAAACTTATTACCCCTTTACTCATGAACGCGTTGTGGTATTATATTGAAATTCTTAACAAATACTCAAGTCTATAATATCTTTAAGCTGTAACAAAATCAAACTTCTACGTCAACGCAATCAAAAGATACAGCAATTAAAGCCGCATATTTTGAAACTCGCAACTACTCGCAAGGGAATCAAAACCTAAAGGATACTTCCAGACGACCTGGAATCTTGAAATTTGGCATGAAGCAACGTTATAAAGTACACATATAGGAAAAATTCCGAAAATCTTAAATTTTTAGTTACATCACATAGTATATTTTTTTTAATAATCATAAACTTACTAGCTGACCCAGCAAACGTTGTTCAGCGATTAAAAAAAAACAGATGTTGGCCGATTCTCAGACCTACCCGATATGCACACAAAATTTCATGCAAATCGGTTCAGCCGTTTCGGAGGAGTTTGGAAACAAACACCGCAACACGAGAATTTTATATATTAGACTTGCTGACCCAGCAAACGTTGTTATGCGATTAACAAAAAAAAATAAACATTGTTATGTTATGGATTTCATTTAGCAATAAAAATACCATAACTTTTACTTATATACCTACAGGTTTGTACGGAACCCTCGGTGCGCGAGTCTGACTCGCACTTGGCCGGTTTTTAACCGACTTCGAAAAGGAGGAGGTTATATGTTCGGCGTGTCACTATTTTTTTTTTTTATGTATGTTCACCGATTACTCCGTCAATTGTGAACCGATTTTTATAATTCTTTTTGTATTCGAAAGAGTATTCTCCCGAGGTGGTCCCATTGTCACCAAGTCAGGATCTGATGATGGGATCCCAGTTAAATCGAAGGAAACCCTTAAATTTTATAGAAATGTCGAACGTGTTTCATGATTCTACTGAGCCTATTTAGGTATTTACGTCCAATAGTCATCACCTCAAGGCTTTTGGTAAATACTGAGCTGATGGTGGAAGAAACCTTGACTTTTAGGAGTTAAGGGTTGATTTTTTTTATATAATAAATATGTATTGACCCTCATTTACATTTTTTAACGTTTCTAAGGTGAGCTGTATTGTATTATTATAATAAATATTATGAACACAAAAAATGAAAAAATAAATAAACTTTTGAAAAAAAAATTAAACCGACTTCAAAATCCAAAACAAAACCTAAAAGGCACAAAATAGTGTCAAATAAACTTAGAACTATCTAAAATATTAATACAAAACTAGAAGTGATCTGTTTGAAGTCGGTGCCAAACAACAATATACCTACCAACAAAAAATAAATACCTACAAATACTAGTACAAATACGAGTAAGTATATATAGTTTGGCACCAACTTCAAACAGATCACTTCTAGTTTTGTATTAATATTTTAGATAGTTCTAAGTTTATTTGACACTATTTTGTGCCTTTTAGGTTTTGTTTTGGATTTTGAAGTCGGTTTAATTTTTTTTTCAAAAGTTTATTTATTTATTATTTTAACAAATGGTTAAATAATTACTCCAACTAATTTGATCATTAATTGATAGACTACCACTTGAAACCATTAGTTAGCATATTAAACCATTGGTTGAGTTACTCGGGATCAAAAAACTGGGCTTTATGTGAGTTATTATTGTTTTTAGGGTTCCGTACCTCAAAAGGTAAAAACGGAACCCTTATAGGATCACTTTGTTGTCCGTCTGTCTGTCTGTCTGTCTGTCAAGACCTTTTTTCTCAGGAACGCGTGGAGGTATCAAGCTGAAATTCATATCAAATACTCAAGTCTATGGTCTCTTGGAGCTGTGAAAAAATCAAACTTCTAAGTCAACGCGATCAAAAGATACTCTCGTTTATGCCGCAAATTTTCGACACTCGCAAGGGAATCAAAACCTACAGGGTACTTCCCGTGAACTCAGAATCTTGAAATTTGGTATGAAGCAACGTCTTATAGCAGAGATATAGGAAAAATTGCGAAAAGTATACATTTTTAGTTATATCATATAATAAAAATATTTTTAATAATTTTAAACTTACTACCCCTTTCCTCATGAACGCGTAGTGGTATTATATTGAAATTCATATCAAATACTCAAATCTATAATACCTTTAAGCTGTAACAAAATCAAACTTCTATGTCAACGCAATCAAAAGAAACAGGAATTAAAACCGCATATTTTGAAACTCGCCACTACTCGCAAGGGAATCAAAACCTACAGGGTACTTCCCGTGAACTCAGAATCTTGAAATTTGGTACGAAGCAACGTCTTATAACACAGATAAAGGAAAAATTGCGAAAAGCATAAACAGGTTTGTACGGAACCCTCGGTGCGCGAGTCTGACTCGCACTTGGCCGGTTTTTTTCTTAAATAAATTTAGTATACGACCATTCCCTTGTATTATATATGCAGATTTTTTTTTATGGCGTGCGTATATTCAACGAGGTAATCAGGAGCATGAAACTACAACATAATCAGTATCCTAAAATTTAACTTTTGCATTAATGATGTTTAATTTATCTACCTAAATAATTAGTTATGACTAGATATGAATTAAGTAGGTAGTAGGTATGTTGTATTTATCCATGTAAATATTACGTCTTTATTACAGTGGTATAAAATAATTGATCAATTAGTTAAGGTTTTAGTGTAATTGCAAAGTTTAACACGTACTTACAGCCAGTTTCTAATATAAATAATATTAAAAAAAATACCTACACTTGACCTAAAGTGTGGCTATGTGTCAATGAGGATGTCCGGCATCTCAAGCCGTTATCTACGTTCTTTGACTAGCTTCTTACGCCGAGGTGTCATAATACTTTCTTTAAATAATTACTTAGATAGACAGGTGCAAAATAGAATTAGAAATATAATTAACATTAGTTAGCAAGCAGTAGTTTGTAAAGGCATAGAAATTTAGTGCCAACTTAAGGGCCAACCATGTTTTGTTAAATAAGGCCACGATTAATAAGGTTAAACTACAAAAAGGTCGATATACCTACGACCGTCGCTGAAAATCAGCGCTGCTTCTAGTGGGAGGACCCATGCTGCTGAGCACATGCACATGCTGGGCACATGCAGCTGTGCAACGACCGTTTTGCACGAAATGGACGTATCCTCTAGGTATATAAGTATATATATTTTTTTGTCTATATGTACACGCGTCGCATTATTGTCACAAATAAAAAAATATTATTCCATAAAATGGATTCCCTAATCTTAAAAAATCATACTATAAATCATAATTAGGTACTGGTCGACTACGAAAATACTTATCTTTTGTAGAACAAACATAAAGGCACCAACAAAATACTCATAGATTTCTTAACACTCAAATGCGATTTTAGGTCTTAAAGACCAGGGAACCAGACATGACAGTGTTTATTTAATTTTAATCCATGAGTAATTAAGGTAATCCCACGTCAAACGCATTAGTAATCCGATGCAGCGGCAATACAGGGTTAAATATAACTGCAGTCGTAAATAATGGTCAGATTTATTTTATATCATTGATGTCTGTTTATGTTCTATTAAAAGCTGATTGTACAGTCTAAACATTAGTCAGCACTCTTTAACAGCGCCCTTATTTCGAAACAGTAAGAGTGATATTTGTTTTTCGTTGTAAAAGCGAGTTCTTTTGTTTGTAATTCGTTGTGCGACTAAAGCGATTTCTTCTGCCACGAGTTAAATATTTGCAGCTAAAGTTGTGGTTTTACACGCCAGTACTTACGAAGTAACTATTTAGTAATTTGTGCCAGTATATGGTGAGTAGGGAACTAGGAACAATACGAACAATATTAAAACTAATATCGTACACAGTTATAACAATATCCAGGATTTTTGCTGGGATAAATAAAAACTTTTCAATATCCAAACTGAAAGCCGAAAAATGCATGCACAAATTAATAAAATCTTTTTTGTGTGAATAAATCTCTTTGAATCCTCGTACTTTTTTCTTATTTCATAAGGATGTGATGTTGTTTTTCTTGGAAAAAATTCCAATAGATTGTCGAATTTCTCTTTTAGACCAAAAAAAGATACTGATTTAAAAGTGCTATCCAAAGATAACTGCCTTAATCTACGTGGGAACATAAATGGTTAACCAATAAACGTTTTATGGAACATCAAATTATTTCAACTTCAAAAATAATTTAATAACTTTGAATGTAATTGATTTCATCATAACAGATAAATTTTACAATAAAATGCACTTTGGTATGCATTTTATAATAATGTGTTAAACAAAATAATGTGTGGGTAGGCAGTCCGTTATTGACTGCAGTTATCATTGTGGCAAAGTTTCGGCAACGATCAATGAAAATAATTAAGTATTTGATTTATTTCTGGGAATGTAAAAAATCCCTCATCAAGCATCACAACTTATTATGACTATAATTATCATATCGGATTACAGGACTGATTGTTTCATAATATATAATTACAGAATTTTCACAATTCGTCTCTTCATCAGCGTGAGAGAGCCCCATATCAAATTCTACTCTAATCTTAGAAAATACATACCTATTGTCGCCTTATATAAAGTGTCTAGGTTTTAGTGTCTTAACACCATTTAGCAATATCTAAATATAAAATAACCGTAAATAAGTCTGACCAATTCAAATTGAAAAAATAAACTAAATCTTTCCAAAGACGGTAGAGATAAAAGTAGTCCAAATGGGCCATTCGCTGACATAAGAACTTCCTAACGTAAAAAAATAACACCAAAAAAATAACACAAACTAAACATGGCTGTGTTAGTTACATTCCTATTACTTTACTCTTTGATTCCAATACAATCCAAAACTATTTCTAAAATTGGTCCTAAGTTCCGAAAATACTTTTAACCTGTCAAATAGACCATGTTCGCCGTTGACAGGTTATAAACACGTAATAGATTTAGGTGTCGATGGATAGATGGCGCTATTCTCAGCTTATTTTGTAACAGTTTTCTAATGGGTTTGTTGAAAGTAGCCAATCTACAGAGATATAAAAAACAAGTAAATTGGATTTTTATTGTCGTCTTGTGGCAGTAACCGTTTTTAAGTTTGAGTTATCGTGAAAAAAGGTGCACTCGCGTGACTTATGACGCATCAAAATAAAAATACCAAATCTTCTAAAATGTTCGGGATCACATCTGTGAAAACTGATGTTTTTCGTTTAGATTTTAATTTAAACCGCATGGATAAAGATTTTCTCTGTATCTTTTCTTAAAACTATATAATAATCTATTAAATTACAATCGGTCCGTCTTTATTACTTAATCTGAAAATCATTTCGTTAGTTTTTATTTTGTCATGTTTTTTTTTACATGTAAGTACTCATGTTTAGTAAGTCTGTTCGTCCCCTACTTCCAATACCCCAAAAGATCAAACGACTATTTTTATGTACCTAAACAGGTTTTTTTTAGTGAACAATCTTATTATTTTGTAGAGCTATAATTACGGCGAGCCGACAGAGGGCGGGCACGTGTCGTGCTATTTATTTACACGAACTATTTACGGTGCTTTATAGGCAGGTCCTTTTGTTGGGCGCCAACGATATGATCCTGACTTCGTTTGCAGGATAACGAAATATATGCAGATGTTAATCATTGAAGAATATGCAAAATGCTTAAGATTATTACGAGCTCATTCTTTAGCTAAGGTATCTAAAAACAGTGTCATTTAAGTGGTTTTCCCAAAGTTTCCGGAAAGTTCGGTTTATTATGACTAAAGTTCACTAAGATAAAGTTTAAATTATACACGCGATTTATTAGTAGTTTAGAATCGCTTATACATTTAATCTATAAATGTTGTCCCACGAGCGGGCAATACACAGTTCACCTTAATAATACCGGCCTATTAATGTCGCACTAATGACAGCTTTCTTCTCATAGTTCATAGAGTAGAGAAGGAAGTTCATCAATGACCTGTCAAAATGATTTATCAAACTATTTCTTGAAAAATTATTCTGGTCGACTCCATTCCATTCCTTATTCACCAATATAAAAGAACAGACTTATCTGTAGCGTCCTAGACAAACAAACACACCGACTTACATAGCTACAAACACAAATAGATCCTTTTTATATCTTCGTTAATTAAAGGCACCCCGCACCTAAACCCTTACCATTTGATGTGGGTATACCTGTGCGTATAATAAAAGTTCTTAACCTATACAACGTCGGTAGTTGTATGTTGGGGAAAGTGAGGAAAAAATCTATGCAACCCCATATTTCATTGGGATTAGGTACTCTTATGGGGAACCCTCGTCAGTGTTATAGGTGTAGAGTTATAAATAAGAAGATTGATTAATAGATAGGAGTTTGCGGTCATTGCACTTTAGTTTTGAAAAAAGAAAAACCTTTTGATTTATATTTTACTTATGTTTATACACTTGTATGTATAAACATAACTCTTCAATCACTCTATCTATTACGCAAAATATGTAAAGTACAAAAAATGATTAAAATAAATGTCACTTGTTTATAGGGATACCTTAGCATTTAGCGAGTCTCACGAAAAATATCCGTCCTTGCAAAAAAAAAGATTTTTCACGTTATGTGTGTTTAAACATGCTAAACGAGAACTAAATTAAATAGAAAATACCAGGCGTTCATAACTACAAGCGTGTCTAGTGCCACTTCAAACCGATAAGGACTTTTGACACCCATGCAATATTCTCTTACAAAACAGCCAAGGCAATTTAAACCTTATATCGTAACACTAAGGTTGTACTTATAAAGGATATATGTTAATATCGGTTGTGAGTTTGAACAAGCTGACTGCATTGTTTTTCTTTGTGAGGACAATGCTGAGATGTGGAGTGTACTTCATGTCGCCTATTTCCTATGTGGGCAATAAGGTTGTGTCCATTTTTATAAGAAAAATACTGATAAATAGACTTTATTTAACCTTTCAGCTCCGACCATTTTTGAGGGTAGATTCAACTTGACACGTGACAAGCCCACGTGATCGCGACGTCATATTACCCACCATAGAGGTTTAGTTATTCATAAACAATATTAATTATACTTATTAACTTAAATTTATAATTACGGTGCACTTATTTTAAAATATACCCACCCGAAGATTAACGTAAGCTTCACCCTGCCTTTAAAGGTTAATCAACCATAAAAAAAAATGAAGATACGTCATCAAAACCAAAACTCCTTTTTTCAAATTAGGCCAAGTAGCACTTTTTGAAAGTCAGCAACCAAGATGGCACCCTGAATCACACACCCTTTACCTAAAGTCATAGAAAAAGGGACAATGGTGGTCTCATTTTATAGTGATTCTAATATTAGCCAACAGGCTCTTAATTATGTTTGTTTATCTGGGTAGGCTAAAACATACGAGATCGTTGTTATTTAAACAATTAAAGGAATAGAAAACTTTAATCGCAGTAGATGCTTATTTAGTTATTTAGGGTTGCCAAGAATGATTAAACATTACAAGCAATGAAATATAAAAGAATACAATAATTACTTGTGCTTCCTTAATTACAGGAAACTACATCATGCACGTAAGCTAATTTACGTCTTCTAACAAAACTAAAATAAAAATACAATAGGCTGGGTAGGACAATAAGTTTTAAATATTAAGTGTCGGATATCGAGATATAATGAGAAGAAATACCCATTGCCCTATTCATAACTGACACTGTTATTATACAACATGTAACAAAACCCCTGTCAGATCCAATAAAAGTGTATTGGTGGTATAGTTCATGAACAGTCTCGCATATGCGGCATCTTTGACACAAAGCTGTAGGTAGGTAGTAAGTACGTGAACTTTGAGGAGCGGTCAGTGTTGTTGTTGCCTTGGATCAGTTTTTATTTTGATTTAATTATTTTCACTGGGGAAAAATAATTATCTCCAATCCATTCTACGTATATGTGTTCGCAGTACGATACCGAATAATACTCTCAGGGATTGGACAGGGTTTTTACTTTTTGTTACACGCTGTATATATCTAGTTCTCTTCATAATATCGTATCGTGTCTAACCATGGATACCAATAAAGCATTGTGTATCAAGTAGTCTCGACACGAACTGTCGTACTCGGCATAATAAAAGCATAGAAAGGGAGGACTCTTCAGGCCGGACAAAAGCCAAGCCACGGCACGGACGGAAAGGACAAACATGCAGAACTTTCTAAAGCGTTGTCATGGTAACGGGAAATATTATGAAAGGACGTTGTTTCATATATGAGGGTTTTTATTATAATTGCCAGGATTTTGTGATGACCCAAAGGGCACCAGGTGAGACTGTTTGAACCTGGTAAATACTCTATTGCACGCCTCATAAGCGAAGCGTTGAGGTGGGTATTACTGTCAGTTTACGCACACCGAGTGATTCTCCAACTTAAAATGTCACTTTTTTTATTCTTTATTGCTTTTATTAGTGAATATAAATAGACAAATGTTGAGAAAAAACACTATTCTTAACACTCATGATATTTTTAAATCTCTTTTTATTATTTAAACTAATTAAAAAATTGTTTAAAAAAGTTCTGTCTTGGACGTCCGTGTGTCTGTACCTATGTACGGATCCCGTATCTTGTGGTCACGATAACGAGCGAAATACTTCACTTATCGAGTTGGATTTTTTTTATAGGCTTCAGTATTTTGAGGAATAGAAGCCTTTTACTTTTCACGGTATAATTCGATGTATAAATTATTATTTACAAATAATCCATCGCAATTTTAAAATGAGGTTTTTTTTTGATATGACAAAATGACATTTTAAAAATGAGATGAAAACCTCCTTATTTTAGTATGGAGGTTTTCATTGTTTTTTTTTCAAGTTTTTCGTGTAGAGTATAAACCTATTTGTTGTTTTTTATGGAACGGTATTGTCGCTCAGCTATCTACGTCGCTCAGCGACAAAGTTCTGATAAAATAAATATAAAAGAAAAAAAAATTCGATTATGAGGCGTGCACTTTTGGATTTTCCAACTATTTAAAATTAAACTCCTTTACGGTTAGTTAGGAATATTAGTTCGTAGACAATCTGCGGGGACTAGATAATTATTACGTCCCTAGTACACGACTGATTATCTAAGATGCAAAAAATGGATGTAGATATTTACTGTTTGTATTTGAGCAAAATTGTATGTATTCTTAATGGAGATTGATTGACAGCATCTACCTCATCCACTATCTATTTCCGGTAATATCTTAACCCGTGAATCTTAATCTAAGCTTACACGTGTACAATCCAGATCCCTCTCAATTCTTCTGCCCGTCCTTTTGCTCTAGACCTTGAACTTGGGAACGTTCAAGTGCGAGGATATGCCAAAAGCGAGGGTACTGATTGGCTAATAGCCCAAATTGTCACTTCCCTCGTTCTTTGTGTCACCATGATGATATGATGTATGGTATGACGCGGTAATTTATGCAATCCCTTTGTTTGTCTTCGAGACAACTGATTTGACATGTAAGTAGTAAATGGGATCGAATTATCTTGATCGTGAGTTATTTTCTTTGACAGTTTCTTTGTGTTTTGTAGATTGACTGGGAAGTTCCATAGCTTGTGTGATTGTGTAAATGCAGGATGATCCGATTATTTATAAATCTGGAGACAAGTACCTATTCGGAGACATCTGACTAATGTCGAGCCAATCTGCAAGTAAAATACCTCTCTCGAAATTTCCAAAGGCTGGAAGCCTGAAAGCTGTAATTTTGATTATATATCATAGGTAGGTATGTAAGTTATTCAAACTTCTTGAACTTTTGCTGTTGTGGAATTTAGTCCTTGAACTCAATAGAATTTTCATGGTTTTTAAGATAAAAATTGTGGGTAAAAATAATGCCCCCGCTAAAGTGTACAAGGAATAATTAGTTTAACCATAATTTCCGATCTTTTAATTATTTTGTATATTATTGCAAAATTTAATTAGTAGGATCTAAAAAAATATTAGTTCCAGATTTGGCCACTGGGGTTGAGAATTTTTTGGCACTATAGAGATTTTTAAGGATAATTTTTAACTGTTCACCAAAAATCTAAATGTACACCTATGTATACATCTCTAAAATATTACTTTTAACAGATTAAAAAGTAAATATTCTCATAAAACAGAAATAGTCATCTCTGTCTTTCAAGCTTAGACTTAACCTAAACTTAATTAATTTCCAAACTCGGCGGCCTAAGCCCGTAGGGCTGGCCGCCGCATTACTCAACCTAGACTTTGTGTTGAAAACTTTTTGCCCAAAGTCCGGTAGGTTTGGGTTAGGTTAATATGGTGACCCTTACGTGCACGAGGGCGGCGAGCGGAGCGAGCGGAGTCGCGGCAGCGACCGCCCCGTGCTGGAAAACCTTTCAAGCGATTCACTACTTTATGTGCGTTTTCTATTTTTAGAGACTTGACTATAAGACACGGATATCCGTGTCTCATAGGCACGGAAATCTTCCGTGGTGGGTGGCAATATAGCAGCACCGTATTTTTTTTTTTAATGTGATCTCCTTATAATCTGAGAAATTGCAACTGTTATTAAATAGGTGCTTATTATAAAATATTCTGATGAACACATTTTGGTGCACAATTAGTATATTTGGCAGATGAAAGGCAAAATTAGTTGAAGAAAACTTGAATAAATTGAGGTACAGTTAAATACTATCCGATTTTTAATCTGTTTTTTCTTTATTTCAATCTCAGATTTCAATTATTTATCGGTTGAGATCGGTAGTCTAAAAGTAGGTTCATAGCTTAGTGATCTGAAATAGCTACAAAAAAAACAATCAGGCAAATCAAGATCTCAAAATGACTGCACGGATAGCCGAGTGGTATAGGTCACCACGCCAATAACCACTGTGCGCGACGTGCTGCGGGTTCGATCCCCGCGTGAGACAAGCATTTGTGTGATCCACAAATGCTTGTTCCAAGTCTGGGTGTTCTTTGTGCATGTGATTTGAATGTTTGTGAAACCCCCGCGACACAAGGAATAAATTCCTTAGTGCGGGCGTCATTTTTTTTTTTTAATAAAAAAAAATAGAAAAAACCAATTAGGGCCAAATTGACCCTTAGTGAGACCTATATAAATATTTCTATCTCAAGGGCTTGAAGCCGCCGTTAAGTCTCATGCTGTTTCTGTCACTTCAAGGTGTGAAGTAGCGACCGACAGACCCGGCCGTTAAGTAATTAGGAACATCATAAAGTTAATTTTCGTTTGAGCATTCGGGGGTTAGAGTACTACTGCTATTAAAAGCATTGTACCTATCTGGCTCCCTCAGTCAAAACGCGAAAACGATTTTACGGGGCAAATTATGGTATTTGTTTTAGAAAAGTCGGTACTTGCTAAAAGATACTTAATTTCAATAAAATAAACGTTGGCCTCGGATGTTTGAGATTTAATGCAACCTACTATATATATACTACCTTCCCCATGCGTGAATTTCTTACATTGTATTTCGTTTTTTATACCATAAGTAGGAAATGAAATGAAATATATATTTTTTTCGAGTAGACCTTTACAGGCACTTTCAAAACGTTAATGACGCTAGTTGCGCGGTTCCAAGGTGTCATTCCTATGGAGAAGAACAGGCAAGAAACTCCATAGGTTACTCTTTTAAAAATGGTTATGAGTATACAATTTAAATAATATTTAGTAAATAAATGCAGGGTCTTTTTTGGACTGGCCTTTTTAAGAAAGAACCAGATCGATCTGAGCAAGCCTGTGCCAACAGATGGCAAGCATGCCTCGAATAGCTCATGCAGCTCAACCATTTTCGAGAGAGCTGCACAACCCGACACACAACAATACCACCAGTGACACCATAAAAATATGTAGGGCAACAACTTCCTCAAATCGCCAGATTGCAAAAACTATAGCAGACTAAAAGATGTACAATAATTTAGAATCAAATTAAAAGAGTTAATAATAGACCTGCATAATATTTACACTTACAATAGGGAACAGGCAATAGGTATTTAATGGGTAGGACATAATATTTCAATAATTTATTGTTTTAGAAAGTCAAGCAACGGAACCTGATTTTAAAGCTTACTTTGTAAACGCTCTTCATTTTAAGTGTTGTAAGTTTATAATAAACTTTCCATTGTAGCAATATAGCACAAACGGCCGTGCTTGTTATCAAATTATATTGAAAAAGTTAATTCCGTCTAATATACTTAGAAAAGTAAATATTTCATTTTAAATAGATAAATAACACACCACGAATAACAGAATAACTTCTTATAGAATAACTTTTATCGTTTATACAAAATAATTACATTAATATTAATAATTATCATTGCAAGTAACTACATTATAATTTTTTGATAGGAAAGAAGCTTGTAAGGCTGTATTTCACTGCTCCACATGTCTGTATCATTAAAAAAATACCAATTTTGGTAGAAGAAAGGTTCGTAATCTTGCAACATCAATGCATATATGTCACTCATTCACTGTCATAAAAATGTTTTGATTTTCGAAAACAACATCAACGGCCGAATGATAAAATCAGTTTTACTATTTCATTTTGTGAAAGATATTCCTATTTACTAATATGAATGGTATACATGATATGAGTGATGAAGAATTCGTGCCGTTTCTTCATAGTTTAGGCGTGGAGACCTACAAAAAATCGTTTGAATGGATGTTGAATGATCGTGATTTCGCTAGCGTCTTGCGTTGGCTCCATAACAATTTGGACCATAATAATGCACTAACGGCGCGAAAAGAATGTCGGTAAGTTATAAATTTTCTACTTAACCTCACCTATTCCAACAATATTGCTTAAACTCTTAAAGATTACCTGAGAAGGAAGGATGTTAGAACGGACTCGGACTGTGTACAATATGAAGCTTTAGTAGTAAGAGTACCAAAAATACTTATATTGTGGTTTTCTCACTAAATAAGTTATGTTTGTTAGTCAAGTAATTAACTCAATGCATCTCTTTTTATATCAGATACATAGACTTAGAGAAAAAAGGGCAACTCCTATCACCAGAAGATCTGGAATCCTCTATAGCAAGTATACAGGACCAGTATAAAGGAATTTGTCTACCGGGAGACAAAGAAAGCAAGGAGGATGTGGAGATGGACATCAAGATGTTGCAGGAGAGGCTGCATGTGCTGGAGAAACAGGAAAAGATTATGGCTGATATGAAAAGACAGAATGAGTGAGTATACATTATATAAATTAACTAGCCAATTGTAATGGCTATATAAACAAAAGTACCAGTGGTGTCCACGGAGATTTAGGACACGGGATGCACAAATAAAAACCAGCAATTTCAGCTTGTTGTACCTACCCTACCTACTTGACGCAACCAGCAACGCTAGAAATTTAATTAATTTATTTGTATCATTTGGAGGGGCATGTAAAAGTATATTATCATTTGTATGTCTGTATTAATTATTTGACATCTAATATTCATCATTCCTGCAATCATTCTGCAAATCATCTGTCAATCACTTAAGCATTCTGGTTATTATTTTGATGTTGAATAATTTGGTTGAAGATTTTTTTTTTCAATACATTTTAAGCTGAAATTTTTGAAAACCGGTTACCAGATGCTCTCTTCACCCCTTATAGATTCATATACCTTTACAGTAACACTCTGTAGATAATGCTTAATATTAACTCTGTAAATAAAATTTCCACAGACTGATAAAAGAAGAGTTATCTTTAGAAGTATCTAAACTGAACTCCGCATACCAACAATCTAAAGAAGATGAGAGCACAGCAGGTGAGGAGTGCCTTGCCCTGGCCAAAGAGGTCGAGATTATCACCAACGGAGTGATTGATGTGATCTCTGATACTTTGGAGATGTATAGCAACTGTCATTGTGATAAGGTGAGTTTATAGAAAAAAAGTAGTAGTAGTAATGTTATTGTGTGAATTGATTAAATTTACGTCAACTAACACAAGTAAGGGGTATTAACACAAACTCATGCATTTATCTATAAAGACTGAATAATTTAATTTTTTTTCTACTAGTGCATTCACAGTATGTGAATTATCTCCTTATATAATCCTCCTTATGTAAAGATCCATCGTCATCTCCCTGCCCTTATCCCATTTATATATTTCTCATTCATTCGTCTCTATTACTCGTCATCGCTATATCCACTCCTTTCTTTCTCATATCATATTTCACCTAATTCATCTATCAATCATCCACAGTCATACTCATAACTGGTTTAGTTTTGTAACTTGCATCCCACCTCATAACTTGTCCATACTACGAAAAAGATGTTTTGTATGTTATGTTTCAGGAAACTGCCAAAAAATTCTTTACATTTGGTCCATTTGAGACATACAGGCAGTCTCAAGTATTATTCAGGTCACACTTTGATTTATACACATCTAAGAAGTTTATGAAGAGACAGAATGACACGTCTTCTGATGAAGAACTGAGATCTGCATTATTAGAGGCTAAGAATATGGAAGAGAGGTGAGAAAATGTTTTGTAAATAATTGTAACTGAATAACTACTGATATTGTTATCTAAAATATTCAAAACTTGTAATAAGTGAAAGCTGTTTATTGGAGTAACTATGAAATATTTATATAGTAAGAGCCAATCAGTGTTATGTCTAGTAGTTTCCAATTTATTCTATTCATTGTATTTCTTTCAGATTATCAGAAGCAATGTGTTCTTACATCCAATCTAAGGCTGAGCTGTCTGGGGAACAAGCTAAAGTGTCCTTAGTAGCCAACTACAAGGATGTTCACCCTAGTCAAATAACGTAGGTATTCTTTTTAGGTATTATTATTCGAGCTGGTACAACATTTATTAATCTTTACTTATTACTAGTTATGCCCCGCGGTGTTTCCCCTGGTTTATCGACTTATTTGTTTCGTGATAAAAAGTAGCCTTAGTGTTAATCTTTGGATCTTGTAAATCGTTATAAAGTACTGAGTCGCGGCAACAGGTCGACACGCTGGGCCAGATAGATTGGTGTCAGCTCCAAACAAAATTTTATCAAAATTGGCCCATTCTAGGTAACTAACATAGTACACACGCTCCCAAAGTTTCGCCATTGTAATAAAGTGTGTTAATTTTTAATATGGTTGTTTATTTTGGTTATTTCCTATAAACCATGTGTCTTGTAAAGACGATTATTTTCTCAATCTTAGTTTCTTTCTTATAATGTTCATTTGGTCAACTGCCAAACTATATAGGGAGTCTCCTTCCAGTTAACAGACCTGAGTCACCAACCATAAGATCATGTTAACGAAACATTTCGGTTCATTCTCTTTATTCATTACAGTTCATGTCTCATGGAAGCCCAAAGTGCAGTGGATCTCCTAGAACAAGAAGAGACCATTTTTTACCAGCAGCTGCACGGCGCTGTCAAGCAGTTGGTGGATGAAAGGACTACCATGGCTGTGGAGACCACTGCATGCTGTGCACTGGTTGTAAGACAGTGAGTTAGAAATATTCCAATAATGGACTAGGTCGATTTGGCGGCTGAACGGTTAAGGCAAGAATCTTGTTCGTTAGGCCAAGGTCGGTCACCTGTCCATCATAGATCAGGTTAATAACCACCCTGATTGTGGTGATGGTTGCCTTAGGGTTGGAAGATTGCGCTGATCGCCAGCCACCGCGCCGTAAGGTGTTGGTCTGGTGGCTGCGGGCTACGGCGGGAGGTGGATGATCAGAAAGCGGCGATCTGAAGCAGCGGTAGCCTAATGGCTATTGGCTAGGGCGTCGTACTTGCGATCATGTGGTTGCGGGTTCGAAACCCATCCATTACACTACCGACGTGAACCCACTCGTAACACAAGCATCTTAGCTTAGCACGAGGGGTTAACGAGATTACTAGTAATGTGCGACGCACATTGCTAGTAGTCTTTAAAAAAAAACAAAATACTGAAGGGGAGGAGATAGACCTCGGCCTGCCTGGACGCATTTCTGGCAAGGTTTCGCTACGGTTTGATGGTACTTAACTAAGTAGGCACTCCTCTCCGTTTTCCCCAGGGCGGAGTCCATGAGAATTTCCACCAGATCATAAAAAAAGTCTCCAACGACGGCATAACCTCGGTTAAAGGCCATCGTAATAGAATCCACCATAATTAAATAATGTTAGTGTTTACATAGACAGGTACATTCGGACCTTTCGCACTTGCTGTCCACGTGTCAGGCGGCCTTGACCTTGGACCGCGCTGTATACGGCGCGCTGCGGCACGAGCTGCGCGCGCTGGAGGAGTTCCTGCAGCTGGCCTCACAGCTCAAGCACTACGTCGCTGCCGATGCTGAGGCCGTCAGCAGCAGGCTGGTGGGTGCTGTACCTGGATATTTTTTAGACGTGACGGCAAAAAGTAAAAAAAAAAATTTTTTAGTATAACCTCATACATACTTAGAAGTGCAAGAAGACCGTCGAGAACCTTTTAAAAAAATACCAATATACAGGATTATTTTGTATGGAGTGTGTATATTCAATGAGGTAATCAGGTGCATAAAACTGAACCACTTTTCCCTAGGAACATAGGTCGAAATCTCAAAAATAAAAATCAACTTTTCATATAAACATAAGCCACGTGACCTGTCACTTTGTATGAAAATTTCATTTTCCAATTTAAGATTTCGACCTATGTTCCTTGAGGAAAGGTAGGATATCGACACTCCTTTTAAAATAATCCTGTATAAAAATATAGATATGTAGTAACATGCCAAATAAAGTGCTTGAGGTTGATGGGCAACTTAATAAATTCATAAAAACTGACTGATACTAAATTAAAATTACGGCATTATTTCCCTTTTCCAGGATTCCATGAACGAGATTTGCGCAGAACATGACGCTTGTGATATCAAACTCCAAGCTTCAGACATACTGTCACAATCTCTGTTCCACATATTAGGCGCTCAATGGAATGAGGACCCTACTGTCCTTGTCAAGTTGTATAATGAGCTACAAAATCGTGTGAAGGAATTGCAAGAGGCTGTAGCTGATGCATATAAGAAAAAAGAAACGCTACCTGATGATTTGTTAGTATATTTTATTCAAAATAGTGTAGTATTCTGAATACCGAATGTTTTTGACGCGTCGAGTCTCAAATCAGAGTATAAAATTATTTTTCGCACATCGGTCACCGACCGACGCGTTGTTCAAAGCCAGAAATCAAAACATCGTAAATTACGAATGACTAACCCATAAATGGTAGAAAATAGAGCAGGGACTGGATAACCAGTTTACCCCCCACTTTAATTTAATATTGCCCAAGGTGGAAGTTCCGTCGATTTAGCTATTTATTCCCTACATTAAGCTGGAAATAAAAAAATAATAATCTCCAATCCATTTAATGGCTACGTTTATGTGTTCGTAGTACGATACCGAATAATACTCTCAGGGATCGGACAGGGTTTTTGTTACATGTTGTATAACGATATGTCCGTAACAGTTTTTTTAGTCTGTTCATGAGCTGTACCACGAATACGCCTTTATCGGTTCTGACAGGGGTTTTGTTACATGTCGTATAAATATTATTCAAGGTTTCACAATATTAATTTCCTTTTACAGTAAATCATCAACTCGGTCTCTCCGCGAATTCCTTTGGGACGGATGTACTGCACAGCCGAGCGGCTGGGACCGAACTGTGGCAACACTCACGCACTCGCTCAAACAACACATGGAGACTGTTGACAAGAGAGTCGTCGAAGCTAGCAACCGATTTACTACTGTTAAGGTATGTTTATATATAACTTTAAATAAATACCAGCCCGAGTCGTGGGATTTTATCAAGTGGCAAAACCAATCGAATATTGGTTCGTATAAGACACACAGGGCGCCCTAAGACGTGAAACATAATAGAGTGATGTTATCCCTTCATGCCACATTGTTTGACCTAGGAAAATCAATTTTAAAAACCTCCCCCCTAAGGGGGTGAATAAAGGTTGAAAGTATGGGAAGTTTCAATCGTATCTTAAAATGGTTTTCACCAATAGGTAGAGATCTAATAGTAAAAGGTATGAAAGAAATGATTTAGAAGGAAGGTTTTTGAGTATAATTCATTACCTAATATTTGGTGTTCATTATTGCAACCCGTGCGATGCCGGGGTGGGTCTGCTAGATACATACATAGTGTGATTCTGAACAGATACCATTGTTTCAACGTATACCAAGTTCTAAGTTATATAGAGATAGAGCCTGTATTTTTTTATTGCGTAGGTTTAAAAAAACTCGCACTAGACATATAGACTGGGTTTTAAAAGAGCTTATTATTTTTAGAATGGTGATAAGCAATGCTTCCGAAAGCTTTGGCAATGGTTCCTGACAGACCCTGCTCGACTCCTCTCGGCATTGAAGAACGCTAACTGTAAGATATTTTCTTAATTCACTACTACATGTACTTTAGTCTTTATTACCAGCCTGATACAAGTAGCGGCACGAAACTTTAGCGCTGACCGTTATTGCGCACAAGTAAAAAGTAAGGTACATGTGGGGCGTGCGTAGCTCCAATTGGCTCTCCACCCAGTACTCATGCGCAGATATCCCCTCCGCGCATCGTTGAGCGCTAGACTTATGTGCCGCTACTTGTACTATACCACTTCTGGCAAAAGGCCCATTTTTGTACAATGAACTTATAAGTATTTCGTATTTTAATGTCTCAAGTGAATATAAATGTTAATTTTGTCTGAATTGCACTAGTAAAGTATATTTACAATATGTGCACTTCTAATGGTTATCGAAGAAATTGGTATATTGGCCTCAAAAAGCATTTCAAGGCTTTCGTCTCCATGATTTACATAAGTAACTTTAATTCATCGCCTAAAATCAGTTCTAGACGTATTTTTATATGGTTGCATAATGTTGTTAAAAATTAGTCTTCAATGAACTATTATAATAATTATTATATTCTATTACTGTGTTTACATAAATTGATATTGTATGTCTTATGTGTATTACACTACAGTTAAGACGTTGTAACAGGTCTTATAATAATCATTATTATATACTATTTTTGCTTCACAATTATGTATGTAATTTATTTTATAACAGTTTTTATTTATAAGATATTCGAAGTAAGTTATTACAATACATACCTCAGTTTGTGCTCAACTCAGCTACAAATAAGTGCCTTCAATAAAACAAAGATTGTATAAAATATGTTTATTTCTTTTAATTTAATCCTACTTACATAATAAGTATAAAAAGTTCTATAAATAAATAACTAAACGATCACAATGATTTTAGTCAAAAAGTATGTACAACTTAATATTATGTTTGTTTGAACAACAGCGTTATTTTGGCAGTCGTTTCTACCGCAAACTAATTTCGTGTTTAATTATATTAATGTGTGTTCATAACGAACGGAGGAAATTATTGAAGAAAGAAACTGTTTTACCGACACTCGTCGGTAAAGAAGTTCTATAATAATTAAATACTTTTTTATTCTAATACTGATTTAAATACCGGTCTAAGAAAGCTCCCCGTATTTATACTATTCTACAATAAATCCCAATCGAATATGCGGTAGAAGGAATTATTCAAATAATGTCCTTGACTTTGGGTAAATACCCCAGAAAACAATGCCAATATTATTTGGCATTCAAAATTACCTATAAAACTATTAACGATCAACCAACTCCCCGTTTGACAAGACTCAAGGAAATTCTTGATTGTTCAAAAACCAATCTTATCACTTTGAAATAAAGACACTATCAAAAGCCGTTTCACAAAGAATTTCCACTTAATCATGAAAATGTTATGGGAAAATAATTCACAATTTGGTTGATAGAGGGCGCTGTAATACCTTTTCTGGCAAAAATTCGTTTTCTACTATTTCATAAATATTTAAAACGTCTCATGTTTCTTATTGCTAAGAGTATAATCCCCAGTACTGACCAACAAAAAACTTGGTGAATCATCTGTCAAAGTTGACATCAAATGCTGTGTGTGAGATGATCGACTTGGGTCAACCGATCACAAAAAATAGCATTAGATGAACTAGGCCAATGATAGAGCTGTACAAGTTACTCAATATCGTTCGGATAGAATTTGAATCGAGTCCATCGGTACGAAAAGAAGAAGCACTGAATTGATTAATTAGCCTTTCAGACATCAATCAGTCCCTTCACAATGAGCATGTATTGAATCAGTATTATTGCTAAAAGCGATAATACATTTACCTAGCGGCGTCCCACTTCCACAAGGGCACGGACCTGCTTTAAGAGGTTACAGTTAGCGAGTAGGCCTTTTGTTTGTCTTAGATGTAAATTTCAGTCCCATGTCGGTCGTGGTGGTTTCCTTAATAGCGTATCTTCTGGCGCTATGTGTATAGGATTGTTGAAGTCCACTTCTATATTTTCTGGTATCGCATCGAAGTATGTTATGTGCTCGTTTATATTGTCTGGAATAAAGTAAGTATATAAAGTTATAAGCAAGGTAATTAAGGACGATCTCTAGATGTATGGATTGTATGGAAAATTAACTGAAATTTGGAGGGATGAATTACTAAAAAAGTGAGTGAGTATATGAACAAGTTTAAGTTGTTCTTATATTCGTTTATTTAGTAAGATTGTGAAACATTCAAAAAATCTAAATAATTTTTACTCCGGAAAATCTAAGAAGTCTGTAACGAAGAGTGACTATATCAGAGGCACTTACGTGTCAAATTGAGCCTTGCAATAATATCGTCTAGATGCCTTTGGTCGAGTGTAGCTTTCACCGTGATCCTCTGCGCGCGGAGACTGCGTCTGTGTCGCGCGCTCCGCTGCGATACGCTGCGGGATACGTTACTGCGGCCTAGCAGGGGGAGAGTGAACACCATCTCTGATAGTGGTGTGTTGTCGGGGCCGAACTCCTGAGGAACAGAGTTGAATTTTATGAGGATTACAGTCTGATAGCCACTGGTGACAGATTTTTTGGTGGCCGGTCACCGGTGCCTGACTAAAGGTATACTTGTGCCTACTTGGCGTTCAACGGTTAACGGTGAGTGATTAAGTAGTATGTTTTTCTAAATTTTTGTAGTAAATTTAAAATGGAGAAAAATTATAAAAAAATTGAGAAGACCAGCTTTGGAGATTGTAAAAAAAAGATGATCGTTAAAATAAGGCAATGGGGCCTATCGCGTATCAAAAATCCGCTAGGTTCGCTAGTGTCGCATAAGGTTTATTTGTCATTCTTCACCAATGAGAGACAAGCTACTGGCCGGCAATTGGTCGAAATTGCCAGATGACCTTAAGCGACAGTAGCGACCCTAGCGGATTTTCGCCACGCGATAGCCCCCATTACGATTACTACGTTAAAGAGTTTCTTAAGGTGAATTGGTTAGCAACATGACCCTGAGTTTCCATGAACAACCCTTCTTATGTTGGCTATCCTGCACTCTCCGTGTCTAAGTATCGACAAATATGTTTTCCAGTATAACAACCAAAGATGTAAACAGACGTTCGTTGAAGGTAAGTATAAAACAAACAATATTCTCTTACTAAGCATTTTCCACTGACGCAGTAGGAAGCGTTCTTCTTCCCGCATGAAGTCCCGAGAGGGAACCAGCCCTCATGACCGTTGACCAGGTAGAACCGGTGTGATACGCGCTCATCCTGGCACGCTATTCGACAAGGTCGGTCGGGATCCTCTGCAATGTACATAAAAATGGTCAGTTTTGGAGACTTGTTAAGGAGTCAGAAATGACGACAAATTTTAGATGCGATTTCATGAGGTTCTTATAGCGCGTAAAGAAGAACGAACGACTCAAGTCAAGATTTCAGCCTACCAAAAGTTCTGCGTGTACTTTCTGATTCATTCATGATTCTAAAAATAACTTTTAGGGACCCAGAAAGAACACACAGAACTTTTGGTAGTCTGAAATCTTGACTTGAAAGCTTACCTAAAGCGGGTGATATCTGCATACCCAGTCCTGATAGTCTTCTAACTCTGTCTTTGTACTTCGTGCAAACCATGGTCGCGTATTGATACGGTGATTTCCTTTGAGAGCAGCCCTGTAAAAATAATAAGAAGAATATTATCGAAGTCAAGTCGTAGAGGCGTTTCAGACCGTGAACCATGTGGATATTTATTATATTATTATTTGATAGAAAGATACCTAATGGCGCATTCAAATTCATTGGTCGTTAACTCGTTCGGTATACAGCATACGGGGAATCCCCGCAGGCGAGATAACAACCAATGAAAGTTGCAAGTCGATATCTGTCGATGCTTTATAAGTTTATACCGATCGTGATATCGACCAATGAAATTCATAAAGCTTGCGGGTAAAGATGTCCAAAATAATCGTTTGTATCGATACGTATCGCAACCAATTGTATCGGTTCACCTATATATCGCAACGTCTTGTATAGATTTTTGTATTTATTAAACAGGTTAAAATAAAATACTTTTTCTTCAGTGAGGCTAATAGTTTCTTCTTCAATAAGACACAGACAGTCGAAATTGCTCCACATAAATTGGTGATCCATGGCAAGAACGTCTGTTTCAGTACCACTCTTGTTAATAACTGGCTACGAACATGGAGGTTCTCCTACTCCCCGCACGCGGAGCCTATCGACTAATGAAAACGGCTCCCCGAATGCGGGCCCTGTAGCACGCGTTCCAGAAATCTCTCGCACGTGGCATGCGGGCCCTATCGACTAATGAAAACGGTTCCCCGAATGCGGGCCCTATGGCACGCGTTCCAGAAATCTCTCGCATCCGGCATGCGGGCCCTATCGACTAATGAAAACGGTTCCCCGAATGCGGGCCCTATGGCACGCGTTCCAGAAATCTCTCGCATCCGGCATGCGGGCCCTATCGACTAATGAAAACGGTTCCCCGAATGCGGGCCCTGTGGCACACGTTTCAGAAATCTCTCGCACTTGGCATGCGGGCCCTTCCGTCGAAGTATTGATACTTCAAATCCATGCCTTTATTGATGTCTCTGATTTGATTTGATTGTTGTCGCTGTTGGAAAGAAAGAGAAATATCCTGGACTTTTACGGCTAAATCCACTGGAGTACAGATTAATAAATAGTTACTTCACTGGAGTGCGTCTCCCGTTCGTTTTCTTGGACCAAGAAACACTTAAAACCTACCGCGTGGCCGACGTGTGAGTGTACACTGACCTGATGCGCGCGCAGGTCGGGCTCGCACAGCTGTATGCTGGTCCTGGCGGCGGCGCGCACGAGGCGCAGGCCGGCGCCGCCCGCCATGCAGTGCTCGTGGCAGCCCGACGCCGCGCGCCAGCCGCCGCCCACCGCGCGCCGCCACGTGCCCGACGTCTTCGCGCTAGAGGGGTAAAATTATACAGGCTATTACCGGAAGGGGAGAAAGGTCGATCTGGTACAGTTAGTAGACCAGACCTAACATCCAGAGCAGATTGGAAACAGAAACTGGAGAATTTTGGCTTGAAAATCAGTAGAACCATGACAGTCTCCAGTCCAGTCTCGTAAGTGCGTGATAGCAGTTCTTCCAGCTCGGACTTCCGTATCTCATTTCACTAGATCGATGCGTTGGCGTTCAATCGATCGGACAAACTCAGAATTGGCACACGGTGCATGAAATGGCGGGAAATTATAGGAAAAATTGTCTGGGCTCCCAGCAGCAATGAAGCGCCATGTCGAAGCATAACTTGCCGTGCAATACAGTCATCCAGCGCCGACGTCAAAGGTATTGACACGGGCAATAGGTGGTGGAGAGTTACTATTACGAAATCTAATAAAAAGTAAAAGGTAGTTTTTGTCAATGATCACGATGAATAATCTTCGACCATTACCGGATTTTTATCTAGCTCAGGGGTCAGAAGCGACAAATTAATAAATAAATGTATCAGCTCTTTCTAATATAAAACTTACGGTGGTGTATGTGGTGTAGCTGTTCTTAGTGCTTCCCATTCGCAGTCTCCTGGTCGCAATGAGAATTCCGTGTCAGGATTTGTTGAGCAAGTGAATTTCTGCAAAAACATTCATCATATTCATATCAAGAGGCCAATTGTGAGTAAATCTGTTGAATAACGTATGATTCCTTGAGACTTATTAAAGACGCTGTACCTGGCAAACGCCACTGATGCAGAACATGGGTGAGACCTTGGAGCAAGCCGTACCGTCAGGCAGGCTCCAACCACGAGACTTGTAGCCGCCGCCGCGAGTGTCGCACCACACCGCACAGGCACTGCTTACGTCTATACGAATATGATTTGATCAAAATCTATCCTTTCTCCAGAGAAAGGGACCTTTCATGCATACAAAGCTGTCAAAAAGCCCCTCTTAAGTTAATTTTAAGTAACCTATTGAAGGTCTCACTGATGGGCAAAGACGTCTCTCAATTTACTTCAGACTTCTGTCCTGACTAGTCTTGAGTCACTTCACACTATTTTCTGTAGTGGTAAACCCCTCCCTCCTCTTTAAGCTATTGAACGAAAGTTCATGTCATAGGTACCGGTTGTGTGCGAAGTTTAATAAATGTTACCATCTGAATCGATCCTCTGTAATCCAGTCCCGATGAGATCGGGATCCACATCTCGTGCTCTCAAGCAGATCTGGTCTGCAAACTCTCTTACTGTCATTCTTGGGACATTACTACACTGGAATAAAATAAAGCATTTAAAATAAGTGATTCTTAAGGGCCTCTGGAAAAAATGTTCTGGAATGTAAACAAGCAAAAGATTTTTAGGTAGGGCTGAGTTGAGAATAGAAAGAATTAATTTTACCTGCTGAGCGTGACACGATTGGTACTTCTTATCATGCCCTAAACAGTAGTTCTTGCCGTTGTCGTGTCTGAAAAAAATACGTTTTTAAACCATAGCATTGAATTCTAATATACTGAAATAAGCATTTTACATAAGCTTGGAAGTAGCAACTCTTGCCTGATATTTATAGTAAATAATATATCCAAGTTTGTTTTGACGGAACCGCAAAAAAGGTTAAAGGAAGAAAAGGCGATAAGCACTTGATCGAAGAAACTTAAGATCTGCAAATTAAAAACAGTACAAAATTAAAAGAGTTATAGTAGAAGTTACCGTGGCCTAGTACATCTCCTCGTGGCGACAGCGACACCAGCCGCCGCGGGCGCGTGCGTGTCGTCCAGCAGGCAGGCGGACGCGCACTCTGCCCACCCCGACCATCGCCCCCACGCACCCCTAGCTACTGTAGATCCAGCGCGTTCAACGCACTCACCGCCGCGGCAGTACTGCACATAAAAATTCATTTTCGTTTATTTTTACCAAAACAAACGGCTCCCACACTAAGTAGTCTTAAACGTCTTACATACCAATCTAAAATATTTCTGTATTTCTTTGGGGTCCTAGCTGGACCTAGTGATTTGTCACATGCCTACAGTGAGCCATGCCTTCATATGTGAGGAGCTGGTGTTTGTAACACGGACGCGAGCTATCCTGTTATATAGCTAACTATAAGGATACCATTTTCACTTTCCAACGAGCTTAGTATGATAACAGGTTCTTTCTTATACTGTGATATGAGCATGGGAGAGACTTACCATTTCTTCACCACATCGAGTACCCTCTAGAGCCGGATGAGAAGTCCAGGTGTATCTTTCCCGCTGACAGTGGAGATCTCGGCAAATATCTTCCAAACTCTGAGCCCCTGAGTGGCGACTACCGCGCCCGTACTTTAACATGCCTGAAATGATAATACACTATCTGGAATAGAGATTTTTATTGGCAAAATGAAACATATTTTGTAGAAGGACCTGATTGAAGGTCTATTAACTTTTGAAATTTTTGTCCCTGGCTGCATTTTTAAAGACATAAAGAGTAACAAAATGATATGTTTACTAACATTGTTGATCGGCATCAAATCTCTCTCCAGGAAGAATGCCTTCCGCACTATGATCTAACTGCCCTGCCGAATTTCCATGGTCCAGCAGGCATCGAGACTGAACTGTGCTGAAATTTAGAACATAGAATTGAATTGCAAAATAGTGTAAAAAAAAATAGACACTGTTATAATTTCGACCGAACACCTGGTTCATCTCGACAGAAACTATGTGAAAGTTTCCTTGACTTGAAGAAGAACTTACTCCAAAAATTTCTGAAGATAGGTTTTGCTGCATTGTGACCATGTTATCTTGCCACTACCGAGGGTAGGACTCATGATGTACGCGCTCGGATCACATCCATTGTCTGCGAGAGGACCATCGTGTCGCATTCCCAGGCTAAAACATAAAACATCCCAAGTCAGAGATAAACGAGCTTGCAGAAGGTATCGTCGTATAGGCTGTTCCCTGACTTTGAATAAGGCTGTGTCAGTTTCATCTTTTGGCTTGCTACTGGATAGACTTGGCAATGAAAAAAGCGCCCGATAAGTAAGAGTTATCTTTTGTTATTCGACTAATTTGTCTGAGGATAAATGCATTAGAAGCTCAATAAACACATCTTTATCGTGCAAGTATACCAAGTTCGACATTCTTAATTTTATTCATTGTTTTAAAAGGGCCGTTAGACAATACTGGTAAAAAAGAAATTTTATCTGGGTAAAAACAAATGTAGGAAAATAATATTTTTTAAATTAAAACTCAGTTGTTATAATCATACAGAAAAGAGAAAAATAGTAGATAAACAAAATTTACTTATGTCCAATCTCGTGGGCGACCACATAGACGCTCTCGAAGTGCCTTCCTTCGTTGACGGTGCAGCTGCTTGTGACCGTACACATTCCCGCTACAGGCGCCAATCCTGAAAGTTATTTTTGTGTTAGTATAAGCTTGAAATGTTGCTTATACTCTATTACTAGACACGTCAACCGGAAACCCAAAATACGAGCTGGCGTTTAAGAGAGCTTTGATAGAGGGCCATAAATTAAAGCCATATAGTAGCCGTATAGTCCGCACAACCTACCCTGAGAAAACCTACCCTGAGAAAAAAAAGGATAGGGTCAATAGGGAAGTAAGGCAGGGTAAGTTCCCTACATTAACACACC
This sequence comes from Plusia festucae, assembly GCA_950381575.1. NCBI lineage: Eukaryota > Metazoa > Arthropoda > Insecta > Lepidoptera > Noctuidae > Plusia > Plusia festucae. The sequence goes on from OX494447.1 coordinate 11,606,972, forward strand.
ATCGGCTCCAATGATATAAAACCAAAAGATGGTTATTATATGTATTTGACGGGCCTGTTGGTCTAGTGGTTAGTGAACCTGACTGCTAAGCCGGAGGTCGATGAGGGTTCGATTCCCACCCAGGACAAATCTTTGTGTGATGAGCATGATCATTTGTTCTGTCTGGGTGTTATTTATCTATAATATTATGTATGTATTTAGAAATATATAAGTATGTTTATCAGTTGTCTGGTTACCATAGTACAGGCTCTGCCTAGTTTGGGATCAGATGACCGTGTGTGAGATTGTCCCAAGATATTTATTTATTTAATCTAATCTAAATCTTAACAATTCCGGTTAATATTTTATGAATTTTAAGAAATGTTGAAATCATAAATTATTTTACAACTGCAATATATTTATGACTTAATCTCAGTTTAACTGCATTGCAACAATTGGATGTAGAGCTTAATGTTGTTAGCTTGACGAAAGCGTCACGAATTGTAATAACAAAATTTACAAGCGTAATATTGTGTTGTTATAAACTACTTAAAATTATATTATCTTTACTATTATGAGATTACTTGTTCAGTTTTACTTTTAAATTACTTTGTGAAGAAATCGTTTATTTTCTTGTTAAATTTACGTTAACAATTCGTTTATCTTTACTCCATTATATTTCTATGTATCATGTATAGGATTTTATGATTTCGACCTATGTTTATTGGGAAAACTGGTTCAGTTTTACCTCGATGAATATACGCACTCCTTAAAAATGTATCCTGTATAATTAGCATACTAGCGGTTGATAAAATTGTCCTTATTATTTAACTATTGCGAATGTAACTCACCCACAACTTGACTGCTAACTTTTCCGTTCTTATTGACTACATACAAATCCAGTCCAGTCAAAATCAGTGCGTGATCCCAATGTAAAGGATCGTTATCTCCCGGAGGATTTTCAAGTCTTTGCCATGTGCAGAAATTACTTAAAAATCTGTCAATATCATGTGGCCTCTTCAAATTCACTGGGTCCTCATGAAGAATTTCCAATCTTTTGAGTATAAAGTTCACTGGCCTTCCTAAAGACGGGTCGTGATATAGTAACTGTACGGCATTGATCATAGCTAGTACGAATCTCACTAGTTCTCTCTCTGTATCTTTAGGAAAATTGATTGTCATATGTTTGTACAGATCTCTATCAACAAAAACTGCTGTTTCAACAAATATCGCTGGTAGAATAGCTCTTCGTTGCCTATTTGATCCATTTGAAAGTTTCTGTATAAAATCTGTTAGAGTTTTATTCCTATGAGCTAAATTAACTTTGAATCCTTCTATATTATTATTTACATCAGTGATAGCTATCTCCCTTTTTCTTCTATGCTTTGTCCATGTTTTAACAGGTTCTGGACCTATAGGACCGACTTGGTCACTTTCTAAACATCTATCTTCTTCATTATTATTTATTTGTTTTTTTACTATAACGTGTGCTTTCTTATGATCGTCGTGGAATCTTTCCGGCAGTGGATGAATGAAATAATAAGTATCATTAGATCTGACTAAGCCCCTCTGTAAAAGAACGTAATTATTATAAGAGAGTACAATTAAAATTTCTCGTTATTGTCTCCTCTAGATTTTATTGTTAGGTAGTAAAATTTCTTTGACCTGATTATTTTAGAATCTAATATCTTTAGCGAAAGTATGCAATAATATTACTGCAATTTCTCTATTTCAAGTAGGTACTAAGCCTCATAAGTTTTGTACTGAAGTCTCACAATCTATTTGAAAACAATAGCTTAATTACATCCCATTGAGTTCTTGTTTGTTAAAGAATTCTTATAAATCAATGTTATATATATCATGCTGAAGGCGAGGTGCAACGAAAACTATGCTTAGATGCCGATCTTTGTTTATATAATATATATTTTTTATATATCTTAAATAGGGACTTACCACATCATCACAAATATAAAGAGCAGCATTATCACTTCTAAAATAACACCGATCTAACTCCTCATCGTTGTGCTGGTCGAGCACCGCCTCTGAGCTGTTAGACCACCTTCTCATCAGCAGGAACTGAGGGTCTAGGAAACTGTTTCTAGGGCTGAGTTTCACATCTAGATGCTTTTTCAGCCCGACTAGGTCTTGGTCGTCGTATAATAGTGAGCGCTTACGACGCTTTGGCTGCTTGAGATGTGCTACTTCAAATTGTGCTTCTGGAATATAAACAAAAATAAAATAATCGCTAATTACTTAATTGGTACAGCTATCGAATTAACTAATCTATTAAAAAAAAACAAAGTCCAACCTCCAAGGTAACGAAGAAGCACTAGAAGAAGAAATAAAACAAAACTTTCACATTCGCTATTTGCATAAAATTATTGTTGTAATGAGTTGACTTAAAAGTGCCTGTTTAACCAGCATTATTATTAACATTTTATTATTTTTTAAAGTAAAGTGATGTTTCTTGTTTGCCAAGATTTTCCACCACACGTAGGCCTGTATCTTTAATTAACAGCTTTCACAGAGTAATAAGTTTTACTTTCTTTTTTAATTCACTTAAACTCTGATAGGTAAGAAATTTATTTCCTTTTACTATTCCCGAAGGATTATCCTCCTCTTGTCCAATCTAAGCCAACAGAATTTTAGTATTAGTAATATTATTCAGTTACAATGCCTAATAGATTTTTTTCGTAATATTATCCTCTATCTCTAATCTACAAGCGTTAACGATGATAGAAATCGCTTAAATGATATTAAATGTATGGATATTACATTTCTCATCGATAAGTCACGTGACTAAAACTTTTCACTTTCATACATTTGAGCGATTCGATCAGCGATAACGATTGTAGTAAGGTACCTTGTGTAAGGGGTCTGGATTCTGTCTTATGCAGTCACTAATGTAACCTTTGTATCAAAACAAATGCTCATAACTATACTAACGTGTTACTATAATTAGTAGAGCACAATTATTTAGTGCACCGCTGAACAATGGATTCAATTCTCCCGCAGTGACAAGTTCGCGATCACAATCGTATGATCTTGAAAGTGTTGCAATGTGTTCCAAATAGATTACAATATTGACTTAAATATCTCTTAAATTATACGTTATATCAAACTAATTATTGTGTGAACTATTTGAGTGAACTCACCGTTAGGGTTGACACCAAATAGGAATATTTTTTCAGACTCAGTCAAGTGTTCTAATAGCTGTTTTGAGTGATCCTGTAACAAACGAAAAATCATTAAGATACTGGTACAAAAAAAAAACTATCATGAAATGACAGGACGTCGTCTCAAAATTCGTGGACAATTTTTCTCTTTTAATTACGAATATCTAGGCCTAATATTCATGAACGAACGAAGATAAACAGCTTTTTTGTTTGCAATGGGGGCTATCGCGTGTCGAAAATCCGCTAGGGTCGCTACTGTCACTTAAGGTCTATATGGCAATTTCGACCAATTGCCGGCCAGTAGCTGGTCTCTCATTGGTGGAGAATGACAGATAAACCTTATGCGACCCTAACGGATTTTTGGGTCGCGATAGCCTCCATTATCTTAGGAAGGGAAATCATTATTATTAGACTTTAGTTACCCTTTAATATTTTAATTGTAATACGTTTGCACTTGAAAATCATTTAAATTTAGTTCAATAACATGCCCAAAGCAATAAATCGGAAAGACAAACAAAACTGTAGGAAGCATGAATTCTCCACGGGACTGGCGTTCAGCCTTGCATTTTAAATAATATTAGCTAAACACTAAATAGCTATTGTCTCCCCAATGCTTTTATGAGTAGCCTCGACACGTTATTTTTGACAATAGATGCTTTTCGCACGGAGTTTTGCGATTAAACGGAACTTAATTGCTGTCCAAGTGAAAGGAGTTAGGCTTAGACTATTCAAAGAACTGATTCTCAGTTATAATTTGATCTAGATGGTCTAGAGGCCAATTCTTATCTAAGCTTTGTCTAGAGGTTCGGAGATCCCATGGACTTCAAACATACCTCAAGTCTTCGACGCTTAAGTTACCTACATATCATAATGAGTTATTTAAAATGTCTAATTTAATTAAAAATCGCTGGCGCTTACACCTTGAATCAATCTACAATAAGTATTGTTTATTATTTGATTAGATACCGTTTCTTTCGATGGCTCTTAACAAATACATTTGCATTGACTCTTTAGATATCAATCCAAACATTTTATCTCTCTGGGAAAATTACAGGTATTTCTTTGGAATTAAAAGTAGCTGGCACTGATGTTTCTTCCTGCATTACAGGTGCGTTGGAATACATGAATCATGTGCCTAAAATAAATTGAGTGTTTATTTATGGTCCTCCAAAAGTATCCGGTATAAATAGATTTTCTGATGTGCCAAATTCCGATAGAGATTCTCTTCCTAGTCTATAATTAATGCAAGTAACAATTATAGAAGATAGACAATGACTGAAATGATTCGATCTATCGGAGGTACAAAAATAAAAAATACTATTTCAAGTAGAATACGAAGAAAGCCTAAGAGGGACTGTCTTTGGCTCAGAAGAAGAGATCAGTGATACAAGTCCCCGAATACTGAAACACTATTTTTTTTTTTAAAAAGGTTACTAGCAATGTGGGTCGCACATTACTAGTAATCTTGTTAACCCCTCGTGCTAAGCTAATATGCTTGTGTTACGAGTGGGTTCACGTCGGTAGTGTAAAGGGTGGGATTCGAACCCGCAACCACGTGATCGCAAGTCCGACGCCCTAGCCATTAGGCTACCGCCGCTTCAAACACGTACTTAAATGTTTATTTGTCGCCACATTACACCTTAATGTGACAGAGACAGCAGTAGACTTAATGGCGGCTTCAAACTGATTGACGTTTCAATATTCGGCCAATAGACTGAAAAAATATTGAGGTGATGTTCAGAATTATGAAGGGTTCACAAATTGGCTTATGCTTTATAAGTTGTTATGATTTCAGTGGCTCAAAAGGCTAACAACTGAACAGGTTTCCAGTTCGAAGACGATTCTCGTTCAGCTTTTACGACCACAGTCTACAATTTGGTTCACTTTCGTTAGTAATTATCAAATTCATCGCATTTCCGTGCCGTTTGCGCTGAGTGTGAAAGTGTGTAATTGTTTTGATGAGTCCATAAATTTTGTACAATGGGTATTTGACATGGACTGATTGCTTCTCCGATGCTTCTTTTATGTAATAATTAATTGCTGGGGAAACAAGAGTTGCATGCTTGAAGAATAAATCTACTGACCTGGGAAATTACGCTGAAAACGACTGGTACTTAGTTCTCTCTAAAATTCAATATCAAAGCTAAGCTTTGAAGTAGTTGTTTTCGAATTTGTAATGTTCGTATTAGGGAGTGTATGTCGTTGGCACGTGTTACACTTTTCAGAAGAGAAATTAGAGAGAATCTTGTGGTAGACTAATTAGTGAATTCACAAAAATGTGGCAAACAAGACTGATGAATAGAAATCTTTGACGTGCTTTCATCATTGAAGATTTGCTAATTAAATGAATTGACACAAAAATACTAGGTATTTTATGCACCAATAAGGTCAAACGAATTAACTACATAAAATCAGATGAAAAGAAGCTCTTGTATTTATCTTGAACTTTTTGTTCAGTGGCTGTGTTCATCGTTGGTCTAGTGGTTGCAAGCGCGACTTCTCAGCACGAGGTCTCTGGTTCGAATCCCGGGTCGGGCTAAAAATTACGGGTTACCTACGTCTGTATTTGAAAGCACTTAAGAGCCTAAATTAAGAGCCACTTAAGTCCTACGCCTAATCTCTTTCGGGACGTGTCGTTTTACCGCCTAATTGGATTATGAGTAAAGGAGCAGAGAGTAGGTAGCCTACCTGCATTTGCATAAAACCTCCTGCACAGAATAAGTTTAGTTTTAAAATACCTGCAATGTAATCCTACTAATATTATAAATGTGAATGTTTTGATGTTTGTTACTCAATCACGCAAAAATGACAACGGATTTGGATGAAATTTGGCATGCATATAGGCTTTGACGTGGAAAAGAACATAGGCTACCTTTTATCCCGATTCGTTAAGTAGTTCCCGAGCACAAATTGTTTTTTTACTACGAGATAACCCGTGGGCAGACATCTTATAAATTTGGTATTTTTCTCTATTACAGCGCAAGTTATAACACGGGTGATCATTTTTCATTTCTTTTTGGACCCAATTCTGAAATCCACGCAGACGAAGTCGCGGGCAGAAGCTAGTGTTTAATATTTCTGATCTCTATTGCTGTAACTCGTACATACAATATCTATCTGATCTACAAAATTCCGTGACTTCTAGTGCTTTGAAAAGGCAGGTGAAAGCTGAACTGACATTATCCTAGCATAATCGTTTGCCTTGACAATCTGCCAAGGATACATTCATGACGCCCATTCACGATCCGTCACGCTTTGCTCTATGTTGAAGCTTGTCGTGCTATGACAGAAGACAAATGTAGACAAGAGATTTTTTTTTGCGATATTTAGTTGCACGAATATTATTATGTAATTGTTTTGCTTATTTTAATTTGACTTAAATATTATTATTTTTTTAACCTTTTAGGTGTCCCACTGCTGGGCAAAGGTCTCCTCCAACCTGCTCCAGGCCCCTCGGTCTTGAACCGCTTCCCACCAATCCGGCAAAAATTATCAATTCCTTCATATTCGAATTGCTTACTAAATCTATCAATTATGTTTAAATTTTGGTTTTAAAGAGCTTACTCTATTGAAAGCGCTTATTGAGTGTCAGTAAGTTTTCAGGAATATTAACTAGGTATTTTTTTGTCATATTCAAATTATCTACTAATTGCCTAATATTGAAACGTCAATCAGTTTGAAGCCGCCGTTAAGTCTCATGCTGTCTGTCACTTTAAGGTGTGAAGTAGCAACAGATAGGCATTTAGGAATCTCTTAAAGTTAATTTGCGTTTCAGTATTTGGAGATTTATTTAGTTAATCTTTTTAGCTTATAGAGCTTACGCTATTGAAAGCGTTTATTGAGTGTAATTAAGCTTTCCTGAGGAATATTGACTACCCAGAGCTCACCAAACCGGATAGTTAACCAGATAACATTGTTCAGTTCACCAGTGCTTCTTGTCAGTATCAATTGTAAAGAATATTGGGACAATAAAACCATTTGTACCAAAACGGAAGACCATGATAATACACATAATTTCTCAAATCACATATTTGTTGAGAAAACACAATCGTTAATTGATTAGAGGAGAAACAATCGTTTTTAGCTCTTCAGTAGGAGGAAAACAAGTTAATAATATAAAATCCGTTAATACCGATCACTAAAACAACGCCGATAAACATTAATTTACTACAGTGCTAAATGCTACAAGACAGTGGCAAGAGATTTCAGTCAGGGTAAGCACGAATAAAAGTTGCCTTTATTTAACGACAAGCTGGATTCGTCATGACAACGGAATCCTTATTTTTGTTCACCTAAAGAACAAAGTACATCAATAATAAGTTATGTTATTATGATTTTTATATTATAAGTTATTTATCATTTAAAAGGAGCACATGCCCCTTTTAATGTATGTGTGTATTTTAGGACTACATAAAATGTATACAGAGCTTCTTGCATGTATGAAGTGGACGCCCCTGCTACAAGAACTAATGTAATATGTTCTGGAGATGATTTTAAAATAACAACATTAGATGCAGCTGCGGAAATAGAAATATTATTTGATTGTAACGATGATACCGAACCGAATCCGTTTATTTCCATACCTAATAAGTTGGTTAAATCTTAGAAGCTTATGGTTATATAATTATTTTCTAATCATAAATGAAATCTGAAATTAATAATCAGATACCTACCTTCTAAATTATCGTAATATCAGCTTTTTTTTAAAGATTACTTGCAATGTGGGTCGCACATTACTAGTAATCTCGTAAACCCCTCGTGCTAAGCTAAGACGCTTGTGTTACGAGCGGGTTCACGTTGGTAGTGTAATGAGTGGGATAAAAAAAAGCTTTCTATTGTGAATAAATTACCATAAGTCTTAATAATTAACACTTTCCTAGTCACTGGTCCAATCCTCCAATTTGTATGAAATGTCATTAATAACTCGGAGTCCGCAGTTCTTGTGAACAAAAGCGATGTTATACGATTTTCTTCACAAAATTAAATATCATAATTTATTTGTTAATACAAAGAGTTATTTGAAATTGTTTTGCTGAACTGCACCATAAATATATTCCGGTCAGTTCCGACGTGAGCGCGTGATTACCCGTGTAAGTGTTCCCTGTTTTGTCAATTTTCCATTGTTTTCTAATATTTATTCTGCTTTTCGGGACGGAGTCTAACCCAATAAATCAAGTTTCATGAAAATCAGTCCACCCGTTCTTGAGTTATAAGTACCTATTGTAACAAACCAGACGTTGTTTAGTAGAGAAGATTACAGAGGTTGATGTTACACTTGATTCTGCCCAAGCCCTTAGATTGTTAGCTTGAATGTACGCAAATCCGACTGCTTCGCCACCTTTGTTAAACCAAAAGGTGCAATTAAAAGGCCGAGAGGCGATGCGAAACGAAAATTCCGAGATGTTAACGTTTCACACAATAATGTTTCAAACAAAGACGTACAGACAGACACACAAGTTTTGGTAGTTCCGGGTTTTATAATAGGTATTTAAGTAATTATTGTGGGATTGTTAGATACTGTATCACTCATAATTTTCATAAATAGCTCATTTGCTTGAATTTATCGTATTATAATACACTCGAGAGCAATGAATCCGGATCACTTAAAGAATGTTAAAAATCTCGGAAACTAAAAATGATAGGTTAATGCAATAAATTGTATTTAATAGACAATGTAATACTCCTTAAATTAAAGTAAAAAAAATATGAGTCACCATACATTTTATTAACACAAAATTACATAAAGAAAAAAACTGCTGATCTCTCCTTTAAACAAAAATAGGAAACATGAAATTTATGAACTTTATTACGATTTTCTTGAATTTTAATACTTTGTATTACCTCCTCGTGCTTCCATTACTGCGTTTACGCGGTTTGGCATGCTGTACACCAAGTTCCTTATACGATTTTGGGGAATATTCTCCCATTCCTCTGTGAGAGCAATTTTGAGCTCACGAAGCGTGATTGGGGGAGGATTTCGTTGTTTTACGCATCTGCCTAGCTCGTCCCAAGCATGCTCGATCGGGTTGATATCCGGGCTGCGCGCTGGCCACTCCATACGAATAATGTTCATCTCTTGAAGGTAGTGATTCACAATCCTACCTGTATGAGGTCGGGCATTGTCATGCATAAATATAGCATCCTCACCTAAATTGACCATAAATGGACCAACGTGATCATTGAGGATTTCTTCCACATATCTTTCGCTAGTTAAAGAGCCGTTTTCTATGATCACCAGCTCTGTGCGACTTTCAGAAGAAATTCCGGCCCACACAAGTACAGGCCCACCACCGTAGGCTACTTTTTCTTCGATGCATGCTTGCTTGAATCTTTCCCCTGGTCTTCGATACACTCTGTGTCTTCCATCGTGCTTGTAGAGCATAAATTTTGATTCGTCGGAGAACATAACTTTTGACCAATCTTCAATACTCCAATTTACGTGGCTCTGGGCATATCTTAGTCTTGAAATACGATGCCCAGGCTCCAGTTTAGGGCCGTTTGCAGGTCTAAGGGGTTTTAAGTTAGATTCAGCAAGCCGACGTCTTACTGTCCATGCACTTGGGTTACTTCCTCCGAGGAGTCAAAACTGATTTGTGAGTTCAGTTCCTGTGAGACAGCGATTTCGAAGCATGGTGTTCACCAAGTATCGGTCTTCTCGTGCTGTGGTACACCTGGTTCTGCCCGTTCCTGGTCTGCGTAGGTTACAACCAGTTACTTCGTAACGTCGGAGAACTCTTTGTACTGTTGACAGCGACACACCGACAGTCCTGGCTGTATCGCGCTGACTCCGGCCGGTTTCCAGCATTGTAAGTATTCTGGTGCATTCTTCAGGCGTAAGCGACATAATTTCAGCTTGAATAATGAATATAGAGCACTATCAACATGGTTTATGTACCCACATAAATGACAGATTACAAACAAAAGCAAAACCAAATGCTGTAATTTCGTAGTTCCATCTTCGAAAGTGGCCCTTTTTCAAATTTGATTTTTTTATGATATAACTTTACAATAACTAAGAAGTTTTAATACCTTCATTTAAGGAGTATTACATTGTCTATTAAATACAATTTATTGCATTAACCTAGCATTTTTAGTTTCCGAGATTTTTAGGACTCTTTAAGTGACCCGGATTCATTGCTCTCGAGTGTATATAACATAAGTTTATATTGTATTCAAATAATGTTGGAACTTTTTTTTACATTTGGTTTCGCTTGTAACAGCAAGTATGTATAGATATTATTAGGTATTTAGTACCTATATACCAAACAAACGAAGTCGTGACAAATCGTGCGCGGGATTGAAGTCGCGGTATTCAGCGCAGTGGCAAGCCTGTAATTATGAGGATTTGTTTATTATTCACAACACTATTTTGCAACATTCTATCAGTCGAGAATATAGGTTATGAATTGCTAGCGTGCATCGAGGCTTTTATCGTATTTTGTTTTATCATTCGACTCTCTTTTCCCCTTCATTATCAAATTATAATCCTTAAAATGTATGGATAACTGTATAAAACCCTAAATATAATTTAGTAGATTTTCAATGTTTTTGCAAGTCATGCGATGAATAGCAATGTGCCGTTAACACTTATGGGTGCGACTGTAGCAATTTGTCGGCGATATTAGCCGGATAATATCTCTAGCAGCCTTGCGATTCTTTGCGAATTTTACAATTACTATGTTTGCAGTGACCGACAAATAAAATCAATCTTTGGTAATTTATTTTCTTTAAGCTCTTTAATTATTTGGATGTACTAACCTTCGGTAGAATATTTTTTTCACTTAAATACTCATATGAAATAACCATTTCTTGTCATATCCAAATAAGAATCTGTTATAAAATATTACTTCAGTTTATTTTTGAATGCTGCATTATGCAGCTTATGTTTTTAGTTTGCACCTCTTAACTCTTGAAAAAATATACTGAATACTGAAACGTCAATCACTTTGATGCCTCCGTATTGTCTCATGCTGCCTCTGTCTCTTAAAGGCGTGAAGTAGCGACAGATAAACATCTAAGAATGTGTTAACAAAACTACACCCAAGTTTGTTATAGGATCGTACAATGCGAGCCCTGCCATCGCACGGCGTAGTATGCGAGGCGGTGGGCGGTGATGTCCAAGCTATACCAGTATCGGCGCTAAAGAAACAGAATCTTGACACGTTGGTGGAAGCTCTGACGCTGCAGCCTCAGCTTATGGAGCTAACGTCGTATAAGTAGATGAGAGCATCAATTATAAGAAGTTACTTACTAGAGGTCTTTTGTGTTAAATTACAATTGCATAGGTACGAGCTATTTCATTATTCTTATAAACATAATATTGTCGACTGTACTTTCACATAGGAATAGAACTTTAATACAAACGGAGCCAAACCACTTACTTGCACGAGTATATATATCTCGATATCTGTTTAATGAAATAATTTACAACATCATTCATTCTTCATGTAAATATTAATATTTTTGTGATATGTCCTAATCTTTGTAGGAAAATCTTTGTAAAATTAAGGGAAGTAATTTAATTGCAAGGTTGAATATATTAAGAACAAATCATTGCCGGGTTGCGTGTTTCGTTAGTCGGAAAAAATACTGTATGCAACGGATTGAAGAACAAACTTTTTGGTGAAAAACTTGAATCGTTACATAACGTTCGCATTAAAAATTTAAATAATTACGTTTCTAACTACTACATGCGAGAGTAACTCTTGTCTTTTTGACACGCGTTGACGGCTAAGGCGCTGAACCAATTTGTATGTATTAGATCCAAATCAGTCGGTGCATCCAATCGGCTTACCAAGTTAAACTTGGTATGGGTTAAGCTTAGACCCTAACTAAGAACAAAGCTACTTCTTGCTGCAATAAACGACGAATAGACGACGGAGCCACAGGCAACAGTTAGATGAAACATACAACTTATTTTAATTGTCTTGACTTTTCGGACTAGTTGCACTAGCACTGATGACAAGCAATCTGTTATTTATTATTTTTCATTCATCTAATTAAATAAGCAGGTTACCTCATTATGTTAAACTCTTTAATTAGTAACTCTTTAAATAGGGCATCGGACTTGCGATCATGTATTCGCGGGTTCGAATCCCACCACCCAAGTGACACAAGCATTTAGCTTACCACGAGGGGTTATCAAGAATACTAGTAATACGCGACACAAAAAAAAAAAAAGTTACCAAATTAAAAGTAAGCAGGATTTTCTAACACTTGACTCTCTTGATATTTGGTTGAATACCTACAAATTAGAGTATGATGCAATATTCTAATACAATTGTTTGTTCATCTATCGCTTATATCACGTTAATAATATCTTTGTTCGTAAACCCGACCTCAAAGTAAAGGTTGTATGTCATTGTTACAGTAATTTGAAGGAAACCACCCATCAAAATGTTATGATGCTTCCTAATTCTTATTAAATTATATTCACGTATTGTTTGTGAGTATGTGATAATACTTGAAGGTTGAATTAAAGGTATTGTTGTGTTTAAGTTATAAGTATGTTTAGAAAAGAGTTGCATTAAGATGATCAGCCATGCTGGTTTTGTAAAAAAAAGTATTAGTAAAACGGGTATAATATACAGAGCGGTTTTTTAAGGCCACTTCGAGGTAAAGTGCTTTTTTTACGTGGGGATACCTTCAAAAGGCGGCCGGTTAATTAAGGCTGAGCAGTGTGGGATTTTTACCTCAATAAAACCACCCCGTTGGTCACCACCACCACATGTAGGAGGGATCTGTTACCTCTTAGAAGACCAAACCAGAAACCCTCCTGTGCAACGCCTGTATTGGCACATCCCCGGGGAGGTAAAGTACCTAACTACTCTATAATCTTTACTCACCTACTGTACATCTCTATAGTATAGTCCTTTATCGACTAATAGGGGTAGAGGTAGAGGTCAGCGTTGTCCGTTTGTCAACTAGTTTTTTTTATTTTCGTCATAAAACAACGATTCCCGTAGTAAGGAATACAATCTATGTGCTGCGGGGAGTTTTTCTCATGCTCAAATAACACCTAGACTTAAAACGAGCATTATTGTATCACATAAAAGTATGTCCTATGCAGGGATAGAACCTGTACCATGATGATACTGTGGTAATTAGAGTACCACGCGGATATCCGGTCAATCAATTTAACAAAGTTATGCGTATACATAATAAAATATACATACGCGTCGACTTGAGAACCTCCTCCGTTTTTTCGTTGGTTAAAAATGCTATAAAGATTAAAATAATACTTCCGTCCGTTCTATTTGACCTTTATTTTCTGTCTTAATAAAATGACAAAACATTATGAATTTAACTGTCATCTCAAAGAACAACACACGCAGATGCGCGTGAGTCGTCAAAGCAACGGTTATCATGACGCGACTCGCAATTACATGAATTACAATGATTATGTAACTGTTGTAATGATATGAGATTTGTTAAATTGCACGTAACCTTAGGTTTTCTTAGATTTTAAGATATTATTGCAGTTATAAGAGCCTAATGAGGCTTGTTAATTGTTAAATATACTTATTGAAGAAGTTACCTGTTTTTTGTTAATCATATGGTTAATCTGCTGGAATGATCAAGGTAAACCTGCCGGAATAATTCTCGTTTTCGTATACTTAATACAGGAACAACAAAATGCAGGGATTTTTTTCAATTAACCGCTGTACCAAAATAAAAATATATTTACTTCAAATTAGGATATAGCAATTTTTGAAAGTCATCAGAATATCAGACAGTACCCTTAACCACTTCCTTAGTGCTCTGCCTGTGGAGAGGAAACGGCGCAACAAATTTAACAAAACTGTATACCTTAACCTAGTTTGACCACTACCGAAGTTTGAAACCATTAGTTAGCATATTAACCATTGGTTGAGTTAACTCGGGATCAAAAAAGTGGGCCTTAGTCCTTTAACATTGTCCCCAAATCGAAATTCAATCGTGTATTTTTAATAAAATAAATCAATATCTACGATAAGATAATGCTGCAGTTTTGTCGTACCAAATATAAAGCGATACTCGTAACTCGTTCTAACGATGTAATTATTTTCAGAAACCAGTCCTAGTTTTGACAATAAACAGGTACCTACTATAGGCTCGCCTAGATCACTGCAAGAATTCGGCTTGCGTAACATTAGCTTGAGCAAAGCTCTTAATATTATGAAGTCAAGGAGAATCAGAAGGTTCACTTTGATGATTTGTGAAATAGATACAAGTGGAGGGGCTCGTGGCTAAGTGTAAGCCGTACGGTTTGACCAATAATAAAGGTTACGCCGCACTCGCCGCGGTTGGTCCGTGGATGGGTGACCATTTGTAAACATACTGAGACCCTCCGTGCCTCGGAAAGCATGTTAAGCCGTTGGTCCCGACTGTCATACGGTGATCTTTGACAGTCGTTAAGTCATTACAATTCTGACAACCAGTCTTACTATGGGATACTATATTACCCAGTAAAATGGGTTGTGGGGGTCAGATAGGCAGTCGCTCCATGTAGAATATAGTATTCAGTTAAATCCGGTAAGACTGGAAGCCGACCCCAACATGGCTTGGGAAAAGGCTAGGCAGAAGAAGATACATAGATTTCATTATTGGTTATGATGCATTTTTTTTTTCGGAGGTGCAAGAAGGTGATCATAACTGAGATATAATATATCGAATATAACAATGTTATGCAAGAATGATTTTGAGGCAAGTCATTATAATTGAGAACATTGCCATCGTCCTAACAATAGCTTGGTGAAAGCTTAATCAGTCTTTCTCATTCCATAATTTAGAAGATGCCAAAAAAATGGCCAGGAAGTTTAGTGGGGAAAAACTCCGTCTTTTAATAATGGAATGCTTTAACTTTGGATAGTATTTAACTGTACCTACGTCAATTTATTCAAGTTTTCTTCAACTAATTTTGCTTTTCATCTGCCAAATATACTAATTGTGCACCAAAATGTGTTCATCAGAATATTTTATAATAAGCACCTATTTAATAACAGTTGCAATTTCTCAGATTATAAGGAGCTCACATTAAAAAAAAAATACGGTGCTGCTATATTGCCACCCACCACGGAAGATTTCCGTGCCTATGAGACACGGATATCCGTGTCTTATAGTCAAGTCTCTAAAAATAGAAAACGCACATAAAGTAGTGAATCGCTTGAAAGGTTTTCCAGCACGGGGCGGTCGCTGCCGCGACTCCGCTCGCTCCGCTCGCCGCCCTCGTGCACGTAAGGGTCACCATATTAACCTAACCCAAACCTACCGGACTTTGGGCAAAAAGTTTTTAACACAAAGTCTAGGTTGAGTAATGCGGCGGCCAGCCCTACGGGCTTAGGCCGCCGAGTTTGGAAATTAATTAAGTTTAGGTTAAGTCTAAGCTTGAAAGACAGAGATGACTATACATCAACGATCGTTGCCCTATCTGTATTTCCAGTCGCTCACTTAGTAATGTAGTCGCTCGGATAAAATTTTAATATATGAAATGGATTAATCACAATCCACTTTTTGTAAGCTCGTTCTGGATTTTATTATTTATCAATATTCGTCGTTAGTTTAGTTAATTTTTCGCTTACTCAAATTCATACCGCTCAAGTTATTAATACAGTATGTCTTCATCAGTCGCAAAGCTTTTTTTTAATCGCTTGTTTTATAATTCCCCTTAGATATAATGTGTAACAATTAGGAATATTGTTTCACAATCAGTATTTTTTGTGAACAGTTAAAATCGCTTGTTTTATAATTCCCCTTAGATATAATGTGTAACAATTCGGAATATTGTTGCACAATCAGTATTTTTTGTGAACAGTTAAAAATTATCCTTTAACTTTTATACTTCTACTAGTGCCTGTTTAGCGGCGTAAAGCTTAAAATTAGCTCCACCTCAACCAACCCACTTATTACACATTATAAGAAACTGGATACGCAGAACTTAGGTACTTGATTTAGGTTTTAGAAGTGGTTTAACCTAGATTTATGAATAAATATTACTGTATGTTCAATATTTATGGAATACGTTTTTGCTAAGTTTTAAAAGCTACAATCACCAATAATACTTACTTACTCGTACTAGAGGCTCAATTTAAGGTGGTCGTAAATCGACCATGATTGGTTAAATTACAAGTTAAAAAAATGCATTTTGTCCTTTTTTTTTAAACTATAAATGAGTGAAATTTCAAACTACGTCCGAGCAATTTTCCTAAAAAGAGTAACAAAGTGTTGGCTTCACGTATAAGCAATATATCTGTAGATAAAATAAAATTAAAACAAATTCTTACTTGTAAGGTCAGCCTTACATTTTTTCTTAACATACTAAGAGTACATATTATTGAAAATTTGAAATATTGACAACGTTAAAAATTCTATTGATGTTTGGAACATAGGTGATTGATTAATGATACTTACTAGAAAAAGTTGTTTGTTATTCGGCAGTAGCTTAAGTATATTTTACTTTATCGCAATATTTGGCAGATCATTTATTATTTTGCATATAAGGCTGTCTTGTCTTCATCAATCTTTCGCTAGTTAGTGATCAGCAGATAAGATAAAATTACATGACTACCAATTAGTTACATTTCATTCTAATAAGTAGTCTGACAAAAATTGGTGAGCCAATTTTGATATTTACCGTTGCGTGTTAAACATTTTTAGGCAAATAACTAAAAAGAAATTAAATTAAATATAATTATATTTTAATGCACCATTCTTTAGTACATTGCATACCAACATTATTTTTAATTACAACCTTACACAGAACCTTATTGTGAAATCTTTGTGTAAAGCCTTGTTACTCATCTCTGATACGATCTACTAAATTACTTAATTAAGGGTTGCAAGCCAATTACACATATGGGACAAGTACATTATACGAGTGTAGCAATAGATAAGTATGTATGCAAGTAATTTGAGAGTTATGTAAGACATTTTAAGGTTTTTATTTATTTTGAGCAAGTTCTTGCAGTAACGTAAATATTGTGTCTCAATGGTATAAATTGTATGTTTTGGTAACCCATTTTAAAAAAGAATTAGAGTTGTTGGTAGATTTTATAACCGCTGGCTTTAGAAATTCTTAATAAAATATAAAGTTTGAAAGTAATTTCCCTAGTGAGGAAACCAGTTAGGGATATCCAGTATCACGTTGTTAACTGGTAAATAATATTGTTCGTTGAGGTTACCCTTAATTAACAACGATATCAAACGAGTTACTACGACATAGCCAATACTTCAGTGAAGGAAATCTAAGAAAACGTCATGATTATACAGATGTGTATTAAGGTAAAATATAACTCTTTCCGGATAGCCTATTATTATCAACTCAAATTTCCGTCTCTAGAAAGAAACCTTTATTTCATAATTAAAAAAAAAATATCGAAATCTAAGGAAGTCGAGCAATGTAAAAATGGCAGAGGTAAAAGCTTCTTTTAGAAATCATAGCGCCACCAAAATAGAGTGACTTTTTTATTAAAACAGGTAAAAAATATATTGAAATCTAAGGAAGTCGAGCATTGTAAAAATGGCAGGGGTAAAAGCTTCTTTTAGAAAACATAGCGCCACCAAAATAGAGTGACTTTTTTATTAAAACAGATAAAAGGAGCACCCATACAAATGTATTAAAAATAACCTTGTAACCATGACCGGGTTGCAATACCCATTAGCATTGCACACCGCTATGGTTTGATAAGCACACGTAATTGTCTGAATGCTATGCAGCGAACGCTTTCTTCAATTAGCCTTTGCATTGCAGGCAATTAACAAAGTCGGTCAAACTTGTGATATGACAGTATGAAGGTTTGGCGCTGGACAGTCACAGAGCTGTATTTGTAAATTTTGTGTTGTAAATTAGTTTGTACGAATGAGAAATACCTATCGTGTCGGTAAGTGAGAATATGTGCATAGGTATATGCCTAGCTGTCTACCTAACTTCGTATAGTATGTTTTACGTAACCACCATTTCTTCGTATTGTAAAATAATAAAAGCTGATTAGTAAGAATTCCTAGGGATATTACCTTATTGCAAAAGCCAAGTTAAAGTGATGGCGAAAGGATTTGACAGTGAATGAAGTTTACAATAAATGCTGTCCAATTTGAAGTTTTATTTATTTGAAGTTATCCATCTGTTACATAATCTATCTATCTATATATATAAAAAAACCGGCCAAGTGCGAGTCAGACTCGCGCACCGAGGGTTCCGTACAAACCTGTTTATGCTTTTCGCAATTTTTCCTTTATCTGTGTTATAAGACGTTGCTTCGTACCAAATTTCAAGATTCTGAGTTCACGGGAAGTACCCTGTAGGTTTTGATTCCCTTGCGAGTAGTGGCGAGTTTCAAAATATGCGGTTTTAATTCCTGTTTCTTTTGATTGCGTTGACATAGAAGTTTGATTTTGTTACAGCTTAAAGGTATTATAGATTTGAGTATTTGATATGAATTTCAATATAATACCACTACGCGTTCATGAGGAAAGGGGTAGTAAGTTTAAAATTATTAAAAATATTTTTATTATATGATATAACTAAAAATGTATACTTTTCGCAATTTTTCCTATATCTCTGCTATAAGACGTTGCTTCATACCAAATTTCAAGATTCTGAGTTTACGGGAAGTACCCTGTAGGTTTTGATTCCCTTGCGAGTGTCGAAAATTTGCGGCATAAACGGGAGTATCTTTTGATCGCGTTGACTTAGAAGTTTGATTTTTTCACAGCTCCAAGAGACTATAGACTTGAGTATTTGATATGAATTTCAGCTTGATACCTCCACGCGTTCCTGAGAAAAAAGGTCTTGACAGACAGACAGACAGACAGACGGACAACAAAGTGATCCTATAAGGGTTCCGTTTTTACCTTTTGAGGTACGGAACCCTAAAAATAACTTATTGTCAAATTCTATCGCTTAGCTTTCACAAGGTATGTACTTAATACTGTTGCGGGTCCAAACAAGCCCCCAAAACCGCTTACCCCTAGGCCCTAGATATACATATAATTAAGTTTCAGTTAGGATTGATGTTTTGTCGCAACATTTATTTATACCTGCGCAAAAATTACTTGTAGCTACTTGTAGAAAGTGGAACACATAATAAATTACATTGTATTACAACAAACGCAAAAACTAACATGATATTGCGTACGATAATAGTAAAAACATATCGTACACAAATTACCTTATTCGGGTTGTTTAAGTAGATCATAATTATTAGCACATTCTTGTTAATTATGCTGTTAGCATTAATAAGAGACCTCGCGTGATATACCTAGTCAAAGATTTTATGCATGACGTGTTAAGTTCGTTTAAACTGTCAAGTATGTGTTAGTTGTGCTGGTAAGCAGTTTTATGTTTTCACAACATATGTATCAAAAAATGTGTGTGCTTTATTGCTGTACGGACGTAGGTATCTTCGAAACTGCTAAACATAAGTCTCTGAAACTTTGGAAACATGAAAAGGTGTTGTCAAACAAAAGCAACTTAAGCTACTTCAATAATCAATTCGATCTAGATTTTTTGTTGCTTATTTTTATATTAAAAAAAAAACTAATACAAGTACAAAATATTTCAGTGCATATAATAATGAAGGTAGAAATTCTATGTACTTTGAACTACGTATCTCTTTCAAAGTAGCTTTCAACTAGTTTTACCTCGTGTATTATCGAGTACTGTTATTGACTCGTGGTTACTGCATGGGGTATCCCAGTGAAAGTTGTTAGTCATACGATTATAACATAAGTATAACGCTGAGAATAGCTTTTATGGCTTTCCAAGGTCCTTTTAGCTTTCGTTTTCATAACTGTAATAGATGTATGATGGGAAATGGCTTTGTAGAAGATAAGATCATGGTTCCTAAATGTAAGCAGATGTTTGCCTTTATGTAATTAATAAAACGAGAGGCCGGATAGTGGTCGAAAATCGACCATAATTAGTTTTAATATCAAGTTTGGAAAGGGACAAAGTTTATGCATAATATATCAAGAGTAGGTATGGATAGGTTATGTTTGAAATTCAGTAAAGACAAACTCTTTTCTCACCTTTGATTTATCTGTAATCTCTCAGATTATGAGTTATTCGTTTAAGGCTATTTCACCATCGTCCGATAACTTCTATTCAACGAATAAAATTTACGTTTGACAGTTTCTGTATGAAACAACTGTAAACATTTCAAAATTATTCCTCGTGTAAGCTATTCTCGATTTGTCAAATATTACGCGTGTGTGTGTCAAATACACGGTAGTGTGCGTAATATTGTTTCTATTGATTCATTTTTCATGTATAATTGAAAACATTATCATTGTGCACTTCTTCTTATAAACTACCGTAAAATGCTGCAACTTTGCCAAGAAAGCCCAACTTTGCCTTTTTCGTTTCAATTACGATATTTCGCGTTGGCTTAGTTTTTTCCTATTTTCTACCATTTCACAGTAATTTTACATTATTAGGGCAACATATTTTTATATTTTTGCAACAGCACCTCCATTGTAACTCTGCCAATTGTGCGACAAAAACCGGCGCGCGTGGTTTAAATTTTTTAGTGTCCTGTAACTTTTGCAGTTTTACGTAGAGAAAAGGTGTTTCTGAGCAGAAATAACGTCCTAAGGTAAGAAAACACTGTATATTTCCCGTATTGTTTGATATTCTTATGAAAAGGACATCATTTCATCAAAATAACTTAGTAGGCAATGTTGTGCACTGTTTTGGAAACTTGATTGACACAACTTTGCCTGGGTCTAGGGTTATCACTTGTCGGATTTCATTAATGATATATTTTTAATGTGATTTCATTGAACTGCATTTTTTTGTAGTTGTATGAACAATGGGAAGCACAAAAAAGCGAAGCTGGAGAACACCAGGAGCTCGCAATTATGCTGATTATTCAGAGGAAATGTTACAAATTAATACAGATCTCGTGAGAATTAAAGCTATTTCATCTAAAGAAGCAGAGAAGCAGTTTGAGATGCCGCGCCGGCCCAATATCAACAAATTCAAAAATTTACATAGCATTTCATTTGATCGACCTACAGAATTGTCAGTTGAGGAAGAAGTCCACATCGCAGACGTACAAATTTCAGCTGAATTTGGTTGTCCTCTCACTCTCTTAGATTTGCGTATTGTAGTATACAACTATACAGGATTAATTTAAAAAGAGTGCGTATATTCAACGAGATAATCAGGTGCATACAACTGAACAACATTCCCGAAGCAACATGTAACGCCGAAATCTTAAAATTGAAAATTAAATTCATACAAAGTGACAGGTCACGTGACTTATGTTTGTATGAAAAGGTTATGTTTAATTTTAACATTTCGACCTATGTTTCTTGGGGAATGTTGTTCAGTTTTATGCACCTGATTACCTCGTTGAATTTCAAATTAATCCTGTATAGTAAAAAACTGGAAAAGAATATCTTTTTAAGGGAAAGATGCCAGGTGAACTCTGGGCCCGCGCTTTCATACAAAGACACAGTTTTACACAAAGTGCAACACAGAATATAAAGAGAAACCGAGCTGCGAAAACATATTAATTAGTATTGTTACCCACATAATTTGTGGTAATAATTTGTGATTTATACTTAATCTTAAAAGTAGCAAACCGTTACTTTTTGAAATAAAATAAAAGTATTAAAAAAATAATGTTTTTGTTTAGGACAACCCTGCAGTCAACGATATTTTTCTATGGAAAGTTTGTGGTACCTGCTACAACTTTGCCTATTAGCTGTGAAAAAAAATATATTACCTATAGGGCAATATTGTTATTGCCTGGACCATCAAGATGTCATAGGTACCCGGAAAAAAAAATCCTGCAAATGATCAACATTTTATAAAATGAGATATCCTTCTAGGCAAAGTTGCGTCTTTTTCCTACAACTTTGCCTGCGACTTTGAGAGCTTGTTATTCATAAAAAACAGAATTATTTTATAATATTTGGGTCTTACCTGACAAGATATAAGGTCTGTTTTCCGTCGTAAACTCATTAAAAGTCATAATAATAAATAGGTTTCGCTGTACGAACAAAAAACTTCAAAATTCAGGCAAAGTTGCAGCATTTTACGGTATAAATAAGAGTGCGAAAAGTCATAATCCGAGAAATTTTCGTAAAAAGGGTACAAAGTATTTATATTTCATGTACCTATTTATATTATTATACAGATAATTCAGGAGCATATTATTTCTAAAAACATTAATAGTAGGAACATTTATGGTAAGAAGAGATAATGTTAGAACGATAGATATTCCAAAGGATAATAAAGTGACATTTAATCAAAATAGTCATTAAACTGTAATGCTACTGTACTCCTCACATAGTTCCCACGTAGTCATTGCTTTGAAAGGTCAAACTGAACCCTATTGCAAAAATATGAATATGAAAATTCTGCTGGATTAGTTTTCCCAGGTATTACTAATGGGAACGCAGAATATCTGATCGTTCATCAAACTTTTGTCCTTATGTAATCCGGTAATTAAGATGAGTAATTAAATTGACTTTCTTTTGCGTCCAACTCGTCATTGTCCCGCGACCTTGCCCATCAAAATTACTTGCTGGAGTTCGTATCTATCGTGCCTAAGCACGTGACCGAGATATTCAGTTTTTTATGAAGAAAGTCGTGGCTTCGCAACATCCGGGAGTGGACGGGGGATCGCGAGCGCAAGTGAACTGTTCCGCCTTGCAAAAGATAGAGATAGATTCCAGCAGCTGGTAGCAGACCTTCATTAAATAAATAAATATCTTGGGATAATCTCACACACGGTCATCTGATCCCAAACTAGGCAGAGCCTGTACTATGGTAACTAGACAACTGATAAACATACTTATATATTTCTAAATACATACATATTATAGATAAATAACACCCAGACACAGAACAAATGATCGTGCTCATCACACAAAGATTTGTCCTGGGTGGGAATCGAAACCACGACCTCCGGCTTAGCAGTCAGGGTCACTAACCACTAGACCAACAGGCCTAGTAGCCTTTAATTGGAGTGGCACTTAAAGAAGTATTAAATTGACTCCTTTTACCGTGCAATACTTACTACAGTTACAGACTGCTATTTTAACACAGTCTAGACTCAACTATGTAATAGCTAATCTTTTGGGAATCAGCATTTAGGAGAACAAAACGTAACACCAGGCTTACATTTGTGTGTAACATCATGAATATTTAGTGAATACCGCAATGTTTCAACACTTTCCTCATTCATGGTGGGTGATTGTACAGTAGACCACACAATTGGTATAATTTTGGACTTAATATAGCTAAGCAGTAGAGTTGAGCTTTGTATGTCTAATGTTATCAGCGAAGCGCGACCGTACTTTTTTATGTTATGGCAAAATTAATAGGCCAAAACAATTTTATTATAGCTACTTTCCTCAATTACATAGTGAAAGTACCTTAATTTTGATTTAATATGCCAGAGTAAAAGAAAATACTATTGTTTTTGAGTCGCTCTGTCAAATTACATAACGTAATGTTGTTTGAAACTTCAGTTACAACATGCTGAGTATTAAGAGTTGGAGCGTTTGTATTGTATGGCATAGGAACCGCCTCCTATTGCAAGGAATCTATACAACTGCCAATGACTAAAATAATATCTGCTTAATAATTATTATGAAACTTGTGACACTAAATTGAATTTTAACCTTTTCACTGTCCCGTGAGTCACATAATTATGAACATTTCCATTGTTTAACTATTGTGTCTTCTGATGGGACAGGGAAGGTGTTAATAAATATAAAAACAAATGACAAGTTTAGTTAGCCATAAAGTTAAAAAAAGGAACTTCTGTCTAGTTCATAATTCTCCAAATAGCTTTGGTTTAGTATTTTTTTTAGTAGAGTATGTCATGTTAGAAAAAAATAATTATGTAGGTATAGGTACCTAAACTAAATTATGTACCTACCAATTCAAAGAGCTTCCATTTCTGTTAGTCATTCTAACGGTAACCTAAGAACTAGGAATTGGTCTAAACATCTAAGAAAGTATCTCAAACAAGTTGGGTTTTCAAAACATCCCGTAATTACATTGAAAGTAGACATTTTAGTTATTTTTATGTGTCGCACAAAACGTTGAAAATTTAGGTAATCGTTGTAAACAGTTATAAGTCATTAGATGAGAGTGCTCACTCATAGTTAGGGCTGTCAAGAGACAGAAAACATTCTAATTAATAAATGTAAGAACTCAAAGTTTTAGGGACTCAATGGACTTTGGACTTATTCCGAACTTCTACAGACAGATTAACAACCATCGCGTCCTTCTTGATTTGTTTGTCAATGATCATGGGATAACCTAAGGTGATAATACAATCTACCGCGGTATTGCTGGCCACGTTTTCAGCTGTAGGTACTTCCCTGCCGTTTTTATCGCCGAGTCTTTTAAAACGCCATTATTATACTTCTTTATATGTATAGGACGAATATCTGTTTCTTAAATTAACTATTTATTATTTTCATTTTATGTGCCAACCCTATGAGTTATTCGATGTCGGAAACACAGCATACCACAATTTTTCTGTCATCCTGGCTAAAATTGACCATGAACAGTTGAAGGTCATTAAATAGGTATAATGATTAATGTTACGTTTTATATTTTTACATGTATGATATTATTACTGTCAGGAACACGACTATTACAATCTTATTTTGAGTAGAGCAGATATTTTTTTCTACGTAAAACATGAAGTGTGGTTTTCGAAGCGTCGACCGTCCAAAAAAAAAACAAAAAAAAACTCCGTTAACGGCTGAACCTTTTTCCGTAACTTAGAAGTTTTATTTCTTTACAGTATCGAGGATCTGTAGACTGAAACGAATGGTTTTAATTTCAACTCAGTACTTATACCTACGCATTCCCGAGATAAAGGGTCTTGACAGATAGACGGACGGACAGACGGGCAGACGGACATCAAAGCGATCCTATAAAGAAGTACGAAAGCCTAAAAACCGATACTGTTTCCTTACAAGAAACTCATAATTAAGATCTTTGTTACTACTGTTCCTTAAGTCCTTATTTTTTTATTTAAAAAAAAAACGGCGCCCGCACTAAGGAATTTAATCCTTGTGTCGCGGGGGTTTCACAAACATTCAAATCACATGCACAAAGAACACCCAGACTTGGAACAAGCATTTGTGGATCACACAAATGCTTGTCTCATGCGGGGATCGAACCCGCAGCACGTCGCGCACAGTGGTAATCAGCGTGGTGACCTATACCACTCGGCTATCCGTGCAGTCAAATAAGGTAATATGATGATATATGATGCAACGAATCTTATTGAAGTCTTTGTGTGATTTTTTCTTTACATCTTACACAGACAGTAACAATAAAGTGTAACAAGCACTTTATTCCTAGTAACTTTGACCTTACCACCGAGGTCTTATTAGCCGCATTTTGAACATATCCAATGTAATTACTGACACAATAATTAAAACGTGATAAGCTGTAAAGATGCGGTTATACATTGAGCGGAGTAACAACATAAAAAAATTATTGTAAGTGTCTCTCGCTCTTGGCATTGAGTTTATTGTCTAATTTAGAATAATAAGATTAGGCTGTTATAGCTAGCCATTTGTTGATAACTAGCCAATTACATCCAAACAACATTTTTCAACTTAATTTATACTAGACTAGCTCCTGGACTATCTCTTCAGAGTCGGACAGGCCGCAAACATTAAATAAAAGCAAAAAAAGACACAATATTTCTTTATTTAATGTATTTGCAAGGAATAAAAAGTTTCATACAAACTTGTATCCCCTATTTCATCCCTTTGGGAGTTGAATTTTGAATAATTCTTCGTGGATGCCTAATAATACGAGAAATAATACGTGTGCGAGATTTTAAAGATTGTGGAGGTGAATTATGAATGAAATCGCTTCTTAGCGAGTGACGTAACAAGATGAAACAATACACTGTCTACATCTCAGAACTCCATCCGTTCCCGTATCGTAATTTTATTAAAGTAAAATTTTGTTTTTAAGCGAAAAAATATAATGTCACGTGTATTTTTATCACGTAGCCGCGTAATTTACATGAAATATGCAGGCGTCATAGTTTCTGTTTTGTTTACATAGGTAGGTACATAAATGACCTGCGCAGTTTGTATAGAGCTTATTTTGGTTCAAAAATTGCCTTCATAACAAACTAACTATGAAAACAAAAAATGAATCTGGTTTGTATAAAACAAAAAAGCATTGATCTTTGAACTTTTATTGTGTCGGCTAGGTTATAGTCATTAAATTCTGGACCTAGCTTCTTTTTTAAAGTGTCTCATTTTGTCAGTGAAGTTTGCTAGTGCAGTGTGTGAACTGGTTTTTAAATGGAAAGAAAACTGACTTATTTAGGTGCTACTATATAACAATATTATGATTTTGAAATAAAACTACTATGAAAACGTATTCTATCGCGGTTTATTTTGATTTTAGTTCCCGACGTATCAACGCCATGTCTGCCCGTAATTTACCTAGAAAATAGACTTATAGGGAGTTACAGCATCAAAATGCGTTATTCAGATTGTGTCTTGTCCTTCTGCCTACAACCAGACCCTTCTAATAATTTAATCGCTACTTAGGCTTAAGACAGTCCTCGATAAATCCTCATACCAAAACCTCTCCTTGGTATAATAGCTCGTATGAATATACCGGTCACGACCAGTCGGAATATTACGACATTTATATATTTGAACCGGTATTGAACTATTACTTATTTTTATTGTTTGTAGGTCTTGCCTTGTAGGTCTCGGCCATTGTAATTTGGTATTAAGAGCTCATGCAAAGTAACTGCTATAGAGAATGACACATTTTTTTCACTTTGCTTCATTTATGCAGATGCAGACAAAAGCAGGTTTTAGCTGTATCATTGCGGGACAAATCCTTATTTTTATATAAGTACAAGATAACCGCGATAGAATTCCTTTGAAAGTAGTTTTATTTAAATGTCTAACATTCGCGTTAACTTCAGAAATCAATACAATTCATCATCACTATGCTTGTTTACTTCTATTTTCCTCATGAAATTATTATTGATAATTCCTTACAAGTTAAACTTGTAATAAACGCCTTATACGAGTACCAAGACATCCTCAAACTAAATCCTCTCTTACCCCTTGACAAAGCTATAAATCTTAACTTGTGACTTCTCGATTTCAACATGAGTCTGTTGGTAATTTATTTTCAACACACGATCAATTCCAAACCTGATTTATTGAAATGGATCGATTACGTAAGTAATTGCATGATTGGTAGTCTTATCAGTAAGAAAATCGACTTCACTTTCCTTAGGAAAATAAAGGAAGGAACCAATTACAAGCTTGATTATTGTATATCGAGTTATGTATGCTTCCTTTGCTGTACTAACGTGGTGCTAGAATATTTACACCCGTATTTTCTTTTTAGACGATATTATTTTTCAGTGGAAAAAAAATTATCTCTTTCTGTCGCTCTACATGTTTTTTATGACAGTTTTTAAATAGGTAAGGTCTCCTCTCTATTTACTTAAAAACTAATAAGTTTTTAAGTAAATAGAGATTCCTACTATAAATCGCGACTCTATAATAAAACAGTATACCTATACCACTGCAGCGTTTTCCCGGAAGCAACACAGCCTAGCATGCAGCACAATGCAATTTTATAAATGCGTTCTGTTTGAACATCTGGCGATTTTCACGACGCCCGACTTTTGGCCCGAGGCGTGTTCCGCCCTTGTTACGGAAGTATGTACAAAGTTTTACTACATACTAACATATATGTAGTTATGTAATAGAGTTTAGACTATGTATGTGCCTACGCTGACTGACTGATGACTAATATAATTTTAGGATTTTCAATGACTGAATTTGTCGACACATGGTTGCATTATTATACTTATTATACTTATTGCTTACTAATGAAGGCAATAAGTATAATAATACTTATTGCCTTCATTAGTATCTTTATATCTTCACTATAATTTTTTCTCTCTCACTAATCTTAAACAAATTTTGGACCAGTTTCCTAGAGAGATTTTTCGTGATTGAGGTGTTTAAGCATCTTAGAATTTGTTAAAGCAAGAGCTATGCTTATCTTGTTTTGCTCATTAACCGGAAAAATGTCGCGAGATATCCATACAATTAATATTAACTAAGCGTCCATTTCCCCAATGAAATGCACTGACAATCACCACAATACAAATAAACGTAGAAGGTCAAAAGTTAACATTTCACTTACGTCGATAGACGTACTGTAATAACAAAAACGTAAGTGTAATATAAATAGCTTCTTCACGTTTCAGCAGTTTCATCAAATAACGCTTCAAAAATCTCTGAAGGGTCTATTCCTTTTCTCAGGATCACAGGGAACACACTGTTAATTAAAGTGGGTTTTTATCTCCATATGTTAGTGTAACAATACCGTAAAAGTAACCGTTGTATGTAATGATATCCGAGCAAATATTGCCGTTTGAAGAACAGAACTACAACTTCTACAAAAAAAAATGTATTTAACAAAGATAGGTGCAGAACGTCAACTTCATACGATACGCTATTTTGGATACCTTCTCAAGTTAACCTTCTGCACTCATCTCTATTGCGTCGTGATTGCGTGTGCGCAAGTAGTAGCAAGTATTCCGTTGTTCCGCGGCGCGTGTCGGTAATCAGACGGGGATGAACAAGAAAACGACGCTCAACATTCCACCACGATGCTCTGCTGAGCACAAGACATTGAACTTTGAGATATGCTAAAAGCGAGTCGTGGAAATCAGTGAAAAAATAATTTGAAACATTATTGAAAAGGAAAATTTGAGAGGCTCGTGGCTAAATGTAAGCTGTACGGTTTAACCGATCAAAAAGGTTAAGCGGTTGATCCGTGGATGGGTGACCATTTGTAAACGTATCGAGACCCCTCCGTGCCTCGGAAAGCACGTTAAGCCGTTGGTCCCGACTGTCATACTGTGATCTTTGATAGTCGTTAAGTCATGACAATTCTGACAACCAGTCTTACTATGGAATACTGTATACCGATATTATGGAATTGTGTCTGACCTCCATATTCTCCACAACCCATTGCTGGGTAAGCAAGGGGTTGTGGAGGTCAGATAGGCGTCGCTCCATGTAAAACAGTCTTCAGCTAAATCTGGTAAGTCTGGAAGGCGACCCCAACATAGCTTGGGAAAAGGCTAGGCCTTCTGATTGAAAAGGAAAATTTCACGAAATTTTTCGAGTTTTTTTAAGTAGCTACTTGCATCTTTGAAGTCTAGAAAGTTTGCTGTTAGTTTTTTTAATGCCTACAAGAAAAAAAAAGAAAAAGAGGTATTCTCACAAAAAATACAAAAGACACCTTTACATATCAATGTTACGGTGTGATTTATAAAATCTGATTCTTGTTAAAAATATTAAAATTTACTATAAACAAGAGCACCTTTATCTCCATGGCCATAACATTGCGCGGATACTACATCTGCACATCAGGTCATTAACCCCAGTCAGCTGGAAACTCGCTTGCCCTTTATAGGCTATCGATTATGTAAATATTATGTATGCAACTGGTCTTGAAACGAGAATAAATAGACTGCGTTTTTCACCAGTTGACGCTCAAGCATTTTTTTCAACTAGGTACGAATACTTAATTTCAATGAATCTTACTATGGGATACTGTGTTGCCCAGTAAACCCAGTAAAATGGGTTGTGGAGGTCAGACAGGCAGTCGCTCTGTAAAATACGTTACAGCTAAATATAGTAAGTCCAGTCTTACCAGATTTAGCTGACTGAGCCGACCCCAACATAGCTTGGGAAAAGACAGATGATGACTTTTGAATACTTAATTTACTCTAAGTAGTTCTCTTCTTTAATAACACGACTAAAAAAACACAAATAAAAAAAATATATCTTATCCTAAGCTCATCAGTGGTCATCATCTTCAATAATAATTCATCATCACTGAAAATAAAAACGCTTAGTTCTGCTTTCCTTGTTTACAACTGCTAGCGTGATTATAGTATACATACCTCCGAATACTGAAAAGCAAATTAGCTTTAACACGTACATCTTAAAGTAACAGAAACAACATGAGACAGTCTTCTTCTTCTTTTCGAATCGATGGTACACTTTTTTCAAAAAGTATTTAAATTTGATGCGCCCAGTAGTTGGCCACATTAACTGCAGCGTCATTGGCCAGATTCAAATCTTCCAAAGTGCAGGTGTCCGGACACTTTGGACACTCCAGTAATTGCGGCATTGTCTGGTCGGGAAGGCCGCACTCGCACTGGGTATCCGACGGGTCTATGATCCCCCATTTTGCCAAATTGTGTCTGCAGCGACCTACCTGGCTTCACAATCGGTTGAGAGCTTTCCATATTGGCCACTGCAGATTCCCTCCGGGCGGCAGATATTCCTGAGGTTGAATGTAGTTAAACGTTTCAGTTTTCGGAAATTATTTACCTACTTTTAGCAAATCAAATACTGACAAATCACCGGTAAATCTTGTGTAACCACTTCACTGCACAGTTACTGGTTCAGTGGCTTGTTCATAAAAAACTTAATAATAGTTTCCGACTTGGTCAACTGCGCACGTTTTGCGAAAAAAGAAATTTCTTTCAATATAAACATGCGCCGTGTTACATAATAATTGTTTATTTCACGCCTTTAACAGTTAAGTAGAGCTGTTAAGTGGCAAATGATTGAGATAGGTTTTTGAGGTCATCAGTTATTTATTTAATATCTATAATTATTAGCAATGGACTTAGAAAGGCTGGAAAATCAGACTAGAACACCTCGTTGTGGATAATATTTGGTTAAGAAGAATTGCTTTCGTTATTTAGATGAAGGATAATTGGACGCATTAAGGAAACCGTATGATTGTAAAAATATTTATAGTAGATACCTACTACACTGATTTTTAGGGTACCGTACCTGAAAAGGAAAAACGGATCCCTAGGCTCATAGAATCACCTTGTTGTCCGTCTGTCTGTCTGTACATCTGTCTGTCAAGACTTTATCTCGGGAACGCGTTGAGGTATCGAGTTGAAATTGAAGTGATATTATTTAGTTATTTATTGTACATTGATAATTAAAAAGACAGTTTTAGATTATAATTATGTTCAATAAAAAACCGACAACCCATTATACTATTACATTCTATACTAATATTATAAAACTGAAGAGTTTGTTTGTTTTGTTGAACGCGCTTATCTCAGGAACTACTGGGTCGATTTGAAAATTGATTTCAGTGCTAGAAAACCCATTTATTGAGGAAGGCTATTATAGGCTACTTCTTTTGCTGCTATAACCGAGGCCCGCGGGTAGAGCCGAGAGCAAAAGCTAGTTTTACAATATAATTAAGTTTGACAAAAACTGACAACCCATTATTTTATTATGTAACGTTAAATGTTCTTAACAAAGCCTTATCAAAATTAATTGAGTCATATATAATGATAGTACATCAGCATAATAAAGTGATACCAACATGATGAGACTTTCTACAATTAACGCATGTCATGCAGAGGGAAGTAAATGAACATTATCGGCGCATCTCATCAAGCAAGCGTTGCGTATCGACGAAAGTGGCGTAAGTGTATTTTCTCATTTCGCTATTTCTGTTACTTCGTGTCTAAGATCTTGTATGAAAGCCGTCGATAATTACTTTCCCCTTAAGGTTTTGAGATCTGTTTAGGGTTTGAGTATGTCAACATCGTGTTGGTGTGGAATGTTAGAAAATAAATAAAATACAAATGTCTAAGCTTAAATTATACAAGCTTTTGCTCGTGGCTATCGCGGCAAATTGCCTTCCTCCATAATAGGCTATGTAACATCGAAATATTTTTTTAAATCGGGCCAGTAGTTCCTGAGATTAGCGCGTTCAAAAAAATAAACAATCAAACTTTTCAGCTTTATATTATTATAGTATAGATGTGTGCATCAGCTAACGCTGTTTTGTTAATAGGTTTAAGTTAAGTGACACCTGTACCTATACCATTTGCATAGATTATTAGCCACGTCTATTAATAAGCAAGATTCAAGTTTATTGCCATTCAACCGTATAGTACCACTGCAAACCATCCAATAAAAAGTGAACTATAACCCAAACAACCAGCTACACCGATATCCCATAAAACCACCGCCCACGACGGCCCCAGGCATGGCTTTTGACAATTAGTCACAGGTTTGCAGCCGAGCGTTGACATTGAGAGCGGAGCGTGTACAATTAATGCTGCTGACGTGTGGAACGACACGAATGGTATTCCGTAAGACCATTAAGATCGTACGCAACAATGTTAGCAAGTAACTGGTACACTTCGTGGCAAGCATAGACCAATGGTGGTAGATATTATAGGTATTAGATACATTGACGGGCCTGTTGGTCTAGTGGTTAGTGACCCTGACTGCTAAGCCGGAGGTCGTGAGTTCGATTCCCACCCAGGACAAATCTTTGTGTGATGAGCTCGATCATTTGTTCTGTGTCTGGGTGTTATTTATCTATATTATGTAAGTATTTAAAAATATATAAGTATGTTGATCAGTTGTCTGGTTACCATAGTACAGGCTCTGCCTAGTTTGGGATCAGATGGCAGTGTGTGAGCTGTCCCAAGATATTTATTTATATTTATATGCAGTCTATGATAACAGCCAAGATAATGTGGAAGTAGCATTACTAAACTTAAAGGATATCAATATGGTAAGATAAAGATAAAGATACAATTATTTGTATGAAACATGTGTTACATTTTAAAAAGTGGTGTTACAATATACCTTGTGGTCTCAACATATCCTGCCGTATCAGGCGTACAAATTACTTAAAATTACAGTCTTAAATATTATATTCAATTTTACTACAAACATTTTAGATATGTTTATCTTGCAAAAAAGGATTAGGATTCTCTAGGATTAAAAAACAGAGTATAGTTTATGTTACGATCTGAAGTGTAGTATCTACTTAGTACTAGTAATGACCTATTTCACCACCGTCAGAAGAAATTTATTCGACGAATAAAATTGCCGTTAGGAAGTTTCTGTATGAAACAAGTGTCAAAATTTCAAAATTATTCCTTGTATAAAGTTATCTAGCGATGGTGAAATAGGCCCTCACTCAAGTATGTTGTTTCTCGTGAACTGTCAAATACATTAAGTTTCCACATCGAAACCAGTCAGATAAAATTTATTTGAGTTGGTTAAAATAGAACGGTATAAGGATTTCCTTGTTACGATTTCCTTCGCCGTTTCTGCACAAAAAACTGGGTGTATAGGTTGTGAGGTCTATATGTACTTGCAATATGATATAATACGTAGGGACCTACTTGTTTTAACTGTCATTTTTTTCTAGCAGGTAGGTACTCGAGATTGTCCGTACTAAGCAAAACTGAAAAAAATATTCATGATAAAAGTGCGTAGGTACCTACTTTTAAAATGGTACCTTAATTTATAAACATAGGTCAACTCATTAAATATAAAGACTATAAGAAAGAATATCCTATACAAAATTCATTATTAATTTTCTGACGTTCAGAACAAAAAGAGCTGCCTTTTTGTTTAGAACGTGGAGTAAAACGTTCTGGAGTAAAATGCGGAATGATTAAGTGATCTTTAAAAGTAAAACAATTTATTGAACTTGGCGTTTTAATTGTTTTTGAGAGCAGTTCTGCTTGCCTATGACTTACACTTTACCCTAGAAATATTTTTCCCACCTTGATCATAAATTCAACCTACCCAGA
Organism: Plusia festucae; assembly: GCA_950381575.1. Classification (NCBI taxonomy): domain Eukaryota; kingdom Metazoa; phylum Arthropoda; class Insecta; order Lepidoptera; family Noctuidae; genus Plusia; species Plusia festucae. The sequence goes on from OX494447.1 coordinate 11,640,768, forward strand.
AGGGACGCGATTGTTTTGTTTAAGTTCACAAGTAATAACGTCCTTAGCGATCGAATTTATATTGATGTGCATATATTAAGGTACATAAAATCTAGTTATCAATGCAATTTCGATCCAGTTCCCTTGTGAAGTTTTCTCAACAGTATCTCTGTGATTAACTCCCCTTGTGTCGGTGCGAGACTCACAGCCGATTAGAATCGCCCGCAGTGCTAATCTACCTATCACAATAATGCGTTGTTTTACTCTATAGAGGTTTTTGACCCTTAAGAACAAGACGTAAACATTGTATTTTAAATAGAAATGTTTGAATAAGATACAGCTCAAACAACGTCAATACCTAACTTACTAATTTTTATTATGTGAACGATGATATTAAATTAAAAAGACAGAAGTTAATGCTGAGATGACGTGTGAGTAGTAGGAATGAATCAAAGAACAGCACACATTGCACCAACAAATAATAATTATTTGGAACAGAGCACGGAGAAGACTAATTGATTTTTCATCTATTTTTTTTTTAACAACCCACATACGGCCATCTAATCCCAAACTAGGCAGAGCCTGAACAATAGACCAGACAACTGGTAAACATACTTAAATAGGTATATTATATATAAATTACACCCAGACACAGAACAAATGATTGTGCTCAATCACACAAAGATTTGTCCTGGGTGGGAATCGTACCCACGACCTCCGGCTTAGCAGTCAGGGTCACTAACCACTAGACCAGCAGGCCAGTCAGTAATTGCTAAGTGATTGCAAGTAATGGTACGATATAAGGTACCTAGATACTGTAATAGGATCGTTTCTGATTTTTTTTGTAGTAAATGCGCCAACACGTACTTATCGTGGTGATAAATGCCTTTTCCTCCTCTATATGGGAAGATGCCTGTGCCCAGCAGTGGGACATTTATAGGCCAGTTATTTAAATGCGCTAGATTTCTTGTATGTAAAAAGACTATAATGCAATGTTACTGTAAAAAACCGAGTACCTAATAATTATGATTCAACCATTTTTTATTATGTACTACGAAATGAGTTGCAAAACAACATTATGAAAGGTCTTTGAAATCATTACTACAATAATTATGTCATTCACCTAACTTTAATAGTTTTTATTTAGTTATTGCAAGCATTCTTACGTGGATATACCAATACACTGTCAAGAGTAATTTAGCGTAATATTAAACGATGATAATTTACTGATAGTGACATAAAATCAATCATTACCATAATCACTTTGATATGAAAGATCATTCCCATTGAAAAAAAACTTGTTATAATACAATTGCAGCGTAAAAAGTAAACTTAGCTGATAACTGACATAGATTGAAGACAGCTTTTATATGACCGCTGACTGAATGCTGAAATATCAAATCAAAATCAAAATAAAAAAGTTTTTATTTCTTACTAGCAGCCCGGATAGACTTCGTTCTGTCAAAAGTCCCCGAGTTTAGGACAGTTTTTTTACTTATTATTTATGTTTTACACCTTTTAAACCTTTCCTGGACTTCCACAAACGTTTCAAGATCAAAATCAGCTAAATTCAACCTTTCTTGAGTTTTAGCGAGACGAACGAACAGCAATTGATTTTTATATATATAGAGGATAAACCTCAAGAAGGCACTCAAGAAACGTTACATACTAATCTAATGATTCTAGGTGCTCGGATAAATAGATTGCTTTGTGTGAAAAATATAATCAATGGGTACAATTTTACCATAAACTTAGTCGCAATATGTAATTCCTTAAAAACCTCGCTCTAAACTATGATGAAACTTTACTACCTACCATTTCAAATGGCCATCATTTTGTCGCCTATACTAAACTAAATGTCAGCCTACTACTGGCATTGTTCTTGTGATAATTCTTAAGGTTTAATGCTCCGTTTGTCATGTAGGTTCTGAGCTTCACAAGGCTTAAGTGTGAATTGTTGGGGCATGGGCAGATGGGCACACAAGATGCTTCGACATTGTGTACATACTCACAATAATTTTTGATAACTGTTTTTACTAGTTATAGCTGGAAGTAAATTCTCATTGACGCATCGGATGTCTTTTTGTATGGTGTTTGAGAGAGGTGGATGTTTTGTCTCGCGTTGCATGATTTTAATAAAATTACGTCACGGGAATTAACGCGAACCCATACATTTACATTTTAAGGTAAATGCATGAGTTCTGCTTCAGTTTGCTTGCACGGCCAGTGTAACCCGGCGGAAACTTCAAGCCTTAAAAGGTAAATGCACGAGTTTGCGTTAATTCCCGTGACGTAATTTTATTTAAATCATGCAACGCGATAGTTCTAAAATGCTTTCATAATTACTGAGTTTTGAAAATAAAAGGTAAGGTAAAAAATCCCAGGTAGTTAATTGATATGACTTTGATAGGAGAATTATTTACTAGTTATACATATACATTCAATGTAGTTTTCTGACTGAGAATATACTAATGAGTAAAAAAAAATAACCAATAATGAACAAAACAACATCATAAATAAATCAATCACTGTACTAATATAAATTCTGTAACTGTCCGCAACGGAAGCTTAGAAAAAAATTACATAAAATCAAACTGTAATCTGTGATTTAAGTTGTGTCATCTTCAGAAATATCTTCTTAAATTGTCACTGTTTAGATTTCTATGCTCTATTTCCAATACCGTTTCTTGTAGTTTGTATGTTGACAATTATCGTGATGCTCAGGGCATGTCGTGGTGACTTCGCAATGTTAAGTCGTCGTTCGTGACATGCCCGTGAACATGGAAATTAAATGGCCTCTTTTTGAGTGCAACGACATGATTTTGAATTGTTTTGTATTCGTGGAATTAAACGGTGGTTTTAATGGGTTTTTACTATTTATTTGAATGTATATTGTAGGAGTTGTAAAATTTTTAAGTATACACTTCAACCACCCAATAAATAAATCGTTTTTTTTAAATAAGGCAAAAAATGACCATATCTCAAATAAAATAGATCTAGCTATTCGTGGAAACCTGTAATTGATTTTACTTTTTCTGCTCTTATAGTTTTTTTTATATTTTGTAAACAAATAATTGTACAAATGGTAATGGTTTTACGAATTAATAAATCAAATAAACTTATTAAGGTCGGTTTCATTTTAAACATTTCGGCCTAAACTATACTTAAAATTTACAAAAACTGGGAAGCAGGCTTGCTATTGAAATACTTAAAAAAAAATCTACTTACTTCTAATACGAGAAAATCACAAAACGGCAATTAATTATTTTAAACTAGACATATGATATTATTCTTGTTATTCCAATAAGTGTCTGTCTACCAATGGATACCTATTATTGAAATAATTTACGCTAGTGTAAAGTTCAAGGCAAGGAAACATCACGATTCAATTGGTGGAAATTAAAAAGTGGATGCTATCTCAGTGTCCGCGTACCACAGAGGAGCCGCAGCCCCTCAAGAAACATGCGTGTACGCAATAGAAAAGCCGTTAATGTTTGAGAGTGAAGTTAAGCTACCGCGATTAACAGTCTTTGACCTCATTAGTACTCCTGAACTTCTTCTGCCTAGCCTTTTCCCAAGCTATGTAGGGGTCGGCTTCCAATTTTACCGGATTTAGCTGAATACCGTATTTTACATGGAGCGACTGCCTATCTGACCTCCACAACCTATTGCTAGGTAATATAGTATTCCACTGGTTGTCAGAATTGTAATGACTTAACGACTGTCAAAGATCACTGTATGACAGTATTATTATTATTATTATATTACTCATTAGTACTCCTGAACATTAAGTGTAATTAAATAAAAGTCAAGACTTGTAAAAAAATATAATATTAAAAATATACGCATTTATTACTGAAGTAAAACTTCTTTACTTTCGCTTATCTTGGGGTTTAAGCTGGTGAATGCGAGAGCGTTACGAAAAGTGTGATCGAATGCGGCGAACGGAAGTTGAGAGGGAGATATAAGTTAGTGAAGATAGAAAGAGAGAGAGTGAGAGTTACGTTTTGTATATTTAGGGTCAAGAGCGAGAGGTGTGACACACATTTTCTTTCCTAGTCAGTTACTTTTCGTATATCTAAGACAGGCCTATAATCTTAAGGAGTTTTACTTTAGTCGTTCTTTGTTCTAACATACTACAGTTACTTTCTTCAAGGTTCAAACCGTGACTAAATAACAACTCTTTCTAAAAAAGAAAGAACGTTGCTCTTGAAACGCTAAAAATATCACTAATTTGCTTTTAAATCACATTATCCAAAGTATTTGCATAAAAAAGTAATTAAAAGTATTTGACGCTACATTTATTAAGCTGTCATTACCTTAATTGCTATTTCTACATAGTTGGTTGATGTTGGGAATTTTCGCGTTTAGGTAGCTATGTCTTGCTTGTAATTGGTATCTTATATTTCGATGTAAATTCGTGCAAAACTGTGTATTTATAATGTCACGATCTAAATTCAGTATCTTAAGGTTTGCATAATATCTCGCTTTGGGGTTGTTCCTTTGTTATCCCACCTTTTTCGTATAGCATCTAGATCTTTTGTGGTAATCAACGATATTTTTACGTAAACAATATTTTTATTTCGCTTAACTAATTTTCAATGTGTCCCATTGGTGGGAAAGCATAAGCTCCCTACTTCGCTTCAGGATCTTCGGTCTAGATGCGCTTCCCACCAATTCGGCAGAGTATGAAATAGGTGAAATACCGACTTACAAATCCCTTATAATTTATTAATCATTTCAATCAATTATTTTTAGCTAAAACCGGTCAATTGGTTATCACTTTTTATAATACAAATAATTTCCTTACAATTCAATTAATGAAACTTCACATTATCAAGGATGCCTATAAAATTATATAAAACAGCATTTATACAGTTTGCGCGTGACTTAAGTTAAATCATTGGATTTAAATAACCATAAAGTAGCCTGATTGAGAACTGTGAGCTCTTCGTTTGGTTATCTTAGAGATCGTTAGTTTATTTTGCACATAACTAATATTTTGTCGTGGCTTTGTCTGTCTTTAGAAAAACACTACATAATAGGCTGGTGGTTCTCAGGATTGCCTATTTATACTACCAAAAGCCAGTACGCAAAAACATTTAGGTTCGGAAAATTATGGAGAATCTATCTATTCACTTTTAAGAGCCAGCAACGAAGTTCGAAAGAGATTTAAGGAATACATAATGGAGCAGATAAGACCACAAGCGTTGTCCACGCGTATAATAATAGTATGTAAATTACATTTATCTTCGATAAGTCACGTGACTTAGACTTGTCACGTTCATACTTTGAGAGATTCCATCAGCGATAACGATTGTAGAAATGTCTGTAGATATCTTGTATAAGAGGGCAGTTTGATAGTGCCAAATTTGTCATTTACGATTTACGGAATTTGCTGTTAAGAGCCAAAAGGTAGCAAGGAACTCATTTGTTATCTTGCTAAGGAATTTCAATGAGTCATTGCTCTACAGAGCTTTTGATATAATTTTAACAATTCCCGATAACAAACTCATCACATAAATTCCCAAGACTGCCAATATAATTTATTTTGCTATCCATATCAACCTATCAATAGCCGATTTCAGGCTGATACTATATTTAATAAACTCTATATAAACAAGAAAATGAATAATAATATCAGTGAATTGGTTTAGACGAAAAGTAAGGTAGAAATTTGCGAAGGCAGACAGACAGATTACAGATGTAAATTTAGATCATACAAATGGACACAGTGCTTTGCAAATGTAAACGGACTAAGCGAGACCTTCAACTTTGTTTAACACTCAAGGGAGTTAACATTGATATTATATTATTACATCTATTTCTGAATAACCTCTGGTATGCGCTTTGAGAAGATCGTTGAGAGAAGGTTTTTGTAATATGAACTATGTTTGTATAGGTTTCCAAGTATGAGATACATGGCCACTCAAAATGCTTTCCTTTTCGTAGGCCAAATGGTAGGAAAAAAAATGACGATGTTTAAAGAAGAAAAAACATTATTTAAATTCTAGAAAATTTATTTGTATCTTCAATAGACGACCTGTCGTAACTTTGCTTACCTATAACTTTGGTAACGCAGCTTTGGCCACGGACCATTAAATGATGTAATTTTGGTATAACAAATGTCCGATTATAAGCTTCAAACTACCGTTTACTTAACATCTTCAACAATTTGTGTTTATTTATGAATCATTACGAATTTATATGGCAAAGCCGTAGCCATTAGTGTGCCAGTAACAATACATAGACAATTAATTTTGCAGAAGAATCCTATTATGTAACTATTTTGCAATAACTACTTAATTTACCAATCGATCAGTGCTTGTTCCTTCTCTATATAAGAAGAGGGCTGTGCCCAGCAGTGGGGCATTATAGGCCGGTATGATTATTATTTAGGTACCCAGGTAAACCTGGGTCGGGTTGAATGTGGAAGGCGCAGGACCGGGTGTTGTAGACCTTCGTCCAGCAGTGGACTGCGATAGGCTGATTTAATAAGGATAATTTATTTCCAGATATAAAGAAAGTGGTATTGGATAGAAAAATCGCCTTTAAATTACTTTAAAAGAGCTAAAAAGTCTGAATCTGGTTATACAGGGAACTACGTTATCAGAAGCACCTAATATTTTTACATAGTACCTTGTCATCAGTGCAGTAAGATTCATTTTCGATAGCTATTACTTTTGTAATATGGGTGACCGTACATGAGAGTCGTGTTTGAAAGTATTCACGACAAAATATTCTTAAAGGTGACTAAAACAATAAATTGTGACATAAATTGCTGTTAGTTGTTCAGTTGGGTCGTTTTCCTTTCTTTAAAAGCTAAACTATATTATGTAAAAGGTCAAACGTACTTCCTGGGGTATATTTCACTTGGTATTATTTAACTAGGTATTGGACTGAGTCACAGGTCAGATAAGATAAAGTTGTAATAAAAGTCTACCTATTTGCAAAAAATCCCGTTGACCTGATGGAATTTGCGAAATATGGACTAAAGTCATGCTAACAGAAAAAATCAATGAATATTGTTCATTTAAATAAATAAAAACGTGGATAGGATAACATCACATAAATTGCTCTGAATCCAAAGTAAGTAGCTAAAACACTTGTGTAATGAAATCAGAGACAGCAAAGGTACCACAAACTCCAAGATCTGAGACAAGTAGAAAAGTGTTTATTTCTACATTGACCCATCTGGGGATTGAACTCGGGACCTCAGAGCTGGCGACACCTTGAAAACCAATGTGTATGCTACTCCAGCACGAAGGTCGTCTATCATTTGTGGATATAAACATCTACATAGTAATCAAACCTGCTTATTAGTATTTAGTTAACCCTGAACGTGCTCATCTGACCAAGTTTAGGAGTTACTACGAACTATAACCGACAGCTATTTAGATTGCGAACTAGTATGGAACCGTAACTTATGTCAAGGTACTTTTAAACCACAAATTCCTATCATTGTTCTCTTGACCGTGACCCCTGATTGAGCTACTTTATTCTACTTTAAAGCTACCGGCGTGATTTAGTCCTAATTTCTTCCTACGTTCGATTAAGGTTTTATTGTGTAATCGTAGTAAATTTGAATTACGTAAGAAAGATTACGGGTATCCAAGCGCAGCCCACGCGTTGTGGGTGACATGAGGTTAAAAACTGCCGCGAGATACCTATTCATCTATCGCTGAAATTTCATATCAGTGAACTTGAAATGTGGATAACGCCTTTTCTTGAAATTGATCTTGTAATTTATCCGTGGCACTGTAACAGACAGTCAGACAAATTATAATAGGCAGACAAAATCAAAATCAAAATATTTTTATTTCAAGTAGGCCCTTCCAGGCACTTTCGAAACGTAAAATGATGCTAGTTGCGCGGTTCCAAAATGTCATTCCTATGGAGAAGAACTGGCAAGAAACTCCATAGGTTACTCTTTTAAAAAAGGTAAGTGAGAGCTTTAATGAAGAACATACATAAATTAATTTAAAAATATATGACAACAACGTAAATAGCAAAAGTTTTGACGGTTCGGTAAGTCTAATGTCAAAAAATTGGTCCGACATTTTAGCTCAGCGGTGAATTGTTAAGAATATTCATTTCGTTGGGATCGTCGATTGGGATTTACTACGCTTCAGTTGTCTGGTTATTATTTTTGATGTCAAATATTTAACCAATAATTTGGATATCAATTATTGAAATAACTCATATTGAACTGAAGTTTTGTAAACCGGCTCTTTACCATATGCACTCATTACCTCTTTTAGATAGATATTATACCCAGATATATCTACTCGGTAACAAAGAAGGTTTATTAACTTTTACATACTTAGGTCTTACGTAATAGCAAGGAACGTGATTCAACTATTAATGAAAGTTAGCAAACGAAAATGATTACGCGAAAGTATGGGAATTATACAAATACATTGGCAGCGATATGTACGTGCCTTCACGGTTGAACTTAGGACATTCTTGTAATAACAATACTGGAAGTTACTTTGCGTAACTTTAAGATAGTATCTGAAGATCGAGACATTGGTTAAAGATGCCTACATGGGAAAATCTTTATCTCCGTAGGTAGGTGCTCATAGAAATAGCTATAATATTGGTGTTAGGTCTGGCTAGACAACAAGGGTTCAAAGTTAACCGTGCAGAGCCAATACATTGAAGGATAAACTTTTTTATCATACCGAAGCAGTTTTTAGTGACAAAATTCGATAAAGTAGGTACACAACCTACTCAGGACCTAGTAACATAAAATTGCTATCTTTGACTTAAATGAAAATCAATTTTTATTGACAAGAAAATAGTAAATAGGAAGAAATTTTATTTCATTTAACAATCAGCCCCATTTTAGGCTTGCTTAACCCTATTTACGCTTTCAAGTCAAAGGCTGATTGAAGCAATTCCTTTACTAATTCCCAGTTCATGTGACTTAAATTTAAAGAAATCCAACAAAAAAAATAAAAAAAATCGTTTTGTCAGTGCAGCTTCCCGCTTTGAATTTTAAGATTTCGACCTACCTATGTTCCTTGGGAAAAGTTTCAGTTTTATGCACCTGATTACCTCATTGAATATAAGCATTCCATAAAAAAGAATCCTGTATATCCTGCTATTCGGGACGCAGAAATATCTAATTAATAAAGGAGCATGAGAATTGTTCCACCCGTTCTCGAGTTATAAGCGTTGCAAGTAAAAAACCCGGCTTTGTTTTATTAAAAGTACCTCCTACATATATAAGATAATTCTTTATTTGCAGTTAACATGTGGTAAATAGGTCAGTGGGTCGTCTTAGGGGCGGAGTGGTAAATACATAGGTTGTTCAGTAGTAATAGAGATCAACACATCTTTGTCAGATTATTGACATGCAAATACATACTAATAATATATATACCGGCCTATAAGCGTCCCACTACTGGGCACAGGCCTCTTCTCATGTAGAGAAGGGATGAGCATTGATCACCACGCTTACTCATTGCGGGTTGGCGATTTCAGATGCCAATATTTTGGAATCCAGGTTTCCTCACGATGTTTTCCTTCACCGTTTGTCAATGATGCCTTACAATGATTAAGAAAGTACATATAACTTTAAAAAGGTCACATTGGTACTTGCCTGGGTTCGAACCTGCAACCATGTGCATGCGAATCCGGTAATTGAACCGCTAGGCCACCACGTAGGTACCACGTACTATAGTCACAAATTAAATTATGACTTACAATTATAGCATAGCAATAATAATATGACGTATCACTTAATACATATCATTTATTTTAAAGTAAACTTTATCCTTGTTTCACACGCACGTGAAACTTTAAATTAAGCTCTTGTATTCTAAAGTTGTTTTAAGTTCGAAACTTGTGTTACAATTCAACAGTTTTACGATTTCTGAATGTTAATGTAACTGCTTTTTATCTTATAGATTTCACGATTGTGTTTTAAGACGGCAATAGAATACTAATTTGAAACTTACTTTGGACATAAAAAGTAATAGCACAGATAATAGTGCCTACTGTTTTGTTTTGTTACAAAACTATGGAGATTTATGATGATAAAATTCCACCATCAGGAAAAGAACAAAAAATGCATTTAAAGTAAGAAATCCTAAAGTAGAGATACTTAATTAGGTATAATAAGGCATGTAGCTACACAGATAATAAAACTTCCTACTCCAAAAAGTTTTGCATTTATTTTTTACTGTTAACGTACTTAATACAAAATGATGCGGAAAAGTCTTCGTAGAAAATCCGCACATAGCAATGTTTACTCTTTTGTCTAAAATTTCAAATCGACGGTATGTAATAATAAAATATAATGACAAGAAAACCTATCCAGCAGGTCTGGATATTCATAAAATACGAAACCTTACAAACAAAGCATCATAGACATAGCACATTTATTGACAAGTTATCGTAACGTTATAATCAAAACTTTAGGATAACTTGAAAACTCGCTATTTAAATCTAAATTGAACTTTTATCAATTTACTTTAAGTTATGTACATCAGCATAAAAACAATAGAAGATCATTCTAATAGCTTTTTTTAGTAACTATTTAATGTTACTTTGAATAAAAATGCCTGAATAAATTCGTAATGTTTAATTCGGTCCAATAATAAATAAATAATCATATTACATAGCCAGTGTTAATATCATTATTCATTAGTGATTTAATTCATTGAAGTGAAAACTCATAATAAAACTATCTGATTAAATAAAAATACTTATTACCCATTATCAAGCAGAAAATTATATCTAAAAAATTATAATTATCGTAAAATTTATCGTCAAAATTCAAGTGAAGACGCGAATTCAAGTAGGTTTATTCAAGTGCTTACAAAGTTGTTTACTTACGTCGTTTCCAAAAGCTTCACTGCTCACATCCAAAACAGACGACAAGGCCGCCGCCAAAATCACTTTTTTCCAGTACATCACCATTTTATTATTTACATTAGTGCACTAACAAATAAAAATACAAAAACATTCACATTTTATAAAACTTAAAAGTACAATTAAAAAACATTTTTAAAACGACCGCCATTTGTAATCCCGCGCTATTTGACGTGTACCATAAATTAGGGATGTAGGCAAAGGTATTACATGCTTTCAGCCTATTGTTTTTTTTATAAAATGAGTTCGTGTTATTGTGGTATCGTGTTGGTCCCGCGTCGTTGCGGGCGGCAGTTCGCGCGGTTTCGCGGCATGCGACTGCGCGGATTAGTGCAGCAAATACAGAACAAAGTGTTAGATAGTGTTGGGTTTGTGACCCTATCGATGGTTGTTTATTTTGTATTTGATTATTATTCTACCTCGTTTGGTTTATTTATTTTGGGCTTTAATGAGCTGCCAGGTAATTTAAAAACCTTCATTTGTTTTATTCAATTTTTATTTATTTCAAACGTACTTTTATTTTTTTAAGAATGACAGTGTCGTTTAAGAAACATAAAAAAACTGTGATAACGTGAGGTTAATGCGTGGTGTCTGCCTCATCTAAATAATTAAATCTATTGATTCTTTTCAAGTTTCATCGAATGTACATCTGATCTAGATGAATAAATGCCTTATTTTGTAAAAATTAATCCAAATGTACCTATATTCAAATCGACTCTATGTCATCGACCTAATCCCATCACCAGTGAACTGCAATTCGGAATTGTAAAAACCATTTTCCCAAACTGTGTCAGGTGTTTGTTTTAGCTGCGGATTTTACTTTCATTTCAATTAAAATGTTAATGTTGCACTAAATAAAAACTGTCCATAAGTACTTGTCTAGTACCGTGGGATCGAGAACATGTATCCTGCAACACTTTGTTGGTAGGTACTTTTTGTGTTCAAAACAGTTGCTATGGGTTTTAGGTTGAAAGTAGAAGTGATTTGTGATTTCGTTATGGAATAGGCTGCGTTTATGCAACTATGACTTCACTGCTTCTTACTTTAAAAGTCATATTGTTACATTTCTTATACCTCATCCTAAATTCATTGGTAGTCTGAGCATTGACATCATTACGAGTATTTTTTTTTAAAGTAGACAATTCGTCCTACTATTACGTTCCCGTATGTTTATTTAAATTACGTTTCTATTAGGGACATTTAGGGTAGAGAAAGTGAGGTAGATTGAGTGTATACTAGGATCCTTCATCACATTGATAAATCTCATCAAGCGTTGCTTACGCTTTAACAGTAAAAAAATGATATATGACAATAATTCTAGTATTTTCTTCATGTTAACAAAATATTTAGCCCGCTGCCCTTTCCTACAATTTTTTTTAATTCTATCCTATTTGTCTATGATAACGAATTGTTCAATAAGGTCATGAGTAGGTAAACTGGATCTAGGTTTCTTTTGAGCATTTTAACAACGTTGTTATATTACGAAAAACATTAAGTAATTACCATTTATGGGGAGTCTCATCTCCAAATAACTTTTAAGTTAGGTCATAGAGAGTGGGTGTGTAAACGGCCTATTTTAGCTTCTTCATATTATTATATTGAAAGGCATTACCTAAGTTAGTTTTTTTTTATTTGGAACTAATTATATTATAATGTTTTTGATCTGATTGGATAGACATTCCGATATCGCAACTCGCGAAATTATCTTGCGTGCAGATCTCTAGAACTCTACAATCTTACAATAAGTACTAGAGCCTTTTCTACTATAGATTTTAGTATTTTTATGTAATAGATATATTTATTTTACAATATATCTATTTCTAAGAATAATGTTTATAGAAACTATGAATTATAAAATTTGAAATCGCAACTCAACGCAAATCTGATAATGTGACCCCAAATATCAATGCATGTTGCTTCTGTATATGATAATAAACATTTGCTTCTTAATAAGTTAATTAAAGGCTGGCAATAATATATCGTCGTGGTAGCCTAGCGATTATATGACCGGAATTGTATGCACATGGTTGCGGGTTCGAACCCAGGCAAGGATCGATGTGACTTTTTCAAAGTTATATCTACTTTTTAAATTATTCCAAGATACAATGGACAAACGGTGTGGTAAAAACATCGTGAGCAAACCTGGATTAAATAAATTGGAATCTGAAATCAAGCATGATGGAGCAAGCGTGGTGATCAATGCTCATTCCTTTTCTATATGGGAAGAGACTAGAGATTATATAATCTATCTGTATACTTATTACAGGTACTATTATATTAGCTACTTACACCAAATGTTATTTGTGTGTCGCCCAACTCACTAGGTACTACATTTGACTGTGTATAACTTCTATACAAATAACATCATTATAATTTGTATGTAGGATATATAATTATAATAAAATTGAGCGGGATAGTGAAAATGTATTGCGCTATGAGGCAATTGTTTCCGCTTCGGTACGCCCCGCTCTGTAGATCGGAACAGATGGACATAAATGCCATGGAGTCGCATCGATACTTAATTATTATTTTACTACTAGCTTTTGCTCGCGGCTTCCCCTGCGTGGGCGTCGTTTATCATGACAAATTACAGCCTTTCTCAATAAGTGGGCTATCTAACAGTGAAATATTTTTTCAAATCAGACCTATTGCTTCTGAGATTAGCGCGTTCAAACAAACATACAAACAAACAAACTCTTCAGCTTTATAATATTAGTATAGATCTTATTCATATGTGAACCTGTAATTACCTATACTTATATCAAAATTATGATACAGAAAGCTCTCATATCAGTTAGGTTACCTATAATATGTATTTATCTACGATGCTAATAAGTCTTATTTGAAAAAAGTATTAAAAAAATACTAGGAAATTACCAAAAAAATACGATATCGAATAAAATGTGTGGACATTTTATCTAAAACGAAGTATCCCTCTTTTTTTGGATAAAGTGTTATTTCGTAGCTCATTCTATATCCCTCAAGAAAATAAAAGTTCGAGCAAATACGTAAGCGTTTTGAACTAACATGTCCATATTATTACCACATAATAATTTTATTATTGATGTTATAATGTACAAAAAACTTATTCAACGCAGAACTCTACCTTTCCTTTTGGTTGACAACCTTTTTTACCTTATGTATTCAACGTAATTGCTTCAAAGAAATAATCTCAATTGAAATATATTTTTTTAATGAAGATAATTGGTCTCCAAGCTTGAATATTTATAAAGTGTTCTTATAAATATTTTGTAATTAGAAGTCGTCTCCATGTTATGTCTTACCCAACATGCTACAGATTGGTTTCGATATGTCACCTCACACGCTATTGTTGCGTGCTTTCTCCGACAGGCAGACTATTCGTCTGGTGTCTGAATCCATTGTATACCGCGGAAACTAAAAGAGAAAGGGTTCTTTATTACTCCGAAGCGTTCGTAAGGTTTAGACAGGATTCGGTTGTGAAACCGCCAGAATAATTATGATAATGTTGTTTCACAATTCTTAGGGCACCGGTATGGCGTAAATTTACCTTACTTCGCTTGCAATGGTGGCCTTGTGAAGGTCAACAGAGAAGTAATCGCCTTACTGACTAAGTAATTCTATGTTGATATATAGCTAGATTAGTATTAGTCCTGCAATCGTAAGCGTCGACAAAAAATGCTATTTACGCAAATGACATTGGGCTTCATAGTCTCATATCTCCAAAATCATGACAATCTCCAAGTTCTTTAGATGCACGGCTACGATGTGGCATTAGCTGCTGGTAACGAATACGCAAAATTTCTGGTGTTGTATATAAATGTGGATACATAAATTTTTCCAAATCCAAAGTAAGTAGCTAAAGCACCTGTGTTATGGAATCAGACACAACGAAAGTACCACAATCACCCAGACCCGAGACCATGTAGAAAAGTGTTTTTCTACATTGACCCATCCGGGCATAGTGCATTCGGGACCTCAGAGTTGGCGACATCTTGAAAACCGGTATGAACGCTACTCAACCACGGAGGTCCGTATCGTCATCACCATTTTCACGTCTCAAATATTATACCACTCCATATTGCCGCTGTCTTCCTACTCCTGGAAACAACTTCCAAACATCTGGTCCTCGATAAAAAAAAAACCGGGTACCTCAATACTTGGCTTCATTTAAAGGTATGTTAAAACCTCTTCTGCGCCATTCCGAACACTGTTTAATCCGGCGCTGGACCGTGTCCAGTAACCGTTGGTCCTTTGTCTCAATTTGATATTAACTTAACACTTCATGAATAAACTAACTGTTCCGCCTCTGTGTCAGTGGGGCGGGAACAAAGGGTATTGTATAATACTTATCTTTATTGGACTTAATTTGGGTCGAATTTAGGTCATTTGTTTTTTCGTTTGTTCCGTCTTTTGGGTGCTGATTTGAAACGGTTGATAATGGGGTTCTTAAAAAGTTTTGGTGAAAAAAACGCTACGCTTTTGAACTGTGTCCAAGCCCGGTCGTCTGATAATGCTATTCCTTCTAACTAGAAGAGTTAGTATTCTGTCTGCGGTAAAGTAGGTGCATGCTTAGATACTTGAGTAAAGCGAGTAATAAATTGAGGTTTAAATACGTGGGCATATAAATCCAGAGCATGGAAAGTAGAGAGAAAATAGAAAGAATAGAGGTCACATCTAAATAGAATACTGAAAGCATTTATTTTCGCTAATGTATGAGCATTTGATCCATGTCGAAAGATGTTTAGATCTATATTGTAATTAAATAGGAATAATCGACTCTATCTATAAAAAAACAGCTTTACTGGGTGTGTTAAATTCCTAATCAGTAAGGAATTACTTCTACCAAGGGAAGAAGGACGAGCTCTCTGGTTTTCTACCGAGCTAAATCTAATTACGACCTCTGTTTTTTCTGCCAAATACTAGGAGCCCCGCCGTCGATACATTAGTAATCCCGCTTCAGCAAAGACAAGGACGGGACCGGGGTGTTTTGAATCGGTGCTAGTCTGAAATATACCCAAGTCGTGTCCTAAACGTTGGTTGAAGCATAAAGATTCTCACGCCGCGAACAAAAAAAATACTTGGTGAAAACGAATTTGCAATCAATGGCGTTTACTGGGAAGGGTCCTGATACGGTCCGATTCAAATTTAATGGCGGTTGTGAACATGAGACGAGTCTCTCCACAGTAACTCATGGACCAGCGGGAGTGCGGGGTGAGGTAGGTAGGTTTGAATCGACCGATACCTTAAAATTTTACCTCAAAAGAACGCACTTATTATAATATATAGCCTTCAACATGTTTTGCACACGTACCATAAACACCATACAAGTAACATCTGCTTGACCGCCATTAGGATAATTATCTTGATTCTCGCCAGCGGCAGAAGTTCAATGACATTTTGACATTGACATTCAAGTTTTAGGAAGGCATATAATCGGACCCAATACTAATTTATTGATATCGTTTTTTGGTTGAATTATTGTTTTTTAAGACTGTATTTATATATTTGTGTTGATAGAGGAATGTTTAAAATGTTTAGTAGACAATTTAGGTGATAAAATTTTTAAAGGTGTTTTAAGTTAATCATTATGACTGTTAACTTAAAAATTTAAAATATAATTTAAAGTTAGGTAAATAAGGCCACGGCTGTTTTGGGTCGTACCTGCACAGGATCGGGAGGGAGGAGACACCGGCGTGCCATGACTGTGGCGCGGCGGAGGACACAGCACAACACACCCTCGAGGTCTGCCCAGCTTGGTCTGAGCCGCGCCGCAGTCTGACTGCGAAAATCGGGCAGGACCTCTCGCTTTCCGGCGTGGTTAACTCCATGCTCGAGAGGGAGGAAGCCTGGGCAGCGGTCGCCTCCTTTTGCGAAGACGTCATTTCGCGAAAGGAGGCGGCGGAGCGTGCGCGAAAGGACGATCCTCTCGCACCACCGCTCCTAAAACGAAGAAGAGGTCGGAGAGGACGTCACTTTTCCCTCCTCATGGTGGTGTCAGGCGGGCGATAGGCGCGGGGTCGCCCTCGCCCGCATCGAACTCTACACCACCCTCGTCGGGTATTCCCGTATCCCCCCCCACGGGGAGGGCGTGAAGGGCTCGCCGTGAAGGCGGGCGATCGTCGGAGGCGGACTGGACGTAAAGGCTGCGCCGGTTTCCCAGTCCCCTTCCACACAGACGATGCGGGCATGCCGCTGGGTTATTTTAGTGGGTATACCGGGTCTGCCCGGGGAGTCCCACAGAACCCCCCCATTCCCCGATGAGGGGGGTATGCGTAATGCATTTTTTCCCAGCATAAAAAAAAAGGTAAATAAGGCCTAATTGCAGTTTTAAAAAGCACTGTATTATTATTTACAGGTAATGCAATTTGTGTTGGCAATATTACTCTGGCTCTTAAATTTTAAGTGATTGTGACCCGAATTTAAGATAAACAAAATAATTAATGAAAAAAGTACGAGTCGGACTCGTACTCCGAGGGTTCTGGATAAATACTTCATTTTTTATTTAATGTTTTCGAATTGTTTCCTGTTTCTACTTGTAGTATAAGACCATATTTACTTAAATACCCTATAAAATTTGAAGCTTGGAGAGCTTCGTGATACCTAGCTAATTTTTTACCGACTTTTCGTTACAAAAACTTAGCAGTTTGAAGAGATTAATCTGAGTTAAAAAAAATGCAATTATTATCAAAATCGATTCGATATTCGTAATCGATCTTAAATCGAGATGTTATCGATATCGATCAGTATATCTCTCGTAGTCCAGTAAACTCAATTAAACGTTGTGTCGACATATAAGCTACTCAACTTCATATCGTTAAGTTTCACTTAATCTCACTTTCGCTAAAAACTGTTACTTTCAGTTTTGCGTTTACAATGAATACTAATATTGCGTTTTCGAGATCGGTGTTCCAGTACGTGGACCGAATTTTATGATGGTCAATATATTATGGAATAACATTGGAATGGAGCAGTGTACGACGTACGTAGAATATATTTTTTGACATTATTATTATATTAGTAATCTAATAATATCTTGGGACAAACTCACACACGGCCATCTGATCTCAAACTAGGTAGAGCCTGTACTATGGCAACCAGACAACTGATAAACATACTTATATATGTCTAAATTCAAACATTATAGATACATAGCACCTACACACAGAACAAATGATAGTGCTCATCACACAAAGATTTATCCTGGGTGGGAATCGAACCCACAACCTCCGGCTTAGCAGTCAGGGTCACTAACCACTAGAGCAACATGCCCGTCGATATTATTATGTAAATGTATATACATCCTCCATTATGTGAGGTAGAAATATTTTAGGTCTATCAAATAATTTTAAAAAGTTATATCAAGGTAAAGTTTTAAACGAAGCGGCAGTAGCCTAATGTCTAGGGCCACTTACGATAGTGTGGTTGCTGGTTCGACACTCATTACCGTGAGTTCCGTACATTACATTACAGTAAGCACTTACCGACGTGAACCCACTCGCAGTTCAAGCATTTAGCTTAACACGAGGGGTTAGCAAGAATACTAGATGGTACTAGGTACTTAATGTACGGCCCACGTTGCTAGTAAGCTTTAGAAAAGAAAAATAAACCTTCGTCATTAATGTGAATAGGTACTGCTGTTGTCCGCGGCTCCGCCCGCATAAGTGTTTATTATCGCGGCAAAATTTAGACTGTGGTGTGTCTAGGTGTAGACACATGGTCCAAGATTCGATAAGAGGAAAGCACGTCAATCCAGTTTAAGTCACCATTTATTGGTGTGACAAAAGTATAAAATATTAGAACTACCTGAATACTTACAAATGCTGACACGAGATATTATAAAGGTATACTTACACACTATATACTTACACCCACTATACTTACACACTACAAGACTATGTCCTTTTGTGGGATCCAAGTTTACCCTATACCCAATTTGTCCAGACATTTAGACATGGAAAAAATCAAACGAAAAATGCTTTA
This sequence comes from Plusia festucae, assembly GCA_950381575.1. NCBI lineage: Eukaryota > Metazoa > Arthropoda > Insecta > Lepidoptera > Noctuidae > Plusia > Plusia festucae. The sequence continues at coordinate 11,659,590 of OX494447.1, forward strand.
ATACCTAAGCAGATATAATTAAAATTAAAAAGCGTATATCGAGTACCAAATACATTTTAAAAAGGAAAACAATTAACGATGAAAGAATTGTTATTTAAATGCTACTGTTGCCTATATAATAAATAAATATCAACTTTTCACACATGCGTCTGCGCAAGTTTAAAGCCGTATTGTAGCGCAAAGATAAACAGATGTGTTGTACTGGAGAAAGTATTTTTTTGCAAATGAGTGTCGTAATGAAGTCATTTTATGGCCGTCAAGTAAAAAGTGAAGTCAGGAATTGGGGTTAAGTGGTCTATTGTTTTTGTGGTCCATGCTTCACAGTTTAACATGTTATACTGATTTGGTATGTAGAACGTTTTTGACATGTTTAGTACTGGAAATTTTGGGCTTGATAATTGTAATGAGAGATTTCACTAACTTCTCTCTTGCTTTCTTTATGAGTTTCAATCATTCTGTTCTTAAACTTTCCATAAATTATACTAGCGGCGCTCTGCGGTACTACCCGCTGTTTATCAGATTGCTTAGATTTTCCGGACCTATGTTTTAATCCATAGTGTTAGCTACCTTCATATGGAATTTCGATAAAATTAGTCGTGCCGTTTGAGCGTGATGGTAATAAACACATACACACACTCAATACCTTTCGCCTTAATATTTTTTAGTTTGATTTGTTACCAACAAAAAACCATAAACGCCAACCCTAATTAGATATTGTTTCAGTTAACTTACCGCAGAATATCTGTTATTATTTTACACATAAGTTGACAGAGACATTATTAATGGTGATTTGCTTTTGAGTTTCCGGCCATTTTGGAGAGCAACATAAGTATTAAAGTAATTTATTATCCAATTTTAGGTACAGTGTGGTGGTGATCTTAAGAAATCGTGTTGACTTGAGCCTTATCAACTAACACTCTATTGGAGATACGATTATGTTTTGTTTACATGACTTCATACTTTACGGATATTCGATGGTATAAGTAGAACACCACGCTAATTACCATCGTGCTGGAAGTTCAATCGGTGCACCTACAAGCATTTGTGATTGTTCCCAGTTATTATGTTCTTTGCGCATGCGATTTGAATTTGAAGTTTGTAAAATTTCCATCGCAAGAATTAAGTTCCTCAGAGCGAGAGTTGTTTTAAATATAAGAAAATAATCTTTTCTAATATAATTTGGTGGTTTTTGAGTGCGTGAGAAATAAGTATTAGCCATACCAACTGCGCAACCATTGCATTCTGGTTGCGTTTAGATAAAAAATAAGTTTATACTGGACTAGGTTAACCGGTTGCTATAATTGTATGTAACTTACCGGATATAGGTAGGGTGACTATGTTTTAAGGAAGTTTAAGAAACAATTTGCTTACTTATCTGAAATTTGATTTGATTGAAAGAGGTCTTTTAGCGATAAAACGGCGTTACTTTAGTCGGTATCTTATAAGTAGGGATCGGATTATAATAATAATTGCGATCACATATTAGAATTCTCATTTGCAATTTTTCCTTGTTTTGCCAAAAATCTTGTCTTGATGCATATTTTAGCTGTGTGCAATTTATGTCAGAGTAGGATAAATTATTGATGGATTCCAGACGGTCGATATAATTATTATATAGAGGTGCTTGTGACTAAGTAGGTATAAATCGCACGGTTTGACTGATTATAAAAGATAAGCCGCGCTCGCAGCGGTTCGTTTGTGGATGGGTGACCATTCGTAAACATAACGAGACCCCTCCGTGCCCGTGTCCCGACTTTCATGCGTCGATCTTTGAAAGACGTTATTTCAGTCAAGAGAAACCATAATATTAAAACTGCTCCAACAAAATTTACTGCAATGGCAATATTATCTTTAGATTTTGTAATCTCATCGTATTTAATGTAGTCGGTGAAAATGTCCACAAATATTCATAGTGCGTCTCGCAGATGAAAATTATAAAACGTGTGGTTACACTATAAGTGTGTAGTTTTATGAATATAATTTGTGACTTTTTGTAGAATAAACTATTTTTGTTGCACTGCTTAGTTTTTCGAGGTTTTTTGATATTATTTTACGTATAAATGTGCTAATGGGGTAAAAATGTTGTCCTTGTTTCTATTCTTTGAATAATAACATGACAGTTATTAAAAATCAGTAGAAAGTACAGCCTACTGGTAGTGGGACAATACCAAACCCTTTGTTTTGTAAGAAAACCACCTGTATCTATCTCATTCAAAGCTGAAGTTTTTTTTAATATTTCGATCATTCATCTCTTTCGCTTCCTTTTAATCTGTTTCAATAATTTTTTATTGACCTGTACACTTTCAGAAGGAAAAATAAAACCGTTAAAGGAAATTACATCTTTATTATGTTATTTCATTAATAGGGCTAAATCGTTTCAGTCGATTACTTAAGTACTAAATATCCATTTATTCGCAATAATGACTATGTAGCCTCATACAGCTATCATAAATACAAAATGTTCACAGCGCCTGTGAATTTTGAATAGCACTAACACTATCACAGATCTTGCTCGAAGTATTTTGTCAGGAGCCCACACCATATTAGACGGAAATTTCAAATAATTATTTATTTTAAATTTCTATTTATTGACATTTACTGAATTTGGATCTTTCTTCAAACACCATGATCGTTTGCTCCTGCAAAGAGAAATAACGCCAGTAGGTAATTGTTTTAAACGTTTGCATATAAATATTTTTAAGTCCATCAAGATAAACTCATTCTATATTAAAGTACAGTCAGCAACAAAAGTTGATGAATACATTCAGAATTACTAAACAACTAACCGCAATATAATTATTAACATATAAGGATATCATAGTGTTAAACCTTCGTGATAAGGCTATATGGTCTAAAAGTCACACCATCAATTTAAGGATATTGAGTTTTGGTGTTTTGTAAAATTAATTTAAAAATTAGTTCATTAGCTTTTATTAGTGTAGCTAAAAAGGAAGTCCTGTTAGGGATCACGGTAGTTTGAAGTGCGTTCCTGCGTGGTCCCCGGAATGGGAGAACCACTGCGGTGCTTTTATCTGGTAAGAGTACCGTTCCGCAAAGATAAAAGGCAAAAGGAAGTTAAACCAGCTTTAAAATTGATTGATCTAGCAATCTTATTTTAATCTTCAAAAGATTCCTTCAAAAAATATAAACTTGCATCAACTTACTTCAGGTACTGGTTAAGCTCTCTTCTGTTACAAGAAGACCAGGTCTTGGCGGGATTCCTGGGGTTATACTTAGCGTCCATGATGTACCTCTGACCGCGGCATTCGTTGTGAGGGGGCCCATCGTGAGACATGCCTAGGCTGCAATTATTCATGTGAAATATTAATTAAAAGGAAATTAATAAAAAAAATATCCTTTTATCCCTTTTTCTATGGAATCCGAATTAAGGCAAAAGCATGAAGTCGTTTGTGTTTACGATTCATGCATTTATTTATTTAATACTTCATGCACTGTAAATATAGCCTATGTACCTACATAGGCTATATTTAGACTTCAACCAAGTTCATTTATACAATCCTTAATATTAATATTATAAATGAGAACGTTACATGTCTGCCTGTGTGTTACGCAATCAGGCCTAAACTACTGAACCGATTCAAATGAAATTTGGTACAGAGATAGTCTAGAGCCTGAAAAAGGAGATAGGCTTTTTGCCGCGATGACCGACACTCACGCTGACAGATTCTCGGTCTTCAGCTAGTTTTTGGATATGTATGAACGCGGAACATAGTTGTTTGAGATTTTTTTTAAATAGGCATGATTTCTGGGAAGGAAAAGTAATTTAAATCTATTAAGTCCATTAGTAATATAATCAGAAACATTAAACACGTAGTTTTTTTAAGCAAGTCCATCTGACAAAGAATTATTTCAAAAAACATGACGTTCTTGTGACGTCACATCTTTGTAAATATAATTGTGGTTAGTGACACTTCCATTCACTGTACTTTGTCCAGTGAATGGAAAATCTTTCCATTCACTGGACAAAGTACAGAAATCTAAAATATAATCTAAAATCTATAAATATTGGAATCTTTGTCATCGTGTTGTTTACGTAATAAAATGCGATTCTAATGTTTTTTTATTAATCTATCTATCTGACGGTCATTAAATAGGTCATCACCCACTTGTATATCTCCACGATATACAAGAAAAAAATATTTTTTGTAGATATAATTTCTATTATTAGTTTAGAATTGATATCACTGCTGATTGACTCGCGGCAAACACGGCTTGTGTCCTATTAATATCAATTATTGTGACCGCTTTGGGTGTCATTTATCATCTTATATTGATTCGTGTATTCTAGTTTTGTTTGTTCAAAAATGAAAAAAGATTGAACAAAAACTTTGTCACTTCGCCTTCCAATTGCATATCTCTGTTCCAGTAGAACAAATTATCTACCAGATCTAGTCTTGCAATGTAAAATATGGATATGTACATAGATTATTGTAGATGCATCTGGTGAGAAAGGAAGCCGATCCGACACAGTCTTGGATCGTCCATTAATCCCGTGATGCTTTTTAGGAAGTTTTTAACTCTTCCCGTCCCCTTTGGTGATACGTGGTAAGCATTAATGTTAAAATTAAGCAACGTGATAAAATTGTTTTAACAGACATGAAGTTTGCTAGTTTTTGCTAACTGAAGTAAAAATACTAAAGGAAATTCTGATCCAAAGAAAATATGTAGGTATTCTTGATATTTTACAACACCCCCTTTTTCCTTTACATTTCGTGATTTTGTGTCTTACCCCCCTTCTCCCATTCGAGCATCACGTGATTAATGGACGATCCCTTTCAGAAAAGACTTGTTAATAGCAAGGGAGGAAATAGGGGAAATAAGTGTATACCTGTGTGCTATTTCGTGTGTCAATATGTAGGCTATGTTCTCGGGATGCCATTCCAAGAGCGTACAACTGTTTTTGTTGCTACACATCCCTTTCATGTATCCACGACCTGGAATTAAAAAAAAACGGTCTTCAATGTCTCCATCGAGAAGTTCATTATTATTACCAAATTCAAGGAGAAAAAAAGAAACGCGTTCGCCCAGTGGTTCATTTTCAAGGACTCAGGTTTGAACAAATTACAGGCAAGTAGCGACTTTTTCAAAGTTTTTTGTTGATATCTTTTCTAAGACAACATTGAATACCGGTGAAGTAAAACATTGTGAAGAAACCTGGATTTTTGAATCTGAAATCGCCAACCCGCAATGGGACATTTATAGGCCGGGTCTCTCTTCCAAATTTGGTAAATAGTAAACATAAGGCACTCCGTTTAATTGCATATTTAACACTTTATTGCCAAAGCAATATAATGTTTTTAGGTTTCATTAGAGCCTATCACTATTTACTTGCAAAATTGTGTGTGAAAATAAATTTTAATATGGTCATATCGTAAACTACAGGAAAATTTACAGTAACGTATTAATTCGCGCTATACTGCTATACGTACAGGTTTAATGCTGGAATTATTTCAGTTTAGTCGAAATATGTTCATTGCACGAAATCAAAGAACAACGTCAACTTCCATAAATAACGTATCAGTCATTTAGTAGTGATTGCATAGAAGAACTGCAGATATAGATTGGCGTTCTTTATTAGAGAAGACTCTAAAACTCATATAATCTAAATGTCTATGAGAGTGTAAGTAGTTACGTTAATTCTTCTATTCTCAGCGTGCAATAAAAGAAAAAATCGGACAAGTGCAAGTCGAATCCGCCCGTCGAGGGTTCTGTACAAAGATGATATATTTTAATGCTTTAAATACTTTATAGTTTTAGAGTCTTTGATATATTTGTAGTATGTATAAAACGATATTGCTTGCTTGTTTCAAAGTTTTAGGTCAACGGGAAGTACTCATTAAATTTTGACTCCCTTGAGAACACTCTCTGCCGTTTATACGGCAAAGACGTATATTTGGACACCCAAATATACGTTTTTGCCGTATAAAGGCCTCATATTTTTTTCATTTGCTTATTTATTTATGTTTTGTTAACTTAGGTGTTTGATTGTTACACAGCTTCAAGGAATCAAAATATAAATGTATTGTTTAATTTGACCTCGATACCTCCACCCATACCCGAGAAAAGGGGTCGTAATAAGGGGAATATAAGAGCTCCGTATGTCTGTCAGACAATAAAGTGATCCTATTAGAGTTACGTTTCTCCTTGTAGGCTTGTAGGTTTGTGAGGTTTGTAACCTTAAAAACAGACTATTTCTCTTGCTAAATGGTACAAAACATTTATTTAAGACCACAAATAATCATTGAAAAAACCTACGCCCCAATTTTTTATAGGGCTACCTACAGGTTACCTCGGGAATTGAAGACTACAGAGAAGAGAATTGACTTAGAAGCTCGGCTCTTATTAAATATCTGGACTAGATTTTTTTACGAAAAAATAAGATTTAGAAGGTTGTATCACAATGCGTAAGTAAAGACCTACTCGTAGCTTTATCACGTACTTTGTAATTTATGGCCCTAGTCATAGCTAAAGCTTTAATGACGGTGCATTAAAAACTGGAAACATACCTGTACTACTTCTAACTTCAGCACCTTCTTTATCCAAGTAGAACAGATCCAATCCAGTGAAAAGAACGGAATAGAACCACATCTGTTTGGCGGTCTTCTTCTGCCCCTGCCATTGGCAGTAACTCCTCAAATACTTGGAGACATTCTCACTCATCCTCACCTTTTCCGTCGTATTCTTTATTATTTTAACATCTAGAAGTTCAAATTTTATCTTCTGTTGGAGGTTTGGACGGCTGAAGTAGTCTTCTACGTCTTTTATAATGTCTTTTGCTAGTAATTTGAATTTTTCTCTGATCTTCATCTTCTTGTCTCGAGTTATGATTTTCGTTAAAGCTTTATCTAGATGCATCATTATTGGAATCGTAATGTCTGTTTGTTTTGTGACGTATTTTATTGAGGTGTCCTTATGGATTAAGCTTTTGTGTTTATTCTGAAATTAAAAATGATTAATTTAATATTTGTAATTAAATATTGAGTTTAATTGCATCATGATTTCTCGCGAACCAGCTGATACCTATTCAATAATGTGATCGTCAGGTATTTTATCCTTCTAGTTTCAATTAAACTTGATAGGATTTCATTGGCACCAAAAGATTAAGCCTATTACATAATTATGACAGTTATTGTTGTAACGATGTGATGAGATATGAAAAATTTGGTTTTTCTCGCTTGATTCCTGATTTAGTGTAATCGAGAAATAAGAAGTATCTTATGTCGAAATCTGGCGGGAGTTTTTCATGTAAGAGAAGCAAACATTCATCCGTCTTAACTAAACTTTCCCAATGAAAATATTTAATCTAGTAGATTAAGGAGCTGGAGAGAAGGATAGAGCAATATTAATATTCCTCCATCTCACTTGAACATAATGTGGTCCCTGTTCTCGGTTGTTGACATGGACAAGTCGACTTTTATGTCTGTTGAAGCAATTTGCACTACTTAGAAATGGCTATTAAATTAGCTGATACCAGACGTCTCGAGAGACTATGAATGAACTCGTAATTGTTCATATTAGCTCCAATTTATGAAGACAGCTGATGGTAAAGAAATAATTAAATTGCGGAAGGAGATTAAATTATGGTCTACATGCCATTTTACATTAAAACATTTCCTGGACATCTAGAAGGACTCAATAAGGATGCGGACTAGGAATGAAACGTAAATGGTAATGGCATTAGTAAATAAATAAAAAATTGATACCTAAGTGTTTTATCAAAACGATATTTTTTTTCAAAATTAAGGTGCTTTAACGTTCTGGGGTGGAGATTGTGACGACACAAGATGGCGAATAAAATACCCACATGTGACGCGGTGAGCTTCGAAGAACTTAACTTATTCGCTATTCGATATTCGTTATTTCGAAAAATCAAAAAAAAAAACGTGTCTAATATTTTTTCAGGATCTAAAATCCTTATTGATTCAAAATGATTGCTCTATGTGTCCAAAATATCTATGAAATTTACTCTTGTCGACCACATGCGCTGACTCTTCTAGATATGTTCCTGTATATGTAACTTTTTAAACAAAACACGGACGTCATCTTTTGTTTAAAGATATATAATTATGTCATACAGTACATCCCTATCAGTAAAACATGCTGTATCTATGCCTTTTTTTCTTGGTATTCAATTATGTTCCAATACATTTCGGCATCAAACACACTATTAAACGTTCCGTCAAATATGGAGTCGAAATATCAGAAATTATTTAATGGATTTGACGTTGGAAAAATGCGTCTTATAGTATTACGATTACGAGGAAATTTGAGATTTATTAGTAACTTTAAGAAGGGTTAGTTTAAGGGAACAGTTAGTTTAACAACACGGGACCAGACTATTTTGAAGTGTAGCCATTCTGCTATAAAAAAACATAGGCAATTTTTTTTTCATTTAAAAGAAAGAAAGAAAAAGCATTTATTGCCCCGTATTGGAGACGCACAAATTAAACTTATGAACTAAAAACAACAAAATAAAGAATGAAACTTAAGACTAAAACATAACAATTAAAAAAAAAAAGAAAAGAAAACAAGAAACGAATTTTATATGGCAGCACTCCGAGCCAACCATTACCAATACCAACATTACCAACTTACAAACATAATTATATTTACATATTTATTTTTATAATTTCACAAAAAACTTATAAACAAATATAAAAATAGCTACCGTACCTAAAACATCGTTCTCGTTTATCACTGTAATATTATTTAGCTGTCAAGCAATTATGGACTGTTTAAGTATGAGTAATAAATAATCACATAAAATAATATTATTTTACACTAATTACGCTGTATGCCATATTTTCAGAAGCAGGGTAGGTTGTAAAACAAACATCACTGTTAACAACTCGAGAATTGAACCCGGGACCTTTTGAAGCGTCATTCTAACGCCATCGTTAAAAATAGTGCTCAAACAGATTTCTTGGTGTACTCGTTCAATAGATTCGTAATAATTTGTTTGCTTAATTTTTACTGTGCAAACTTTAAAACTACTTATAAATATTGTTAAGATAAAGTGTCAGATAATTTTTAGGGTTCCGTACCTCAAAAGGTAAAAACGGAACCCTTATAGGATCACTTTGTTGTCCGTCTGTCTGTCTGTCTGTCTGTCTGTCTGTCTGTCTGTCTGTCTGTCTGTCTGTCTGTCTGTCAAGACCTTTTTTCTCAGGAACGCGTGGAGGTATCAAGCTGAAATTCATATCAAATACTCAAGTCTATGGTCTCTTGGAGCTGTGAAAAAATCAAACTTCTAAGTCAACGCGATCAAAAGATACTCCCGTTTATGCCGCAAATTTTCGACACTCGCAAGGGAATCAAAACCTACAGGGTACTTCCCGTGAACTCAGAATCTTGAAATTTGGTATGAAGCAACGTCTTATAGCAGAGATATAGGAAAAATTGCGAAAAGTATACATTTTTAGTTATATCATATAATAAAAATATTTTTAATAATTTTAAACTTACTACCCCTTTCCTCATGAACGCGTAGTGGTATTATATTGAAATTCATATCAAATACTCAAATCTATAATACCTTTAAGCTGTAACAAAATCAAACTTCTATGTCAACGCAATCAAAAGAAACAGGAATTAAAACCGCATATTTTGAAACTCGCCACTACTCGCAAGGGAATCAAAACCTACAGGGTACTTCCCGTGAACTCAGAATCTTGAAATTTGGTATGAAGCAACGTCTTATAGCAGAGATATAGGAAAAATTGCGAAAAGTATACATTTTTAGTTATATCATATAATAAAAATATTTTTAATAATTTTAAACTTACTACCCCTTTCCTCATGAACGCGTAGTGGTATTATATTGAAATTCTTAACAAATACTCAAGTCTATAATATCTTTAAGCTGTAACAAAATCAAACTTCTATGTCAACGCAATCAAAAGAAACAGGAATTAAAACCGCATATTTTGAAACTCGCCACTACTCGCAAGGGAATCAAAACCTACAGGGTACTTCCCGTGAACTCAGAATCTTGAAATTTGGTACGAAGCAACGTCTTATAATACAGATAAAGGAAAAATTGCGAAAAGCATAAATTTTTAGTTACATCATATAATAAAAATATTTTTAATAATTTTAAACTTATTACCCCTTTACTCATGAACGCGTAGTGGTATTATATTGAAATTCTTAATAAATACTCAAGTCTATAAATATTATACAGGTTTGTACGGAACCCTCGGTGCGCGAGTCTGACTCGCACTTGGCCGGTTTTTATTTTATTGATAGATTATAATTTAATAATATTTACTTCTTTAAAAATGTATTCTAAATAACTTATTTTATTTTATTTTTATAAATATAAAAAATTAATAAAAATATAAAAAACAGTTAAAACTGAATAAAAAAATATAGTTTTAAAATAATTAACACATTATTTTGTTTATCGAATCCAATATCTAAATAGCCTAATATAGATCTGAATACTGGCCAAGGGCTGCCCCTTCCGTCTAAAAAGCTTTATAAAAAAAAAACTAAAAAAAAAACGAAAATAACAAAAAAATTACTTACAGTTTTACAAGTCCCGCTATTGAAAGCGGCTAGCACTAACAGAATCACATAACACTTCATTGTGAAAACTGTATACACTTGTGTACCGTATGTCTGATTGTCCCCAATGCCTAACTTGTACTAAACTTTGCAGCAAGCCCTATCCACAAAACAATACTTCGCAGGTAATTCAGAAGTACCACAGATTGTATTAAAAGTTTCGGCAGTAAATTGTATGCGCAGTGTTAGGTAATTTTACGAAAGATAGTCATTTGCATGAAGTTCATGGAACTTAATAATTATGTTTCTTTTTACAGTAAATAAAAAAATAAGTGATTGAATGACCCGGAAGACGTCCCGGTCATTCAATCATTCAATTGCTGTTTTAAGCGAAAATATAAACGTTCAATCCTGAAAATACTTTTATCTAGTGAAATACACATATATTATTATGTTTAGTTATTAAATCTATCGTGATAAATTAATGATTTTTAGATAAATGGTAAGTAAACATTGCAGTAGTTTTAAACTGACCTGAAATTATAATAATTTAGTTTTTTTTCTTATATTTATTTTTGAAAAAAAATCTAAATTTGAATTTAATTAATAAATAAATTTTAATCGGATTAATAAAAAATATTTAAAGTTATTTTTTAGTTAATAGGTAGTGTAAAATTTATTTTCAGTTAAAGTGAGTCTTCTGTGTTTCCTGTCAAGTGTACAAACTAAGTCGGCCGTATAACAGTTATGTATTATTTCTTAGCAAATTATTGGCAGCTACACGAAACTTACATTTAATTGTAACATTGTGTATCGGTTACATTTCAGTAAGGAACTAACACACATTTCAAGTGGATTAGTAGATTGTATGGAAACTAGTCTAGATGTCAGCAGACCAGGTTCCTGAAGACTGAAAGCTTAATATCTGGTTTATACCAACTATTGTAATATATTTATAGGTAAGGTACCAACATTGATAAATAAAAATTCAAAATGCACACCACCAGTGTCTCAAATCCATCCTCATGAATGACCACAAAAATGCAGTCATTTCAATCGCAAAAACTACTTTGTGCCATGCGGATAATGTTGAATTTACTAAAAACTATGTTCTTTTCCTAACTGTTATTACCTATGCGTACTTCAAGACAATTTTGGCGTGATTTTGGCTGTGGTTTTGATTGAGAATACGTATCCATCCAGGGTGTTTGTTTATATTAATGCAAAGGTATGATAAAATTATGCATCATCTGAAAATACACACTGTAATAAGGACCTTTAATACTGTTAAAAATACTCTCCTCTTTTTATGGAACTTTATTTTTATAATAATAACAATATCTTGGGACAATCTCACACACTGCCATCTGATCCCAAACTAGGCAGAGCCTGTACTATGGCAACCAGACAACTTAAATACATACTTATAAATTTCTAAATACATACATATTATAGACAAATTACACCCAGACACAGAACAAATGATCGTGCTCATCACACAAAGATTTGTCCTGTGTGGGAATCGAACCCGCGACCTCCGGTTTAGCAGTCAGGGTCACTAACCACTTGACCAACAGGCCCGTCAGAATATCAATGTGTAAAAAAATAAAGGTTTGTTATTATGTTATGAGATGATTCAATGTTGGACGAGAAGACTAGGAAATTATATCGATCGCAATGTGCAGAAACGCTGGAAAAGTTTCAATCTTGTGAGTTATTCAGGCATGCAACAGTAACACAGATTCAGTAATGTCATCCTTCAATAGCCATCAATATCACATGAATATTATTATTGTTTATTGACAGTATACAGGTTGATACAGAAATGCTCAAGACATATTTGAAATGCTCCTTCATGTTATATGAATAAAAAAACTCTATATTCCGATATAATACCGAGAAAAAATTTGGAAATTTCGTGAAAATTTGATCACCTACTGATAACTTTGTATGGAAAATTATTTTTTTTTGGAATTGACTATGGTCCTTGAATAAAGATGTTCATCTTCATGGACTGAAGCACTATTTTAAATACCTCATATTACAACCTCATATTTTTGTAGCACCATGTCTACAGATTATAACAAAAAACATTTCTGTTCAGTAGCAGCCTGGAATGACGTAGATTTGAGATGTGGTGACTGAATGATTCTGGGAAGAAATGTCTGTCAGCACTTTGCATAATCGTGATATATTAGCATGAGTTGTGACAGATCAAATGAAGATATTGCTGTATAAGGATTTAGATCTGTGTAGGGAAGAAAATATATTTCAAAGAATTATCAAGCAGTCTGCCCGTGATAATGACACCTGCGGCGAAAAGGCGGGAATAAAAATCAAATTAAACCGCGATAGATTCCGTTTAAAAAGTAGTTTTATTTCAATTATCAAGCTTTTGGAGAGTGTAGGTCATTGTAAATATTTCTACTGTTAGTCTAGTAGTTCGGGACCCAGAAGTTCATGGGTTCGAATTCCATTCAGGGATTTTTTTGTGTGATGAGCATGATCACATGTTCTGTGTCGGACTGTAATTTTTCCATAATATAGTACCTATAGTATGTATTTAGCAATATAATGTACATAATACAGGCTGTATCTATTTTGGGATCAGAGGGCCAAGTGTGTTGTCCCAACATATTATTATTACTTAGATTAATAAGCAAATGTGTCATATCATGAAAATCATAATAATAATTTGTAAATAGTATAAGTTTTGATTTTGTTAACACGAGTAGAACTTTATTTTCGCCAAAACATTAATAGATATGATTTATTTTCGATTCGTTGCACCTTGTTTTAAAATATAAATGTTGACAACATCCCATACATTGTCCCGAATCCAAAGTAAGTAGCTAAAGCACTTGTGTTATGGAATCAGAGACAACGAAGGTACCACTGGAATACATCTTCTTCTTCGTCGCTACACTCTTGGCAGAGTGGTCGTGGTCGTCAAATCTGGTGTAGTGGCTAGCTTAACAATCCGTCGCCATTCCCCCCGTACTGTAGCTTGTCTCGTACATTCACAGAGTGGAGCATTAAGTGCAGCTTTAATTTGATCGGTCCAACGCATGGGCGATCGGCCGCGCGCTCTTTTTCCTTCAACTTGGCCCTGCACAACAAGTCGTTCCACGGATGTGTCTTCTCGACGTACAATATGGCCAAAGAAAGTGAGAATACGACTTTTGACGATGGAAGAAAGACGCTGTTTGATATGAAGTTCTTGGAGAATTGAGACATTGGTTCGGAATTGCGTCCACGATATGCCAAGCATTCTTCTCCAGCACCACATCTCTAAGGCGTCTATCTTTTTTTTCTCGTTCTCTCTCAATGTCCATGACTCAGCACCGTAAAGAAATAAGGGAAACACTAGTGCCCTGACAAGTCGTATTTTTGTGGCCTTCGTGATGTTTCTGTTTCTCCATATTTTCCTGAGCCGATCCATGGCGGACCTGGTAATAGCCATGCGCCGTTTAATTTCATCCGTGCATCCACCACTATTCGATATCAGTGCGCCAAGGTAGACGTATGATTGAACGACGTCGCAATTCGCAATTTTAGTGACCTCGGGCGAGTTGTTGTTAGCTCGATCTACAATCATGATCTTGGTCTTGCTGCGGTTTATCTTCAAACCGAAATCAAGGCTGACTTGTTCCATTTTGCTTAACAAAAACTCCATGTTTTTGATGCTAGTTGCAAATAGGGTGGTATCATCTGCATAGCGCAAATTCGAAACTTTATAGCCTCCAATAGTGATTCCGTCTGACCAGTCCTCGAGTGTTATTCTCATAATGAGTTCCGTATATATGTTAAACAGCAGTGGTGACAAGATGCAGCCCTGACGGACCCCGGCACTTGGATGAAAGGGATTCGACAACACGTCGTCTGTTCTTACTGAAGCCATTCCCTGTTCATAAAGACTCTTAAGAAGGTGAACAAGATGTTTAGGTGTCCCCATAGCCAAAAGAGTCTCCCAGAGAACAGGCCATTTTACTGAATCGAACGCCTTTGAGAAATCAACAAAGCAGATATAAGTTGGCTTGTTGAACTCTCGGGCCTTTTCGATAATCTGGCGCACGTTCAAGATCTGTTCACGAGTACCCTTCCCTTTTACAAAGCCAGCTTGTTCAGGAGCAATTTCGTGCGATAGATACGATTTTAACCTCTCGTTCAGAATATGCAGTAGAATTTTACTTGCATGTGAAATTAAGGCAATTAGGCGGTAGTTACTACATATTTTTGTAGAGCCCTTTTTATGTAAAGTAACAAATATAGAGTGAGTCCATTCTCTAGGCCAAGTTCTGGAATACATAGTCATCATTATATTATCTCGTTAGAAGTTATACACCTTTTTCTTATCGCTGTTATTTGAGTAGACCATAGTATTATTAAATCAACATAGAACTTACATTCTGGAGATGGCGTTCCAGAATGTGCTATGTCAAGACAAATACCACCTCAGTCTACCCGTGACCATGACACCTGCAAAGGACATTGAAACGTCGGGAACTAAAAAAAAATAAACCGCGATTCTCTCTCGTCATAACAAACATTGTTATCATTTTCGGCTAAGGTTCCGCGTGGGTACTAGATTGATTGCGTTATATTTTTAAACACTTTATTTTGCATATTAAATAGTGTGGTAGATACTGATAATTTATTTCCTGGAACTTCTCATATCTATTATTTGTATTATTTTGTCAAAATTAGGAATATTTTTGGCTAAATGATAAAACAATTTAGTTGTACAATTGAAAAAAACGAGAAAAAAAACATACGAATTCAGAAGGTGTTTAAAAATATAGGCGAACAAGGTAAATGGAATTTGAAGCGAGACAAGTATTAGGTAATTTGAGTATAATAAATAGTAATGTGATTGAATGATGATGAAGGAGCTCTTAAGTACCTATTGCTGATAATGTATGGAAAATTAATCAATTTAGAAATTAAAAATAAATATTGTTTCCTCTTCAAGTTTCGCAAACAGGACAAAAGCTAATTTAGGCGACCTTGTTTAGGACGTTAATACTAATAGGTTTTAAATAACACTTTGGGGAAATACAGTGCGTAATTATGGTGTTTATTTGGATTAAATTAGGAAATAACGGACATTGTTCTTAAACAATATAATAATCAATTAAAAATATTTAACTACTAGGTACATACCTACTACATGTTTGTTACGATATGAATTTTATTTCAAGTAGCAGCCCATTGTTATAACTTATTAATAAATAGAACTTAAAATATTTTTAATCATTTAACTTTCTCTTCTTGAAAACCTAAAAAGAAGAAGTTAAGTCGTTTCTACAAGTGGTAACGCAAGGAACTGCTTAATTTAATTCTTTTTTTTTTATAGCTTCGTCTGGGTGTCGACGATTCTGTTAATGTCAGGGTTGGGAAAACAATTGTTATCAGCAAGGATAATAAACAACAACCCGAACGAAACTTAAAAATAAATTAAACATGATACATAAATCTATAAGCTTCTTTTTTTTTAATAAGTAGCGATCAGCACTTCGAATTGAATTAAGAAATAAAATTACAACTATAGCAAGAATTAAAAGCAAATATTATTACAAAAGGAACTTAGATAGGACTACATAATAGGAAAAGACAGAGAGAGATAAAAGGGTGTTAACATTGACTGATTATTTATTTATTTATTTTATTTATTTAACTTTGACTGAACGAGTAAAATCTGGAGGTAGTAAGTCATACAAAGGAACAGAAATCATATGATATTTCCCTAAAATATATTTCAATTTCTGTCATTTTTACCGCTAGTAGAAAAACCACTATTCTATAGGGGCTTGACCTAACATTGAGATTCGAACTGGCCACATTCAAGGAAGCAAGCGTGATGACCAATGGTCATTTTTTTTATATTGATAGGCCATTTTTATTTGACTTTTTTTAAATCGGGACAAGCTCATCATGTCATCCGTGCCTTTTTAAAAACATTCCATAGCAATTGAAATTAAATTGATTCCATCAGGTAAATTCAAGCTCACAATAGATTATAAAGGTACATAATTTACAACTATGACATAATTTCACGAGAATAATTGCTACGGGGAATTATGAACGCGAAATAATAATTCATTCTGTGAATGATGTCATTTACCTTTAATAGTAGTACGTCATTTAATTGCGATACGTTAAAAGTATACTTACAGCTAATTATAGAATTTGCTATTTATAGGGGGTAAATATCTTAGCGTAAAAGTTGGTTTAGTTGTTCAATTTTGTTTAACGATTATTGGAGGAAATAAAGTACCTACATACATAGGTATTTTATTTATTAAATATACTAGCGTTTGTGGACATTATATTAATCAAAGCACAACTGTTCTAAAAATATAAAATCTATTTAAAATTGTACGTCTGAAAGTAGGCCAATAATTTGTGGAATTCTATAACAACAAGGACTTATTGTTGATTGGAATTGTTCATTCATTTCTAAAATCGGAAAAAACCTTTTGCGGTCGTTAATTCGTAATTCTGGACAATTTTAAGATCTGTAATGAATACAGTAAGGTGATGCGGTATTAACTAATATTACCATACTAATATCATTAATATTACTAGTATAATATAACAGTACTGCTATGGAAGCACAGCTTCTTCTTTTTCTCGTGTCGGTCACTAAACAAATTCTATGCCACCAGTATTGAGCAACCTGTACACCTCTATAATTCACCTCGTTTGGGTCTTGGTAAGTACAGGTGGTTGTACAAGACGCGCAATTAAGGAGCTGTTGCATGTCCTATAAGGGGCTCCACATTGGCACTGCATTTGGGTTGGATGAAGATTACTCCATTTGACCAGATTATTTCCACAGCGGCCAACATCCGCTTCGTTTGTTTGAACGCGCTTATCTCTGGAACTATGGCTCCGATTTAAAAAAATCTTTCACTGTTAGATAGCCCATTGAGGAAGGCTATAGGCTAAAAAGCGGAGTTATGTTTACGGAAACGGGGACAACTTACGCGGTTGATGCCGCGAGATACCGCTAGTTCAGAATAAAGGTCTCAGCACACATATGGCATCGGAAAGGGATCGTAACCGTAACGCCTTTCGCCTCGCTGTCAACCAGGCGTCACCTACCGTATGCACGTAACGAAAGCGTATCAGCAGCGCCTGTACGTCAACTCGGCTACGGCTAGGCGACACCGCGCTTACGCCTCGAAATACTCCTTGCGAATGGCGGCGTCTTTAGCAGGCAAGTCGCGGGAGGGGAAAGGGGAAAGGGTGGACGAAGAGATGTGAGCTCGGGTACGGAGAGACGTAAGCGCGGGGACGGAGAAACGTAAGCGCGGGGACGATGAGCCGTAAGCGCGGGAATTCAAGTTCGGAGCCTGTTCCGAGGCGAGGCGATTACGTTATTATTCCGATTAGTGTGCGTTGCAGTAGGGAGTTTAATACAAACCATTCTGAACGGCTCGAGGCGATACGGTGACGATCCCTCTCCGATCCCATATGTGTGCTGAGACCCTAAGTTTCATCAGCATTCGTGCGGTTTATATACCTACCTACCAATTATTATAAAATGCAATATGTCTTTACTATCAAATCAAGTTTATTGCCCACCATAAACTTACAACGGTTGTTTTAATTAGTTGATGATCATTTCAAATGTTTCGCTTAACTAGAAATCAGCGGTCTCCCTTTTATGCGATACTAGCTGTCCCATGCGACTTCGTCCGCATGTTTTAGTTTCATGGGTATTTTGCACAGAATAATAAAATAATTCCTTTTTTTTTAAATAAACTTCACTTATCCTCGTCATTATACTTACATAAATAAATAAATGTGGAAATCATCATCACACATTGCTCCGAATTCAAAGTAAGTACCTAGCTAAAGCACTTGGGTTATGGAATCAGAGACGTTAGGTGAGGTGAGAGTGTTAAGGTATCACAAACACTCAGACCCGAGACAATATAGAAATGTGGTTGCTTCTACTTTGATCCGCCCGGGGATAGAACCTGGGACCTCAGAGTTAGCTACACTTAGAAAACCGATGTGTAGGCAACTCGTCCACGGAGGTCGTCTACGGATAGCCGAGTGGTATAGGTCACCACGCTAATTACCACTGTGCGCGACGTGCTGCGGGTTCGATCCCCGCATGAGACAAGTATTTGTGTGATCCACAAATGCTTGTTCCAAGTCTGGATGTTCTTTGTGCATGTGATTTGAATGTTTGTGAAACCCCGCGACACAAGGATTAAATTCCTTAGTGCGGGCGTCGTTTTTTATCAAAGCAAAAAAAAAATATTAAAATAAAAATAGAATATATTTACAAAAGTTATATAAAATTTTCCCTACAAATAAAACTACTTAAGTACCCAAATTAAAAAAGAACTCGCAAACCTTTTGATGGAGTATCAAAACGGATCAATATCTACAAAACAATTTATTCAACACTTAGATAAGTGAGAAATATTAGAATTCTTAGTCACGGCCAATAATATGGAATGATGATTATATTTGATCATCTGTTGAGTCTGATCGCTCGATCTTAAATGTAATTTGCGAACCGTGTAAATGCGAAATAACTGGTGGAGCTATTATTACATAAATTATTTGAACAACTGGTTGCAATCCATTTTTAAATCTTAACTGAAGCCAAGTAGCAGAAGCCTAGGAGCACGGTATTTTAGTAAACTAACAAAAAATAATAACCTATCGAACTGGTGTCCCGTGTAAGTGTTTGTGATACGAGTAGTTAGTCAAGGAGTCAAAAAATAACTTATTTAGTGTGAAAAACTAAATTAGCATAATACTTGTTTGAGTAAAGCTAAACTCAAATATAATACCGGCCTATAAACGTCCCACTGCTGGGCACAGGCCTCTACCCATATAGAAAAGGAATGAGCATTGATTACCACGCTTGCTTATTGTGGGTTGGCGATTTCCGATTCCCTTTTTTGTCTCGGCATCTAGGTTTCTTCAGGATATTCTCCTTCACCGTTTGTCCATGATGTCTTAGAATGATTAAAAAAGTACATAATTATAACTTTAAAAAAGTCCCATTGGTACTTGCCTGGGTTGGAACCTTCAACCATGTGCAAGGGAATCCGGTCATTGATCTGCTAGGCCAACATGAGTTAAAACAAACTCAAATGTGGCAATGCTAACGTCCTGGACATACAAAACTTAAAATCACATGTCAATTTGAATCAACCACAATTTAAAATTCGTCTTACTCGCTTAAATCACAACAAATTCAAATAATTCTACAACAAATTCATATAACATGTATAAATTGTCAAACGACTGCATCATAATAGCGATCGCTCAGTAATCGCTTAGCAATTGGTTGTAAATTGCTTGATAGAGTCACGCAAGCTCCCTTCACCTTGCGTATCGTCGTTTAGGATATTATATGTGACGAATTCTTTGCTGGTTATAACTGTTATTACAAGGTCAATTGTAGCTTTGAGAGGTGAGATCATTGGGGCAATGTTTCGAGTTTATGATTTTCGAATATGGGTTAGGATAACGGAATAACATTGAGTGGCTTGAAGCTGCTTCATTTAGTTAATAATTATGTTAACACGGTTCTACTATAATACGATAAAATTTTTGAGGACTTATTAAAAAAATAGGTTCAACTAAAATCCTATTTTAAATCACTATAAATTAAAACCACGATTAAAACCCAAGTGTTTATCTAACCTCTTTTTAGGGTTCCGTACCTCAAAAGGTAAAAACGGAACCCTTATAGGATCACTTTGTTGTCCGTCTGTCTGTCTGTCTGTCTGTCTGTCTGTCTGTCTGTCTGTCTGTCTGTCAAGACCTTTTTTCTCAGGAACGCGTGGAGGTATCAAGCTGAAATTCATATCAAATACTCAAGTCTATGGTCTCTTGGAGCTGTGAAAAAATCAAACTTCTAAGTCAACGCGATCAAAAGATACTCCCGTTTATGCCGCAAATTTTCGACACTCGCAAGGGAATCAAAACCTACAGGGTACTTCCCGTGAACTCAGAATCTTGAAATTTGGTATGAAGCAACGTCTTATAGCAGAGATATAGGATAAATTGCGAAAAGTATACATTTTTAGTTATATCATATAATAAAAATGTTTTTAATAATTTTAAACTTACTACCCCTTTCCTCATGAACGCGTAGTGGTATTATATTGAAATTCATATCAAATACTCAAATCTATAATACCTTTAAGCTGTAACAAAATCAAACTTCTATGTCAACGCAATCAAAAGAAACAGGAATTAAAACCGCATATTTTGAAACTCGCCACTACTCGCAAGGGAATCAAAACCTACAGGGTACTTCCCGTGAATTCAGAATCTTGAAATTTGGTATGAAGCAACGTCTTATAGCAGAGATATAGGATAAATTGCGAAAAGTATACATTTTTAGTTATATCATATAATAAAAATATTTTTAATAATTTTAAACTTACTACCCCTTTCCTCATGAACGCGTAGTGGTATTATATTGAAATTCATATCAAATACTCAAATCTATAATACCTTTAAGCTGTAACAAAATCAAACTTCTATGTCAACGCAATCAAAAGAAACAGGAATTAAAACCGCATATTTTGAAACTCGCCACTACTCGCAAGGGAATCAAAACCTACAGGGTACTTCCCGTGAACTCAGAATCTTGAAATTTGGTACGAAGCAACGTCTTATAACACAGATAAAGGAAAAATTGCGAAAAGCATAAATTTTTAGTTACATCATATAATAAAAATATTTTTAATAATTTTAAACTTATTACCCCTTTACTCATGAACGCGTAGTGGTATTATATTGAAATTCTTAACAAATACTCAAGTCTATAATATCTTTAAGCTGTAACAAAATCAAACTTCTACGTCAACGCAATCAAAAGATACAGCAATTAAAGCCGCATATTTTGAAACTCGCAACTACTCGCAAGGGAATCAAAACCTAAAGGATACTTCCAGACGACCTGGAATCTTGAAATTTGGCATGAAGCAACGTTATAAAGTACACATATAGGAAAAATTCCGAAAATCTTAAATTTTTAGTTACATCACATAGTATATTTTTTTTAATAATCATAAACTTACTAGCTGACCCAGCAAACGTTGTTCAGCGATTAAAAAAAAAAACAGATGTTGGCCGATTCTCAGACCTACCCGATATGCACACAAAATTTCATGCAAATCGGTTCAGCCGTTTCGGAGGAGTTTGGAAACAAACACCGCAACACGAGAATTTTATATATTAATGTTTTCATATATGTATTGACAAGGTACCGTCAGCTTTCCACATTGTTATGTTATGGATTTCATTTAGCAATAAAAATACCATAACTTTTACTTATTACCTACAGGTTTGTACGGAACCCTCGGTGCGCGAGTCTGACTCGCACTTGGCCGGTTTTTTATGTTTATAGTTCGTGTAAGACCAATGGAGTTTTTCGTTTATTTTACGTTTAGAAAGTCCCTGAAAAGGCTTAGGGTACTTGATATAAAATATTTTTATTTTGATTTGATTTTAAAATATGTTAGTTTTGAAATGTTACAGATATAAGTCAAACTTTTGTTTTGAGTCGTTCATTTTTGTCGCCGTATTGATTTGAATCCTTAAAATTTATGCCTCCATTTCAAGAAAGTAATTTAATGTTGTTGTATCTAAATATTGCAGGAGGTGCTTCGATTAGCTTATTTCGATTCCGTGTTGGAATCGGTCTCTGGTCACTCTACTACTCCTGCTGCCTAGTGCCTATCACAACACATTGCATAAGTCTTATTGGATAATACGGTCTCACATACATGGTATACTTGTCTTGTTGTAAAAAATGTTCAGGAGCTTCGTTTCTGGCAACAGGATATAACTATAATCAAAGTATAACATCATAGAGAAGCATCACGTTCTAGTTTGATTACAATCTCTTATTTAAATATTATAATGTTTTCATCAAGTTTTCTCCTGGAAGATATTGTATTTAGCAGCATCGCCCCTGTACAGTTTTTATATCAACGTAAACTTAACGCTCAGAAGAAACTTGCTTAGTTATTTATTTCAGGCGCATTATTAGTTTTACAAGATCAAGTGTTTGTTGTGTGACTTTTGCCAAGACGACTGATATGGCTGTGGTGTCTCCCAACTATGCCACCTGCTGTGTAACCCTATATGCCATAGCAGAAGAATAAGATTTTGTGTAGAAAATATATCTTTTGTTATGCGATATGATTATAATAAATGCACAACACAAGACAGATTCAATAATTTCAAAAGGATAATAATGACTGGAAAGAAAAAAACTACAAAATATTATTTACATTTTTATTAAAAAAGTTATAATTAACGACTACTGAACACAGGTACTGGCCACGACGTCCAACCGATCACTCGTAAACCTAATTTATAACTTACTGCATAATTTGTTCATTGAAGACTTAAAATACACTTTTATGAAGAACCATGTCAGTGCGATTTTCTCAGACTCATAGTAAAATGATGACTCGTCTAACTTAGGGCAACTCTTTTTACTTGACTACGGCGGAACCAAAAGAAGGTAATGTTTTTAAATGGGTATGTTTTTGAATGTGGATGCATGCATGTTTTGTCAAAAAAGTGCATTTTAAGCCCGTGACTTTACAAGCCATCGACTTAAGTTTAGTTTTAGCTTGTTAGTAGAATGTTATTTTAGTAGCCCGCGTCAGCATCGTAGCTGCTCTTTCTGCTGTCGTATTGGCCTGAAAAAAAAATGTTTAGATGGATTCAATTTTTTTTTGGTTCATGTGAGAAAAGGCGTTTGACAGATACTTTCACAGAGTTATGTTATAGGCAGAATAATAAGGAGCATAACTTGTATTCACATTACACTTACACTTTAGAAAAAAAAAAATCTCAAATTTATAATTAAATCAGTTTTACATAGCAACAGTCATACCCATTTTACAAGGCTCAATATATCGCCTTTACTAAGACAGCATGTTTTCAAACAAAATCATCATCATTTGGAATCAATTTGTCACCATACCTTGAGATCTGTCTGTGAGCTGCAAGCTCTTCAAGATTTCCTCTGGGATCGGTGGTGGAGTCGGCAGGTGAGCACCCTCAGCTCGGTACCCGTTCTCATCAGCAGTGTAGGTGACGGTGTAAGTCTGGCCATCATCACCAATGTAGGAGTAGGAGCCTGAGACCTGGAGGGAACCTTCTTCGGGCTGTGCTCCGGGGATCACACGACCTGAAGAGTCAAAGAAATTTTGGATGTGACCCAGTGCGTTAAAATTCTAAGATCCTTTAGCCTGTCTTCAAAAAAAAGTCTCAAATGGAATTGAAATATGGTTTTTAGGAATTTTCATGACTTTTCGAAAAAGTGAAAACATAAACAATTACAAATAAGTATTTTTTTTAAATTAATGTAAAAAGAGTAAGTATAAACGGCAAAGTTAGGTCACAGATTAAAAAATCAATCAATTATATCAAAATTCCACTTCGTATAAAAATTAATTCAAATCAGAAGTCATGTCAACTCATCTATGTCTGTGTCTAAGTTCAAAGCTTCTTTAATACATCCATCTTTCGAAACTTTATATATGCAGTTGTAAAACGATAAACAAATTTTGTAGGCCCTACAAATGTCAGTGGTGATCCAACTTAACCTTTAACATACAATTCCAATCCCATTTGCTCCGATCTCGTTGAAATTTCACAAATAATATTAATATTATGACATAAAAGTCATTGCACATAATACTACTATAATAATATTATAAATGTGAAAGTGTGGATGTTTTGATGTTTTGATGTTTGGATGTTTGTTACTCAATCACGCAAAAACGGCTGAACGGATGTGGATGAAATTTGGCACACATGTAGCCTTGGATATGGAAAAGAACATAGGCTACCTTTTATCCCGATTCCTTAAGTAGTTCCCGAGAGAAAATAGAAAATTGTTTACGAGAGTCAGACAGCTTATGAATTTGGTATTTTATGTCTATTACAGCGCAAGCTATACGGGTGAAAATTTCATGCCATTTTTCGTTACATTGACATAATGTTCATTTCTTTTTGGACCCAATTCCGAAGTCCACGCAAGCGAAGTCGCGGGCAGAAGCTAGTATAATATAATAATAATACAAATGTCCGTGTGTTGATGTGTTGAAACAATGCGGCATAAGTCTCTTTAGAGATCAACATTAACCTTTTGACGTGTATGCTAGTTACTCGAGTTACTTCTAATTGCCTTGTATAACAAATGTTTATTATTTTTGAATGTTCACATCACGGAGGTAATAACGATTTAGTTTTACATCTCGGACTATTACTGGTTTAATAAAGGTAATTTTAGGGAGAATAACTTATTTTTTGTGAAATATACAGGATTAATTTAAAAGGAGTTCGTTTATTCAATGAGGTAGCTAATCAGGTGCATAAAGTTGAACAAATTTCCCCAAGGAAAATAGGTCGAAATATTAAAATGGAAAATTAACTTTTCATACAGTGACTCATGTTTACTTGTATGAAAAGATAATTCTCAATTTTAAGATTTCGACCTATATTTCGAATGGAAGACATAGATAAAAACGCATATATCGTGAATATATTATTATATATTTTTTTTTAACAACATTTTGAACTCATTTCTGTGCCCATTTTGCACGGTTACTTGTCGTGTCATAGATTTAAAATATATTTAAATTATCTTCGGGACTTTCCTCTAGTTCTTCTTAATTTATATAAATTTTGAGAGACTTACCCTGCTGTTCAGCCTTAGTTCCGTCGCTAGTTTCATAAGCATAACGGTATCCTTCCTCGTTAATCTCATTCTCGTATTTCAGTATTTCCGCTTGACTGTATGCTGATGTCTGTCCTGATTGTCCAAAGTTTCCTTGGCTTCCATTATCAGCTCCGAATGGTGCTTGAAGTCCTGCGTTTGCTCCGCCAGAGGATCCGGCATTGGGAGGTAGGTAGATGGAGTTATCGAGGCGAGCAGCTGACGCCACCGACATCAAAGCTAGTACGATGAACTGGAAAAAAGTTGATGGATTTAGTATCGTGTTTAATGTTTGTAAAGAATAACGATGAAACACATAGTTTGAGTGTCAGTGTAAGGAAAGTTATTTTTTTTCTATTTCTTACAATGGTAAATGAAAAGTAAGAGTAGTTTCATTCGGGTTTTTAGAACTTTGAGGTATCTTCGTGTTTATTGGCGTGAGTTGTGAAGACCTAGTTTTCTAGAGAGGTATATATCAGATCCAATATATCTTAATTTTTTTCTGCATATCTGTATTATTTAACAAAAAATGTGTGTAAATTATTGTCTCGAAATACCGAATTATTAAAAAATATATTTGAGACCACAATAATTAACTAACTGAGAAGAGACGAAATATCGTAATACGTACGTAGCTAAACTATAAAAGTATTTTTAAGATGTGTTTTGTGTCATGCCAAATGGGTCGCCCTTGGAATACCTTTCGATTGATTTTGTTGGTAGGATCCGTGCCATGCCAACATAAAGGCCTACGATTGTGTAATAATGCACTGACATCTGCAGGGAAAGGATTCTAGACCAGCTAGCATAAACAAGACATTAAACACTTTAGAACTTTGACCCACTTTTGATACTTCAAACAAATTTGCTTTTAAAATATTCATAGAAATGATTCCAGCAAATATATTTGTTCATTTTGATGGCGTAATAGCAGAGTTATAGCTTAATTTAAGTACATTTGACTCATCGACGATCGGTACATAGGTACACAAAGTAATTATTTTGCATGCATTCTTGGTTAGACCGATCTTATGTTTCTTTTTGACTTTTTATATAAAATTAGGTATATTATATTGCTATATTAACCTTAAAATAATTTAATGTTTACACAGGTCAGTTGGAGTACTCACGTGTTATAGAAAAAAGTACAAATGAGAAAAACAAATTATTTTGAGATTTTTCAGTTTTGTCTGAACATAGCCAAATTTAACGTGACTTCTTCTGCCTAGCCTTTTCCCAAGCTATGTTGGGGTCGGCTTCCAGTATTACCGGATTTAGCTGAATACCGTATTTTACATAGAGCGACTGCCTATCTGACCTCCACAACCTATTGCTAGGTAATACAGTATTCCATAGTAAGACTGGTTGTCAGAATTGTAATGACTTAACGACTATCAAAGATCACTGTATGACAGTCGGGACCAACGGCTTAATGCTTTCCGTGGCACGGAGGGGTCTCGATATGTTTACAAATGGTCACCCATCCACGGACCAACCGCGGCGAGCGCGGCTTTACCTTTACTATCGGTCAAACCGTACGGCTTACACTTAGCCACGAGCCCCCCAAATTTAACGTGACTCTAAAGATAAAATTTAAATATCTGCCTTAATTTTTACTTATTGACCAAATAGATCCGATTAATACCACTTTACCATAAAGATTTCTCTTAAGAATTTAGTGTGGACACATTTATTATTTTTAGATCACAACATTAAAATATAACTTAAAGCAAGTTTAGGTTAATTAATGCACTCAGAAAATTTAAGTCCAATCCACTCGTTTGTGCATTTGTGTATCAACAAAATTAAAAACCAACCTTACTGGCTTGCAATAAACAAGCATTTTATACCAGAATGGTGTCAAATGAAGAGCATTTGACTGTATTAAAGTATTACTGTAACAGTGGTATGGAAGTTGCTCAAGTTTTGGGCGTAAAGAGTTTTCTCGGCCTGCGGTTAGTGTCATAACATGGAAACATCAGTGTTGTGATGCTAAACAAATGCGGTTATGAATTTAAAAGGCTTGATCAGGAAGTTGGAGAGAGTTTTGAAATTAGGGAGACTGTTACTGAAATATAATTTTAGCAGATTCATCCCCGAGTAATGAAACGCTAATTAAATTTAAGATGTTCATGTATATCTGTCGCTACTTCACACCTTAAAGTGACAAAGACAGCGTGAGACTTAAACTGATTGACGTTTCAGTATTTATTTGGCTCACTCCCTGTGAGAACTGAGTAGACGATTAGATTTTGGACTTTTTTGGATTAGGACGTTAGATCTGGTCTCCAGTGTTCTGTATTCCACATAATTCACGAGAAGAAAACTGGGAATTGGGGACTTAGAGAAATTACCGTAACGTTTTATGAAATAATCTTGTCCGACTGGGAAAATCAAAAAATGCAAAATTATTACGAATAATTAGAAGAAATTAGAATACAAATTGACTGACGAAAAGACGATATGTCTATATTTGATTGGGGTTCCAATCCTTGTGTATCTCAAAAACTTTTACATACACTAATATTGCAGTTAATTATGAAATCTGTATTCTGTAGTTTTTAACTCGTACTTATAGTACCGACAAGGGATTTTTCGCAGAATAAGTCGAGAGTACGTTGGGTTAATGATACAGTTAACAGGAAACACCTAGATGAAGTATACGTAGGGCAGATGCACGTTAGGTTGACATTAATGTTAACAGAAAACCTGGATGTGGGACGCCTCGTACATACAAAAATGACAGAAGAAAGAAGAGGGCCATATTCAGCAGTGGAAAGTTTTGGACCAAAATAATGATGATAAAGCAGATACTTCACATATTCTAAGAAATGGTCACTAAGTGAATGTCAAAGCAGATGTTAAGAGATATGGCGGAATACTTTTTTAGTCAAAACATAACACCGTGAACCATCACGATTATGACCTAGAGGGGTCAGATAGATGTTATCTTATTACATAAACAGTGGAATTAATATTTGTTTTGTCATCGTGTACTGGAAATAGAAATTTCTTATTATATTCAACGGTATTATTCCCAACCTCAAAAGTTTGTAGGTATTCTTGTAACTGTTGCGTTTACCGCAGTGATCTTTTTTGCCGATTTAATAATAACATCGAGGGCAATTAGTCGGAATCGATTGTTCTATTAAGGATTTGTGCTGGTTCATACCCTTATCAAGGACGAATTCGATCTGAAAGGCTAACAGTTAAAATTGATAGAGCTCCTCTTAAAGGTTTTTGTTTTTTCTTTTGCTGGCTTTATTGTAAAAAAAAATAGGTTAGCACATATTATTTCATCTAGAATTTGTTATCAGGAAGTTTAGTAATTACGTGTTAAAAGATGTTCCGTTATATTGTACACACAAAATGATTCAAATGTGAACAGCAAAAAGTGAAAAAAAAAATACATTTGAGTAATGAGCCCTTCTAAGAAATATGTTGTCAAAATAATAATGAAGTCAGAATATGGTACCGCGAAACGTAAAATTATAATTAACGACATCAAATAATCGGAATCTCGTAATACCTTAAATTATAATGTAAGTTAATATTGCATGCTAGTTATTTGAATTAATATTGCTATTAATATTACAGTAAGATGTAGATGGATAAACATGTCATTTAGGACAAAACGTGATGATCTAAGAATTTATGAGCATGCCAATCATTATTTATGTACTTCTACGATAAACAATTAAATAACAGATTTTTTTTATTTTTATTATTTTCAAAGAAGATTTAGGTTTTCATGATTTTAATATGAATTTGTCAAGAAAGTTTCCCATTTCTTTTGCGATTGAACCTTACAATTTATGAAATTTTAATAACAATTAGAATGTATGTTCTAATGAAGTTTACGTTTTGTATTTTATATTTTAGTTTTCGAAATTTTTGTCACGCAAAAAATATGACGATATATTAAAAATAATTCGTTAAATATGATTTAGTTTCATGATTTTATGAACTTGTCATAAAAGATTTGGTTTTCTTTTATTGAACATATTTTTTGTCAACAATTTAATTTATTACGTCTATGTGTTTTATTTAAGTTATCAAAATTGATGTCACGGGAAAAAAGACGTCAAATAAAATTTATTTCAACAGCCTCTCTCACTAAACCGAACTCCTTCACTTTCAAAATCACTGATAACAATGTAACACTTGCACATACGACACAATTGGAAAGGATCACTGATTGGTTAAATAAACAAAATTAAATGTACTAACAAATTTCATAGTTGCTCTGTCTGCTTACGTGGATGCCAGGGAAATGTGACTGTGTTGTGAATCTGCCGCATTTTATACCGATGCTAACTCAACCCAATATTTTGAATGATATACATCCAACTTACATTCAAAGCTTGACTCTTCAATTGACCTTCGCAAAGAAACTCTTACTCTAAGCTTCAAATCTTAAAGATTAAATTCAATTGTGGTGCATCGGTATCATCAGCAAGGACCACATGATTTTATTTATTTGCAAGTAAATTATAGTTACCTGTAACGACCTTGGGATTGTTTAATTTAAAATGTTTTGACAAATTGGGTGATTAAGTTTGTCTAGATTTTATTTTATTTATTATTTTACTTACAAAATAGCTGTAGCCTGCGACTCCGCCCGCGTGGGAGTCGGTTGTTGCGGAAAAAAGTAACATATGTTCTTTTTCAGACTCTCGACTATCTCTATACCAAATTTCATTTAAATTGGTTCAGTAGTTTAGGCGTGGTTGCGTAACAAACAGACAGACAGAGTGACTTTCGCATTTATAATTTAAGTTAGGATTAGGAAGTAAGAATAAGAGTCCTTAAGATGCTGGTTTGTTTATTTTGCTATGTGTATCAAGATCTTACCTGCATTAGCCATCTTCATCTATTATGTGAGTTTCTACCATAATAGCAGTAATACTGTAATATATTATGTAAGAGCAATATCCAGATAATTTTATGCGTTTACGCAGGTTGTGATACGTTTTAATGATGGTGTGCAAATATTTTGATGACAATTAGATAAAATAACAAAATGTTTGTTATCGTGAAGATAATTGTTTTTTGTACGTTATGAGTTAAAGAAGATCAGCTTTTGTAACAGAGCTTTCGAAAAAACCTGATAATTTTAGCAACTTTTTTAATATGTTATCAAGCACTGAAGATTTTTTTTCAAATCAGACTTGAATTTCCTGAGATTAGTGCGTTGCACCTGGGAAATATTCATATTTGGGATTGACGGCTTCCTTGAAGAAAATTGTTTTTCTGTGCTGAATCAGTATTTCAAATTTATCACCATCTGCCTAGCCTTTTCCCAAGCTTTGTTGGGGTAGGCTTCCAGTCTTAACCGATTTCAGCCAACCGTATTTTACTTGGAGCGACTGACCTCCACAAACCGTTACTATAAAATATCGCATATGGATTATTTTCTAAGTATCGGATCTTAGATAAATCCCAATATTAAGACTGGTTGTCAGAAGTGTTATTACTGTCAAAGATTGTGACTGTTATTGTATGACGGTCGGGATCAAATTCTTAACGTGTCCCCGAGGTTCGACGGGGTATGAGGATCTTTCCAAATGGTGACCCATCCACGGACCAACCGCGGCGAGCGTTCCTTAACCTTCATTATCGGTCAAACCCTATAGCTAACACTTAGCCACGAGCGCCTCCAGCTGCATGTACATCTTTCAAAACTTATAAAGTGCCTCGCGTGCACTCTTTTATTCATAAAAACTATTATTACGTTTTTATAAACTTAATTAAGTAAATGGTTAGAAAATCGTTTTGGGTGTTGTATTACTTATAAAAAACACAAGCGCTATAATAATAGTAATAATAAGTTTTGAAGTTAATGTCAATATTACTTAACATTACAAAATTTGGCTTAAGAAAATTTTGTTACTCCATAAAACACGGAGCTTATACGATTGTAATTGATTCTTTGTTCTAAGCTGTGGTAAATAACTGTAGAGGTGAAGGTTTGTTTAACCTTTTTTGATAAAAGACATAAAATATTTTAAGACTCAACGGCTTAAGCACGCGCATTCTCGGGGCATTTCAGATTTAATAGGAGCCCTTAATCGCGATCATATTATTATAAATTCGCGTCACGGAAAATATTTAAAAAATAAGGGAAAATGTATAGGATATATATATGTTAGGATATATATATATAATATGTTCTCTCTTCCCGTAGTTTATTCCCCTTGACGGTCTAACTGATGGACTGCCTTAACATATGAAATCATATTTACAGATTAAGGGTGGATTTTATCAAACTTTTTGCTGCCCATCTTTTCTCAACCTACATTTATACATGCAACTATATATGCAACAATTAGACAGTTGGCTGAAAAGAACATAACCTCTGCGATCTTGGTTAATATCTACATAATTACTTTATCAACAGTAAACGTCAGTATATTTGAATAACTTTGGAGTTAAGACATTTAAAACTTAAAGTACCGTTTCATGGAGATGTGACGCATATTTCCCCGACGATTTTAGATTTTTTCTTCTATTTTTCTCTCCTTGATATTTGTCGCATGTGACGCGAATCAAAGCATTTTCTTTCTTTCTCTCAATGTTATTCAATTCTACTGCCTACCATACAGGGCTACGCAGACAACCCTAGAAATTTCTCTCGATTAAATTTATCTAAAAAAGCGCTAGACATTTTTAAACACACATATGTTCATGCGTAAAGGTTCTGAAGACGATGGAACGACATCCGTGGTCGAGTGGCGTACACACCGGTTCTCAAGGTGTCGCTAGCTCTGAGGTCCCGGGTTCGATCCCCGAACGGGTCAATGTAGAAAAACACTTTTGTACATTGTCTCGGGTCTGGGTGTTTGTGGTACCTTCGTTGTCTCTGATTCCATAACACAAGTGCTTTAGCTACTTACTTTGGATTCGGAGCAATGTATGTGATGTTGTCCACATTTATTTATGAAAAAAAAAAAACGTTATTCAGTTAAATCCGGTAAGACTGGAAGTCGACCCCAACATAGCTTGGGAAAAGCTACGCAGATGATAAATTTTAATATAATAGTAATTTAATTTGTTCGAGTATTTAGGCCCAGACTTTTGACCTCGAGTTAACTCAACCAATGGTTAAATATACTAATGGTGTCAAATTTCGAACTCAACCAATGGTTAAATATACTAATGGTGTCAAATTTCGATTAAACGCATTTGGTTGGTCTGTCAAGGAGTCAAATAATTCGGAGACCTAATTATATAACCGTTTGTTAGAATAAAAATTGATGAATAAACGCGTTCTACCGAAATTGGAAACTATTGGTTAGGATATTGAACTGGTTGAGTTAACTCAGGATCAAAATCTGGCCTAAGACGCATAGAACATACAACTGAACATCGGCAGAAAACAAAACACAGTTTGCTTAACCTAACCGATTGTGTATATTTGAATGCTACACATCGTGGAATTGTGTAACAATGGAAACTCAGGATCAAAGAACTAGGCCTTAGTCTGTAAGGCTTTAAACGCTACCTATCAGACCTAGCTTATCATCAGCAAGTCAAGCGACCTTCAGGTTATAAGCATTGATGTCGTGTGCAGTCTCATGTTTATGCAATGGCTTTAAATGTCGCCAATTAGATGTAGGGTCCCAAAATAACGACTGCTAACATTTAAGCTTACAATTTGGGTATTGAATGAATCTTAATTTAGTATTGCAGTGTTCAATTAAGAGTTTACCGGGTCGTGGTCTGGTAGATGAATGACCTGATTTGTGTTTAAAGATATAGATATAATAATTATAATAATAATATCTTGGCACAACTCACGCACGACCATCTGACAACTCCACCAAACTAGGCAGAGCCTGTATTATGGTAACCAGACAACTGATAAACATACTTATATATTTCTAAATACATATATATTGAAGATAAATAACACCCAGACACAGAATAAATGATCATGCTCAAAGACTTGTCCTGGGTGGGAATCGAACCCACCTCCCAGTCAGGTTCACTAACCGCTAGACCAACAGGCCAGTCGTTATGATTCCAAGTTGTGTTCTACGTCACTTGCTGTGCAATAAAACTAAAGAAATTGGCTAAAAATCTACAGCCTAGTAAGCAACCGCAGAGCTTACTATGAAAATAAAATAATCATTGCTTTCTTTCTCTTATTGACAAACTTAAAATTGGAATCTGAAAACTCGAACCCGCGATGAGAAAGCGTGGTGATCAATGCACATCCTTCGATGATTCGAAAAAATCTGTGCCCAGCAGTGGGACATTTATAGGCTGGTATTATTATTATAGGTATCTTATTATATAGATATTTGTTGCTCAGTAAATAGATTTCATGACCTTGTTAGAGCATCTTGGTTTTTGCGCCAGGGACTAGATCCCAGTGACTTTATTGACACTGACTGAATATTTGACTTTTTGCTCCAAAGATTGCGAGTTAGATCATACAGGACAAATAGTTGTGTAGCCTTTAGATATTTGACTTGAATTTAGATTTTCTATAGGATTATGTTCATAAATGGATAACCACCATAAACAGAATTGAAAGATACAAATGTCACATCTCAGGAGACCCTGCCCCCCTAGCCAAATGACATTTCTACAAGTGATAACGATGATAGAAATCGTTTAAATGACATAAAATGTATGAAAGTGACAAGTCTAAGTCACGTGACTTATCGAAAACAAATTTCATTTCCATACATTTTACGTTGTTATCGTTATCGCTTGTAGAAATGTCTCTTGGTTAGGGGGGCGGTTGATAGATCGTCGTGGCGAAGAAAGACTAGGAGAGCCGACCCCAAATGATGGGATAAGGCTAGGCGGAGAGAGATAGGATTTTGTCCATAAGTATGGCATCGGTGGTGCAATGGGTGGGTTTCAAACCAGCAACTGCATGATACCAAGTCTGAAGCCTAAGCTACCGCCACTTATCATCATTAAAAAGGTTAAAACTAATTTATTGCCAAATATATACCACGTCCAATCATAAAAGTATTAAAACAAAAAACGTGACATGAACTATTTCAAAATCCTTTGCTCTATCCTAATTGAAATTAAGAAAGATTGCGTCTTCTCGTACTGAACCCTAGTTAACATATTCAAACTTAAATTCTCAATGAAGCAATTAATCTATATTTATTTATGCGCCATCATTAATTCATGGCAATAAATTATAACTTCAAATTGTAGTTTCAGTAGCTATTAGTTTTAAACGGATGTCACGACTTAATTAAGCTTTTAACATGATGAGTGCAATGAAATGGTCTGCAAGGTTGTGCTTCGGAATGAGGTGTGGCCTTCGATGGGCCAATATTTTAAAGGGATCAACGGAGAAGTGCTCATCGCTTGAGGCCAATTAAGAGTGCCATTTTGTTATTACTCTGAGAGATTATTGGCTATCTCTATTTGACAAACCTAGCAATTTTCACTGGATAAAAATAACAGTAAAAACAAAATTAATATCGGCTGTCGTCGGTGACCTACTGCGACTCTCAAGTGAGATCAGCCATGTACGCAGGAGATATTAGTGCACAAGTGTGTGCACAAACACAGGTGCATTCTCTGTTCCTTCACTTTCATAGTCCGATGGGACGGTTGACTGACACGACCGGAGAGGGATCAGGCGCAGGACCAACGGCTTTAGTGCTTTCCGAGGCACGGGTAGTAGATGTAGTTAAACGACACGAAATTTGTGCTTTCACAGTTTTTTGGTAAGCAATTATTACATTCGTTGAAACCGCTGTAGCCAATAAGCCTACAGGTCTAGTGTAAGGTAGATACAATATTACGTCTTTTAAATAGACTGAGACTTAGTAGACTCAGATATTTCAACGTATGTTCATCTTGATGTCATTGCAAGACCATTTTTGACAGTATAGTTATGCCTATATTAATTGCCCCAGCTTTTAATTAGGTTATTTGAGCAAACATCATAGAAATATCATATAACTAAACGAAATGACCTAGTCTAAGTGTTAAAGTAAACTGTGAAACCGATAAAATATTAAATGATATCCCTGAAAAAAAAAATATCGAACAACTCGTCAAATCCAATCGAATCGTCGAATTAAAGAATATACGACGATCTTGACATTTCGATATAAATATTTATGTCCAGCAATATATCTTTATAACTGGGCTTCCTTTGACGTTCAATGTTTGTTTTATTTTTCAATTCGAGTCGGTTTAATTGATGTTATATGGATATAGTATCGATATTGGTGATATAACTCGACTAGTTTGAGCGGCGCTCAAGAATTTGCGTTTATCGTTTTACGTGTCTACAATAATAATTATACCTGTTATGTAGTTATTGTTTATGATATCTTTAAATTTTATTGCTTGATTCAGTTTCCTCTTTTTAGAATAATGAAAACAAAAGAAATATTTTGAATGTCTCCATTCGATAATAGTTCCATACAGCCAGGTTGAGGATAAACGTGGAGGCTATAGGAGGGGGACGACCAAAGAAATGATGGATGGATAGTGTGAAAGTTAATATGGCTGGACAAGATGTTTTTTTTTTACTTTTAAGATGACGTCAGATAGAGAAGTATGGAGGAATAAGACATGCGCAGACCCCAGATGACATTGGACTAAGGGCAGAAGACGGGTAGCGATAATTCGTTATCAAGAATAGCAGTAAGTTTCAAAGATGCTTATTGAAGTTGTACGCCGATTTTACGTAAGAAAAACAGGGACAATAAATTAGTCCACTTCTCCCACAAAACTTAGTCATAAAAATAAATTTTTAGGTATCTAAAAAACGTATTTTTTACCATATTGTCAGATAATAATTATGAATTGGTTCATAGATAAGATGTTTTGAAAAATTTTGTATGTATTTAACTTATTTAGTAAATAATAAAATAGACAGACATACGCATTACTTATATAATTATTATGTTTTATGTACTTTACAAGTTCAATAAAAAAATATATATTATATAACTCATTAGTCTACATGCCAAGGCTAACAGGTGCAATGGAAGTTTGTTTTTAAAAACGAGCAAGTGTGTATTGACACTAATAACAGCGATCTGTCATCACTTTACGGTCTGTTTCAATGATGTGAGTGCTTATCATAAATCAGTTTTTATTAGTAATTGGATACAAATTAGGAGAGGAAAAATTTTAGACCTCAGACAGGACTCAAATCCGTGATTACTAGTTAAGCGCACCAGTGTGTACACTATCTTCATAACTTAAAAAAAATACTTTGACTATTTCTATTCACCTTTTTTTTTTTTTTTTTTTTTTTTTTTTTGCGGGGTGAAAAGCTAATGACTTCCCCACGCCGAGGGCACGGCATGGGGATATGTCGGACTTTAACCGACTAAAAACACCCCGGTCCCGTCATTGCCTTAGCCAGAGCCGCGGGATCACTTGCGTATTCCCAACGCAGCTCTGGCAGGCCTTGGTCCTCGAAGAACCCCTTCCAGAGGGGTGGATGTAAAATGTCCACCCCTCACTACATCCGAGGGCGAACGCGTCGGACTTCCCGTTCGCATCCTCCGTGGCCTGTCAGCTGGCTATTCACCTGGGACAAATCTTTATTAGATGAGCAAGATATTTTTTACTCTGATGGACCCAGTTTTTTGATACCAATTATTAAATATTCTAACTAATGGTACCTAAAAGCGTTTTTTCATCAATTGTAAGTATATCAAATAGTCAAATAAGTTGGAGAGTTAAGTAATTAACCTTTTGTTAGGATAAAAATTCATGAATAAACGCGTTCTACCGAAGTTTGGACCATTTGGTACCATATTTAACCATTGGTTGAGTTAACTCGGGATCAAAAAACGGGGCTTAAGGCGTCCATAAATTTATTAATTAAACTTATAAGTAAACATTACCTACTCCCTAAAAAGTTCGTGGTACAGGTACAGGCCTTATTGAAGATCCACCTTGTAAAGGAGTTCGAAAGACCCTCAACTTCACCAATCAAGTAATTTGTTACTAGAATGATTTATTATTTTATCAATGTTTCATTAAATGTGATGAAACATTCCTCACTCACGGACGATCACATAATGTGCTGATATATCATTGTCTTATATAAAAATATGATTCATTACTTTCCATTGTTGTTGAAGGGTTAAAGTTCATAAGGTTAAGGTAGTGTAAGGTTCTACAGTGCGATAATTAGACTAGTTTTGTAATAACTGTAATAAGTTAAAAGCAACTTTGAAAAAAAAACGTTTATAATATTACACGCTAAGGTCAGCTTCATTGCTTAAGCGGCGATAGCCTAATGGCCAGGGTATCGGACTTGCGATCATGTGGTCGCTGGTTCGAATCCCACCCATTGCACTACCGACGTGTTACGAGTACCCATTTGTAACATGTCGGATAAAAACTGCACGGATAGCCGAGTGGTAAAGGTCACCACGGTAGGTAATTACCGCTGTGCGCGACGTAATGCGGGTTCGATCCCCGCATGGGACAAGCATTTGTGTGATCCACAGATACTTGTTCCAAGTCTGGGTGTTCTTTGTGCATGTGATTTGAATGTCTTTGAAACTCCCGCGACACAAGGATTAAATTCCTTAGTGCGGGCGTCGTTTTTATAAAAAAAAAGAATAAAATAAAAAGGATTTAGCTTACCACGAGGGATTATCTTTATGTTTAGTGGATCTTTATCGAGATTGATTCCCACAACTTGGTAATACGCTATTCTTTAGTGAGACGGTGTCAGAATAAAGTTATAAATTTTTAACCTCAATAGTTTTCTAGTCATTGAAAAAAAACTTTTTTTTAAACAAATTCTTTCGCGATTTATTTTGATTTTAGTTCCCGACGTTTCAACTCCTTTGCAGCTGTCATGGTCACGGACAGACTTAGACTTAGTGTCTTCCCGTGAAGTAATTTTATTTCAATGACTTGACTACCTACTGATCAAGGTTACGCTTATATGGGACTAACAGCTAAACTAATGTACTGTACTTTGACCCAATTGTGGACCAACATTGGCAAACGTACCCAAGCGGGTACGTCAAAATATTGCAATTAGGAAAAAGTCGTAAGCTTTTTTTTTATGAATTATTTATTACTGGTACATTGCCCCACAAAACTGCTTACGCAGTTTAACTGTGAGATCATTGAGTCTCTCTTACAGTAAATTAAATATCAATACTTAACAATTATAACAATATAAAATTTGTTATAAAATATCAGGTACGTCTATAACCTATTATTATAAAATTAATACCTACACTTGCATAGAATCTAATAAATATTTTTTAAGTTTATTTGCGAATTTAACTTTATTATCTTCTTGTCTGATGTCAGCAGGTAGAGTGTTCAATAAGGCTCTATCGCCATAGTAATTACTTACTCTGGGTACATCATATTTAAATAAAATTATCTGATTTCTGTTTAGGTAAGATTCTCTTGTTGCTCCAATTAGATTAAATTTCAAGGCTATCCGATTGAAACACATGACTACAGCTAATTTCTTTATACAAACTTAACCTCGAATCTTTGAACCAATTTTCTTGAATGCCAATTATTTTTTGAATTCTGTAAGTTTTATTGGCCTTGGACCAGATAGCGTACATCCATTACAATTTGCAAGCATACGTGGTGTTATTCCCTTGTTATATGAGAGTTGACATCAGTTTGGAAACAAAACTGAAGTATATGATGGGAAATAATTGTATTATGAGATCATTTCTGATAGTTCTTTATTATCTATACTAATATTATGAAGCTGAAGAGTTTCTTTGTTTGTTTGAACGCGCTAATCTCAGGAACTACAGGTCCGATTTGAAAAATTCTTTCGCTGTTAGATAGCCCACTTTTTTAAGGAAGGGATTACAACTGAAGCTTTTGTTTAGGGTTCCGTATCTCAAAAGAAAAAAACAGAACACTATGATGATACCTTACCTATATGATCACTTTTTGTCCGCCTGCCAAGACCCTTTGTCCCGAAAACGCGTAGAAGTAGTACTGGTGAAGCAGTTAAAGCCTGCGCACAGACTAACTGAGGTAGACTGTGAAGAATACAACTTCTAAATAAACGTTAAAAAAAGAAACGGCCGTTTATACCGCAATAAAGGTAAATCTCGACACTCAAGGCGTGCTCAAGGGAATCAAAAATACATTAATTTGTTTTCATTCATAAAAAAATACAGCATTAGTACGGAATCCTCGAAGGGTGAGTTCGATTCAAAGTTATCGGAGTTAAATGTGGTCTGAACTGAAGTGTGAATATTGTGTTCATCTTTTGTTTTCACAATACTAAGCAACAAGATACAATCGAAACTCATTGTTGCTAACACTTCGAATCCAGTAAATATTGTGAATAACGTATAAATTATCGATAGTGACGCGAAAACCCAATTTGCAAATAGCGCCGTGATATGTGAAGGGAAGTTAAACACGTTTCATTTACTGTATGTAATACAAGTTAGGCCCAGCGACACCACCTGCTTTGAACTTCGACAAACAGATCAACATAATAATATACGAATCATTATATATAAGAACAATAAAAGAAAAGTAGCCTATTCCATTTGAGATAAAAAGTTCCTTATTCTTGCCAAATATCATCGAACTCCGTTAAGTCGTTTTCGAGATATGCGTGAACAAACGGATAATATTTTTTTTATTAAATGTTATTTAACGCTGAGCATAAGCAACTTTTATCTATAATTGATTTATCTAGTTTTAAAAATTATCTTTGTAACATCTTTTGTAGTTTTTAAGACATGCGCCAACAAACAGATTCGAAAGTTTCTTATATATGATTGTTATGTTTAAAGGTATGTTGAATATGTTATCGGATCTTCACACCCGTTTTGTCGGGACTTAAATAACAATAGGATTTCGTGTAGGCCTTGACTTAATGCCTTATTGAAGTGACCTACAATAACAGTTTAAATTTTTTATGAAGGATTTATAGATGGTACGAGTAGTTATTGGGTATATAGTAGTATTATTGTACTACTGGGGTTAGTATTATTGTACTACTGGGTATTAGTATATAGGTTCACTAAGTTGTAACCAAGAGAATTTATTTAAACTTGCTGTGCTCCGCGATTTCACCCGCGGAAGTGGTCGCCGTCGTTGCCGTTCCCGTAAACATTTTTGTATTCTATTTTCTATTGTTTTTAAT
This sequence comes from Plusia festucae, assembly GCA_950381575.1. Lineage (NCBI taxonomy): Eukaryota > Metazoa > Arthropoda > Insecta > Lepidoptera > Noctuidae > Plusia > Plusia festucae. The sequence goes on from OX494447.1 coordinate 11,699,969, forward strand.
ATTTATCCTGCTATTCCGGACGGAGGATCATGAAAATTGGTTCACCCGTTCTCGAGTTATATGTGTTATTAGAAACGTGACTTTGTGTTATATAGGATAATTATTATGTTATTATTACGTCACGGGAATTAACACGACTTCATGCATTTACCTTTTAAGGCTTGACGTTTCGGCCGGGTTGCACTGGCCGTGGTCTAACACACACATTCACTTACACTGCCGAAACGTCAAGCCTTAAAAGGTAATGAGGTTCATGAGTTCGCGTTAATTCCCGTGACGTAATTGTATTTAAATCACGATAGTTTAATATTTAGTACATAAAATATATTTATATATACCTGCTATTAAAAGTTATACCTTATAATGTCCAGACCGAATTTCGGCCTCGGCGGCCAATCTCAAGAGATCAGCCATGTACGCAGGTACGCAGGAGATATAGTGCAGACACAGGTGCACTCTCTGTTCCTTCACCCTCTTAGTCCGATGGGACGGCAGAGTGGCTGCCTGCTATTAACAGTTATACCTTATTAAATACCTAAAATTTACACTGTATGATGTCACTACAGATTTTAACGAACGTTAGAGTGAGTGAAAAGGAATGAATGTATGAGAGGGAGCGAGATGGAAGGATGGGTTTTTGAAAATGGAGAGTGTGTGAAAAATAGTTGAAGGGAGAGCTCGTAGGCGATAGACGTTGCATAAAAATAAGAGTTGCTAAAAAAAACAAGTTGTTTTACTCTGAGCATTATTCCCACATTGATATTATGCCATTACAAGTTTTCATAGCAATCAAAAATGTCACCGTACAGTCATAAACTTCGGTGGCAAAAAGCTCACGTTCTGCAGTCAAACAATTACCGTAAGCGTCAGAGCCTTTTACCAGGCTACACACCACACATAACTGAACCTTAACTTGGAAAGATAAAGTTTAAAATCCTTTGTCAATATTTTTTAAATTTAACGGATGCTCGTGTGGTATATCAAAGTGGAATTAAACTTTATTTGTGGGGTGCTTGGGTTGGTTTTTGCTTGTGTAGTAAGGAGATGAACTTTAGATAGGATATAGAGCAGATGCCTCTCTAAGGTTGGTCCGGAACGACACGCTCTATCCGTTGAAAACTTTATTAAACCTTGGATTAAATGATATTTTGTTAGACTGTGGTATTTCATAACATATTATGAATGCGAAAGTTTGGCAGCATTTCACGCTCAAACGACTAGACTAATTTTGGTAAAATTTGGTATGGAGGTAGCTGACACCCTGGATTAATACATAGGCTATTAGGCTATTTAACCCAAACAATTAAGTTATCTGATAAACCGCGAGGTGCAGCTAGTACCTAACTTATATTATAAAGCTGAGTTTGTTTGTTTGCTACGCAATAATCTAAGGAACTACTGAGCCGATTTAAAAAAATATTTCACTATTATATAGCCTACTTATTGAGGAAGGCTAAAGGCTAATTTGCCCGGTAAACGACGCCCATGCGGGCGGAGCCGCGAGTTCTACCCAGACCCAGCTCTGCACATCATCATCGTTGGCGGTTTCTTTTCTAATGAAAGGCTTTTCACTTAGTTTCTGGGTTAAATGTCATTTTACAAATTCAGATCCCGATGGAAAAAAAAAGTGAGCAGAAGTGGATGCAAAACGCAGAGGTTGGTGTGTTACGTCGCAACTAAGGAACGGCGTATTTCCAGGAGATGACCAGTATGGACCAGGACTTGATAAAACATTTGAATAACCAGCTTATAATTGTCCTATTGCTGGGCACAGGCCTCTTCTCATATAGGGAAGGAACGAGCATTATCACTACGCTGACTCATGCGGGTTGGTTTCAGATTAAAATTTTTGAAATCCAAGTTTCCTCACAACGTCTTAGAATAATAGAGAATTTACATATTACTTTGAAATAGTCACAATGGTACTTGCCTGTAGTGGGTATGAATATGCAATCTTGTGCACAATAATCCGTTGATTGAACCGCTAGGCCACCACGACATTTTTAGGCGTAATTGCGATTAAATGGCTAAGTTACCACTTGTTTTCTAGAATTCTGTCGTGACCAAAATACCTCTCTAGCCTCTATGTAGTCCTGAAGTAAATGAACATAATAATAATAGACTGCTTAAAGAATTCATTTTTGAATGTACACAATCTTCCAACTCACAAAACTACTTATTTGCTTCCACAGAATCCCCGTTATTAAACTAACAACGCAATGAATATTGATAGCATACATTTAATTTTGATTCAATATCTTGGATTATAGGGAAGCGTTTTATCTATGCATGTCATCTTTATAATAACTCTTACGTAAATGTCTAATATTTGAACTTATGGACTATAGAATAATCTTCCGTTGGCCTTTTCGATGGGGTTTTTTAATTAGTGTCGTATCAAGGCCTCTACATCATATGCTCAAAACATGTTGCGACAAAAAAGTTGTCCTTTAAAAGCCTGTTCACATACTGTCTTGGTTCCAATTCTAGGTTATCAACTCTTCAAAATCCTACACTCCAAATCTCTCTTGGCGTCAACTCTCGACACCTCACCTTTTAACCGGCTACGGCTGCCAAAAAAAGATTCTGAAAAAGTTTCTGCATGAATCCAATACAAAATTTCTTACTTCAATTATAGTGCCACAAACTTCTTTGATACGGTGACCAAATTTGGAACTAATATATTTTACTTCTACCATTTTGTATAGCATAAATATAAAGACGTTGTTAAAATAAAAAATAACCCTCACTCAATTTTTATGGCCCCTGTTGTTCCTCATGACATAACCAGAATAATAAAATCTTTAAAAAACAAGAAAAGTTTTGGATATGACGGTATTTCAACAAACGTTATAAAATTTGTTTCTACTACTATAGCCGATCCTCTATGCCATATTATTAATGCAAGCATATCCGCTGGAATTTTCCCCGATAGCCTTAAGACCACAATAGTTAAACCACTTCACAAGAAGAATGATAAAGAAGACATGACAAACTATAGACCGATAGCTTTGATCCCCGTATTTTCTAAAGTCATTGAAAAAGTAATTTATGAAGCCTTTCATTCCTTTTTGTCAAAATTTAATATTTTATGTGAGGAACAAAAAGGGTTTCGTAAAAATAGAAATATAAATATGGCTATATATGATCTAATAACTAAAATATTAAAGAATGTAGATAGAAAAATACCTATATGTGCCATATTTACCGATATGACTAAAGCTTTTGACTCTGTAAACCATGAAACGCTTTTGACCAAACTAAAAACTTACGGCATAAGGGGAAATGCCCTAGAATTAATAAAATCTTACTTAAGCCGGCGTCTTCAATATACAGAAATATCCAGTATATGTGTCAAATCCAAACGTGAAGCTAAATATTTATCTGATTCTAGGGAAATTAAATATGGCGTGCCACAAGGCAGCGTTCTAGGACCGTTACTATTCTTGTTGTATATTAACGATCTTCCCCGAAACATTAATTACCCTTGTGTGTTATTTGCCGACGATAGCACAGTTCTAATAAACTGTCTCAATAGACAAAAATATGAAGACGAAATTAATAATTCACTTAATTCAGTAATCAATTGGCTCAACAATAATAATCTTTTAATAAATCTTAATAAAACAAAAATAATGCACTTTTATCAAAAAATTCAACCTATAAACTTAAACATTAATTATAACGGTCAATCCCTTGATAGCACTAATGTAGCAAAATTCTTGGGTATATTGTTTGACAGTCAATTAACCTGGAAACCACAAGCAGAAGAAATTTGTAAAAAATTAAGTTCCACTGCATATATTCTCTACAATCTTTCCAAAAAAGTAAACATTGATACACTATTAGTAGCTTATCACAGTTTGGTGGTTTCCATTCTTAGGTTTAGTGTAATATTCTGGGGCAATTGCTCCGAAAGAGAGGCTATATTTAAAGCCCAAAAACGGTGCTTAAGGGCCATCTTTAGTCTTAAGGTCACAGACAGTTGCATCCCTATCTTCAAGACATATAATTTACTCACTTTTCCTAGCATTTATATTTTAGAAATTGCAATTTTTGTTAAAACTAATATTCATTTATTCACGGAGTCACTAATTCAGGCAATAGATAAAAATAAACAAATAGACGTTATATATACGGATTTTAGTAAGGCGTTCGACAAAATGCCTCATGCCATACTAATATACAAACTTGCAGCTTACGGGGTGTCAGGGTCCTTGCTCGAGTGGTTTAAATCATACCTGACCAAGCGCGATTTTTACGTCGTTGTGAATGGATTTCAATCCCCAGAATACATAATCACCTCTGGTGCTCCCCAAGGTTCGCATTTAGCTCCGATATTATTTAACATATTTATTAATGACCTTCCCCAATGTCTCCGTTTTTCAGAACCGTTTTTATATGCCGATGATTTGAAGTTCTCAAGATTGATTGAATCCCCAATAGATAATGAGCTTCTACAAAACGACCTTAACAGTGTTGTTGATTGGTGCAAAAATAACAGAATGCAATTGAATTCTAACAAATGTTATCACGTTAAATTTACGAGAAAACATAATTATATATGTACAGAATACTTCATAAACCAAGTTAAAGTACAAGAACTTGAAACAATCAAGGACCTAGGAGTACTGTTCGATAGAAAAGTTAGCTTTATACCTCACTTTGAATACATTATTAAAAAATCATCTAAAATGTTGGGATTCATGCTCCGTAATACTAAAGGTCTTCGTAAAAGCAGTACCAAAGTAATGTTGTACAACAGTATCGTGCGAAGTATTCTGGAATATTGCAGCGTTGTATGGAGACCCCACTACTCCACTCATATGCTGCGGTTGGAACGAGTGCAGAAACGTTTCATGTGGCACCTAGCTTTTTGTAAAGGGAAATCTAAGCAGCTCTCCTCCTACAAATCCCGCCTGCATCATTTCAGAATGCACTCACTATTCACACGCCGAGAAGTCACCGACGCCATATTTTTGTACAAAATAATAAGAAATGAAATTGATTGCTCTAAATTGTTAAGTCTTATTAGATTCCATGCTCCATCTAGGTATCCAAGAAATACAATCACGCCATTATGCCCACCTCTACGAAGATCTGTTCTGGGCACAAACTCACCTATACCTAGGTTATGTAGAACTCTTAATAGCTGCAGTGATTTATTGGATATAAACCACGATAGCATTAACAAAATTGTGAAGGTTGTTATTAACAACTCACTCTCAAAAAATTTATGATCATTGTTATAAATGTAAATTTCAAATTCCAGTAATCCATATTCTATTATGATAATGTTAAATATAATATCTATAAATTAGTTTAGATTAGATTATTATTATTAAACTATTTATGTTCCTATTTTAATTTTGGTATTGTGTAATTTTAGTATTATGTAAATGAACTGGTTTCTTTTGTCACTCAATTTACTTACGCCTTTAATGTGTGTGAATATAATTATTTTATGATTTCATCATGGAATTGTTTCACATACATTATCGTGCAAATAAATACTGAACTCATAGTTGATATGCAAACTTAGCCGTTTATTGTGCATGCGGTGTTAGCCTATAAGTGATTGTTACACGTCAAAATGTATATCTGTTAATCATATTTTAATGTTATGTGTAAACAATTGTTGGCTAACCTAAAAATAAATAAATAAATAAATAAATAAATAAATTTCCTACATTGAATGATACAAGGACACGAACCACTGCAATGAGATCAAAATATAAGAATTTATTATGTACAGGTCAATTTAACACTGCATTGCTGAAAAAAAGCATTATTGGTATGGCACCTACTATATTCAACAAAGTGCCGAATAGTATAAAGGATCAGCCCTTAAGGAAATTTAAGCGACTCCTGTCTTCGCTGTTATTAAAAAAGTGTTATTACTCTGTTACTGATTTTCTAAATAATGAATTGTAACACTCTCCTTATTTAAGATCTGAATTTTTATAATAAGCTTTTTATGATCTCATTTAAATTTATCGTAGTACTTAGTTTAAAATTAGCTGTAAGTTTCTCCTTTCATTTTGTATGCCAACAGGCAGAATGTACTGGGATTTAATATATTTTTTTTTTATACTAACACCATACTTGTACCTGCATTCTATACAAATAAAGAAATTATTATTATTATTATGAACAGGGTTTTTTTTTTCACAGCGTTAAGCTGGTTTTAACCGCATTTACGGGCTGATGCCAAGTAAATGCGGAGTGTGATGTTATATTATGAGTACCTAAATAAGATATTAATTTTCTTCTGATGACATGAATTTTCTCACAATCCTACAAGTATTTAATATGGCGGCTTTTTGCAGCGTTATATAAAGGGAGTTTTTCAAATCTATTATTTTTAAGCTATTGTGAAGTTGTTTCGGTATAACACCTGTGGTGGAAAGGACTATGGGGATTACAAACACTTTATCTTGTTTCCAGATTCGTGCCACTTCTTCTTTCAGCTCTGCGTATTTACTAATTTTTTCAGCAAAAGTTTTCTGTAAATTATGGGTATTGGGAATGGCTACATCTATGAGGTAGGTGGTTTTATTAAATTTATCTTGTAGGGTTATGTCCGGTCTATTGTAATGCACTGTCCTATCTGTCAGTATGGCTCGGTCGTAGTACAGCTTATAAGTCGCATTTTCTAAGATAGTTTGGGGTGTGTATTTATAATAGGGTGTGTACGTAGTGTCTATAAGTTTATGTTTGATTGCGAGCTGCTGATGCACAATGTTGACTACTTGGTTATGTCTGTGGGTGTAGTCCGTCTGGGTGAGAGTTGTGCATGCACCCGTTATATGCTGTATAGTTTCTGGGTGAATGTGGCATCTACGGCATTTATCGTTCGTAATAGAAACGTCCTTTATGATATACTTTCTGTAATTTTTGGTATTAATGATCTGGTCTTGTATAGCTATAATAAACCCTTCTGTTTCTGGAAACAAGTTACCTCCCTTTAACCATTTATTTGATGCAACTGTGTCTACATGTGATTGCTCCAAGTCATGCGGATGACGCCCGTGGAGTACTTTTTTCTTCCAATTTTCTACTTTCTCTTTTTGCGGGTCACGGTCACAGAGACTCAGAGTACTGGTTTGATCTTTTAGGTTAAGTGGGGTGTAATTTTCGTCGTTTTGGGCTATTGCTTTATGTATTTCACTAGTGCCAGATTTTGTAATAAAGAACGCTTTTAATTTACTAATTTGTTTCTGCCATAGATGATGGATATCAATAAGGCCTCTTCCGCCATCCTGTCTTTTAATGGTAAGTCTCTCTATAGCAGATTTGGGGTGTAAGTTATTATGCTTTGTGAGTGTAGTACGTGTGACTCGTTCTATCCGACCTATGTCTGTTTTGGTCCATTTTATTATTCCGAAAGAGTATGTTAGTATTGGTATGGCATAAGTATTAATCGCTTTAATTAGGTGTTTTCCGGCTAATTGACTTTTACATAATGAATTTATTCTTCTCCTGTACTCTACATTTAGTGTATTTTTGATGGATTTGTTGTCTAGTCCTTTAAGCTGATTATATCCTAAGTATTTGTACATATCAGTTGGTTCCATAGCTAGTATTGTATCGGCATTGTTGACTGAATAGTTTCCGGGTTTGATTTTGCCTCTTATAATATGTAATGTTTTGCATTTATCTAAACCAAACTGCATATTAATGTCATTACTAAATTGTGATGTAGTGTCTATTAGTATTTTCATATCTTTTTCAGTTTTAGAATATTTATTATTATTATTATTATTATATAGTAATCGGAAATTAAGATTTAATTTGTTCCTTGTACACTTAGGCGAAAGGCATCGAGGGCCAAGAGTCGCCTAGGGCCGAGGGCGTACAAGGATTTTCCCCCCTAAAGTGTAAGAAAATTCTATAATGTTATTCGAGAATGTTTGCAGAGACACACACTGATAGCTTCCACGCTATCATAAGAAAGGGAGTGGCCTCCATATTGCCACGTATACGGTCTAGCACTAACAATATTCTCAGAGCGATGGTGGACAGATATGACAGTCTAATTGTTAAACACTGGACAGCACTTCATGTCTCATGATGCATGTTTCTGCTAACTAACATAGCCTTTAAGTTCCTACTAACAATAACTGGATGTTTAAAGTCTGAAATAAATGATCATTATTATTATGTTTAAATACTAAACTCAAGAACAGTCACGCCATCACCAGCCCCCTGAGACAAGGTACATTTCTACAAGCGTTAGCGATGATAGAAATCGCTTAAATGACATAAGATGTATGGAAATGACATTTCCCTTCGATAAGTCACGTGACTTAGGTTTGTCACTTTCATACATTTGAGCGATGTACCTTGTCTAAGGGGGAGGATCAGATAAGTTTGTCTCACTTGTACCTACTTGTGGCTTTAAATTTTCCCGTCATTATTTTTCCTTTACTCTTAACCTCATTGTATTTGTGTTCTCAGTGTATTTGTAGATACTTATTCGCTTTTTGATCTTCATTATTTTGGTGCTTACAAAATTGATTTAGTAAAAGTTGTTTGTTCCACTAACACAATGCCTAGCTTACGTCATGTTTAGATACCTATAACAAAAGTCCTTGTCTTCCATTCGGTGCTAATTAAATAACTTTAATCCAATTATACACAAACCATTGACAGGTCGGCCATTTTGATTGCCGTAACTGTGACGCAATGAAGAACCTATTGCATCCATGGTAAAAGTAAAAATGAACATTCTACGTGATATTATTACTGGTTGCAAAATATTAAATGGTGATATTAGAACTGCCTGTTAATTGTAGGTATTCACTATTAGATTCAACTTTGAACTTTGTTGTGGTCCAAGTTGTAAACGATCGGCGCGATCTGATGAAATTGCGTGAGAAATTGAAAGGTATGGTTAAAAAAAAAGTTTAGAATAACTAACTTAAAATGTAATATATATTACAGTATAATTACAATGCCTTAAATTCACCACAGTTTAAAGGCCTTGCTTTCTTTTTGATTTTCAACAAAACGCGTCTTTCTTTTTTTGTTCAATTCCTATATCAAGCTATAAAAGTATCTTCAATCGCAATGAGAAATGCAGTCTTTTTACAACATTTATTGCAATTCACTACAATTTCGCTTGTAACTTGTACCACAGTCATCTCCAAATAACGTAACTAGCCACCTGCTGAATTCCATAAGACATCTAACATGGTACTGACCACGAAATACAGTCGGCAAAAATATAATTAGCGAATTATTAAAGCATAATTTATTTTAAAGCATATTTTTCACAATACGTTTTGAGGCAACTTTAGGAAAATATAAATAAAAATAATGAATACTTAGTTTAGAGTTTAGTTTAGAGATTATTCATAAACATTTTTGGAATTATTTACGTGTTTTGCATATTTGTAATGTTATTTTATATTCTTAAAAATCTTAATATTCCGCAAATTGACGGTTAATTATTGTTATCACAGCAAAATTTCTATAGTACAGCCATAGTCCATTTGTTTGCGGACAGTCCAAAAAAGAAACATCACGTAGCAAAGATAAGTAAAAAAAACAGTTATTTCTATTGTACAATATCTAAAGGTTATCTAATTATGCGACTTAACTAAGATTAATATCGATGAAGATGAAACTGTTACATTAGCCTGTTGCAATGATAAACCCGACAAGAGCCAATTAAAACTAGATAACCAATTAATAGTAACGAGAGCCTCAGGCTTTACTTTGATGATAATGTTATGATCAATTTTTGGTCATGGTGAAGGAGAAGTTATTATTGATCTTTTGCAATGTTTAAGTATATGTACTACGATGTACAAAGAGGTTTACTACTAAGGATGTTGACTGATATGCATAAGATGAGTTTGTTTCTTTATTATTTTAGATCTTTAACTCATAATATGTTGAAGGGACTCGTGGCTATCGTATCGTATGATTTGACTGATAACTTTATTAATAACTATAGCTGCCCGGACAGACTTCGTTCTGTCAAAAGTAAATTAATTAAGGTAATTTCCGAGTTTAGGAACAGTTTTTTTACTTATGTTATACTTTTAAACCTTCCCTGGACTTCCACAAACATTTCAAGATCAATATCAGCTAAATCGGTTCAGCCTTTCTTGAGTTTTAGCGAGACTAACGAACTGCAATTGATTTTTATATATATGTATAGATGTATAGATTCCAAGACACCGGTGAAAGAAAACATCGTGAGGAAAACTGGATACCAAAAATTGGAGTTTGAAATCACCAACGCGCAATGAGCAAACGTGGTGATCAATGCTCATTCCTTCTCTATATGGAAAGAAGCCTGTGTCTTGACGGTTTTAATCCAAACTAATGCAAATATTATCTAGGTCTTTCAAACAAACAAAATGAATTTTCTATCTATCTCTATCCTTTTAAGAATATAATTGACACGATTATCGACCGTTTACCATTTTTTATTGTATATATTGAAATTCTGACACTTTAGAAGTGTTTTTTAATTGCCAAAAACAACGCGTTTTAGAAGTATCCTTTGTCATGAATCTCATGTTTATTAATATTTAACACCTTAGATTTTAAAAGCCTTGAATGAACACCTAGATTATGTGTATGTTAAATATCTTTTTTTCGTGCAACTATCTACTTGCATTTTAAAACTCATGATAAGTATTTTTATTTAAAAAAATAATAATTTCAAAATGTTTTTATTTTTAGTTAACCTAAAATAGGCGCTTTAGAAACGTTAACTTTAAAACTAAATGACTCTATGTGCGCTTATAAGAAAACCACTCTTGCCTCATCGTCCACGAAAACCATTTTCTCGGTACGTAGGTATAGCATGATTCGATAAAACATTAACTTGGTGTAAGAATCACTGCAATTAATTCAGTTACTTTTGTTCTGATTCTAAACTATTTTCGGGTTTTGTATGGAGTAAAAATAAGGTGGTATGCATAAGGCATATATTATGAAGTTAAGTACATGCTAAATGCCGTGAGTTTCTCTATGGGCGAACTTAAAAACGTTACAAATAAGTGCCTTCAATCAACGCCTATACTGAATCACGGCTGAACTTAATTCTACTCTTCTAAGTTACACCATATGTTACTCTTGAACCCACGCTTTTTTCCATAACTCAAGCTCTTCAGCTATACCAATTAAAGGCTAAAGAAATTTCAGCACCGCCCGTGTGGGCGTCAGGTATCGTAGCCTAGCCTTTCGAGATAAATGGGTTGTCTAAAACTAGAACAATTTTTAGTCCTCAGATTAGCACGTTAAACATAAAAAAACAAATTTGTAGATATAGATACTGCTTCACCCCATACTTCTTAAAATGCCACAAGGAAACGAAGTTAATTCCCAAAAATTAGTCCTTACCAAACAAAATCATTATTATTTAATCAAAATAAGTACACAAGATATTTTTTTTTACGACTAGGAGTATTATTACTTTCATAAAGGAAGTTGTACATAATATTTACTATACAGATATATACTGAAGCGGCGGTATCCTAATGGCTAGGGCGTCGGACTTGCGATCATATTGCCGGTTCAAATCCCATACTTTGAACTACCGACGTGAATCAAGCATTTACTCGTAACTCAAGCATTTATCTTCGCACGGGGGGTCGCACTAGTAATGTGCAACCTACATTGCTAGTAGCTTAAAAAAAACTGCCAGGCATTTTGTAGCACTTTGTATAGAGCTTTAATTGTGTATTATTTTTTTTTATTACAGAAATCAAAAACTATAACGAATTCTAAAAACGACATGATTTTATATTGAGCTAGTTGCAAGCATTCCAATATGGCTAATTTGATAGATAGCGATAATATTTTGTGACGTCAATATTCAGTTCTCCATACTAGTCTGGGGCTGCCCTGTACAGGTCGTCGTTTTGCGAAAAAGAGATAAAGCATGCGACATCAACTAATTTTAATAGCTTATAACTTATATAATTGTGTAAGTATATATTTTTGTTATTTTTTCGCAATTTTGCTTCAATTTACGACTATTTTTAGAAACATTTGTTAGAAATAAATTTTTCGATAGTAGTCAAATACCCAATTACTCAAGACTCTATGAAGTACTGTAGGCGTAATCCTATATTGTATTACACAAGTAAGTCAAGTTTTTGGGAATGCTTAATGTTTATTTATTTTATTATGAGTTGCGTTTCGTTGAAACCACTTGACATGATCCGTTTCGCAAGTTTCCATTGCGCTGTGATGTTTGAATGCATCACGTTTTTTGGTTGTTGTATGTGTATCATTAAAATCACATTCTTGGAAGGTTAAGTAAGAGTATGTTAACGAACTAATTTTATCAAAAATATTACTACTATGTAGTTTGTTTCAGAGGTAGATAGTGGTTTGGCTCCCCTGACTTCTGTGCAGGCTTGTAGTGGGATTTAATATAAATTTGAAAGAAACATTGTTTATTTTGTCTGAAAATAAAAATATATTTAATAAATAAGAATTATAATAAAATGTGGACAACATCACATTAATTACTCATAATCCTAAGTAAGTAGCTAAAGCACTTGTGTTATGGAATCAGAGACAACGAAGGTACCACAAACACCCAGACCCGTGACAATGTATAAACGTGTTTTTCTACATTGACCCGGGACCTCAGAGCTGGCGACACTTTGAAAACCGGTGTGTACGCCACTCTCTCGACCACGTACGTTGTCAAAACAATTATATTACCTACCTATGGAGATACGACTCTATAACTATCAATAAGGATTGAAGTAATAAAATATTAAATGTCTTTTCATTATTTAGCTATTAAATAAACAAAATCGTACCGTAATCAAAATTAATTTCTTTATTCCAATATCCGAACCGCATCGTGCAACTAACATCAATATTAATACATTATCCATTTACATGTATAATAAATATTAAACTATTCCTCAACTGTTTGATTCAATTATGAATATATCATAAACAGTAGTTTGGTACAATCAACCACACAGCTATTGTACCTATGTTTAATAAGTAACGGTAATAAAATCGTCTTGATTTACAGAGACGGAAAGTTCATTTTTCTAGTAAGTTTTTTTATGTGTGGTTGATTTTGGTAAGATTGGATAGGATGTTTCTATCAAGCCACATGTACTTGAACTACATAATATTTAAGAGTATGGTTCAAATGGTTGTAACAGTTATAGTTTATGGTTTAAGAGGTTGCTGCTAAGTGCTATCACCACTCCGCTGTCGGAATCAATTGCATTTTAAATCTACATGGTGTTTATTATATAGATTTCAGCAAATCAAAAATTTTCGACTCATGTTAGAGTTTTATTATTATTTAAGCTTTTAATCCAACAAAATATAATTATGTAAGTATTTATTTTTCTATATATAAAAAAATATCAATTCGCAAGACTGTCAACTGGTTTATATGTAGAATACATGCGCGATTTTATTATATATTACATGTAATAAATAATAAAATCGCGCTCATGATTATCTACAATTATAAAAGTCCATAAGAGTATCTTTGATTTTTGTTCTGTGCATAAAAACCTCATAACAAACCCTGCACATTATGTAATAAGACATAATGATTATATAAATTTACTCATGAAACACTATGAAAAAAAAAAAACTCGAAAATACAAACATTTAATAAAGACGAATGAAAAAAAAGTATTTTACTACACTCTGTATAAAAACGACAAGTTCGGAATGCGGTGCGCAGACGCAGCCGTCGCCGTGGCCGCAGATCACGAAGCACCATCACGATCGGATCTAGATCGATCGTCAATGCCGAATGTTATCATAATCGTTGTGATCCAAGTTTTAAAACATTAAGCAATTGATTCTAAAATAAGTACTACCAGTATACCTATGGAGTTTCTTGCCGGGTCTTCTCCATAGGAATGACATTTTGGAACCGCGCAACTAGGCGCGTCATTTTACGTTTCGAAAGTGCCTGGAAGGGCTACTTAATAAACTACTTGATTTTGATTTTCAGTAGATGGTCATGAAGGTTTCTAGGAAGATTAGAAAAGATATATAATTATGATCAGTTACAGGAAGTCTGATTGATACAAGATTAGACATGTGCACTGTGTGAGCAGTAATAGTACCTACCTATCTATACATAATTATAAAGAATAATAATAGATATCACAAAAAGGTAAGTAGTAAGTAAGTAATTTGTTAAATTTAGTAGTGTTTGTTAGATTTATTTAGTCCAAGTTATTTTTTTTACTTATTCTTTTAAATTTGCATGCCGAACTAAGTAAGTAGACGAACTGAACTAGAACTGGATTTATTTATAAGAGCTGTTTAACTATATTTCAGGCAAATAAAATTCTATTATAATAAATATTAGATTTATCTACCTGGTGGTCCTGTCACTGCCTAACTCTAGGACGGCGGAAAAAATCTAACAACTAATGTTTCTTTTAATAATAAAATCATTTTGATAATATTTGACGGGCCCTATTGGTCTAGTGGTCAGTGACCTGACAGCTAAGCCGGAGGTTGTGGGTTTGATTCCCACCCAGGACAAATCTTTGTGTGATGAGTACGATCATTTGTGCTGTGTATTTAGAAAATAATAAGTATGCTGGCTCTGCCTAGTTTGGGATCAAATGGCCGTGTGTGAATTGTCCAAAGATACTTATTATATTATTTAACCATGCATCGTCATCATATACCTGATACTGAATAAATATTTAAAACTGTGCAAAATAAACTAAACTGAAGGACAACTTACGTGCGTGAAACCGTGGAGCAAAATTTGTGCTATTTAATGCTGTTTTTTCAATTATTATGTGTCAAAAAACAATTTACAAATAAAACAATCGAAAGAGCAGCAATTATTTAGCACATTATTCACAACAGCCTATCTTGCGACAAATATTAAGCTGGTGGAAAACTTGGGAAACAAAACTGTCAAAACTATAATAGAAAGTTGTTATTTTGTTCCATGATGATTCCATGAACAGATTTTGAGAGAAGTGACATCTCTGAACTGTAATATTAATCCATAAAATACATTTAATATAAATATGTTAAAGTGAATGAAGTATTAAATAAATAATGTAATATTTTGCTAATTTAAGAAGTGAACAAAAGTTTTTATACTTATAAAATATTAATTTGATTTTTATGTAGTAGGATTAAAGTTTAATTTTATAATTTTATGAAATGTTACTGGTTTATCTATCTATACTTATAATAAATCTGTAGAAGTGAAAATTCTGTACATTGAAAATATCAAAAAAATTAATGGCGGGGTGTGTTACTAGACCGACACCGAACCCAAAAATGTGATTAAAAAAATTTTTGTCTGTCTGTCGGTCTGTCTGTCTGTCTGTTTGTTCAGGCATCACGCAAAAACTACCGGTTCGATTTCGATGAAACTTGGTATAATTGTTCTTTAATATCCTGGGCACCACACTGGGTAGTTTTTATCCTGGAAAAGTATATACAAAAAAAAACAAACTTAATTTTGCGGTTCGATCCCTAGACCCGAATACTGTACCAACCGCAAATAATAAGTTTGTCGTAGGTTACGTCACCCGCAGTGGAGTTCAATAAGGGGCGCTGCACACGGCCAAGTAACTATTTATTAATCTGTGACACGGCTAAGATACTATAATTATTTATCTATACTTTATATAAATTATATATTATATCTATACTAATATTATAAAGCTGAAGAGTTTGTTTGTTTGTTTGAACGCGCTAATCTCAGGAAGTACTGATCCGATTTGAAAAATTCTTTCACTGTTAGATTACCTACTTATTGAGGAAGGCTATAGGCTACTTTTGTTTTGGAAATCTATCCCCTAATGGGGTGAAATAGGGGTTGAAAGTTTGTATGGGAAGTTCGGTATTTTCAACGACAGACATATGAAATTTCGTATACGGGTTTCTGGATATAATGAATAAATACGTATTTCAGCGATTTTAAAAATCATCCCCCTAAGAGGGTGAAAAAGGGGTCGGAAGTTTGTAGGCATATGAATTGTGTTGTTTTCAAAGATATACACATTTATTTTCATACAAAGGTTATTCGTTAGTTAATAAATGAGATGTAATTCCGATATTTTAGAAATCTACCCTCTAAGGGGGTGCAATAGGGGTTGAAAGTATGTATGGGAAGTTCAATGTTAGACACATGAAATTTTGTATACAGGTTTCTGGATAGAAATAAATAAAGACGTATTTCAGCGATTTTAAAAATCATCCCCCTAAGAGGGTGAAAAAGGGGTTGGAAGTTTGTAGGTACATGAATTGTGTCATTTTTGAAGATAGACATTCAATTTCATAAAAGGGTTATAAGTTAGAAATAAATAAGATGCATTTCCGAGATTTTAGAAATCTACCCTCTAAGGGGGTGAAATAGGAGTTGAAAGTTTGTGTGGGAAGTTCGGTATTTTCAATGATAGACACATGAAATTTTGTATACGGGTTTCTGGATAGAAATAAATAAACACGTATTTTAGAGATTTTAAAAATCATCCCCTAAGAGGGTGAAATAGGGGTTGGAAGTATGTAGGTACATGAATTTTGTCGTTTTTGAAGATAGACACATTCGATTTACGCGCGAGCGAAGCCGCGGGCAACAGCTAGTATACTTATAATAAATAACAGAACAAGAAGTTTGTAAAAAGAGATGGCGCTAGCGCCACGAAAAAGTTAGCTCCGTGCAATTTATTGATATAAAAATATAATTAATGAATTTTTAGTCTTGAATAACTGTTAAACGTAAACATAATACCCTAAATATCAGACCCAAACGTTATCTCAGCGAAACTTACAAGGAAAAGTGCATAAAAGTGAATTTTGTGTTGTGTGCAGATACACTTTGTTTACATCCAAAACAACAATAAAACAGTGAATAACTTTAAAACCAAGTGCTGTCACAATAATATAAGTGCTTAGTTTTGTACAACATCGCAACAGAGGACTATTCGAAGTGGTAATAATATAGAAAAATCCAATACCACTAAAGTATTATAGTCACCAATTTAAATGACGGTTGCGGAAAAAATTTAAACAAAGCGTCACCCCCGCCACGTAATTGACTGCTCTAACGTCAAGAAAGTCACCCAATATTTCACGTCTTATCTGCAAGACTCGCTAGCTCATAGAGCGCACCCGACGCTCGGCGTTCAACGTGTCGCAGGATCGAAACTCAAGAATAGTATGAATTTTTGTATTTGAATATTTGAATTCCATTTATTAAGTAAATAAGTTGCTTGAAAATTGATTTGTCCACGTTAAGGTGTGCATAGTAAATACAAAAATAAGAACAAAAACGGTATTATAATATTTAATACGATTACGGAACAGAAAATAAAAATGAAGCCACAGTGCGAAGGTTGCCAACAGGAAATAACAAATGAAAATATCATAACATGCTCTAAATGTAGATTGTTATTTGATCAAGAATGTGCGAATATTGATAAAAAAACTAACTACAAAAATTGGATATGTCCAGTGTGCACCGCTAAGCGACCGAAAGGAAACAACATTAATACACCTATCCGATCATCCACTAATTTGATACCATCTCAAGATCCAAATGTAACACTTAGGAAACCTCTCAGTCAAACTAATAATTCATCGCTCGATCGAGACAGCGCCGATGTTTCAATATGTGATTTATCGAACTTAGAGGCGAGTTATTTGGGAGATACAATTACCTCTCAAAACAAAACTATCATAAGCCAAGAACCCAAATGCGTATCAGGTATAACCCTAGAACAGCTCAGTGATCTACTGGATAATAAACTCGAAAATAATGAAAAGAAAATTGTCACCTTAATAAAAAGTGAACTAAAGACAATAATACAACAGGAAATAAAAAATGCTATTAAAATGTACAATACAGATAAACAAACCGATTTGATACAATAACAACAGAACATAATAAAATGAATAACGAAATCTCTGAATTAACAAGCAAAATCAGACTTTTGGAAGAAGAACAAGACCAATTAAAATCCCAAATAAAAATAATACAAAAACACCATCAACACGAAAAATCGCCCTGCAGTGAAGACAAACATAAAACCCTAGTGCTATACGGATTAGAAGAACACGACTGGGAGACAGAAGACCAGCTTCAAGACCGAATCCTGAATGTATTTTACGACGCTTTCAATGTAAACTTGGAAGGTTATATTGAAGAACTCACAAGGCTAGGCAAAACAGGGTACCGTCGACCGATTAAGATTGAATTAATAAGCAAAAAAATGACCAGATATTTACTGCAAAATAAACACTTCTTCCTAAGATCGGGATTAGCTATCGGCAATTATCTAGAAAATGACGCTCTTCGTAAACATAATGTCTTGAGAAAAATGCTTTACGATGCGCGGAGAGAAGGACATCACGCAGTTATAAGAAATGAGAAACTTATAATTAACGGACACATATACGCCAATAGGGAAAACGACAAGGACCAAAATGAACAAAATTCTGTAACACAACCCAGCCAGATACCATACAACACGAAAGACCAGGATACCACTAATATAAATATAAACAGCAAATACAACAACATGCTCGAAAGAAATGCAGATACTCCTAATAATTCCTTTCGTAACTAAATCAAATTTTATTATCCAAAATGTACAAAGTCTGAAAAACAAGATTCACCTACTTGAAAACCTTTTACAAGAACAAAAATATGACGCCGTATGCCTAACTGAAACCTGGATAACCGAAAACCAACGGCCCTACATACAAATTGATGGCTACGAGCTTGCCGCAGCATACTGCCGCCGTCAGCGCAGAGGAGGAGGCGTCGCTATCTTGCTGCCAACAGGAACACAATTCACCGAGAAACGAGAATTAAACGACTTATCAGTGGAATATGTAGTCGAATGCTGCGCAGTAGAGCTAAAACCGAACATATTACTTATTAACATATATAGAGCCGACCGTAACATAGACATATTTTTTAACTTTCTTGAACTATTACTTGACAAACTTAAATCACACCACTACAAAAAACATATTATCATCGGCGGAGACTTCAATATAAATGCAAACGTAAAATCAAAACACTACAAAATGCTAGAAGCAGCAATGCTAGAATATAACTTACATCAAATTGTAAATAAACCCACCAGAGAAACTTGTACATCATCATCTAGCATAGACTTAATCTTTACGAATAATAAACACTTTTCAATATCTGTTGACGATAAAGGCATATCAGACCACCGATCCTTAACTTACAGTTTTTCCCACTACTCTCAAGTACAGAAGCCAATATACAAGAAAATTCGGCCAATAAACAACCCAAAATTCGTTATACCATTTAAACTAGAACTAAGGAAAATAGATTGGGAATCTATTTTACAATCGAGTAACGACGTAAACACTAACTACAATTTATTCGATACTAAATTAAATAATCTTATTAATTTAATTATACCCCTCAAACGAATAAAAATAACAAATATAAAAAAAGAAAATAATTGGATTACAAAAGGTGTAAAAATATCCACTAAACATAAAAGACTTCTCAAAATACTTGTAAATCAATCAAAAAGTAAACCATTAAAAAACCATTACAAAAACTTCTCGAAAATCCTAAAAAGATGTGTACAATCACTAAAGAAGAATAACTTCTCACAAAAAATGGACCAATCAAAAAACAAGACTAAAAAAATGTGGGATATCATAAAAACAATTACCCAAAAGTGTCGTAAAACCAAAGTTAAAAATCTCAGTTTAGACCTAAACAACTCTAGGATCAAATGTCCCTATGCTGTTGCAGATACTTTCAATAACTACTTTGCATCCGTGGGAAAACCAACAGAAAGCGAAAACAACCCTTGCCCATCAACTAATATTTCAGTCATTTCTCCAGCCGTCAATTCCATGTTTTTAGAGCCAGTCACAGAAAAAGAAATATACACAGTTATAATAAACTTACCTAACAAACTTAGCTGTGGAATCGACGAGATACCACCCAAATTAGTAATAACTTGCGCTAAAGAATTAACTGCCCCCCTCACGTTTTTAATTAACCAATCAATAACAGAAAAAACTTTTCCAACCCTCCTAAAAACTGCGATAATCAAACCTATATTGAAGAAAGGTGGCAAGCCCAAAGATCCTAGTCAATATAGACCAATAGCCGTTCTACCAGCATTTTCAAAAATATATGAAAAAGTAATAACGAACCGTTTGTGCAAGTTTCTTGAGAAATATAATATCCTTGACGCTAATCAATTTGGCTTTCGGGAAAATCGCTCGACCACTCTAGCTGTATACCGATATACACAAGAAATTCTTACTTACATCAGAGACAAAAACTATGCAATCGGCCTTATGCTGGATATGACCAAAGCCTACGATAAGGTATCCCATGACATCCTGCTCACAAAACTAGAAGGAGTAGGGATTAGAGGAGACTCACACGACTGGCTGAGATCCTACCTCCTGGACAGACGCCAATGTGTCCAGATTGAACATTTAGACGAGGACACCAACGAACTTCAATACGTGCGATCGGACACCCTAACCACAAACTGGTCCATACCCCAAGGAAGTGTCATAGGTTGCATACTCTTCCTCGTGTACATAAATGACTTGCCAAAAATACTAAACGACCAACTGTGTGTGATGTTTGCTGACGACATATCGATTCTCTTCAAGTCACCCACAACTAACGTCAATGACAATCTTATAATAGACACCTACAATACAGTAAAACTCTGGCTACAAAAACACAACCTAGAAGTGAACAACAAGAAAACAAAAGTAATTCAATTTAAACCCTATCAAAAACAGCACATAAACCTAAATATGATTACACAAAGCATTAACATTGAACAAGTAGATCATTTTACCCTATTGGGACTAACCCTGGATACTCACCTAAATTGGAAGAAGCATGTAGAAATAGTTAAATTAAAAATATCTAAGTTTATATATGGACTCAGTGTACTTAAAACTAACACAAATGCAAAATGTGCCCTATCTGTATACTACGCTTACGCGTATGCCTGGCTACGGTACGGCATAATCTTGTGGGGTCACAGCACGGACGCCCACGACTTATTCATCTCTCAAAAAAAATGTCTTCGCATAATTTATAATATCCAACCACGAACAAGTTGTAAGCCCCATTTCATTAAAGAAAAAATCCTCACCCTAGCATCTATATACATCCTCGAAACTGCCGTTTTTGTAAAGAAAAATATCAACCTTTTCAATTTTAATACAAACATACGACATAAAAATAAACTAGCTCTTCCAGTACCCAGAATAGAAATGTATAAAAATAGCCCCCAGTATCGATCTATCCAAATATATAATAAGTTACCCGATGAAATAAAAAACACAATAACAACAAACATATTTAAATTTAAGTTAAAACGTATGTTAGTTGAGAAATCTTACTATTGTATAAAGGAATTTATGGAAGATACATTTTTAGAATTTAAGAAACCTAGATATTAAGTTACCTTGCAACGCCCTTACAGGGTCTATGTCTGTTAAAGTTTATACTATTATTATGTAATGTGTATACTGTAAACTACATAGTGCAATAAATAAATAAATAAATAAATAAATCTGTAGAAGTGAAAATTCTGTACATTAAAAATATCAAAAAAATTTATGGCGGGCTGTGTTACTAGACCGACACCGAACCCAAAAATGTGATTAAAAAAATTTTTGTCTGTCTGTCTGTCTGTCTGTCTGTCTGTTTGTTCAGGCATCACGCAAAAACTACCGGTTCGATTTCGATGAAACTTGGTATTAATTTTTTGTTATTAATTATTATTGGTATTAATTGGTAGAAATAAATAATGACGATTTCAGCGATTTTAAAAATCATCCCCCTAAGAGGGTGAAAAAGGGGTTGGAAGTTTGTAGGCATATGAATTGTGTCGTTTTCAAAGATAGACACATTCAATTTCATACAGGGGTTATTAGTTAGAACTAAATAAGATGTAATTCTTATATATATAGAAATACAATATAGATGTATTTATGAGGGTAGATTTTAGAAATCTACCCTCTAAGGGGGTGAAATAAGGGCTGAAATAGTTGGTATGTGAAGTTCAGTATTCTCAAAGATAGACAGATGAAAAGATAAATAGATAAGATAATGACCATCTAAGACATATCTATAATGACGACTCCCGTGGTCGAGTGGCGTTCACTCCGGTTTTTAAGGTGTCGCCAGCTCTAAGGTTCCAGGTTCGATCCCCGGACGGGTCCATGTAGAAAATCACTTTTATACATTGTCTTGAGTCTGGGTGTTTATGGTACCTTTTTTGTCTCCGATTCCATAACACAAATGCTTTTGCTACTTACTTTACTTTTATTATTATTTTAACGCCATAATATTAGATGAAAAATTTTATACATTCTCCTTACTTTGAAAATCCCAGAATATATCTACCTTTAATACTACTTACTCTTTACGCGCGAGCGAAGCCGCGGGCAACAGCTAGTTTAAAACATATAATTATATTTTTTGTTGTATTTGTTAATAACATTTAGATTTATGTTTACTTTAAATTTGCATGCTGAAAGGCATAATGTGGTGAAACCATTAACAATATGTAACATCTTTTGTAAACCCATATTACGCAATAAATTATTTGAAATAAAATATCAATCCGACTTTAGTTCAGTACGATACAACCTGGAGTGGAATGATAGCAGCACGGTTAAAGTCTGCAGAAGAAGTTAAAGCCTGCACTCACTCCAACTGCGGCAGACTCTTCAAAAAATATCGGCACTAATATCCGCAAAGATAATTTAGGTACTCGACTGTATAAATAAAGTATCGAGATATAAAAGCACGGAACTGCAAACTCAGTAAAACGCCATCTATTGTGTGTCCACATAAACTAAGAAATAAGAAGCTATGTGATTTTAAGCTCAACTTATCAGAGCGTGTAGATGTAGAGGCTGCTCTTTGTCTGGCTGTATTAGAATGTTCAAATCGATTGTAAGCTTTTGGAAGTTATAGTTTAGCATGCAAACGTAAGATGGCGTGAGTGTCGCTATGTAAAACATAATGTTGAAAGGGTAAGCAGTTGTGTAAAATGTTGTTGTCTGTGAGTTATAACTTGGTAGAAACGTGTGATATAATATCGTTAGTGTTTTAAGGATATAATAAATCAATGATAGTAATACTAGCATTAATAACGGTTGATTGTAGGTACCTACGCATTATTTCGATGGTCTATTATTATGAACTTAAATAATGTAGTAGGTAGGTACTTACATAAACTCATTATCATAAATCAGGCGATCTTTCAATATCATGAAATTATTTAAATTTCATGATATTGAAAGATAGCCTAGACCGTCTTCAACTGTCTTTTAGTTTGATTGTTCTAAATTCCGATTAATTTTATTTTTATTTACTTATTTATTAGGCAACTTGTGCCCATAGAAAATACAATACAAACTATAATATAAAAATACTTATAAAATAATATATTTAAAAATAATATGGCAATAGATACAATACTATACAATTACATAACAAACTAAAACTACTGATTCTGATTAATAAAGTTAGCTTTGTGAAATAGGTATATATTTGTGCACTGGAAAAGGCAGAATATTGTGGATACCAATCGTTTGTTACATCTTTACTGTACCAAATTCTTTCAAAAATTATTATATATCTAACTATTTCTATTACTACTTAAATTCTAACTAGAAATTAGATATCTACCTACTTAAGCTTTAGATCATCTATACTCCATTTATTATAGCATTAGAAAAAAGAGGCTCGCAGAAGCAGGAACTGAAAACATTTTATTTCAAAGAAATTGTTTTAAGTACCTACTTAAATAAACGAAATAAGACTTTTTTAAAAAAATTACGCTTTATTTATAACAATATCTTCATCACACATTACAAACTTACACCAAGACAATGAATGAGACAACCAATCATGTCATGATGACTTAGATTTAATTAAGATTAAAATAAAAGTAATGTTTAGAACAATATTTTAATTAAAATAACAACTTACAACACACTATAGTGAAACTTCTTCGTCTTCATCATAGGATTTAGTCATAATAAAATAATAAATATATATATATAAATAAACAAATAATGGTAGGATAATAGTAAAACGAAAAACGTTCCAGTATTGTTCATCACTGCTTCTTTTAGCTTTTTAGCATTGACACTGTCATTTTAGATTGGAATGAAATATTATAAATAAATGAAAGCCACATAATTTGTTATGAAAAATGGTTATCATGATTACAAATAAGTATGACAGCTGGTATGTAAATAGATTTTAATTTATAGGCGTCAATCGTAACTGTAACAAGTTTATTGTAATTTTGCAACAAAGTGTGCATTATAAATAACCTTTTTTAACTTCTGTCTAATGCTATTTTAAATGGAGTATAGTTCACGCGAACATGACACAACACACGTAAAAATCTACTCAAGGACATCATAATATTCATACGTACAAAAATACTACATGTTTAAAATAAAAACGAGAATTCCTCCTAGTTGTCGTTTTGCATATTTCAAGGTCAAAAATTGAAATAACAATATATTTTGTTTATCGGTATAATAAAGTATGAACATGATATTACGCAGACGCACCTTGCTCAGCTATGTGTGATCTTTTAATGCAGAGATTATGAACCTTTTTTGGATTTATAAAAGTACGATTTTAATTTAAAACATAGCTCAATGTTACGTGTTCACTTGCTTAATTTATTTATTTAACTTTAAATGTACAAAAAGTTAAGTGATAGACTGAATGTTACAGGTATTCCGTATCAGTCAACCATAGCATGGTGCAGAGAGAGATAACATGAAATACGAGTACGACAATAATTTATTTATTTCATACTTTACTAAAAGTTTACACTTAATCATAATGAATTAAATAATTTATTTTAATAAAACAAAAACCAAAAAACATGTTGTTATCAAAATATTTACTTTTTCAATAAATCATTTCGTCATTTTGTCTCAAAGTTGTCAGGCAACAGCAACAAAGGTTGAGCACACCGGTCGCATCTCTGGCCAGTCACTTAAAGTGGGTTAGTTCAAGTCCGGTTATGTAACTATGAAGTATAATCATAGGTCAGTGGTAATATAACTAATTACATATCAATAGATCTTAAACGATGCTCCTCAAAGCTTACCTATCTATACAGGATTAATTTAAAAGGAGTGCGCGGAGATCTTTTCATACAAACATAAGTCACGTGACCTGTCACTTTGTATGAAAAGTTCATTTTCCATTTTAAGATTTTGACTTATTTTCCTTTGGGAAAGTTGTTTAGTTTTATGCACCTGATTACATAATAATCCTGTTTGCGTATAAAATTTCTTGTCTAAATTATTAAAAGAAAGTCGGGTACAACACTTATATTTCTAGAACGGGTAGATCGATTTTCAGGATCCTTGATTTATTGGTTTTATCTTAGTCCCAAATACCAGAATAAAAATGAAAAACAATGGAAAATATTTTTACGGGAACAGGGAAATCTGGCGCGTGTGAAACCGCAGGATAAATGAAAGCTGACGTTTACGACTTATTAATAATAAAAAAAACAGCATATTTCTTCTGCCTTTCGGTATATTAGATTTATTTTATGTTTACTTAGAATTATGTCTCATACGGACTATTTTTCCCAAGCTATGTTGCGGTCGGCTTCGAGTATTACCGGATTCAATTAAAAACATATTTTACACGGAGCGACTGCCTATCTGACTTCGACAACCCATTTCACAGGGTAATTCATTATTCTTTACTAAGACTAGTGGTCAGAGTTGTAATGACTAAATTAATTATGCATTTCCCCTGAATAATATTATTATAATTGATTAAACCTAATAAAAATACAAAAAATAAATGATCCAGTTCGAAATGAATAAAAAAATCTACATTATTATTCAAAATTACATTGCGTACTAACACCACATGTCCTTTAACATTTGATTGACTATCCTCAAACCAAGCCTGTATTCAGTCATAAATATTAATTACTAGCTGCCCGGACAGACTTCGTTCTTTCAAAAGTTAAAAGTAAAAAATAATTAATAAATGTCACGTTTTTCGAGGCAAACCTTCCGTGGACCTTAGGGAACATAAAAAATATTAATTAGCTGAATTGGTCCAGACATTCATGAGTTATGCGCTTATCAAAATTCATTTTTGTTTGTATACAAGAATAATTCTTCTGCTCTCAATAAAAACGTATATCTACTACCTGTCCTCCGCTACGATAGCAATAATTCTCTTCATTAAATGTAACGGATAACCATTTACACACTTCATGTTTTTGAGATGTCAAATATAATTAAAAAAAAGATAAGTTCAATGCATGTCTAATATAACCCACTTATCTATTTCAATTTTACGACTCTACAAAAACGATATGCGATTTATCACGTCGATTAAGACATTATAAATCTAAATCCAGGAAGCATTTATCTGCCAATTGGATTGTAAAATGCAAATTCCAAAAGAAACAAGCGTGGGATGTCCATACATGCATCTGACGTTAAATCTGATGAATGTATTCCAAAACTACATTGTTATACCGTGTTGTAACTTTGTAGCCAGCCGCCTATTATTCTTCCAATGTTCCGAGATACTACTTGCCAAAGATTAGTTCAAAGAAGGAGTACATATTTTTGGGTGTATTGTGCCTTTAGTTATGTTGTTTCTGTGAGGCATTGATTTGCCGGCTATCGCTGAAAGCCAACGCTGGGGTCTCGAATCTCTGCCCGTTTCGCACAATTGTGACACATTTCCTCTAACATTTTTAGAATTTGTTGTGATTGTTACCACTGTCTTCTTTTTATATTAAAAAATAAATAAATACTTTTTTTATATTGTAAAATCGACAAAAGTCGAAATATTGTGGTGAGAAGTTCCTGAGTAACGGAGATACAAATTCTATGATATGATCAAATAAAAATAAAATTTACTTATTAAATTTGATAGTTAATATTGTTTTATAAACAGTAATTTGTTATGGCACTCTATTCTCAATTAGTTCTTAGAAATTAAATCTTAATTTTTATAGAAATATCTATTATTATACCTACTACAATAATTATAATGGATGTAAATTATCATATATGTTAAAAAAAACTTAGGTATTTTGATACAATGCAATCTTGCTTTGTAATAACTATCTCAAATGAAGTTAAACTTGTGACATTTCCAAAGCCGTATGAAATCACAAAGTTTCAAATAACCCAAATTTGACAAGACAGTAATTAGGTACCCTAAAGTAAAGGTCATAGTAGTCGCAGTATGGACAACACAGTTCAAAAACTATATTCCACAAGCGTCATCTTAAAAGGTTCATGATCTAACAAAGTGCGTGAGACAGAAACAAGCCATTAACATTTACGACAGCCCTGTTTTCATAATAACCTCCTAATGACAGGACAGACAACACAACGACAATCTTGATTAGATTAATCGAGATCCGAATTGATTGATTGGACGAAAATAGGCGCCATTTTGTGATGACGACACTGTGATTGGAGCATTACTTAACACTCAATTATTGGTTATAAAAAGCCGATACTGAGATTAGATATGAATTTGGAATTTTGATCGGTGGAGAAATAGAGGATGGGTAACTAATGAGAGGTGGAAGTTGCTTTTTGTCGAGGATAGCAATCTTTGCACAGAATGACATTAGTGTTAATATTTTAAATAAGTCTTGTGCCATTTTATGTGTTTGTATTTTTTATTCATATATTTACACTTAAAAACTAGTTCGTTGTTCCCGTCTTTTTTAGATGGAAATCGACATGTAATGGTAAATTATTTATTTCCAAATACATCTAGATTTGATTTATTCCGTTCTAATACCAATAACTAATACCACTGGTATTTGTTTCAACCATATTTATTTTCTATTCCGAACGGATACCAATCTTTAAATAATTAAATTTAATGTGCGAACGAATACCAACAACTTGAATTTGGTACAGTCAGCTCAGTCAAACCTAATCAAATTATTGTTATAATAATATATAATTCTAAAACTTTCCAAATTCACGACATTCCAATATTTTTACAAACACAAAGATAGTTTATGTCACAGAACAGAGAAAAACAGGTTTATGTGAATCATCTTGCAATTTTTTTTTATTGCGCGAAATTTCTGAGATATTTTGTAATTTCAGATTGTAAGTAAATTGTTCTTGTTTTGTTTTTTTTTTGCAACAAAGATATTATGCACATGCACTAGGAGGAACTAAAATTATAATAATGTTGATTATTAGACATATTTTATTATTGAGCTAGACGTTTGTTAATATATTTTTACAAACGTCTAAAATTTAATATTATTTTTTGGATTAAGATACTCTTTTTTTTTTAATTAAAAGTCTTACAATTTCATACAAAGCATTTTCACTGACTGTACCTTATATCCTTAAACTTGTTTTGGTATTAGTTTAAACAATGGTACCCGTTCGGAATAGAAAATAAATATGAATTCTAACAAATACCAGTGGTATTAGTTGTTGGTATTAGAACGGAATAAATCCTAGATTTGGAGTTTGAGTAGGTACTAAGAATAAAATATACTTGAAAATGTTAAGTTAAAGAATACTTTTCTGCACAGCTTGTCACATCTACATTTTTAAATTCTTATTCTTTGTCAGGGTGAAGGCCGTCTATTCATTTCGTGAGGTCACCTGCATCATGTCTGCCGATACTATCTCAGCAACTAGGGAAATGTTATGATCAGAAAACAATTGAGATGTGATGACATTGTGGCTCCATGTATCGTGTACCAAACTTAGATCGCAATTATGATATCATTCAGTTTTAAGACATAGAGCTGCTGCAGTATGCAAATTGTAGGTTATGAGAATTACTATGGAGTATAACTCCTTACACTTAGAATAAACTTAACTTTGAGAAGTTCTTAAAAGTCTATCAGCCGGATTATGAATTTAGAATTTAAACTTGAGAACATCTCAAACTCTGACCAACTAATCGGGACATGCTCAACCTATTACGTGAATAAAGTACCGTTTGAGATGCAGTCAAGTTGGAATTTTCAATTCAGAAACCAGATTTATTTCGCCTTCAAGTACCAGAGAAAGACTTAATGCCCACTTAAAATAGAGTTTTTTTTTTTTTACTTTAAGTAAAGATTACGTTTCACTTTTTATTTTTATCATTAAGTGACCTTCCTGATCTTCATAAGTTCAAATCATTAGTGTGTACCTGTCTTGTCATAGTATATTATCTAAGTAGATTAATTACCTAGTTCTTGTTTTCAGTTACACCTTCATCTAGTGACCTAATTCTTTCAAGACCATTTCAAGTTACAATACAGTGCAATAATAGCTTTTATTGATATAACTAGCTGACCCGGCGAACTTCGTACCGCCTAACAGTCAATGAATGTCGTGTTACCTTTTAGCTGAACTAATTTAGGCTTTGATGAACGTAATACAATGATACAAAATAAAAATACAGATACTTAGATATCAAAAAGTATTTTATTATGATAAATAATACATACAGAAAGAGAAGTAAAAAAAAATTAAGTACTTAACACGTGTCAGCAAAAAATGACTGAATTGCTTAGAGAAATCATCAGCAGATAGATCGTTCAACAATGCAACTATGCAACTCTCATAAATTTACTGCAGTACGGCTTCGCTGGGAAGATGCATTAGGAAGTGGCATTGTTACTAATACTAATACTGAAACAAATATAACAGCACAGACTAAGGAGACAGTAGCTGAACTTTCGTGACATAGACATTGATTGACAATAGTTTAGATCATAGTCTACTACTTTGGATACTGCCCTTTTTATTCAAATCTGCTTAATACACCTTTCAACCTTTTTAATTGATTAAAAAAAATACAGACAAAAGTTTATTCACCCTTAGAATAATTACACAAAATATATTTCTGAACGCATGCATAAATGTCAATCACAGTATTTGACAGGATGACAGAAGGAAAACAAATATTTGACAGACCAGGTACGAACATAATTAAATGGAAAATGATTCATTTTCATAAATATGTATTCATCAAGTTTTTATTGTTTTTAAAATGTATTCTGCTATTCAGGGCGGAGACAAATCCAACGAAACAAAAACCATGAAAATCGGTCCACCCGTTCTCGAGTTATAAGTGTTGTAACAAACCCGACTTTGTTTTATATATATAATAGATATAGATTACTAGCTGTACCCGCGACGTTGTTCGCGTTGAAAAGTGTATTTATTGCCGTCAATAACTGAAAGTGAAATAACTAAAGTGGCAGTGGTGCCCTAGCGGTTAAATGACCGGATTTGTATGAACAGGGGTTCAAACCCGGGCAAGTACCAATGTGACCTTTTCAAAGTTACGTGTACTTTCTAAATTATTGTAAGACACTATTGACAAACGGTGAAAGAAAACCAAAAAATTAAGATCTGAAATAATTGCCAGCCCGCATTGAGTTAGCATGGTGATCAATACTCGTTTCGTTTTTATATGGGTGGAGGCCTATGCCCATATAAATGCAATACATGTTATAGGCGGGTATAGCTGAGAAGTGTCTCGACACAATAACAGAGTAGCGTCGCAACGCCATTGCAGAAAGGCGCCGCGACGCCACATTACAATGGAATCGCGACACCAAAGCTAATGGGCGTCGTTACTCTATAGCTGAGTGGTCACGACGCTTTAGTTGTATGGCGTCGCAACGCCATAGTTGATAGGCGTCGCGACGCCATAGATGGGAGGCGTCGTGTAGCCATATTAGAGTGGCGTTACAACACCATAGCTGGGAGGCGTTCAAATCGCTACAATTGCGCGGCGTCGCAACGCTACAATTGAGTGGCAACTACGCTATAGCTAAAAGGCGTCATAGCACCATAGAAGAGCCGCGTCGCTACGCTATAGCTGAAGCGTCGTGACGCTATAGTTGAGCGGTATTACATTGCGACTATTTGCGACTTAGTAGCGACGTGGCGCACGGCTACTGGAGTCGACTGTTATTCTTAAATTCGCCCTCTACCCCTTCGTCTATCTCCGAAAATAATTGTGGACCAATTCAATAGTTTTTATAGAGTAGGTAAGTCTTCGAGGTGGTTTCATATGTATACATTTCAATCAATCAATTTAGTAGTTTTGTTGTTAAATCAAAACAACTGGAAAATGTAACCAAAAATGACATATCGGTTAACGAAAAGGATCATGATCCATGAAAGACGACGAAGACGCATGATCTGCAAGCGATGGGGGATGAATCATGCAACCGGGACGGGGGCCAACTGACTGTCTTGTCAAAATGCAAACTCATAATACGGCTTAGGTGTGTTGTAACACCCCCAGCACAAATCTGCCTCTTAACTCTGAGGATAGGCTTCGATCTTGTTTTAGATTGATTATCAGCAGAGAGACAGCATGCAGGTTTTCCGGTGTCCACTCTAGTGCACTGTTTAAAATTCCCTAATTGTCCTCAGACTGAAAGAAAGAAAATGCATAATTTACTTGCGCCACTTGCGACGCAAAAAATACAAAAGAAAAACTAACTTCTACAATAATTTCCAAAATGTTAGAGGTAATAATTATGCGTCTCATCCGTGCGGAACATCTGCTTGTTGATTTGGTGGTTGAGACTGTGACCAGCAAGAGTATCGTTGACGTTGGAATCCAGTGTCGGGTCAAAAATTAAGTATTGGTTTGAGACAGGCAGGCTAAAACTAATACTTGTTATTTCAATGTCCAATGCCTCCGATAGTATGTAAAACTGTGGGTTCCGACCGTCAAAAATGATCTTTAGTCATTGCTATTGCTTTACCCGTGCTTCCGAAATATACCGAATTACCCAGTAAAATGGATTGTGTAGGTCAGACAGAAATATGAACATACGAAATCGACGGAGCTTGGTATACATTTAATTTTGAAGGTACCATTGAATGCTAAAGCAGAATAAAAACAGAAATCTGGTCCATTAATTGACAGAAGAAGCTGTGAATTTTAGTAAATCGTCTCTAATAATTTCGTAAAGAAAGTAAAAACAATTGCCCTAAGCAAAAGTTGGCGCCGGCGCTGTAAACCGTATATTTATTGGTCCCATAGTTTTTCAGCTTGCCATCGGACACTTGTCACAAACAGCAAAAGAAAGATATGGGTAAAAGAAAGGTGAATTTAATTTAATTTTATTATTTTTATGCAAGAAATATTACAGATTAACAGAAGAAAACGTGAGAAAAATAATATCAATAACGACCAATAGGTACTACGTTGAACCTCATTTTTTTTTTAGGGACAAAAATGATATTTGATTGAAAAGACAACAGCGAAAAGTTTTAAAAAATATGATTTTTAACTAAAAGACACAAAAAGGGTTAGCTCGACTGAGATTCGAACTTGGAGTATCAAAATATTTGAACTTGTAAAAGAAACTGGATTACAAAAGAAAAAAAGGGCGCCGTCACACCTGGATTTGAACTTGCAGCAAGAACATTCATTTCCAATCGTTCAACCACCGAGTTGTTTTTACTACAGCTAATTGTCCTAAAAAGTGACTCATACTTCAATCAGATCTGGTCGTTATAGTAACGCAGTTTTTGCCATGGTTACTTGGTTGTTTACATTTTGACAGCGGGCAAATGAATGTTGCAAACAATTATCAATTTTCCCTCGGGAACTACTTAAGGAATCGGGATAAAAGGTAGCCTATGTTTTTTTCCATGTCAAAGGCTACATGCATACCAAATTTCAACCAAATCGGTCCAGTCGTTTTTGCGTGAAAGAGTAACAAACATCCACACATCCATTCTCACAAACTTTCACATTTATAATATTAAGTAGGATTTCAAGATGCACACTCCAAGGTTCGAAAACAAAAAACAATACGAAAGCTGTCATTAAATCACGTTCAAATTCTGACGCAATTCGTACATACCTACCTTGATGAAATTCTTGCAGGTACTCTAGTTATTTCTCATGAATATTAAAATGTTTTTGCAGTTGTTTATGAAATATGAGTAAGTCTGACTTTTTCTGGGTGAAGATAAATCCGTCAATTTAATTGTCTTGCTTAAATATTTTAAGGTTAGCTTTTAGTTCTAGATATTTCTGTAGCACTTAAAATGTTGTAAACTATTACAGTGTATTGTCCGTTTTTTATGTAGGTCCGCTAAACAGATCTGAATCTGCGTATCACTAAAATATTATTTTAATTTTTTTTTTTAAACTTAGCTCATTATCAGTATTCTTCAATGTATTATGTACCAATTGATCTTTTATTACTGATTGAAAACATTAGTTCCGTATGGAAGACATATTAAGACTCGATGACCTTTAGCAGCATCGTATATAATTACAAAATAATTGCGTTTGTAGTTAATTTAATTAAGTATTAGAAGGATAGGTGCCGCGGGCTTATCGCAATGTTGAGTGTATAGTAATTGGTGTTGGTGATAGGCGGAGCGGAAAGCGAGGAGCGATTTTGGTACTTACTAGACTTGAAATATTATGACACAATCGTACGTATTTTGTGACAGTCGTTAACCCAAGATGTAAGTGTCAGATTCCATCGGATTCCAGTCTAAATAGGGATTATATAAACATCTCAGGAGCTAGCTTTGAAAATAAAGAGGCGAAACACAGGGCTATAGAAGAAATAATAATATATGTAGATTTGCTTTTCAGATTACCTACACTTTCTTTTGTTTTTTAGGCTATTAAACGTGATTCTTGGTTTGACGGGGTTACGAATAAGTACAGTATACAAATTGTATTTTAGTAATAAGCACCTTAACGGTGGCACACCACAACACACAGTAAGGAGGACCCGCTGTTCTGTTGCACAGTCGATAGACTGAGTCGACTGATTGATTGACATAAATTGTTAAATAAATTATACCTTCTTTCCGCTCCGGTTAACACCGTATCCACTTTCTAACATCTGGATCACAATTTACCGATCTTCTAAATGTCACGCAAAGATTCCTTGATGACTGCTGCTAAAATGTGTCATACAATTGAAAATGTCACGTAAATCATATTTTATTAAAATATGAATGTACTCCAATCATTTTGTCATGTCGAGAATGTTAATAAACGATAATTGTATTAATTTGTGTCCGACTAATACAATGTGATATGAAAATATGACATTATATTGTATACAGTAATAATTATAATTGCTTTGATCATAATTAATGTCTCCACCTGATTAATAAGTGTTAGGTTAATTGGTATTAGAAATGTATGAGAATATTGGTACTTATAACTCGTGTGCGCAAAGCTTGAAGTAATTATAATAGGTAAATAAGCCATTTAAATTAAGTCTCTCTTCGTTATTTTAGTAAATTATTGTGCCTGATAAATGAAAAATGTTGACACTTATTCAAAATCAAAATTGTTTACTCAGTGTTTCTCAGAAAGGAAGTTTACTTTTGTTTTTTTTTAAAGCTTACTAGCAATGTGGGTTTCACATAACTAGGTATTAATCTCGTTAACCCCTCGTGCTAAACTAAGATGCTTGTGTTACGAGTGGGTTCACGTCGGTAGTGTAATGGGTGGGATTCGAACCCGGAACCATAATATCGCAAGTCCGACGCCCTAGCCATTAGGCTACCGCCGCTTCGAACTTTTGAAGCAGCTTGAAAATTAAAAAAAAACTGCTGACTGTGTATGGATCAGAAATATGTCTGTTCAGACGTTTCTCTCAGAATTTCATGACTCTTATGCCGTCTGAGGAAATGTGTTTGCATCAGCCTAAATACCGTCCCTTTTATACTCTACCTGTTCAAAGAAGATAGGCGTATAGAATATAAGGCATATGCTACTACTACTACAAACATTCAATAAATTTTTTTGGTTCAATTTTTTGTAACCTCTTGCATGGTTTCGGCTTTATTATTGTTTTATTGTAATACATTTTGATCACTCTCAAATACGGATGCCCATTTAACAGTTTGAAGTTCATTTGTAATAGTAAACTAAAAAGCATCTATAATTCTTGGAATAAGGTTGAAAATAGTGTAACAATTTTTAAATGTCAAGGAATCTTGCATGGTACAGTTGTCTGATGTGATCTGATGTTTGAACTTTATTGTTTTTTTTAATGGTATTATGAATATGTTAGAGTTTTTGACAGTTGTTCCTTTAAATCATGAGATTAACGGAGCAGATTGTTTTGATGTACCTGGGTTTTGTTGATGTCGTATTTTTTAAGTTATTAAATAAGTTGGTTTGATATGACGACGGTTATAAAAAGATTAACTGTTTCAGACGTAGAATTTGTATTTTGAACAACTTTAAGCATTGTAATATAAGCCGACGAATCTTCGCGAGTCTAAAAAGAGCTACAAGGCAGTTTGCGTGAGACGCAAGTACACATAAAAGGATAACTGGGATAGGGCTCCCGAGGTATAGGCGGGATAACCGGTATAGAGTTCCTGAGGGTGAACCTGGATAGAGTTATCGAGGGATAGCCGGGATAGGGTTCCCAAAGGATAGCTGGATAACCGAAATAGAGATCCCGAGGGATAACCGGGATAGAGTTCCTGTGGGATAACCGGGATAATCAGGATACCTGAGCCGGATTCCTGAGGGGTAGCTGGGATAGAGTTCCCGAGAAATAAACGGGGTAGAGTTCTCGAGGGATAACCGGGATAGGGTTCCCGAGGGTAAGCCGGGATAACTGGGATAGTTCACTCGTTGATCTTTTGGCGTGCTATTATCTAAATTATTAACTAATACTACAAAGCAGATGTCTTAGGAATCTTCTTCCTTGTATTTGTTATACCAACCCATACAGAAAAACCTCAGATAGTCTTGAACAAAAGACACAGCCGAAACTATCTTCAATTATATTTTTTGAAACGAACGTATTATTTCGTAAATTCACTTATCTGCATGCAAAAAATATTTTTGCTTTGCGCGACTTTTTTAAATGACTGAATTTGTACTAACTCAACTAGCTGCAGTTGGTATCTGATGCAACAAACCAAACAGCTTAACATACGAAAGCTCAGAATCTAATCACATTCATACCTTCACTTCCCATAACAATATCTTAGTCTAAATTAGAAATTATATCCAGTTTCAAATATTCATCCGTATAAACACTATGCGGCTTGACATTTGGGTGCAAAATATGGTCAATTCCATCTGTCACGGATATCAAACTCATGATCGTCACATTACTCTGTGAATGCTTGGTCGATTTACTTACAAATTAGATTATAGGTGTCGTAATTTTGTTGCGTCCTGCTTGCTTTACTATTTTGAAACTAAATTTTAGGCCTACCTTTAAGATTTTATGTCATTGCTGGTGAACAAATTTTAAATACACCTGTTTTAGGAATTTTCGGTAATATTTTTCATCCGATGTTTCCTTGGGGTTGAATAAAACTACTTTTTAAAAGATTCTGTCGCGGTTTTTTTTAGTTCCCAACGTTTCAACACCTTTGCTGGTTTGACACGTCGGAGTTATTACTCCGAAAACTTGTGAAAAAGTGGTCAAGAAATCAGGTACAAGCTTAAAGTTTGATGATATTACAATTTTTAAGTGAGTTGTGCTAATATGAAGATGTGAAGTATTTCAAAAACTGAGAGGCATGAGTAGTACTGATAATAATATTTGAGAAAGATTGAAACTTTTGCGTAGAGCTTATGCAACGAATACTATTGCTTCCTTTATTGATAAACAAACAGTTAATCGTAAGATGTAAAGTCAGTAGCAAAGATAAGAAAGCCATGACTTGATTGCTTAATACGAAGGCGCCAGACATATTAATATCATTAATAACTTGTCTCAGTTTCTATAAGGAGGATTTATGTGAGTCCATAGTATTGTGGTTTCCATGCTTCTGAACATCCAGTGTAACAATTTGTCAAACATAATTATGTGATTACTAATGAGCACGATCTATTATATGCTTTCAAAGTAGCTATGGAAAGATTAAATCGATGTAATAATGAAGGTTTCGAAGTTGAAAATCCTACTGATTTCATTTTAACTGAAGCTGATAACGAAGAAACTGCAAAACAAATGCATGAGCCATCGAATGCGATTGAAAAGGGCCTCTCAAAACAGGGCCAGTAAAAATGGAAAGATGGATGCTTTCAAGGACCGTTAGTTTATTTTTTGTGATACGTGATTAGTATTTAATGAAAATGAAATTGTTACTGCTTAATTTGATGTACCTAAATATAATAATCGAAGTACTAGTAACGCTATCGTACTCATGTAAGAAAAATACCTCAATTCTAACACGAATAATAATTCTACAGTGGATACATTTAATCGAGCAGGTTGTACTATCTTGATCTCACGAGATACTACGATAAATTATTTCAAACATCGTTTCCTATGCATCTCCATATATAACAGCCATTAACTCTTTAGTAATTCGCATTAATATGGAACATTTGAACGAATTCTAAGCATTTGATTTCATGGTGAATTATTCATTAATTTATGACGTATAAAGGCATAAATGAAGTTGATCGTTATGATGATATTAATCATCATTGGCCTTTACTAGTAGATTTGAAATGAAGGATGTGCCAAGGGATCTTTGGTTTTGAAGTTAACATAATGATGGTGTGGATAGACAGATAAAATTGACATTCCAGGACCATTTTCAACAAATACTACTTATTTATAACTTATTCTTCTTGTATTTGGTTGTATATAGATCTTATCCTAACCCGTATCGTCCTGATGCAAGGCAAAGGCCTTCCTTCCTCTATTCCACGCGATTCTGTTCTGTGCTAGGATGTGCCAGACCTTTAAGTAGGAGTCTATTGACTATCTCCTCTTATTCTCATCTTTTTCGCCTTTTTCTATGACGTATCTATGAATACCCGACATTTAAAATTAATAGAAAAAAAATGACAAAACGTTATGGCGCTTTTTATCTACTTCAACGGACTTTTGGCGAAACCTTAAGGGCTTTAAAAAAATAACTACTTTACTAAGGGCACCTTGACTAAGTGCGTTGCTAACAATCTTATTGAGGCTGGATAGAAATGGCTGGATCTACTTTCTTATTTTATGGACTTATTTTTATTGCTAGTTGACTCGAGCCTGCTTGATCTAGGGACGGTCACATTATGGCGTTGCAATATCTCTTATGGCAACACTTACGACACTAAGACTTATCATAGCATTAACTGTACTCGCAGTATCATTAAATTCCGGCGTCAAAAGTATGGTTTCCTGTACGGTAACTGAAGATTTGACTTGCAGTTGACATTTTAGAAGACTTGCTGACGAATGGTTTGTATCATAAAATTATAAAGTATGTTGATGTGTCGATCTCCGTGGTCGAGTGGTGTACACATCGGTTTTCAAGGTGTCGCTAGCTCTGTGTTTCCGGGTTCGATCCCCGGACGGGTCAATGTAGTAAAAACACTTTTCTACATTGTCTCGGGGTCTGGGTGTTTGTAGTACCTTCGTTGTCTCTGATTCTATAACACAAGTGC
The DNA here is from genome assembly GCA_950381575.1 of Plusia festucae. Classification (NCBI taxonomy): domain Eukaryota; kingdom Metazoa; phylum Arthropoda; class Insecta; order Lepidoptera; family Noctuidae; genus Plusia; species Plusia festucae. The sequence goes on from OX494447.1 coordinate 11,738,406, forward strand.
TTTAGCTAGTAGATGTTGTCCACTTTTATTATTATTACTTATTTAATATGTTGAAGATATATTATGTTTATTTATAATAGTTCTTCAACCTTCCTATTGCAAGTAAAGTAGTTTTTTTTCGATATCTACTTATCAAGCTAGATGTTAAACATTCATAAGTACTTTTTAACAACAATCAAATTTAAGTTAGATTATTTTTTTAAATCTTTGGTATTAAGTAAACAATGAATTGTGTAAATTAAATGACGAACATAAAATATGAGAAATTATTTATAAACATCCTATAAACTAAAAAGACAAAAGTATTATTAACATAATCAATTAATTACCAAACCGTTTATGTTACAACTTACAAATAAAGGTGCTTCTAAAGTTCTGCTAAGGTCATGATATAATGGAGCCAATTTATCAAAACAATAAGCATGTAGGAAGATTCATGTATGGACGCAAATTAAGATCTAAACACCTGTTCAGAAAACTAATAGTGGCTGTCAAAGTATTGGGAATAGAAAATTATTAATCATGTCCATGTTTGTATGCATCTATTCTTCACATTATTAAAATATGATTTGAATAGATATGGAACTAAATATACATGACCAAGATATGCAAGGATAGGGATGGGATTTAAAGGATGTCAATGTTGTGTCTGCTAGATTAAGGTTCATATTCTGTTCTCAATAGAATTTATTTTCGGATACAGTATGTTGAGACTAATCTATTTTTATATTACTGCTAACTACACGGAAATTAGTATTTGATTTAAATGTTCAAGATACCTTTTTTTTTCTAAATATTTTAATGTCATATCTGAGGTCCAATCAGATTGTTTGAAACCTTGATTATAAAGATATATTTCTTCTCCATAAATATACAATATCTATGAAGCCGAAGCGGCGGTAGCCTAATGGCTAGGGCGTCGGACTTGCGATCATGTTGTTGCGGATTCGAATCCCACCAATTACACTACCGATGTGAACTCACTCGTAACACAAACATCTTAGCTGGACGAGCTTAGCACGAGGTGTTAACGAGTTTACTAATAATGAGCGACCCACATTGCTAGAAATTTTAAAAATAATATACAAAAAGAACTGAAGTATAGTCATCGTCTGAATACTCAAAGTTACTATTAGCGATACCCCCTTTACCTCCTCCTCTAAGGATGTAAAAATCATTCTCCAAATGTTTCGATAATCATCCTGTTACTAGTTGCATTGGAAATAATACATTTACCACTCGAAAATCAATGCCATTGTACATAGGTACATCTAGAGCTCAATCACACATTTAAAATAATATAGGACGCTTGAACTACTTTCAATGTTAAAACTTTAAGAACATCTGCCAATTATCTGTATTTGGTAAACTCAAGAACACGTGTATCTTCGAAACCTACATATCGTAAGCTACTGTGACCTTAATATAACCAAATCAATTATGTAACTATTTTAGGAGGTATTTAATAACGCATTTACTTTAAATTACCTTATTGTTCCTTCTAAGTACATATTATGTTGTGTTATTTTTCTATATACGTGAAGCAAAAACTTTGAACCCCATTTTAGGAAAATTGCGGGGACGGAGGAGTATGGAATTGTACACACTACACACTAATAGTTTTGTAATAGTTTTTTGAAATTATACATAAACAAAGGAACTTGAAATGTAAATGAATTATGGTCGATTTACGACAATTATTGGGCCTCTAGAATAGTTTGAAATGGTGAAAAGATAAAGATTTTGTACAGTGGTCATTCATTTACCTACGTATTACAGCTTCGTTCGTTGGATCGCATTGAAAGAAAGAACATTTAATTCGGACACAGCACACAGACACAATTACAATAAATAAACAACATAAACACAAAAACAACATAACTAAATTAAAAAACAAACATAGCGTTCTCGCTTAGTTCCCAGGAAAGAGAAAGATTGGGCTAATCCTCTACCGTCCCCTAGGTGGTACCTGCGGGAGACACCTGCCTCGAGAGCTCCAAAAAAAAATGCAAATAAAAGTTGTTATTTCGTTAAAAAAAAATTAGGACTTAGAGATCAAAATAACCTTATAAAGAAGGATGAGCACGATCATTTGTTCTGTGTCTAAGTGTAATTTATCTATAACTAGTTGTTCCCCATGACTCCTCCCGCGGTACCAAATTGCTTGCGGTGTAGCTTATGTTACACAGGGTGAATGTAGCTTTCTAATGGAGAAAGATTTTTTGAAATCGGCACTGTAGTTTTTGACTTTATTCATTTCAAACATACACACACACAAAAATACAAATCTTTCCTCTTTATAATATTAATACAGAAATACAATGACATCCACTTCTATTTCCTCCTGTTTTTTTTCTATACTTTTATCTAAAGGTTTTTTTCCTTCATTAGTCAACTGTTGACTGATTAATCTGATCATACAAACGATCTCATTAATATAGATTGTAAATAATGTGACCGGTAAATCTTTTTGCATCTACATACATGTACTAACGGGCTGCGTTAGTAATTAAGTTTTAATTGGTGTTTTGATTGAATTAAAAGTTCATTATAAAGCTTGTTAGATGACTCAGGAAGTACGTGGATTGGATGTTTACTTACTCATTTATTTTTAAATGTATTAGTTTAAACATGCATCCCGAGCAAAAGTAGATGACTAGGAATCAACTGGTGATGAAAAATAATATGTATATGAAGTTATTTAAGGTACACATTTAAGGTACACAATATTATTGGCAACTAGCTTTTGCTTGCGGCTCGGCCCGCGTGGGTGTCAGTTATCACAGTTAAGTTATACCCTTTATAGCCTTCCTCAATAAGTGGGCTATCTAACAGTGAGAGTTTTTCAAATCAGAGATTAGGGCGTTTAACCAAATAAACTATTCAGATTTATAATATAAAGTACGTACTGTCAATTATATTTTATTGTGCAGCCTCTCAATATCTCAACACATATTGATACACGTTTCAGAAAATTGTACTTTATGATGACAATGACAAGATCGTATTTTTATTGCGTAATGAAGATTTTTGACAATCTTGCATTGACAATATTGTGTATTACATGTGCTTTTCCGCACACTCTCATAGGGTTAAGTATTAAAAGCACTTTGCTGAGATATTCTGACGTTGAAACTTAAATCTAACTTCAAACATTTATGATTACGAATTAGACCTTAAAGATTTCAAGACAGGAAATTCTAAAGTAAATAAAAAACTTTAGCACTCCAAATTAAAATGCGAAGTCACGACACACATAAGTGTTGCGAATACGCACGCTGACGCGTAAAAAATAGTTTTTAAATATCATTTTACTGTTACAATAGTTTCGTAATCGTCACGGTTAGGTTACTGCGGACCAGATAGAAAGCATAACATTGTTTTATATAAAGTAATTATAGTAAGTGTAGATCTTATAAAATTACTAGCTGCGCCTGCGTCACAACGAGAAACGTTTATTTTATTCATTTTAGAGCAGTTTTTTCCATCGTCTGATGAATAAAATTGACGATTAACAGTATTTGTATGAAACAACCGTCAAACTTTCAAAATTATTCCTCGATTAAAGTTATCTGACTATGGAAACATCAGCTCTTATGGCCCAATTCTGCAACCTCAATCAATTTGAAGCCACCGTTAAGTGAAGCTGTTTCTGTTACTTCAAGGTAAAAAATAGCAATGACAACAATAAGAACATCTTAAAGTTAATCAGGGTTTCATTATGCACGAGTAAAAGCATTAAAATAAAACTCGTTTTTTTTTTAAATATTTTTTTCTCATAAGTAATATTTACGAATGTATTATTTTTGTCTAAATGGTATGCAGATTTGCAATGTACCTAATTATAGTTGCCGGCAAGTAACTTGGCAATGTTTTGGAGTAGTGAGAGCGTATTTTCATATTCTATGTGCAATGAAAGCACAGCTTCTGTATCACTGCTTGTAATCTTTAAAAAAAAAACATTTTTTTTAACATTTATATATTAAGTACATTAGAACTCAAAATATGAGATCAACGTGCCGGGTACCATAACAACATCTACTACTTTATCAGTTTTGAATTTTAGTTCCGACTCTAGGTACCCACTCAGGTATTTAGTAAGTATATAAAAATACCAACATCCGTGATTCACCGTGTTGAAACAAATGCAGTCCTAGGCCATGATAAGCCATGTGGGCTGAAGTAAATTAATGATATAACACTAATAGTATTTTACCTGCATTCTCAGAACATAATAAAGATTAATATTAAATGCTAATCAGCTATTGTGCAGTAGTGAATAATATTCTTTTTATTTATCGTATGTTTGTTTGTCGTTATTGCAATCTTTACTCCTAACATTAAAATATAAATATATTTGATCAACTTTAAATGATGATAAACTCCGTACTGTTGAAAATCAATAGTTTGGGTGACAACAGATGACTGCCGTGACGTTTAAAGGCTTATAATTTTATTATAACGCACCCGAAGACACCAAACAAAAATAAAGTCTTATAATAAGATATAATATTATGGTGGTATTTACATTGAATAAGCGTCAAAACGTAGGTCTCGCAAAGTTAAAAAAAATATAAATTTTAATAAAAAAACAGCTTTTATTTTTAATCAACTATATCTATTGCAGTGAAGAATATTTACATCCCTTATTAAAAACAATTATCATAAACAAAAACAACTAAAAAAATAACATATTATACTTTTTATCGTTTCAATTGCCCATTCTCTCTTGTTCTTTAGTCAGCCTTTAACTATAAATTCCTAGCGCAAGCTCACCGAGATAAACAATCAATTGAACTATGACGTCACATAAGAATCATAGTAACTTAGAATATTGTATTAATTATCATTTATATTGTGCAGTAAGACAGTTTAATCACAGGATCAATCACTATGAGCTACAGATGCGATTTGTCTGTCTGCTTGTTCCATACTTTATGGGTTTTGTCGCCATATCTTATGGGATTCGTAGGACATTTTAATAACAAGGAAATATTTAAATTTATAACTAAATTATAATTGTTATAGAATGTTATTACATTGGATGTTGCTTAGAATATAATTTTATTATAGTAACGAAATAGATGCCTTCCTGGGGAATCGGCAAGAAGAAGCTAGAGACCGGGATCGCTGGAGGGAATGGAGGGAGGCTTTTGCCCAGCAGTGGGACAGCACAAGCTAACTATAATAATAATAATGATAGTAAACTTAATCTTATTTACCATAAACTATACTAACGAAACAAACTGTTATTAGTTACCAGATTTCGTTAAGACTTTTTCCGATTTCCGCAAATTTTAAAAAGCTGACTAGAAATTATACACATTACTAATATTCTTATTAACCCGACGTGCTAAGCAAAATGCATATCTTACGAGTGGGTTCACGTTGGTGGTGTAATGAGTTGGATTCGATCCGGCAACACCATGATCGCAAGTCCGACGCCCTAGCCATTACGCTATCGCCGTGCCCAACACTTAATTAAAAAATAAAGATTAATGCAATTGTAATTTAAGCCAGACAATGTAGAAAAACACTTTCCTTCTTGTCTCGGGTCTGGGTGTTTGTGGTACCTTCGTTGTCTCTGATTCCATAACACAAGTGCATCAGCTACTTACTTTGGATTCGGAGCAATGTATGTGATGTTGTCCACATTTTTTTTTATCGGAACGATAATCCCTTAATTATGTAATTAATAATGTCCTAAAAATCACAAGAAACTTGGTTTTCTTTTTATAAAGACAGGAAGGTGGAGAAACACGATATTTCGCCCACACAAAACATATTTACATGCCATTGTTGTAGGTTATTATGTTATTGTATACGGTATACGAACGAAAGTGAAGTTTTAGGAAAGTGCCGACACGGTCCGTAACTTAATTAGTGGCAGAAATGTAAATATTCGCTACATTTAATTATAAAAGAACATTTAATAATTATATGTTACTGATTGTATAATAGGCTTGTTAGAAAATAAAAGCTTTAGTGGGTAACGAGGTAAACAGAAGTCTTAAAAAACTTAACATACAGGCTCTTTAAAGAATATGTAATACTGAGCTAAGATCTTTCTGGTGCCTGTATTTATTGGTGTATTGGTTTTATTAATATCGACCTAAAAATGCCCCACTTCTAGGCACATGTTCTCATGTGACGAAGGAATGAGTATTTATCATCACGCTTAATAAGGATTGGCCATTTCAGATTCCAATTTTGTAATCCAGGATTCCTCACGATCTTTTTCTTCACCGATTGTCAATCATGATAAAACCGGTCTATAAATGTCCCACTGCTGGGCACAGGCATCTTCTTATGTAAAGAAGGAACGAGCATTAATCACCAGGCTTGCTCAGTGCGAATTGGCGACTATACATTAAATTTTTGGAATCCTGGTTTCCTCACGATGTTTTTTTCACCGATTATCAATGATGTCTTGGGATAATTAAGAGAGTTCATATTATAAATTTGAAAAAGCTACATTAGTACTTGCATTTACTGGCTGCGAACCTGCAACCGTGTGCACCCAAGTCCGTTCATAGAACCGTTAGGCCACGACGACACACTTATGTAAATTTTTTTATTAGCTATGAAAGATAAAAGTGCTCTTCTATATAAAACCTTTTTAACATATATTTTTTTTTTTCTTTTTTCTTTTTTAAAAATAACGACGCCCGCACTAAGGAATTTAATCCTTGTGTCGCGGGGGTTTCACAAACATTCAAATCACATGCACAAAGAACACCCAGACTTGGAACAAGCATTTGTGGATCACACAAATACTTGTCCCATGCGGGGATCGAACCCGCAGCACGTCGCGCACAGTGGTAATTAGCGTGGTGACCTATACCACTCGGCTATCCGTGCAGTAGCTAAGAGTTAGCTATTATAATCTAGAATATTCAACGGATTCTACAACAGCCAGTATTTTACATGAAGCGACTGAATAACTAACCTTTTCAACTCAATTACTGTTAATTAAGGTTCCTTTTGTATGATATGTGTATACAAAGGCGCTTTTATTAGCTTCACCTGAACCTAAATGTGTAAAAAATAACTTGATGTTGAAATCGTCTCACTTTCTGATTTTCAATTAATTTGGAATTTATTATACCTAAATTAAGTTTGGGTGACAATGCATGATAGACTCAAACATAATAATACAGCGTGTTTTTTAAAACAGGTTTTAATCTATGAAATCGTACCCATGTCATATCTTTACACGCTCGGATCTATTTCATTTTTGAATTGGCCTTCTGGTCCAGTGATAAGTGACCCTGACTGATCCGGAGGTCGTCGGTTCGGTTCCCGCCCAGGAATAATTTAAGTTGATGAGCACGATCGTTTGTTCTGAGACTGGGTGTAATTGATGAATCTGTGTTATGTATTTATCAGTTGTTTGGTTCCCATAATACAGGCTCTGCCTAGTTTTGGATCAAATGGCCGTGTGTAGTTATCTCAATATATTATATTATTACAAAACTACGAATTTTCAGTTCTCATCTAGAATCAGATAGATCCTAAGAATGTTAAAGACGATTATCTCAAATTAGATTGGCATATTACAAGGCGTTGCCCTAACTACCCACTAAATTCTCAAACAATATAGTACAATATTGATTCCTACACTATTGTTACTCCCACGCACGTGTCAAGGTGCTATGAATCATTTTCAAACATCGTACACATGTATTTTGTATGTAAATAGCTTATTTAACTAATGGTAGCTTGTTATTAGTTAGAATTTGTGGAATCATTATTGTTTCCTGGTGTTTGTGTGTGGGTAATTATGTATTTTTGGTCTTAATAGCGACATAATTAGAATATTAATTGTTTTGTAACAAAAGTTGATGCCCAAAATCAGTTTTATTAAGTAGCTTATGTACAAATTAATTTTCTATAAGAAATCAAAATAAGTCTATTACGAAAGATGCGATCATTTGTCCTGTGTCTATAAGAAAATTAATCTATAGGTAATATGCATGTATTTAGAATTTTATAAGTATTTTTTGTCAGTTTTCTGGTTATAGCCATAGCACTTGCTCTGGATAATTTGGAATTAAATGGCCGTGTGTGACTTGTCCCAAGATATTTTTATTACTATCAAGTTTTTTTGCTGACTTTATAATATATTTATAAACGAGAGAGTTGAGGTTTAGAAAAAGTTTTTCGATAAAAAATTGCATAACAATCATCACACAAACATGGCCTCATTTTAATTATCTCTGTCCAGCGAGACATGGAAGGCGCGTAGAGAAACATTTGCTTTAAAGAGAAATATTAACGTAACCATTTTTTTTTTCTTAAATTGCGGCCATCTTACAAGTTTTCGAATCGAAGCGTCATAATTTATATGGAGAACGGTAGGTATTCCAATTTCAAAATCTCCATACTAATTGGAACGGTTACGTTAAGAATTCTTTATCTAATGTGTTCGTGCTACTGCTTCTGAATTTGATTTTGAATCTGCGATATAAGAAATCGATTTAATTAAAACGCCTAGATTATCAGATGAAAAATAAAACCAGGTTTTTAAAAATTCCCATATAAATCGTGAGAAGGTAAAGCTACTGTAAATGGAGGTGTATGTATTGTAAATTGGTTCTCTTTGAAACGTCCGGGATTACATTCAAACGATCACGATTCCGCGGTTTCCGCTGATATCTATCTCCGATTCTAAGACAAGGAGATCCCTATCTGAAATAACAATGTTCTTAAAACCCAAATCGTGCAAAAAAGAATGAGATTTTCCACAATACTTAATGAATTGTGGAAAAAAAAGTATTAAAATGGTAGGTACTTTTTTAAACCTACTTGTGTCCTTGAGATGTTGGTAGACAATTTGTTCCTGCTAATGTTTCGCTCTGATTTGAATGTTTTTTTTTTTAAATGGCTATTACGTACAGCTATACAGGGTTATTTGTAAAACACCTGTAACCCCGCAGGAGTAGAATCAAACGTTAGAGCGCTTGTATGAAATATGATAAAAAATAATCAAATAATCAAAAGTCGTAGAACAAAAATGTTGTTGTTTATGATGTTAGTAATCTAATCCAGCGAGGTAGTAGGTGTTCAAATAACCCTTAACAAATTAAATAATTTTTAATTTATAAAATACACTCAAAAGGTTAGAAAAACTTCTAGAATTTTCATGGTGAAAAAATATTTATAATTCATTGCTGGCTTCGATAAAAAAATCTGTTTATTTTTAGGCAGCTTTGTATAAATATCATTCTACAGAATTCAACTCAACACGATGACGAACAAATTTTGCATCAGACGCATCATTAAAAATCAATAGGTGTGAAGTAAAAAACAAATAACATTTATTTCTAAATTAAAGGCCTCAAAATATTAATACAGTCTCATTATATCCTGTTAATGATGAGAGTTATTTCAAAAGTCTGAATATTTATCTTGTTTGCAAGGTCAACTACATTATAATTAAAAGAGGTTTAACATCTAAAGTATATTAAAAAGAAATCATCCCTGTGTATTTCGATCTACTGATGCATAGGCCTCAGAGCGCCAGTTAAACCTACCTAATTTAGGTAGTTTTTACCAATAATCATGAAAACCTTTTATTTACACTGGTTTCATCTCGCTGACGGGCGTCTGTTACGGTCCGTACTTTCTACCTCTGAGCCAAGTTTCTGACTCAAAACTTTCTGCCTGTTTGTGTGTAACAACTGAACTACTGAACCGATTTAAATGAAATTTGGTACCCAGATAGTCTGAGAAAGGACATAGGCTTCTATTTACCGCGATAGCCGACACCCACGTGGTAAGAGTCGGGGACTACAGCTAGTACATATATATAAGCACGTTTTTATGAATGAATACATACACATAGATCATTAAAATTATATCTTTTTACAACAGCAAAAAATTATTAAAATTAAATTATGCTTTTTTAACAATTATTACTCAAACGAAATTATTATGTTTCACACTCTTGTCTCGATAACAAAGCTTCCTTCTAACTACACTCATTTATATAATACTAGTAAATAAGTGAATTAACGAAGAGCCTACTCCACATCAAGGAGGTTTATAAAGGTTAGATGATCACGACCTTAAAATACTTACAGATCCAGATCAAATTATCGTAATTTTAAATTAATTAATTTGCGAAATAATTGACACGTATTGATTTATTACTTACGCAGTAATAAACATTTGAATTTGTAATAATTACAATCCGAAACATCATTTTGCATTATATTTTTATAATTTTATTAAAATCAATTAAAATATATTTTGATTGACGTGTTGCTACCGAGTTTGTTAGAAGTGGTTAGTAACCCTAGGGTTCGTTTCCCATCCAGGACAAATCTTTGTGATTAGGATGACGATCATTTGTTCTGTTTCTGGGTGGAATTTATCTACAATATGTATGTATTTATAAATATATAACTATGCTTGTCAGTTGTCTGGTTCCCATAGCACAGGCTCTGCCTAGCTTGGGATCAGACGACCGTGTGTGAGATGTCCCAAGATATATAAAAAAAACAATATTGGATGGATTGGATGGTTTGACCGATAATTAAGGTTAAGCCGCGTTCGTGGTGTTTGGTCTGTGGATGGGTGACCCTTTTGTAACATACCGAGACCCCAAGCAGCTGTTGGTCGCGACTGTCATACAGTGATCTTTGATAGTCGTTAAGTCATTACAATTCTGACAACCAGTCGTAAGACTGGTTGTCAGAATTGTAATGACTATGGGATGTTGTATTACCCAGCAATGGGTTGTAGTGGTCAGATAGGCAGTCGCTGTAAGATTGTTAGTTGACCCCAACATAGCTTAGAAAAAGGCTAGGCTATATGATGATGAATAATTCTTCCGACCTAATCTCCAAATCATAAACAAACAATAAATCGAGTATTATGTTAATATACAAACAAAAGAACGCGGCACCATTAAATAAATGACCGACTCATGACATTTTCGGAGTAACGCAAATGATTTATTCAAAAATTATTTTAGTTTACGTAATATTATACTAAAAGTGTCTTTACGCATTTTTCATGCAAATTATGTTTTGTTATTTACCATACGTATAGTGTAAGATATGTTTTATGTAGATGAATGGGTGTGGCTAGGACTAGCATTGTGTGGAAGACAAGGTACTGTCGAAACAGCTGATTGCTAATCGGTTGACGTATATATATCAATATGGTATTAATGGTGATACGATGGTAGTAAAAACGTTGGAATTTGAACACGATCTTGATACATTTTAACCAAGTTTCACCTTATATGCTAATGTTATCTACGCATTATTTTCGTTTGAAATTATATAACTTGAATTGGAATTCGCCGATCGACTTCTTCTTGATGTGCGATTTTGGCATTGAATAAAACATCTTTACGTGGGTGTGGTAAGAGACAACTAAGGGATAAAGAAACATTAAAAATGAGCTGCAGCGTTCTCTTAAAGAACTGAAAGTAGACTGCGTCACCAGGTGCCCCGCGTGGTGACTAGGGCAAATATCTTTATGATGGCGCACCACAACACGCAGCCCACAAATGGAGGATGGGCTGTTGTGGCGTAACTTGGGAGAGGCCTAGGTCCAGCAGTGGACCACAATAGGCTGAATTGATTGATTGACTTTAAAGACCCATAATTGAAGGTTTTCGTGGGATTTCCTATGTTATGTCGTAATGTAGAGGTCACTATAATTTGCGACCATATTCCCATATTCTGTGGTTGAATAAGCGAGTGGTGGAACCAGGGATAAATGAATGAATTCCTTTATTTAAATTCGGAAAAAATGGTTTACTAAAATTTAAAACAAAACTTTATAAACGAAATTTAACGAAATTTGATGTTACCAGTATTTTGTCAGATATGAACTAAGTCGGGAAAGGAAATTTCAGTCAGGTAGAAAAAAATAGGAAGAAGGTCTTAAACCCGGTATCAACTTAACTCCATAACGTGGTTCTGTTGGACAATGGACGTGTCGCCTCTCTCAAGTGGTACCACAACACCCGATCCTCTTCCTTCCGCATCCAGTCTAACTCAGCTACTTTTTTCAGGTCGCCGGTCCATCTGGTCCGGTTTATTACAATAAAGTTATAAAGTATAGATTGTGTTACATCTTATCGGCATGGTAATTACCATTGATGTTTTAGAAAATCAAGTATATTACGATAATGATCACGTATGAGCATAATAATACATACGTACGTATTGTTAGAGTTCAAGAAGAGTACGTGATCATTTTTTTGCGGATCCTTCGTTTGGGGTTCATGAAGCAGTTTCTGCTATTTGCTACACTCGTTAATGTAGTAATGAAAAGAGAAGATATTATTATGATCGTTTACATTGATAAGGGTCCGAATCTACTGAACCGATTTGAAAAGAAATTCCCCACAACACCTGGTCCTTCGCATTTTGCATCCAGCCCGACACAGATACCTTTTTCAGGTCATCGGTTTATCTGGCTGGGGGTCTAAAGCTACGTCTATGGGGGCCGTGTGTGCGCAATAATGGGGTGTTTTTTTGCTCTAGTCACCTCGCTTTCACGGCTTCAGTCACCTGTTGGTTCAGTCAGTTCTGTATTCGTTCTTTAGGAGAACGCTGCTGCCCATTCTCCTTGTTTCTATATCCCTAAGTCGCCTCTTACGTCACCTACGGGTAGTGAAGGGGGTTTTTTTCTAAGTCTATAGTTTTATTTCTACAGAACCCAATATCTAACGAAAAAACAGAATCCTATTTATATCAAACTAGTTTACATCATACGATAATGATAGATTACCGCAGATCAAAGCTCTGCTCGTCAATAAAACTAATTAAAGACAATAAAAATCTCGTAAACACGTATTTTATGTATAAAAAGCAGATTATAATGTTACTCAAGTTTGCTTAAATCGAAACTTTGCAATATTGCTTATCAATATATTTTACAGCATCCTTTTCCACCAGGATATCAAGCAAGGAGTATTTTATTAAAATAATTGATTACACATAAATTAAGAATAACCAATGCCAATTAAAATAAAAAATCTCAGGGCATTGAAAATACTTACTTAATATTGCTTTGACATTTCTGTTTTTTTTTTCCAAATATATTTACAAACCAAACTATAATGTAATATTTTGATGCATTTTAATAAATGATACTTTGAGATCTATCACAGAAGATTTATAGAATTATTTTAATTGGACAACAGTTTACAAATAACTCAAAGACTTCAATTTAGAATCCTACGGCAAAGTAGCATGCACCCGTGTTATCCATGCAGACAAATTTAGAAGAAAATGTTAAAACAACTCAAAAAAATCTTTAACATGAAATATATATTTTTTGGGAAAAATATATTTTTGGTGGTAATTGTGATGGTAATTATTCTCATGTTTCCTTTGACCAGCAAACTAGTTGGTAGGTCATTCGGTAAAGATGGTTTCAAGGTTGAATGTCGAAGATACACCCACCACCTGTTGATACTAGTAGAAGCTCTCTATACGAACACATGCCCTACAATAAACACTACTACTATAAACGGTGATATAGTATAAGTTTTTTTATTAGTACTAGTCATTATACCAAATTTAATTTAATTGTATTATACCAAAAGTAACATTTCAGCTAATTTTTTATCTAAATCCTAAAAACTTAACTTTTTTTTTTATCTGTATTTATTTCGATGGACACTTGTGTGTATTTCTTTTGAGATAAGAAAAAAATAATAATCCTCGGAGATATTCGGTAAACAATTTGCGAATTGTAGACGGTTTTTAGTCACAGCCTACGACAATTCACTGTTACGGTCAGCATTGATTACAAAATATTAAAAACAACACTATGTACTTTAAATCCATAATATGTCTGTATCGACTATTAAAATTTGATACTAGATAATTTAATACAGGATGCAATCTATTTATATTTTATACTAATATAATAATATTTAATGACTTGATTTTTTGGATTCGTTTTCGTCCAGAAAAGCAGAATAAATATTAAAAATATATTTTTTTTACGGGTTCGTGAACTACCAACGCGGGTGAAACCTAGGGGCACGACTAGTTTTAAATAAAAAAGATAATTCTGCGCATCAAGCTTAGAATTTCGAGACAAGGACATCCTTTGTTTCTTACTTTATTACAGTATTCATAATCTTTACCTATTTCTGTATAAAAATACACAATTTATAAAAAATATCATACTGAAGTAGGTACTAGCAAAAAAATGGGTTTCCAAAAAACGTGGCAAAAAATATCATTGCTCTACATAGAACATCGTAATATGTGAACTGGATCTATAAATAATATGTATAAGGATGTAAACTTATAGTAGCGGATGACAGCGTTTTAAATAAATTATCGAAATATGTTAAGTATTATGTTTGGGTTTATACTTGTAGGTACCTATAACCATATGACTGGCCTGTTTGGTCTAGTGGTTAGTGACCGTGACCGTTAGGCCGGATGTCGTGGGTTCGATTCCCTCCCAGGTCAAATCTTTTTGTGATGAGTGATAATTTGTTTGTCTGGGTGTGATTTATCTATAATTTAGGCAGAGCCTGCACTATGGTGAACAGACAACTGTTATAAATACTTATATTATTCTAAATATGTGTATTTAGTTTGTTAGTTTGAGATCAGATGACCGGGTGAGGGGTGTCCCGAAATATAAAAAATATATATTTTTAAATTCCTTTTGGTCAACTAATTGGGTTTTCTATGACAAATTAAAAATTATGTCGAATACATTAGAATTAGAATGAATACTTATAAATATAGTGCCACATAACTTGCCTACCCGGTGAAATCGTCGCTGCATTGAATTTTGTTTGTCAACTCAATAGAATTTTCGTGGATTTTACGGCAAAAATAATGACCTCGCCAAGCGTGCAATGAGTGAATTAAAACTTAATTTCTGACTATTTTAAATAAATAGGTATATTATGCCAAATATAAGTATTATGCTAGATATTATTCAGATTTGGCCATCGAGTCATATAAGTTGGTGGCACTATAGTTTTGCGTAAAAATTTACGGTAATTCGAAAAATATTCGTAGTAAATGTATCCGTATTTTTTATTTAGAAATTATAAAAGGAAAATAAATCGTATTCCTTTTTTTTTGAGTAACACATAAATTGCAAGTTACATTTATTACACAATAAATGTAACAAAAAATACATGAGTTATATATACATTGTCATCGTAATTTGTAGAATTGTAATTTGAAGTATTTTCTTAATCACTTTTATGCCTTTGGAATGGCGTCAATATAGCCACATAAAAATGCTAGAATCGTATCACTGCCTTCCGTTATAGCCTGGGAAAATTACGATGTAATTACGATAAAAATGTTCTTTAAATGTCAATATTTAAATGTTAATTCTGATCGATATTATGTACTTTACAGGATTGTACTTAATTTACAATACAACAAAAAAATGCGTTCCCAACAATTAAAATAATGAGTCTTTAATTTTTTATTATAAATTCTGACGGAATTCATGAAATTATAAAATAAATCAATTTGGCGATATCCTATTAAAATCAAATGATAAAATTTCAATAATGGTTTTAACAAAAGAGATAAGTTTGCGATATCCAACATTTATTTAATTAAATTTGATGAAATATTTGACATAATAGACAATAATTATCAATTAATATTTAAATTGAATGAATTTATAAATAGCCGCCATCAATCATAATGTATTTTATTTTTAATGTTTAATTTTTGTTTGTATTGTATTGAACATTTTTAAATTTTTAAAATTTGAGGTTTTAATCGAAATTTGAAATTCAAGACACCAGCTTAAACGAAATTAGCATATTTTTTTCTTAATCCCTTTTCATGCAATACAATGACCTACAGCGTATAGTTACAGTTTTTTTTCTGATAATTCCTACGTACTTATCTATCACATAACTTTAAAACCTAAAATCAAAGCATCAAACTGTATTAACAAAACAGCGTTTTAATAATTTCAAAATCGGATTATCATGTAATCCTTTTTTTAATTCGTTACATAAATATTTTAATCATATTTTAATAGCCTATAGGCAATCTCAAGTATACGATACGATATCTCACTATAATTATTCAAACTGTCTATTTTCATTCTAAGTTACATTGAAGCATTGCTAACAAAAATCTAAAATATTCTCACGCCCTTTCTACTAATTACTAATAAAGTTTTTCAAAGCGTCCTTACACGGAATATTCAAAACTCTTTTAAAGATCCCTTCCAAAACACCCACCTTAAACCAGATCTAATTAAAAATATCTTCCTTGTAATAAAATAGACTGTGTTATCCTAATGTGGACCAGACTTGACCCTGACTTTGAACATCACCTCCACACCTATATAAACCTCGGCTAGGACTCGAACCAGCATTCCTCTGCCAACCTCAGAACTGATAACATCATGAAACTGGTAGGTTCTCAATTCAAAAAGTCACGATCATCTATCGTTAAAAAGTAATCCATCGTGATTTTCGTGACGTTCTCGTGATTTGTGCAACCGTTTCTTTATAGTGTTTTTTTTTTGTTTTGTCATTTTTGTAATATTTGTCGTTACAATTTTTGTTATGTATTTCTTGTTATACAATTTTATATCTACGCAATTCCGAAATTGGAATCGATAGTGATAAATCACTTTTTGAAATAGATTACATCATTTTTTATGTGAATATTTTTTAAATTCGATCTGTTCATCTTTAGATTTATTATGTTGCGTGCGTTAAATTAATTTTTATGACTTCAATTTATTGTGATGGTAATTCTCATGCGTGTAACCATATTTATTAATTCAATGAAGTGTCGATAAAGTCCAATAAATTCGCAACAGTTAATTAACACTAGCTTAAAAATCATCGACAGTACCTACCTATATCTGATACAGTTTTCGATTAGACCATTTAATTTTATCAATATTTGTGTGTGTATTTGAAAATATCATATCGTATAAACCCATAAGATAATCAAATTTCCATTAAAACCGCAATTTTGTAGAATTTAACTTAGATCTTATTTCACTATTTCTTCTTCTGTCATGTTCCCAATTACAATTATTTAGGGTCGGCACAATATGTGTTTTCTTCTATTTATCCCCACTACTCGTAATCCAAGCATTTACTCCTTTATTTCTCATATAATAAGCTTGATTCAATACATTGCGTAAAAGATGTGTCCCACAATCTATTCAATCAAGCGTATGAACAAAAGCAAAATATATATTATTATTTATTTATTATATTTTTTTCCCCAGATCATCCTCGCCGCTATCTTCGGAGCCTGCGCCGCGGGAGCACTCCCCGGCTTCCTGGCGCCACAATACCGCTATCCCTACAACTACGTTGGCGACAGGACAAGGGCAGGCCTTGACAGGAACGCCGCCATCTTGAGGTCCGAGTCTGACGTCAACGAGAAGGGATACCATTATGCTTTTGACACTGAGAACGGTAAGTAAAAAACATTACCCTCTTCAAAATCAAATCAAAATAAAATTGTCTTCAAATTAGGTTAATAATGTCGTGGTGGCCTAGCCTAGGTTCAAAGACCGGATTTGTGTGCACATGGCTGCAGGTTCGAACCCGGGCAAGTAACTTGCAATGTGACTTTTTCAGAGTTATATGTACTTTCTTAATTATTCTAAGACACCTTTGACAAACGGTGAAGGAAAACATCGTGAGGAAACCTGGATTCCAAAAATTGGAATCCGAAATTGCCAACCCGCAATGAGCTAGCGTGGTGATCAATTCTCATTCCTTCTCTATATGGGAAGAGGCCTGTGCCCAGCAGTGGGACGTTTATAGGCCGGTATTATGGTGGATTTCTAAAACGTCAATTAGTTTGAAGACACCGTTATGTCACTTTTAGGTGTAAAGAAGTGACGGCTAGACATTTAATAACGTGCTAAAGTAAGTAGCACTTTTTTAAATCAACAAACAAGACAGCCCCTACATCGCCCACCCTTCACAACTTCCTAATTGCTCTTGCTGTGGAGAACAAACTTCCCAGTAGCACGCAGTATCTTTTCTTCTGGATCCGTTGTGTTGTTTTTAAAAAAGTTGTGTAAAGAGTTTTATCAGAAGCTTTAGAAGGAATAGTGTTTTTGTTGATTTGCATAATACAGTAACAATTTTAGGAGTTTATCTGGTTTGTGCTGACATATGATACGGGTAAATGTTATAAGCTGTAGCAATCGCGTAAACCGCAAAAGTCATTCTAATCCCAGACTACTGAAAGGCAATTTAACTTTAAAACGTTCTTAAATGTATATCTGTCGCTCCTTCACACCTTAATGTGACAGAGACAGCACAAGACTTAACGGCGGCTTCAAACTGATTGACGTTTCAGAATTTGGCCTTATGCGTATTAAAAGACCTATTAATAAGCAAATACGTAGATCTGAAAATTCTAAGTATAACTCGTAATAAAACTTGCTGTAATAGTATAACTTTTTGTTATAACTAGCTTGTGCCCTCGACTTGTCTGCGTGGACTTCAGTATTGGGTCGAAAGCTTCGCTCGTTAACAATTTTTATCTCCCCACGGGAACTATTTGAGAGATCGGTATAGAAAGTACGTCCTTTTCCATAGCATATGTGACATGAATACCTTTCAAAGCTGTCTGCCCAATTTTTAATTTTCCCTCGGGAACTACTTCAGGAATCGGGATAAAAGGTAGCCTATGTTCTTTTCCATGTCAAAGGCTACATGCATGCTAAATTTCATGATCAAACATCCACACTTTCACATTTATAATATTAGTAGGATGGTATTAAATTACATTTTGCATCATATCAATGAATATTTCTAAACTAGGTTTGTAAAAAGCTCAATCAACAAAACTAACGACTACTAAAAGCTAATTTTTCAGTAAATCTTTACTAAGGTTCAACAAAATTTCATAATATTACAACTATTACTGCAGGTGGCTATAAGTAATAAGATGTTATATTTATACAGTTGGCCTACAAAGACTCGCAAATTGGATAAACGCTCCACAAATGTGGACTCATTCGCTTATTTACACAAGTTTACGCAAACGATCTGATTCAGTACATTTAATCCGGAGCTATTTACATACAAATGATAAAATTACTCTTTGGATGCGTCAAGTAAATTACTTAATGCATCTGAAGTATAACGCCACGTTTACACAATGGCACTTGACTGGATTGAAATTACAGTCATATTGTCTCTGTCACTGAAAGTGTAATTGTGTGAGTGGTGCTTAAATTTTCGGTGTATACCTATATATCTACTGTTGTGGCATTTGAACAGATCCCACTTACCAACCAGTCCCAGAACTATTCCAAATGAATCCCTGCTGTAAAACGATAAACGAAAATGGGTTCACAACTGGGTTCATGTACGGGTACGTGTTTCAACACGAGTCTCCGAGCGTTGAACAGTTTGTGACCCACGGACGCTCATCACCATCTCTCTGCCCTATTCCCATTTATTTGGGGTCGGTTAAACGCGTATTTTCCTTCCATTCAATTCTATTACTCTTCATCGCAGCATTTGCATCTTTCCTTACGACACATGGAATCCATCCAGATTGAAAAGTATCTTAGGGTGAAGGGTCCAGAAATTTGTGTCCGACCACATTTTGTGTATGAGAATCAAATAATTTTATTTCAACTACGCCTTTTCAGGCACTTTCGAAACGTATAATGACCCTAGTTGCACGGCTCCGAAATGGCATTCCTATTGAAAAGAACCGGCAAGAAACTCAATGAGTGTCGGAAGTGTATACTAAGCTTATATCTGCTTAAATGTGTTTTATTGCGAGTGTAAATCTGTTCGCTAACTGAATTGCTGTAATTGAAGCGTTTATTTGTTAACTATAGGTTTTCTTGTTGTGTTGTTAATTTTACGCGGAATTTAATAGTAAAAAATCTGTTTTATTGGTCTTTATGAGTTAAAGTATGATGTTTTAAATTCAATAGTAAAGAGATTTAAAATGTTTCTTGGAATATAACTTTTATAGTGGACAAGCTGTATTAATATAGAAAAGACTTTTCTATTGTATAGTTAGTGTACGTAAGGTGTAGCAATAATAAAAACGTCGGACAGTTTTCGTTTTCAAATATATCATAAATTTAATATAGGTACCTATATATATTTATTTTTAATATTTATTTGAAGGATTAATAATTTGGTTAATCCACCCTCAATGGTTTAGGCCACTTTTGTACATAAAGGCTGATTTTGCCCACGATGTGGCTTCGCAAAAACAGTCCACATTGTAAACTTTATTCGAAGAATAATTTTACATACAAAAAACTGTCAAATGTCAATTTCATTCCTCTAATAAAAATTCCATGATACCTACGTAAAATGTAACTCTGATATTTGGCAACGGTGCCGTAACTGAAACCAATTGGACAATAATATAATTTCCTTACGACAAAGTTCACCGTAACATTACAGATATTGTTATCTAACTTCTATTACTTGAGATTTACATAATATTGTTAAGTTCAAGAGGTTAAGTAATTACCTGTTAAGTCATAATTAATTATGCTTTGTGTAGGAAGAAGATGGTGCGTGGAAGTAAACTCGAGAGGCACCTACTAACTAGAACGAAATGATTGATGATAATTATAATTGATGTGATAAGCAAAGGAATACTTAGAAATTATGAGTATTCTAGAGTTCTAAATCATAACTCCAGTAATAGTTCTTATTTCTTAATATGTAATATTATGAGAACTTATACTAAAAGCTAACTATTCGCGTCTACGTCAAAATTTAAAAAAGCAAATGTTTTTTTATTGGGTAAATAAATTATAGGTACTTCTCGTCTCTAGCCCTTTACCAAGTTATTTTGGGGTTGGCAGCCAGCTTTGTTTCTATAAAATGTTTGTAACTGCTAGCTATTTTAAACTTTTCTTTCAAGTAGAAAAACCGTATAATATCCGTGAACCCAAGGCCTACAATCAGTGAATGTTCATGGAAAAATCTTAATTTGTATTCGAAGTCTCAAAAACCTTCGCACTCTCTTTTGTTAAATTGACAATTTCAGAATAGACAACCGTGCGATGTAAAAACGGTATAGGTAAATCCAGTGATTCTGGAAGCCGACCCAGCATTGTCTGGGGAAAAAAGATGACAATGTTAAACTTAAATCTCACGTATCTACTACATTAAGGAGCTCAAATATAAACAATAATAAATAAATATCTTAGGACAATCTCACACACGGTCATCTGATCCCAAACTAAGCAGAGCCTGTACTATGGTAACCAGACAACTGATAAACATACTTATATATTTCTAAATACATACATATTATAGATAAATAACACCCAGACACAGAACAAATGATCGTGTTCATCACACAAAGATTTGTCCTGGGTGGGAGTCGAACCCACGACCTTCGGCTTAGCAGTCAGGGTCACTAACCACTAAACCAACAGGCCTGTCATTATATAATAACAAATTTCTGTCTTCCAGGCATCCAAGCCGAAGAGACAGGATATGAAGCCAACGGAATCCAAGCAGCGGGCAGCTACTCCTACACTGGTGATGATGGCAAAGTCTACAGCGTGAGGTACACAGCTGATGCCAACGGCTTCCAGCCTCAAGGAGCTCATCTGCCAACCTCCCCGCCAATCCCAGAGGCCATCGCCAGGTCACTGGAGCAGAACGCGAGGGATGAAGCCGCGGGAATCTATGATGATGGTAAGAAGAACGAAGTTTATTGGTTGAAGTGTTGGTGCTTAGTTAAAAGGTTGAGAGCATTTAAATCTAAATGGACTTTAATTGGAAACAACAGTAGTTTGCAAATGCTTTACCACGCTGTTCACCGGTTTTCGGTTGGATCGTTTTCACGTGATCTTTAGGCATAGCTATATCTTGTGGAATTAAGTCAACTTGGCTTATACACAGTTAGAATATACCCCATCAATTTTTATGCGTGAGCCTAAGTAGTAATAATAATTTATCTAATCACTGAAAATGACAAAGGAATATTTAATCTTGCCTGAATATGTCTCCTTGATAAAAAATAACAAATCTTTGATCAATTCCTAGATTTCGGTCCTTCGACATATAGGACAGTTCCTATAATAAAAATATCAATAATCAAAGATGAATGCCAAAATCTTAGTTTCATTAAGTAGCTAGTCAAGATTATTTAATTGCGTCGGTAATATTAATAGACGTCAGTAAATCAACATTTTATCATGCCCATGTTAATAACATATCCATTAATCTAGATATCTCGTTAATAACGTTATAATTAAAGCCACTCATTTCAACTGACTCGCCAATATTAACATCAATGAGTGATTGCCGCGGATTTTTTTTTCTAAATGGTCAATGGCACCAATGAGCAATTTGTAATGAGTGGTAAGGTTAATATTTTATCTAACCACAAAAAGAAAACCAAAAAAATATCAAAACAACAAAAGGGAACTTATTTTCTTTTTAAAGCTTTCTGAAATAAAGTATTCCTAATTTATAGAATGAACATCAGTTTTGTTTTTGTTAACAATAGACAATAACATATTTTACCGAGAATATTAATGGTTATATGTACACAGTCTCATAATAATTTCCTGCCAAGCTAAGTAAATAAAAAATACATAATTATATCTACTTGGAAAAATACTAACAATATTCAATTTGTTTCCAGGAAGCTACCGCGACGCGAAATACGCGCCAGGTGTGATTCTAGCTCGCCAAAATTACGCTTACAAGCCTTACAACCCCTACCGACCCTACCGATTCTAAGCTTGCAAGACAGCGGATACGCCAGACAAGCAAGACAGGAACATTGTACAGTGCCATTTGATATAGGTTAAGGTTATAATAACAAAATATGCACAGAAGGTTTGTCTCTTGCTACAAACTCTTGCAAGAGTCGACGTCTAATGCAAGACCTGGGATTTCGATAAGAGTGTTTTGTAGCTTGAAACAAGTCTTCTGTATATTATTTTGTGTACATATTGAAGCAATAAATATTAATTGATGTTAATGCTTGTTTTATTTGGTTTTGAAGAGTTGATCCGCACATCATTGTACTGAAAAGTTAAACCACTGGTCGATTAAAAAGGAAGTACTTTGTGTATAATTAAGTATAGGCATTTTAAACAGTGCTACCGTCCGAACCCGAGGCGGGACAGCTATTTGGAAAATAAAATACGATGAGGATCAAAACTGAAACAGATATTTAATTCCTATATGACTGTAAAGTTAGGAAGGTAACGGTTTAATGAGGTCTTTGTTTTGTTTTTATAAAAGACTAGCTGTTTCCCGCGACTCCGCCTGCGGTACCACATTTTTTAGTAAAAAATATCGCCTATGTTACTCAGGGTGAATGTAGCTTTCTAATGGTGAAATATTTTTTGAAATCGGCACAGCCGTTTTTGAGTTTATTCATTACAAACATACACACAAAAATACAAATCTTTCCTCTGTATCATATTCCTGTAGATGTATATAAATACCTATATATTTCGCACTTAATTGTGATATTACATTAATTATGGAAGATATAATTAATAATTAAGTCTAATAGTAAATAAAAATTATGGTTTTGATACTGTTGTGTTTCAATATTGAAACCACCAGTAATTAATTAATGTAGGTACGCTATTATTGTAATAGTAGGCATTATTTATTATTACTATCATTCAAATTTTATTGAATTTTGATTGTTGAACCTTGAAGTATCGATAATTTCTTTAAAACATAAAACTGCTGTTACACAATGGCCAAAACTAGTATGGTTTGTGATTAATTCCTTACGCCATAAATCAGGATCAGAGTAAGTTGGGGATAAACTTTTTATTTACATAAATTATACAGGATTATTATATATGGAGTGTGTATATTCAACGAGGTAATCAGGTGCATAAAACTAAACATTTTTTCCTAAGAAACATAGGTCGAAATCTTAAAATTGGAAATCAATTTTTCATACAAACATAAATCACAATATTTATTTATAGTACCTAATGTGAAATTTTCAAGTCAAATGTACTTTCTTAATTATTCTAAGATATCATTGACAATCCGTGAAGGAAAAAATTGTGAGGAAACCTGGATTCCAAAACAAGGAATCTAAAATCGCCAGACCGCATGGGAGCCAGCGTGGTGATCAATGCTCGTTCCTTCTCTATATGAGAAGAGTGTGCCCGGCAGTGAGACATTATAGGTAGGCCGTTAGTATTATATAGTACCTACTAGATGCGCCACGCGTTGTGATCCGCGGTTATCAGATAACTTATTTTTTTATATAAAAAGTATCAACTGTGTTAATCTAGGGCGTCAGGTACCATGATAACAAAATTTAATATAGATCCAGCGGATATTACCTCGCTGGCTCGTCGCACACCCATCGCACCCAACGTGCGTACGTTTTTTGTCCACTCATCGAACCACAGCCTAATTGGTGCAGCCGTTTAAGCGTGAACTTTATAATTAGTGTGATTCCAATACATATTATAGTATTAAAAATAACAATAATGCATTAAAAAGGCTGTTTTTGCCTAACAAAGCTAAGTTTAAAGTTTTATCTTACAATTACATTCTCGTCGCACTAACCATGCCTCACAAACATTAACTATGTACATAAGCTTAAAACCACGTCTCATTATTAATTCCTAAAATTACCTATTTTTAATGTACCGAAACAAGAATAAATAGCCAACTGCTGGGCACAGGTGTTTTTTCATATAGAGTAGGAACGGCCATTGATTACCAGGCTACCTTAATTTTTGTATTTTCATTGACGATTGTCAATGACGTCTAAGAATAATAATTATGAAAGTACATAACATAACTTTCAAAAGGTCACTTTGGTACATGCGTGAAAAAGAAATCGAACCTGCAACTATAAGCACATCACCTCTAGACCACCACGAAATATATAATTAACTACCTATACAAAATACTGTATCACAGCAAAGTTTACCTAGTTTCATCACTAAGTTACCCTCAATTTAAAATTAAATTCAAAGCAGTAATCAACATCCATTTATCTTTGTCGAACGTGATCGGATCCTTTTATTAACATCTGTCTACATCGATTCCTAGGCTAGGTTAACATTAATGATGTTTGCTGATAAAGTGGTATAGAAATATAACTTAAATATACCTAGATGTAACTATGAAAAAAAAACTAATTTAGGTTGTTGGCACCTGAAAAAAAAACAATCGAGAAAATAAATCATGAACGTGTCCAAATATCCAATTTATCCTCTTAAATGTGCTGATAAAAATCGCTTTTAAAAATCTTTATTTAGAGTGCATAATAATAATTATGTTTTATAATATTTCAATACAAGAAAATTTTAAGACCAAATTGTGACGAGACCTGTAGACTATAGGGGTTGTTAACGAAAGCAATAATTGCTAACCAAAACAAAAAACTATGGAAGTACAAATTTTATGTCGCTTAACGTTGATGACCAGGTCACTGACATTAGCCGACTCAAATTTGTTTTTTTTAATAACCCCTCAGGATTATTAAAATTGGAATCTGAAATCGCTAACACTCAATGAGCAAGCGTATTGATCCTGTTCAATGATCGCCTTTCCCTTCAAAGTAATATATATTAGGTATGTTTATATCAGATACCTGCATTAATCAGTATTAGTGTTATAATATTTAAGGATTAAAGAGAAAAGGTCATAGAACTCATGAGTCAACTTTTGTTAAGCTCAAAGGTTAAGCTTGGGTGGCAATACTATAAATCAAGTAAATGCATAAAGCACGACAGGTTACTAAATCACTACATATTATAAAGCAAAATCCTCTATCGCGTCTGTCAGTCTGTCTGTTCGCGATACACTCAAAATCTACTGCACCGATTTTTATGCTGTTTTCACCAATGGATAGCCACTCTATCTCCTCAATTTTAGTATATAATTTGTCAAGTTTTTATATTGTATACATTGTCTAACCGATATTCACGCGGACAAAGCCGCGGGAATCAGCTAAGATTTTATAACCGAAGATCGTACTGTGATACTGTTTCTGTGGTGTTAATGGAGTGAGGTAAGGATGGCTTAATTTTGTACGCGAAATATATGCTGTTTGATATAGATCCTGGATAATTATTATGCTCACGATTTTCTTGTTTTAAAGTTTTAAACCGATTGTCCATGATAGTTTAGAATAATTAAGAAAGTATACCTGTAATTTTTTTAAATCACATTGTTACTTATTGTTCTATTTGTTTTTTTTTATCTAATATCTCACAATAAACAGGTATTATCAAATATTATTATTTTTTAATATGACCATACAGTCCCACAGCTGGGCACCCTCCCTTCTTTCCATCCTTCTCTATTTAGAGCGAACGTTTCCTAGTCCTTTATATACCTACAATCGGAATATATGTAGAATCGGAATCAGGCTAATCTTGCTATCTCCGTCTGGGTCTGTCCAGTGCTCGTCTAAGGTTATAAATTTTAAATATAATAAAAAAAATCAAATTAAAACTATTAAAAAAAGACTTGTATCACATTGAACATTAATTGTTTGGGATAATATATCTATTAACTTCTTGCTTTAAGGGTCAGGTTCATACCTGATCGTAAACCACGTAACCAAACAATTATTTTAATAATAAACAAATTGATATAGATAATTGGATCTATGATAACAGTCATTGATTATAGTTTAGGAATGTGGCCAAAGGTTCAAGTAAATCTTCTTACTAAACAAAATTAAACAATAAATCATTTGAATAATATGGTTGAAACATCTGCAGGTGTGGTAAGCCATTGTATGTATAAAGAGGAAAGACCAGTGCAAGCTATGATATATTATGCTATAAAATATAGTTGCCTTGATGGTTAATGACAAAAAAAATACGATTTAGGTCTTACCAACCCGTTTATTTTGCCATTTTAACTACTGGCTGCGTCTATTAGTTACAGAGTACATAAAATTAAGCATGACCTTAAACAACTAAATGCTTCAACTAGCGTGGTATATGTATTATATAATATATCATTCTCCATATATAAAATTATAAATAAAGGAGGTATCTCAAAACTCCAGCTTGCATATTAAACGTTGACGTGACCGAGCGTCAACGATATGAATAACAAAACATAAAAAAATATTGATTTCGAGTCGACAACATATATCCGCAAAATTCTGATTATGGAGAATTTCGTTAAATTCTAATGGCACTGACAAACAAACCACAGTCGCCATCTTGGGTAGTTAATAAGGCCGCGTTCCGTAACAGATAATTCTGCTCAAAGTGATTCAAGGAGTTTATTATCATACAACCTCCTCGAAGTGATTACAGCGCTGACAAGGCGTATGACAGTTGCATGATAGTTGGGACCTGAATTGTTTCGGAACGCGTTTGAAATAATAGTTCAAGAATATTTATTTCGCTTTTTTCACGTTCCGTTTCATACTAGCTCTTATAAGCGTCGCCAATCAACACGTCGCGTGCGTCGCGCCAAAGAAGTATCTATCACAAAGAACTGTGACTCATTTGACTGTGTAAAACGAAACGTCTTGCCGGAAACATTGAGTGAATCTTAACAAAACTTAGCGAAAATATTAATATTATTTGTGTGTAAAAAATAAAAATTATTTGTGTAAAAACTATTGCAGTTTTTATTTACTATATTTATTAAACACAATGAACGAAGCTATACGAACCTATGGCTTGCTTACCTTTAATATTCCTTGAGAACCGATTACTACAGAAATATTTACCTACATTGTGTATTCACATTTCAACCGAGCGGAGCCGGGTTTTCATCTAGTATAAAATAAAATCTTGATC
This sequence comes from Plusia festucae, assembly GCA_950381575.1. Classification (NCBI taxonomy): domain Eukaryota; kingdom Metazoa; phylum Arthropoda; class Insecta; order Lepidoptera; family Noctuidae; genus Plusia; species Plusia festucae. The sequence goes on from OX494447.1 coordinate 11,766,150, forward strand.
AAAATCCAAGTAAAGTTGTTGACCTAGATTAGAAACTAACATTATACTTGCTGAGCCGTCATACTTCTTTGATAAATGGGCTATCTAAAACTAAAGACTTTTTCAAATCAGATCAGCAGTTCCTGAGATTAGTGCCTTCAGCTACATAAATAAACAAACATTTCAGCTTTATAATGTTAGTATACATTTCTAGTGAATATTTTGTTAGTAAATAAAAAATTAAAACAAGTAGTAAAATAAGAAAGTTTTTTAGAAAATATTTTTATAAGAAATAAGTATGTAGTAACTTTGTACATGTTTCTACGAGTCATTATTTTTGTATACATAAACTGTTATGAAAATAAATAAAGGAATATAATACCCTTATAATCTAGGGGTATTAAAAATAGACCACAATACACAAAATCTTGTGAAAATCGGCGAAGCCGTTTCGGAGGGGTTTGATAACAAACACTGACACGAGATTTTTATATTAAAAGAAGTGTCATGAGAATAGCTTAGCTTGTGACTAAAAGTGTAGTATTGACCTAAATTATAGAATCCTTAAAATTGGTCTCAACAAAAAATATACATTATAGCAACAGGAGATTTATATTATAATGATTTTTATTGCTATAAGTCAATACTAGCAATTGATTTTGACATTTTAGATATAATTCAGTCAGAAACCAAGTTGTTATATCATACAAGGATGTAACAAATCTTATACGTCCGTTTTTGTGAGTGAAATATGTATCAGTTTCTATGTCATTTGGAATTGGTATTTTCAATGTTGTATTATTACTTTTGATAATATTATTTTATAAGTGAAGAATAAATCATTATAAAAGTTAAACTTTTCTTCGCAGAAATTTAAATAATAAAATGGCAATCCGTTTTTTTATATAAGTTATGATATTTTACAATTAAGATAATTTAGAAGTTTCTTATCTCACTTACAAAGGGTACTTAATTATTACCATAATCTCAAAAGTTAATGAATATGGATGTACTAAGAGTTGTTTACTATGTTTTTAAACCTCTTACTTTATGTTCAATGTATAATAATGGAAAGTATTTTTCTATCCTCCATGTGGGGTACCATATTTATTCATAACTAGCTGACCTGACAGACGTTGTCATGTCAAATAACTAACAGATATGTCAAAGGCTATAAAGGTTAAATTAGAAAAGTTAATATGGTCATTAACTTTTCTATAATTTTTTTAAAATTTTCGCGCAACTTTTTCATTTTTTTTTCTCCATAAGAACCTTCTCCTGATAATAAACAACACGACAAAAAAAGAATGAACGAAATTGGTCCAGCCGTTCACGCGTGATGCCATGACAACGGAAAACGGGTTTCATTTTTATATATATAGATTTTGTTTTTTTAATAGGTACTCCTATACAACCGGTGTCGAGCAGAGAATGCGCAATCAACCACTCCGGCCAAGGCAGAGACGCGACCAGGGTGTGTGTGTAGTCTTTCCCCCCAAAAAAAAAAGTACTCCTATTACGAAATATTACATTGTAAGGACGGGATTTAGGTGAATCAAAGACATGTTGATTGTTTATCAAAAGTATAAAACCAATTCGCTCATGCTGCCTGTACGCTTAAGATCCTAAATTACGCGACGGATTTTAATGCAGTTTTCGTCAATAGATAAAATGGTTCAAGAGGCAGGTTTTTATGTATCATTATATTTAGGCATTTATTTCTATGCTTACCCGTGCGAAGCCAAAGCGGTGCTAGTATTGCTATAAGCTAATGCTCAATTACTTTGCACAATGTAGTGTTACCTATTCCTATTTATCCAGATCTTCTACTGTTACTCCCGGATCCTTGTAACATACATTCTATAATATTATTGTAACAATGAATTTGTAGAATAATATAATACCAGCCTATAAATGTCCCACTGCTGGGTACAGGCCTCTTTCCAAACAGAGATGGAATGAGCATGGATCACAACGCTTGCTCATTGATGGTCTGCGACTTCAGATTAATTTATTTAGACTCCAGGTTTCTTCACTATGTTTTCCTTCACCCTTTGTCAATGATGTCTTAGAATTTTTAAGAAAGTACATATAACTTTGAAAGAGGCACATTGGAACTTGCATGGTTTCGAACCTGAAACCATGTGCATGCAAATCCGATCACTGGACCGCTAGTCCACCACGACATTCTTGAATGACATCATGACATTTATAGAATATTTTCTGTAAATTGATCAAAATATAATAAAAAAGGGGTCAAAGGTTTTACTATTGAAGTGAACTAGCAATTTCGTTGGCCCACACCTATGTTTTACAAAAAGAAAGGCACAACTAAGCTACTATTACGCGTAGGTTCTAATCAGAATAGATTTAATAAGTAGATATCGTCACTGGAAAGGCAAAATTACTGGAGCGCCAAAAGGCCATTTCGAGAAAAAGCCATTTAAAGTTTTTTTTTTAACAAAAAAATTCGTATCTTATTAATTAATCATCCGATTTTAATCAAATAACTTGATATGCAAACCTTTTTTTTTTCTTTATCTTTATGTATATGTTGTATAACACTCATACGGCTATTTTAGGAAATAAGTGGTGGTTAAGTAAAAATGACCTCATTTCAGAGTAAGTCAGATTTACTTATGCGCCGTCAAGTAAAGCTTACTTTGCAATTTAAACGTACTGATAACACATAACATAAAAAATTAAAGTAAGATAAAATTTCTTTTAATATAAATATAATGCTTTGCTGGTGAAGCAGTATTACGTTAAGGACACATTTTCTATTTTCACACGTCTAGCACATGACTTAAAAGGTGATCAGATAATTGACTAAGTTAACCAAAATTACTTTAAAGTAAGTTTGCCGTAATCATTGCATGTAATAAACGACGTTGGATATTATTGATACTTCTATAATGGAGATATCTTTTATAATGGAGTATAGAAACTATACTTACTTGAAAATTACATAACAACTGTCACCAATGTATTAATCAACCATTTTTTTCTGAATCTTAATAATCCCAATGCAGGTGTAATATGAAACACCACGCACCTACCACATGCGTCCAGCAAGTACCATATTATGTACTACGTTCCGAGTTGTAAGTAGGTATTTAATAAAATACAGACATTATCAAAGTAATTTAAAATTTAAACGAAAAAGGTAAACTTTTGCTTGTAACACTTATAATCACAATATAAAATCACAAATCTCAATTATTTCACTAACTTACAAATAATTATAAAAAGAAGCATACTTCTATTCTATTTAAAAAACAAACAACTATTCTACTGACTAAGCTCGTGTTTGAGAATCAATGTTTTCTATCCGTCTTCAAAACGTAAAAAAAAATAACTTTAACGTTAAAATAAATAAATCCTACGGTAAAAACTCATGTTTTTTAAATGTTTACTTCAACTATAATAAATTATAACTTCAAGGGGACTTTGAAGTAATAATAATTTATTATTATTAACAATAATATTATACTCTTTATTGACACGACCGTATGCCAACAAGTTCGCCGCTCTAAAAAAGATCTGTCGACATGTTGAATAGATTATAAGCAGGCCTACGTACGATTCGGTACCGCATACATGGCTCATGAGGGTGCAATTTTATACAACTCCAGTTGTATAAAATTAATACAACTCTACGCACTTTCTTGTTGGCATGTGTGCGGCAATGGAACATGGTACTTCACTATCCAGGATGTTGGCCAGGATATTTCAAGGCGACAGTCTGAGTGCCCTGTGGTTCTGTTTGGCCTTGAATCCTCTTAGCACGCTGCTAGAGAATTCAAGGCTAGGCTATTCGTTGCGGAGAGGAAGCCAGGTAATCTCCCACTTGTTGTACATGGATGACCTTAAACTGTTTGCTTCCAACAAATTGCAAATTATGAAGTTACTGAAGATCACTGAAAGCTTTAGTAATTCCATCAGAATGGAATTTGGTGTTGACTAATATGCAGTCATGCAAAATGAGGTGGGATTATGGAATCCCAGGGCATACAGCTCTCGGATTCTATAAAACTAAGGACACTCTCTGCAACAGAGACCTACAAATACTTGGGTATTTCAGAGAAATCGAATGCGTCACCCACGGTCATCGGTGATGAGGTTATATATAGCGCGAAAATGTGGGGTCATTATCGCGAGGTATGTAACCTCAGGGAGTACTTCCTCCAAGTTGACGGGGTGATACATCGAGATGTGGTGGTAGTGGAGAAGGATCTCACTCCGCTCTGTGACAAGGAGAATAAGCATCAAAGATCGCAAAGTTGAAGGGCAAAGCATTGAGCTACACGGACGCTACTATCGGACCCTTCATAGGCCCGATGTCAATCTCCTAGCGACCGTGACCTGGCTACGATTCGGTGATCTTTTTGGAGAAACCGAAGGGTTTATAATTATGTGCAATTGTGGACGAAGTTATCATGACGAATAACTACCGAAAATATATCGTGAACGATGGTACAGTTGACATATGTCGGGCATGTCACTGTCCGGGTAAGTCCTTAAGACATATAGTTTTGGGTTGTTCTCGTCTTGCTAACGGTGAATACTTGCACAGGCACAACCAAGTGGCCAGGATTATCCACCAGCAGCTTGCTTTGAAATACAAGGTTGGGGAATCTGGGGTGCCGTACAGGTATGTCACCGACCCAGTTCTCGAAAACGGTCGTCTGGGATCAAACTATCATCACTGACAGGATTATTGTAGCCAATAAGCCTAATATAGTGGTGATGGATCGATCGGAGCGCCGTGCAATGATTGTTGATATCACTATCCCTCATGACGAATACCTCATGAAAGCCGAAAAAGAAAAACAGATTAAATATTTGGACTTGGCGCACGAGCTCGTCGACATGAAGGATGTGGACTCAGCAATCATTGTCCCGATAGTCGTCACAGCTAACGGCTTAATAGCCAACTGCCTCGACCAACACCTCAGGAGGCTCTCGTTAGGCACCTAGGTCAAGGGTTTGATTCAGAAAGCGGCACTTCTCGACACGGCGCGTATTGTGAGGAGGTTTTTCTCTCTGGAACCCTAACCACTGGCAGCTTGAACCTTGCTCCCGATGCCGGTTGGAGACTGTATTTTATATTTCTAAATGTATATTGTTTTTATCTAGTGTATATTCAAAAATGTATTTTATAAGTATTTTAATTGTATAAAGAGAATAATCATAATTTATATATTATATAACATCAATAATATGATAATAATAGATTATTATTAATAATATATAAATTATTAATATATTATAATATTCACACTATTATTTTTGTTTGCGGTAGCGGCAAAATACACGTTTATTCGTTATAGCTCTGTCCAACCGACTAACTTAACCGCCTGCATCGAACAATTATGTACTATCAAGTCGATACTTATTCAACAATAATAATAATTTATTACGATTAGTAATTTTACTTAAGAGATGTAGTATATAATTCGACGGAAAGGATTAAATGCTGTAGTGACTTTTTCAGAATTTTAACTACAAAACTTTTTACTGATATCCTGCAAAGTGCTGAATAACAGTCAGCTTAAATTACTTAAACGCCATTAACCCGATTAGAATAATAAGGCTTTTTTTCTTATACGCATGCCTCATTCAAATTTACGTGAATCAAAATTACTTAAACTATGTTATTCTTAAATTCCAAGAAGAGTAAAACTACTGATACGACACTCTTATAAAAAAGACCAAAAAGTGTGTCGCTTCAGTAATTGAAAAAAAAAATACCGGCCTTTTTACAGGTTACTGAAGCGCCATAAATGTGCTTCGATTGCAATGCTACCTAGACAGATCAATGCGGAAAAAATCGCTGATTCCGAATATGTATATAACTCAATATGCCCAATTTGGCGGTTAAGTAATTTTGCCTTTCCAGTGACGATATATAACACTGTTGAATAAGTAATGTCGATAAATAATAGATCAATAATACTTCTTACATAATCTAAAATTCCATGTCCCTCATACTTAATAATCGTATTGTATATTACATGACATAAGTTAATAATTGTTTAAAAGGTGTTCATTATAGTGAAAGTAAATATCTATAAGTTGGCATAGTTTTAGAAGTTGATAACTCTCCCCCGAATACTAAAACGCTAATTAACTTTAAGATATTCTTAAATGTCTATCTGTCGCTTCTTCACACCTTAAGGGCGCGTTCCCACTATGTCGTAACGACTAATTTATCGTTCGACGACTGTCGTCTCTATCTGTTCCCATTATAACGATTGTTTGTCGTCAACATTTTTTATCGTTTAGCGACTGTCGTATCTAGCTGTTCCCATTGGATCGCGACGACATTTTTTTTTGTGTTCGTCTACATAGAGTTGCCGTCCACGATTTTTTATCGTTTTACAACTGTCGGGCTTGCCGTTCCCACTGTCACGACAAAGTGTCGTCACTGCAAAAATGTCGTAGACGACAGTAAATTGTGTCGTTCTAAATGTGAACACCTCCATTTAAACATATAAGCCACGACACTTAAAACTACACGATTATCTGTCGTCACGACACGGTGGGAACGCGCCCTAAAGTGACAGAGACGGCATGAGACTTAACGCCGTCTTCAAACTAATTGACGATTCAGTATTCGGCCAATAATCGTACAAAAATTAAGGAAAACTTCTTGTGAAAAATTTAATGGATGTTTGGACTGAGAGGGTTAACAAATAATCGGCCAATCTCAAGTGAGATCAGCCATGTACGCAAGAGATATTATAGTGCACAAGTGTGTGCGCAAACACAGGTGCACTCTCTGTTCTTTCACTCTCATAATCCGATGGGGCGGTTGAACGACACGACCGGAGACGGATCAGGCGCAAGACCCACGGCTTTACGAGCTTTCTGAGGCACAGGGATGTAAACACCGGAACACTTCCTATCTCCGAGCGATACTGAGAATTTCTAAACTCAGTAAATATTTTTCACCCGACCCGGGAATCGCACCCAAGACCGCCGTGCTCGGCATTCGCGCTTGTGACCACTAGACCATCGAGGCAGTCAAAGTCGAGGGTTAAGTAATTAAACTAAGTTAAAAGTATTATTGAATAACTTTGACGCCGTGGTGGCCTAGCGGTGTAATGTATGCCCATGGTTACTTTCTTAATTATTCTAAGACACCATAGACAAACGGTGAAGGATAACATCGTGAGGAAACCTGGCTTTCAAAAATTGGAATCTGAAATCGCCAACCCGCAATGAGCAAGCGTGGTGATCAATGCTCATTCTTTCTCTATATGGGAAGAGGCATGTGCTCAGCAGTGGGATATTTATAGGCCGGTATTATATTGCTTTAACAATGACATATTGAAATATTTCACCAACTCTGGCTGCAACGAAATATAAGATGCTTCGTAATGCATCTGTCAATCATACCAAACTGTTGCAAAAACATACTGTTATATAATTTGAAACAATCGTATGGTGTTAGTTATCATCAGTTTGATGGTCTATGTTGTAATGAACGTGTTACTGTCAAACCGACAGAAGCCTAATGACTAGGGCTTCGGTTTTTCGTTCATGTGGTCGCGGGTTCTAATCCCAACCATTGCACTACATGAACGCACTCGTAACACAAGCATTTGGTTCAGCATGAGAGGTTAACAAGAATACCTAAAGAAAAAAAGTGTGGAAAGCACACCTAAAGATTTATGATAATATCTTACACTAGCTTTTTCTCGCGGCTCAGCCAGCGTGGGCGTCGTTTATCGCGGCAAAAGTTTGCCTAAAGCCTTCCTCAATAAGTGGGAACTACTAGCAGGAAAATAATTTTTCAAATCGGACCCGTAGTTCCTGAGATAAGCGTGTTCAAAGAAAGTATAGATTGATTTTGATAAAAACTTAGATCCATTCCTTTCTTGCTGTTTGCCTTAATAAGTTTGTTACCAATGCACTAAGTGAGATCCGAACCCCGCAGAGAACATTTGAGAACGTTGCTAACACTGTTAGTTTATCGATATCTTTGGCTGGATGCCATTATGGTTCCGAAACTGGTGACTGGTCGTCCAGCTGGCCTTGGTCTATTTATTTCATAATTGGAAATTTATATTCGTACCTTAAATACTTGTTTAATTTGCGCGGCCCCTAAGTACTCTTTAATAATATACTTTTGTAAAATAAGAGACAGCGTGCTGCTGTGGAGTTTGTTGCGCCGTTTCTTCTCCACAGCTAAAGCACTTGAAGCGGTGAAGGTTGGGCGCTTGAGGGTGCTGTCTAGTTAGTTTTTTTTATTTTTTAAACGACGCGGCGACGCCCGCACTGAGTAATTTAATCCTTGTGTCGCGGGGGTTTCACAAACATTCAAATCACATGCACAAAGAACACCCAGACTTGGAACAAGCATTTGTGGATCACACAAATACTTGTCCAATGCGGGGATCGAACCCGCACCACGTCGCGCGCAGTAGTAATTTATTAGCGTGGTGGCCTATACCACTCGGCTATCCGTGCTCAAGGTTGTGTTCAATCCGATCAATCCGTGTTGTCGAGGTTCAGAAAGTGCTACTTAGTAACCTAATTTGAATAAAGAAATTTTGAACTCGAATGAAGTAGTCAAAGCGTGCGTTCAGGTACTGCGGTAGATCTCATAAAAAAAACTTCAAAATACAGATATCGTTATCTGTAAACAGACTTCAACACATCAGTAGCACTCAGATAATCATCAAATGATATAATTATCTAAACATCGCTAAAACTCACGACTTGCTAAAAACTAGAACACCTTTCAAAATAAGTTAACCTGCCAGTAATTAGACCCGTTCGTAGTTAGTTATAATTGGAATGTGACCCAGTAATCTATATTGATTTGCACCTGTGTCTAACACATCCGTTATATAATACAGTGTTTGTTATTAGTTATTAGCCGATACAAATGTATCGACTGTTTGGCCACTGTCGAAGCAATTTGTTAAATACAGAGCTATGAATGTCTAGAGAGTACTTTGAAAAAACATAAGTAAACTGTGCGGTGGTATTATGCTGGCAGTGGTTGCCACTTTGCCTGTGCCAGATTTTTTTTTTTTAATAATGCTCTGCTGGAGTCCTTCGAAAACAGATTCCTTTTTTTTAATAAGTTTACTAGCAATGTGGTTAGCACATTACTAATATTCTTGTTAAGCCCTCGTGCTAAGCTTGTGTTACGAGTGAGTTCTCGTAACACAAGTAGTGTAATGGTTGGGATTCGAACCGGCAACCACGTGATCGCAAGTCCGACGCCCTAAACCATTTTTACACTATAAAGATTTGAGCCAATTTAAGATTGAATAAATCTATTTGATTTGAGTCTCTTTTGTGTAATATTTAGAATACATATTGGTTAGCACTTTGACAGGCTATTAATTGAACTCAATAAAGCCAAAATAATGAGTGTTTTGTGTACGATTTCCATTAGAATACTACATTATCCCTGATTAGAGGGCTTTATATAAAATACTTAATTCAAATAAAAAAATCAAAAATCATTTATTGGAACAAAAACAAATAAATTACATTAAATGTGCGTTAACAGCTACATTAGTTAAGAAAACTGTGTCGGAACTATTAGCGCCCACCTCCGGGATGGGGACAGAAGTATTCCAACGTCTAACTAAAACAGTATGTAATTAATTTAATATAAGGTATTCAAAAAATATTGAGATCGTTATAAAAACTCAAAATTTAAAGGAGAATGACCAAGTGACTATGGCACTTAGTATCGCTATCAAATATATTGTGCCACAATGTAATATATGTTAATATAAAGTATAATTAAGGTACTTTAAAATACAGTAATTCTTTTTTTAATGATTCCCCGCAATTTGCTGTAGTTTTGAATTGAATTAGTTGATAATTATGTAAACAAACCGACCTCAATTATAAATCACGCAATTTCTCAAAACTCACACAATGTATGTTACCCCAATTAGTTGTATATACTAGTCCATACACTAACGTACTGATTTCCACGTTCAATCACTTAAAATCTAGTTTAAAAGCAGCAATAAATAAGAAATATCGTAAATCTGATAAAGCTCCGGACCGCAGAATAACATTCCGACATGTTAGTGTGACATTTGGCTGTAGAGATGGGTATAAGTGAATAAAAGAACGATACCTATACATACTCTTTTTAATAATATCAAAAACATTGACCTCTTTTTAAAACTTGAAATTAAAATAATTATGGCGATTTTCGACCAATTGGGCCTAGTAGTTTTATTGATCATTTGTAAAAAAGTGTAAAAAGATAGCGGGGAGTGTAGATGGATAAACATTCAAATCACATGCACAAAGAACACCCAGACTTGGGACAAGTACCTGTGGATCACACAAATACTTGTCCCATGCGGGGATCGAACCCGCAGCACGTCGCGCACAGTGATAATTAGCGTGGTGACCTATACCACTCGGCCATCTGTGCAGTCAAATATGGATATCAAAATATTTTGATTAAATTGTACTTCAATGTTCATTCACTGAATGAACACTGAATTGAAGTACAAAAATTTTGAGTGTCCTATCACTAGTTTTATTCGTGACATTTGTTTACATGTTTAGCCAATAGGGTATACATACAACACAAAAACTTTTATTTTTATCAGTTTTTGTCCGGGGAAGTTATGGTTATCTACTATTAGATATAGGCTTTTAAATTAAAAAAAGGAATTATTGTTATCGCCAACTTATGGCACAATTTGGATTGAAGCGATACTGGAAATGGTCATTCTCCTTTCTTTAATTAGCGAGCAATAGCTAGTATTGTTTATGATTATTCAAGAACTATAAAATATGTTTACAGTTTGATAAAAACTAAACAACAGATTAGTAAAATCATGTCAGCTCTATACCTACCGAGGTCTATGGAACTGCTCCAGTTGTTCAGCCGGCGGGCGCATCTCGTTACAAATGTTACCTAACAATACTCTCGCACTTGAATCACGATGCTGCGACCACGTTAGCTTTGGACTTGGGACAATATTTTTATATTATTTTACTTTGCCATAATAAATTTAATGAATTTGATTTTAACTTAACTCTCATATTGGTCTACGATTTGTTGTTAATTTTATCAAAAATATTCGTTTAGTATTTTTTTTTCTTATACTATTCATATTTTTATGACTGACTAAATAAAGCAAAATTATGGGGCGATCTTTAGGTGACGTGAGCGTTTATTAAAAGATAATATTCACCGATTTAATAATATTTTATTTGATCCTTGCTGTAATTCAAATACGTGTTTTGTGCATCAAATAAATAAATAAAAAAAAATAAAAAATCATGATCGCACAGAATAATAATTATGTAATAGAAGAAAATATTTGTTAAGATACCTATAGATTTCTGAAAGCTTCAAATTCCTAAATTTGCTTAAGTCCACACTATATAGGGTCATTTCTATCGCAGGTATGAGTTCATACTCTTGTGCGTATAAGGAACTTTTTCGCTATATAAACGCAAGAAAGAAATTTTGAACTCATTCGTTGAACTGCCTTGCATTCAAGTGGTATACAAACATGAAGCTGGTACGTCAATCAAAATATATTTAGTGAAGTTATTTTAGTTTAATTTTAGTTAACTAAACTAAATATAGGTTAATATAAAGTAAACAAAATTTATATTTCGGAGAATTCGAACAAACGTTTGTGGAAAGTGAAAGTTTTGTTTTTTTTATCTGATGAGCGGATGGTTAAGTGGGTGAAATGGTTCGGCAGCGGGTTCGATTACCGGACGGAACAAATATTTGTTTTGAGTTTCAAGTGTTTCTTTTGCGTGATTGATCGTCGTGGATGAGCTTATTAAGGAAAGCTTTGATTTTACGATTTCAAAGTTTAACTTTGAGGGTAGTTGATAGTTGTAATTTGTTATGTGGACTGTTCAGAGAATGTAGAATGAATACGAAGGCTGTGAGAAACGAAGTCAGCATTAACAAAAAATATTCAAACTTATTATAAAACTTTAAGAACACCAAGGGAGGTCTTCTTCTTCTTCCAAGCCTCTCGGTCCTTGCAATTTCAGCCGATAAAATACACTAACGAAAAACAATTTTAAACATTTTCAGCTCGCCCCAATCACAGCTCTCATCGCCGCTGCATCAGCTGGCCAGATCTACACGGGCCAAACAGCAGAGAAATACGCGAAGTCAGCCGAGCTCTACCAATCAGGGCTCGAGTACCAACAGAACGGGCTATATTCTGACCAATCGCATTCGCCGCAGGTGTATGCGGGACACGATGTGACCTATAACAGCAGGCCATCTGGAGAAAAAACGGCTAAAATTTTGAGCTATAACTTGGAAAATAATGGACATGAATACAAATACTCTTATGAGACTGATAACGGTAAGAACATTTTTTAATAATGATATTATAATTGCTTTAGAAAATAGTAAAAAGGCTCCATTACGAAAGCCATATTATTAAAATACTCGTTGTAGCCCGCAACTCCGCCCTCGGGGGTGTCGACTATCTATTTAAATCGGTCAGTATTTTAAGCCTGATTGCGTAGCATAGGTACAGATAAACAACTTTTCTTTCACTTTTATAATATTAATTAGGATAACAATTTATAATTGAGCTAAAGTCCCTTAACCTAAACATAAACCCCCTACACCTTCTTTTGCCTAGCCTTTTCCCAAGCCATGTTGGGCTCGGCTTCCAGTCTTACCGGATTTAGCTGAATACTATATTTTACATGGAGCGACTGCCTATCTGACCTCCACGACCCATTTTACTGGGTAATACAGTATCCCATAGTAAGACTGGTTGTCAGAATTGTAATGACTTACGACTGTCAAAGATCACCGTATGACAGTCGGGACTAACGTGCTTTTCGAGGCACAGAGGGGTCTCGGTATGTTTACAAATGGTCACCTGGTGGTTAATCCATCACAGACAATAAAAGACAAAACTCCATTCTACACTCAAATAGTCCAGTCACCTCAATTCCTTCTTTAAATTTCCAGGAATAAGAGCAGAGGAATCCGGCCACATATCGGAGGGCGGAACCGCCACGCACGGCGCCTACTCATACACGGGCGACGATGGCAAGGTGTACACCGTGACGTACACTGCTGATGAGCACGGCTTCCATCCCCAGGGGGCGCATCTGCCAACCCCCCCGCCGATACCCGAGGCAATACAGAAGAGCTTGGAGCAGAACGCGAGGGAGGAGGCCTCTGGCGTATTTGATGATGGTAAGGTCTTTTAAGTGACGTTAGATAATATTTAACAAAATATTTCAGAATCTAAGCTATTATTTTAAATGAACTGAATTTAACTAAGTAACTTAGCGCCATCTATGAAATAAGCACTGAACTACGTCCATAATACAGAGTGCATTCTAACGAATCTAAAACGAAGCTCTAAGTTTTCAACAGCATGTGTGAAAATGAATTGCCCATGTTATACTAAAACAATCTCCTTAAAACATTAATTAATAAAAAAGTGAACACTGCACATAATCTGCACAGCAAACAAGTTTGTAATTAATCTTCCAATATCGACAGTTTATTTTTATAAATAAGTATCTTATATTTGATTTCAACTCATTACAGGCCAGTACAAGGAGCATGGCCAGTACAAAGAACATGGTCAATACAAAGAACATGGCCAATACACCGAGCATGGCCAGAACCAAGAGCATGGCCAATACACAGAGCATGGCCAATACACAGATCATGGCCAGTACACAGGGCATGGCCAGAACCAAGAGCATGGGCAGTACAATAACCATTTGACCCAATACAAGGAGGTCCCGGACCAAGGCGTGACCCATAGCTACCCACAGTACCAAAACTACCAAACCATAAGTTATAAGGAACCAAGCCATACTTCTGGAGCCGATATGGCTTATCATGCTCATCACTGAAAATACAAAGTGTTTTGTTAAAAATAGTTGAAAGACATTTATATGGTGAAGTGAGTGTTGATTAGTGAATAATAAAACCAAAAAAAAAAACAATAATTAATACATAGTACATACATCAGTACCTACCTAAAAAAAAAAAAAATAAGTTTGAAAAAAAAAATGCATGCTTAAATTTTATGAATGTCATCTCAATATAATCGAGTACTTCAAACAATATTCAAATAAATAAAAAGTTTATATAAAAGTTACTTGGGAGACAAAGGTGAACAAAAACTTGAATCAAAAAGTGTTACTACTAACGCCATCTAAATTTTGTGCTGCGAATTATATGTTACAAAAATCTTTGGTCCATTGACATTGACCGTGTAACGTAAGATGCTTACATAACATCATTGAACAACTGTCTTGTGCTTAAAGAGATTGTTTCATCATAGTCAGCGGTGAAAAAACTACATACTCGGCAGTTTCTTGTATGGTAACATCATAATCAGAACAGTTATGATATACTTACAAAAAAGTTTCATGCAATATTTAATGAATTTAAACACCTCCAATGTATATTTAATCGCTAAACAAGATCACGATCCGCAAGTTTTTTCATGGGACAAACAAACATACAAAAGATCTAAAATATTGAGAAATGTCTCTTATTGCAGTATGAATTCACAGCAATTGTTTTATTAGATAGCTCTTTACTCAACTTACAAGGAAATTAGCACGTTGTTGTTATTCTATCAACTGAGCAGAACAAAGAAAAACTTGTACAAATATTCACAACAAACGAAAAATAAAACATTCAATTGCGAATTTCTCTTTACGCCTTTTGATAGTTCACAATAATAAGTATGATGGAGTGATTAATCAGAATGTAATCGCACATTTTGTATTGATATCTTCTTTTTTAAGTGCCACTCAAATTAATGACGGTCGGGTCAGCTGCTGTCAATCTATCTCCATCTTTTGTAAGGTGAAACAGTTCTGATAATAATATTCTCGCGATTCTCGTCATAAGATCTTAAAAACGTGTAAAAAAAAGGTAAATACTTGACCTGAATAGTAATACTAGGTTATTTCCAAATAGTTTCTTTAAAACCTAGTCAATAGCATTGCTATATAAATTGCTTGAACTTTTAGAAGTTTAACTTAAACATCAGACATGTGCCCGTAACTAATTGTTAAAATCTAGCATTTAAATAATGTCTCTAAGTTATATTGTTGAAGTTTTTTGTTTTGTTCAATAAATATTTTTAATTAATACTGTGTATTTTATTAATCGTGAAATTTTTGTTTACATAAAAAAATATTAAATTAGTCCTGTTGTATAAGAATAATAGAGTATTTTTATTTAATTCCTGTTTTTTGCTGATTGCTAACATCACCTTACGAAAATCATCTAACTCTTTCGAAATAAAGGGATTGTTTCAAAAACTGATGAAGATTAACTTAATTGATATTTTTAGTCAACCGTGCCAACACATCAGTACTAACCCTATTAATATAATAATATTTCAAGCATCTGTATATCAAAGCAATTAAGTAGATTTTCGCAATTAATTTGCCGCTGTCTAGCAGTTCACTGCACTTTCACTACATCCTTACGTCACAAAAAAGGTAAAAAACAAAAGAAGATCGTTCCTACATATCTCAGTACACATTTAAATGTTGTGAAAACCCATAAAAAGCCTAACATACACACACTAATGAAACACATCCTTTGAAATAAAATCTGATGTAACAATGTTAGGCATTACACCATACAATCACTTCTGCCTACGTTTCTCCGAATACAGCCTAATTGTTTCCTTTATACTTTGTCTGTGTTTGACTCTCTTTGTTCTAACTGGCTTAAGGCTGGCAGCTGACCTAAAGATTACGGGACTGATTAAGGGTTGTTATCAAATTGGTGGCAGAGGTCTCAGCGGTATTTTTTTTCTAACCTGTACTTAAAGGCATTCTTAAGTTACTCCACAGACTGGTCACCCTTCATCCACTAAGCTCGAACCGAAGCTTCTTGAGAGCAGTTCATTTTTTTTCCACTGTAGAAATGTCTCCAGTCAACCCAGTGAATCAAAACATTGTAGCAATTATATTCTAGTGTTTTTAACTCCGAATAATAAAAAACATTTTTTTTCACTAGAAATGTGGGTCGCACATTACTAGTAATCACGTTTACCCCTCGTGCTAAGCTAAGATGCTTGTGTTACGAGTGGGTTCACGTCGGTAGTATAATGGGTGGGATTCGAATCCGTAACCACAATACATGATCGCAAGTCCGACGCCCTGACCATTAGGCTATTACCGCTTTGAAGTTAACGTATTAAAATTAACTTTCATACGTTTTTTAAATTATATCTGTCTCGACTTTACACCTCAAAATGACAGGGACAGCATGACTTAGGCTTCAAACTGATTGATGTTTCTATACAACATGTAACAAAACCCCTGTCGGATCCAATAAAGTCGCATTCGTGGTACAGTTCATGAACCGTCTCGCATAGGCGGCTTCTTTGACACAAAGCTGTAGGTAGTAAGTACGTGCACTGTAAGGAGTGCTCAGTGTTGCTGTTGCCTTGGATCAGTTTTTATTTTGATTTAATTATTTTCACAGGGGATAAAAAAATTCCAATCCATTTAATGACTCCTTATGTGTTCGCAGTACGATACCGAATAATAATCTCAGCGATTGGACAGGGTTTTTGTTACATGCTGTATACGGGCATTAGACTTTCTATTCTCTCACTTTTGGAAATCCAATGGAACGACAATCCACGACCATTCAACTGTATTAAAGCTTGAAGCTTTCTGATGTAAATACTTAGAAATACATATAATCACTTCATCAGTTAGTAATCTCTTAAAACAATAAAACGGTGACGTAATATATAAAACAATTACAGCCTACACCTCTCTTATACCATTCCTGTTTCATCTTCGCAACAAGTGTGTTCCACATTGGCCCACTGACATTCACACAGTGGCCTCAGGCTTATTGGCAACGTTACAAATAATTATTAGAGTCGCCAGATGTGATTTATTTAATGTTGGGCAAGATCGGACAAGGTTGGGCAAGCGGTTTATGTTTGATGTTACACATTGTAACTTAATGGATTCTAAATCGTTTTGTTTCATGTTATCAGTTTCAAGTTCTTTTAGTTTTGCTACTTATTTCATGTTTTTTTTAAGAGTTGGATGAATGTGGGTCGTATACTATTCTTGTTAACCTCTCGTACTAAGCTAAGTGCTTGTGTTACGAGTGAATTGACATTGGTAGTGCAATGGGAGGTATTCAAACAGGCAACCACATGATCGCAAGTCTGACGCCTTAGCCATATGGCTACCGCCGCTTATGACCAAACTGAGCTACTATGTAGCACTTTTCGAAAGTCAAACATATACATTGACAGCACCCTAATTCGCCCACCCTCACCGCTTCCTAAGTGCTCTAGCCGGGGAGAAGAAACGGCGCACCATACTGCCCAGCAGCACGCTGTCTCATTTAACAAAACAATATAAACACAGCTAAAGATTAAAGGTTAATTAGTGAACGCGCCAAATAATCAAATGTTTGAGGTTAATAAATCAATGAATTATCATTTCATCCTAGAAACCTTTCCTTTTTCCATTGTTGTCTGCCTCGGACCGACCGCTTTTGGCCGCCCCAGACTCATGCGGAAAAAAAATAATTTAAAGAAAGATAATTATATACTTAATTTTATAGTGTATGTTGAAATATTTACGGTGTAAAGGTCTTTATGTAGGTATAATAAAATTAAGCACTAGGATCTAGCTCTTCAATCTAAAATTACAATTCTAATGAAAGTTTATTTTTATAAAACAATTTTCATTACAATTGTATTTTAAAATAATTAATTATCATTGTGAAATAAATCAAGCAATTGCTGTACCCATCTGCAGGTTGGTTAATTTATAAATAAAAAACCTGGTATTATTCACCAGATCGTTGCGGAACAGATGCGTCAATACCTGATCAAGGACATTTATAACATTCAGATGAACTATGTCTGAATTAGTCACACTTTGTTGGAGGAATTTATAAATTGTCGGTTAGTCTATAAAGTATGGAGAAATATGAGGAAGATGTTCATTAAACCTTTTATTTCTTAAAAGTTTTTTTTAACATCTGTTCTGTAGTATGGCAACCAGACAACTGATAAACATACTTATATTTATACAATTATATTTTATACAAAATATACGATAAATTACATGATCAAAATATGATCGTTATCATCTCATAAAGATTTGTCCTGTTTGGGAATCGAACCCACGACCTCCGGCTTAGCAGTCAGGGTCACTAACGTTATAGGATTTCAAATTTTGTTCAAAAGCAGATAAGTGTAATAAATCTTATATACTGTTGTGTTGTAATTATAGATTTTTTTAAATCGATGAAAAATTATCGTCGATCATCTGCATTTGATTATTTTTTCTCTCTGAATTTGTTGGAATTAACAACATAATGATTAAAAAAGTACATTATATAACTTTGAAATAGTCACAATGGTACTTGCTTTGGTTCAACAAACCTGCAACCATGTACCTACTTGCGAATCTGGTCATTGAGCCGCTCGGCCGCCACGACATTATTTTTCACTTAATTTACATGTAATTAAAGTATTAGCTATAAATTACGATCAAATTGTTTTACTAATTCCATAATCTATCAAACATTAAGAAATTTCAATCTATTGGTAGATTTGTACAAGATAATTACAATGTAATGGTAGATTCATAATTATTAATAAACAATTACTTGGACTTGCAATCAACACGTGAATAAATCGTTTATTAGATATAAAGGTTGGTGTATAATGACCTGTAATATTGAAAGAGGTTGCATATGAACCTTCTAATATTATAGAGGTCAAAAGAACGTGGGCATCACATTTTTTTTTTGCTTAAGATTGTTTTAGTTTCTCAATTTTTTTTAAACGTATTTATTAATTTTATTAAGTATTTTTTTTTAAGTTCAATAATATCTTAACGGTTGAAATTTAAGATAGTACGTTAAGATAGTACGTAGTTAAGTTACGTCCTAAGCCCGGAGGCCCGTAGGATACTCGGTGTAAAACTTGTTTTTTTTTTGCTTTTTGATTATTTTAATTCCTCAAATTTTTTTTACCGTATAATTAAATTAAGTTCAATAAAATGTTAATGGTTGAAATTTAAGATAGTACGTAGTTAATCTACGTTCTATAGACCGGATACACGGCTGTCAAACTTGAAAGAAACTGGGCTGGCCACATCTCCCGCATGACGAGGCGTGTTGCCGAATGAGCTATGGATGCAGCCATAAAAAACAGAAGATCTCGCGATAGTCCCAGGTGGAGATGCCAGAACAACCTCACAGGTTATTGTTAGCCTTACACAGAGTTATATTGAATGAGGACAAGAAGGCTTTTGCCCAGCGGTGGGCCACTCATGAAGTTAATTTGCTGCGATTTATAATACACAACCAAACGAAAACTGAAAACGAGGCACAGGAAAAGACAAGAAGCTCACAAGTAGAGTCAGCAACAAAAGTCGAACAAAATCACATTTACAACACATTAACTTAATCAAATTTCATAGATTAACTAAGACGTATTTAATAGCTTGAAGCCTTCCTCATAAGGCTATTTGGTTTCCTAGTAGACACTAAATTCATGGAGTTAAAATTGTAATTTAACTGTCTCGTGAAACTGGTTGTATTCACTTAGTTGCTGATTGAACCTAATCTGGATGTAATATAAATGTCATGGACATTATATTTTATATATTATTTGTGATAATAACTTTGACTGCACGGATAGTCGAGTGGTATAGGTCACCACGCCAATTACCACTGTTCGCAACGTGCTGCGGGTTCGATCCCCGCATGGTATAAACATTTGTGTGCTCCACAAATGCTTGTTCCAAGTTTGGGTGTTCTTTGTGCATGTGATTTGTATGTTTGTGAAAACCCCCGCAACACAAGGATTAAATTCCTTAGTGCGGGCGTCGTTTTTATTAAAGTAAAGTAAGTAAGTAAGTAAGTAAGTAACTAATAAATTACTGTAACTATGGCAAGTGCAATAACCGTTAACACAAAAAAAGCATATTACATATTACTCATACAGTACATAAAATCTTATTACGACCAAAGTTATTTAATTCTATCTTGGAAGGTCAAAGCCAAGCCATAAGATAAATCTTTATGTATTATTTTTAATACGTCTTCGAATAGTATGGACTTAGGACAATTAAAAATATTTATATTTCTGCTAGCTTTGTTCAACTTTTAAGTCAAATTTAGTGTTTTTGGTCACATCAAGGTTAATAATAATTGTGATCACATTTAATAAATAAGGTTTTTTTTTGTATTTTTTTTACTAACGTAAATGACCTCTAAATCACACAATCACTCTAAAAGCAAGTGTTTGTAAGTGTGTATGTTTATATCCTACCTTTGACCAATTTTGATAAAATTAGTTATGAATGTAATTGACACCCATGATTAACATATAAGCTACTTTTTATCCCAAGAGAATTAGGTATCTGATGAACCGCGGGTAACACCGCGGGGCGCAGCTAGTTGGCTACAAAAACAATTGGCAGTAAGAAAATGAAACAAAAGAATTTCAATAATATTACGGTAAGTAATTTTGGTTTTAGACTGTCTCCTAATTTAATTGATATAAATACCTAAATAGAAATTAAAAATAAAATATCTACTTAACTCCCAACACATTGTAGTCACACATAATAAGAGTTACGAGACGTCAAACAAGTGTTACAAAATATTTGACCGACCGCGTCGAAATAAAGCGATGCAATGTGCTACAATCATCATTAATCATGCAAATATATCGTGAACAAATTCGCACTATTTGCAACCTAGAGACTGGATTTTCTGAATTACTGTCCATTTTAGTTTCACGTCCTATTTGGTTTTAAAACCGATTTATTATTAACTAAAGCGGCGGTAGCCTAATGGTTAGGGCGTTGGACTTGCAATCATATGGTCGCCGGTTCGAATCCCACCCATTGCTCTACTGACGTGAACCCACTCGTAACACAAGCATTTACCTTACCACGAGAGATTAACAAGTATACTAGTAAAGTGAAACCCACAATGCTATTAAGCTTAAAAAAAAACACGTGTTTATACCTTATATTGTATTGAATACTGATTTGTGTTTGAGTATTTTAAATGTCGCGAGAATCTCAAAGATTATTTTATCTATGACTAACTTGGCCCCACGACTTCGCCTCTTCGTCTCCTTGCTATAGTGTCATGTTAATGTAATTACTCCCATTCAGGCTACCGCTTACCTAGCCACTTATTTAAGTTTCGTTATTAAGAGATTATTCTTCATACTTTATGTAATCTTCATATTCATCATCATCGTCAGTTTTCTTTTAACCAATTGCTGGGTGTAAACATTTTCTTTTTCTTTCTCTCTCTCTTTCTTTCCAGGTCTTGCAGGTGAAACAAAAAGTAATATCTGTCCCAATTTTTTGCTGAGAAAAACTGCACTTACCTACTACGTTTTTGCTTATTGCAGTTTACCTAACAATCTTAAAAACATACAGAGTTTTATTATAATAATCAAAAAAGAACCAAAAGTTTTTTTTTGTCCTTTCAAAATACCTAAATTTGTTGCTGCATATATCAAGGCCAGAATTTCATCAACGCCTAAGATTCACACGGTATACGATAAAATGTTAGTATCAATAAAATAACAGTTAAATACAATATACATTTTTATTTATATTCTAGAATAGACGATCCATTTACTTTTAACCTTTGCTGGTCCCTTCAAGCCCTTGATCTTCGGAAGACCTTTAAAATGAAGACCAATCTTAGATAAAGTGTGTGTTATTCTTGAACTAGATTTTGTTTGTGACTTCGCTTGATTTTATAATTATAATGATAAAAGAGGTTCTTTGGCCTTTCAATGGGAAAGTTATAGTTTGGAATATTATGTTAATATTATTAGATTAATATTAGGTAATATTAATTTTGGTGTTTGATTCAAAGTCGCTTCTACCACTCATAAATTGATTCCGTTCTGATTTGTTCATTTGTTAAGTGAATTCTTAGTGTGAGATTTTCACGTTTACTCTATCGAGGCGTTTACCGCGTTTGGCTCTCTGATTGGATGTAAGCTTGGAGCGTGGCTAATCGTCGTGTCGATCGCGTTAACGTAAACTCGCACTAATCATCCTGAATTCAAAAGGAGGATGTTGTCAATTCCATTCGTTTCGTCGGTATGTCTCCGACAGTGTACCATATGTATAAAGTACATCAATGTCAATACTGTAGTGTAGCTGGAAAATTTTGCGAAGAATGACATTTTAGTAAACAAATTTCATAATTAAGTACTTATACTTCCAAATTTGATTAGGTTAGGCTTACTTTGAAGTCGTTATTTACATCTTGTATATCTATAATTAATTATTTAAGTTATTTACTACAATTTTTATTCCATTTCAAGCACTTGTGGCAAAAACCTACTTATAATATTAGAACCGGCCTATAATCAGAAAAAAAATAGTTTTTATTGTACCATTTTCGACTTGATTCTTATAAATACTGATGAGAATACAAATTTATTGATGTATTTAATTGGGTTCAACAATAATTATTTATACTGGAATCGTGACAAAATCAAAGAGTAGAAGTTAAAGACAATAGGGTAACAATCTTTTATGTAAACTCTGCATGCAATACAAATTTTGCACTGTAATGAAAACTAAAAGAAATCTACAAAATAACCAATAATTGAGTTGAGAATAGGAGATAAATACAAATGTGTGAAGTTGAATAAGTGTTACTCTATTATAGGATTAATTCTAAAGGGAGTGCGTATATTCAACGAGGTATGTTTCGACCTTTTCTTTGGGTAAAGTTGTTCAGTTTTGTGCACATAATTACCTCGTTGAAAATACGCACTCCTATTAAATTAATCCTATATAAACTTGTAATTCAACTTTCTTTTTCTTTTATATACACTTGATTCTTATAATTAAATAGTAGGCTTGCATATTAGATGACGTAATACTACTAATGAGGACGGTATTATGCACACCTACCAACGCTTTCCTTGATAACGCCTTCATTAATCCTAATGATACCTAATACATCTAAAAATGCCTAGATGAGTAATACAGACATACAAACAAGCATTTGTATTCTGAATAGTGTCTGTCATAACGTAGTGTAGGAATGTGACCTTTCACAAGCTATTACTATCCAACGATATTGTTGTACGCCTCATCGCTTTTGTTTTAGCGAAGGTTATAAAACTTAGAAGTTATTTTGTCTTTGTAAAGAATTGTATGACTCAATTGTTTTAATTTGCACCAGCATCCGAAATCATCAAGTATTTTTATAGGTTTTTAGGCACTTATATTTATTGTCACCGCTTTCGTTTTTACACTGAAGGACCAAACTTCTTCTTCCTGCCCTTATCCCATTCATGTGGGGTCGGCACAATGCGTATTTTCCTTCCATTCCTCTTTATTACTCGTCATCGCGGCGTCCACTCCTTTCTTTCTCATATCATCTTTCACACAATCCTTTTTCGGTCTCCCTCTACTTATATACCCACCCACAGTTATACTTATAACTTGTTTAGTTATGTGGCTTTCATCCCTCCTCATAACATGTCCATACCACGATAAACGCTGAAAGACCAAACTGTAGCACAAATAAAGGTGATATCTATTATTCGGTTTCCAACTTTGTATACTTAAGTAATTTTATGAAATAATTGCTAATCCCATGAAAAAGTTAAAAGGCAATTGAGACATCAATGGCGTTACCATTTGGACTTGTAAAAACAAAACCCAACGAAATCTTCTGGACAGGGTAGGTACATTTCTACGAGCGTCAACACTGATGGTATCGCTCAAATGTATGGAAGTGAAAAGTCTAAGTCACGTGACTTATTTAAAACAAATGTCATTTCCATACAGCAATTGTAATTTAAGCGATTGTCTACTGGAGTTGGTCTCGTAAATTTCGATGAAGACTGATTATTGCAATTTTATTTTAATCTTTTAAATTGAGCTGCAGAACTTGTCCGTCACTAACAGTAACTAAGTAACGAAATGACAGAGCAAAGATGGGCCAATCGACCAGGATGATGGGTAAATGGACCACCCAGGGTAGGCCATACTTCATTGATCGAGGAAGCTTTCTAGTTGCTTTTGCCAACCGTGAGGCTAGCTGATATGATACTGGCAAGTATTTTGAGTTATCGGACTAAATCCAGGTAGCAGACTGCAGTGTACATTGTACCCGATATACGGTATTACGTACAGATTATTTTGAGGAAAAACTTTTCAATGCGAGCATTGAGTTTCAGTTCTAAGACTGAATCATTAAAGATTATGGATGTCATTTTCCCATATTTCCCTTATTATTTTAGAAATTATTGTATAAGTTTGATTTTTCTTTATTTTATGCGTCGCATGTGGTGCAAATAAATGTTTTTCCTTTCTTTTCGTTTACTTAACCAAAAAATCTCGGTGATTGGTAAAGTCGGATGACGTCACTATGTGGTAAATGTTGTGCAAGACTGGGACGTCGAAACTTTGGTTGCTTTATCTCTATAGTTTCTTCTTATTTTGAGAAAGAAAAATACGTGTCTATTTTTTTTTTATCCAACATGCTGAACAGTTTCTTACTTTTTATACACAGTCAATATTCATAATACCATGTAACGAGTATTGTGGCCAATTTAATTACAATGAAAACTTAATATTAAGTGTAATTTGATTTCACTACTATTATTGCACCAAGTTACAAAGAATCAAATTATTAAAACATACTTATACATATATCCTTATAGCAATGGGATTATCTAGACTAAATACATAATTATTGTTCTAGGAATCCGAAACTACATAATTATAATATGAGTCTGTGTTAAATGTTATGTTGTCGATAGAAATAATAAGCGAACTGTATACTTATCTATTTCTAGAATAAATTTGAATAAATGTTTCGTTTAGTGGTAACTAGAAACAGAATAATAGTTGGCTTTAATTCTAAAAGATAGTTTGTTTATTCCCGAGTCTCATTCTTGTTGTTCTTGTAGCTTTTGTACTATTTATTACAGAAGCGCCGATAGCCTAATGACTAGGGCTTCGGACTTGCGATCATGTGGTTTCCGGTTCAAAACTTACCCATTGCACTACCGATGTGAACCTACTCGTAACACAAACATTTAGCTTAACACGAGCGGTTACCAAAAAAAAATTAGTAATTTGCGTCCCACAATGGTAGTAAGTTTTAAACTAACAATCAATTTCTTTGTAAATATGAATTAATTCCTTATAAGAGATTACTGATTACAAATAAATCTTTTGACAATAGTCGTAAGGTTGATATTTCTAATTCATCTTCATTGGATTTTTGTAGGTTGATAATATTGATTGACTGTCTCTACCCAAGGGAAGAAGCGGTAAAAGTAAATCGTACCAGGTTAAACTTCCGAAGTAGATCACCTGTCAAAGTGGTCACCAGTGGTCTCTTGTTCAAGAGAATGCAGTTGCAACTCCGATAGGAGCCACTTTCAGGTTTAACCTAATATAAACTTTGCGACCAACGGTTTAATTTACTTATAGGTCAAATAGGTATTCCGGCAGGTCACATATTTTAACCTACCTAAAATCTGTAGGTCAAATACTTAGAAATAGTTCTTGATCGGTTTCAAGGAAATAACCACTATCTTTATTCCATATCTTGGGCTACTATTAAAAACAATTTATGATATCGGATACCTTTATTAAATCTCTTAATATGGTATAGAATATAACGTATTATTATCGTAATATTACCTAACTTACGTTGAGTAAGTTTTGAAGTATTTTTATGTGAAAAGGAAATTGTAATACGATTTATCTAATACACTTACTATATCCATTAAATTAATTGATTCTAGTTTTACGGTGTGAATTTAATTAAATTATTTTAAGTCACGAACTCTGATTGTATCTGATAAAATTCTAATAACCTTTATATGCCTTTGATATATTTTTTTTGATCTTTGCTGGTGAATCTTGAAGAATTAGCATTTCCTCAAGTTGTCATAGCTTGAGGACATACAAATAAAATTCAACTGTATTTCGAGAAAGTAAAATTCTATTCTATTCTATTTTATACAAAGATGGTCAGTACGTTACCATTTATATGCATAGAAGATTACCTTTGGTCAAGGGTATAGATAATTGGTACATTATGTGCTCCTATCCCGGAGATTTATTCTTCCGAAAAAAGGTTGTTAAATTGTATGGCCTGATGATACAAATATAATCGGGAATCCAGCATTCTCAGTATTCTTTAAAGGTGATTACAACCCTAAGCAAAGAAGAACATGATGCAAGGAGGTCTCATACATAAACTTTTAAGTCTCTTATGGTGAAATACGTGATACTTGTATATATAACCAGAAACCTGTGAATGAAATTTTATTTCTGAAAATCAAAAACTTCCAATGTTAACTTTCAATCCCTATTTAACTTTCTTAGGGAGTAGTTTTTAAAAAATGGTGAAATACGCAGTTAATGTAGAAGAAGAATGAGTTCTATGATCGGGAATTTCAGAAGTCCCTTTATAGAGGATCAAGACCTTAATGAGGAACATGTTGCAAAGAGAATTCAAATTTTAATGTCTAACCCTTTAGGTCTATTGTAGTGTAGAAGAACCAAGAGTTCCAAACCTGACGTCTATTTCAGTCGTATGGAAATTTTGGACCAAATTTCGTCACAACATTTTCCGTCGGCAAGTTGTCTAATAATAAATGGTAAATGTTTAAAGTTACATATTAACAGGTAACGCCCTTTATTTCAATATTATGTCTTGTGGAAGCATTAAATGGCAGTATAAACTAAATATTTGTTTCTTCATTATGTACAAATTTTAATGTTTTACGGATGTAATGTTATTGAAAATATATTGTTTCTAAATAACTTGATCTTGGAACTAAACATAAAAGTGGTTAATATGAGTACGTAACTAGAGCTGTCAACTATGCTTTTTAATAGATACAGTTGTATTGTACCATATGGTTTGTTTACGTATTTACATAATGTTGAAGAAATATATACGCAATTAAAAAAAGTACAAAAAAAGATTTTCAATGGAATCAAGATTTTTGCGACAATGATTTTCAAACTTCATAATTACGGTAAAGATAAACGTGCAAAAACTACTGTTTCTCAAAAAAATTAAGTCATCAAAATACTTTTCACAATTTACTCTATTTAAAAAACCTCAAAATATGTGCTTTTCAAAAAAAATACGTACCCTACTTAATTGGTTTGGTAGGTTCCTGATATTTTGACAACAATTACTTAAGTACGTAATTATTATTTAGCATTATTTATTACAATAGTTAAATTATTTTTAATGATAGCTAATAACAGCAGTGTTGAAGGTTTTTCGTTTTGAAGTTAATTTATGGACTTATTCACACACTTGAACTGAAGTGTAATTATTGTATACATTTTAAAAGGAACCTTGTTAGACGAAAATAAGTTTACTTAATTCAAAATAGGGAATTTAAATTAATTACATAATCAATGTAAAAAGTAAATAAATAGGGAAGTCTACATCGAGCAGCCGGAGGAGTTATTAGGTGCTGAAATGACGGTGGCAAACTAAATATGACCAAAAATAAGATAATTATATTTAAAATTGAAGAAAGAACAGACTCGAAGATAAGAAACTTTATACTTATGTATAGATTTTTTTTTTTATCTAGCCTATGTTGTCCTACTTCTGGGCCTTATACCGCGCCACCTCGAACCAGCCCTCACAGTATGCGTCTAGATCATCGCGCCACCTCTTCCTGGGCCGGCCTCGGCGGCGCCTTCCATCTGTTGGCTCCTATTGCGTAGAGACCTTCGCCCAACGGTCATCATGCATACGGCTGACGTGTCCCGCCCAATCCCACTTCAGCCTGGCAGCCTTTTTGCCGACGTCATAATTATATCCCACTTCTGGCACGCAGCGTGGTGTTCCGAATTCGGTCTTCTCTCTTAACACCAAGAATGCTGCGCTCCATAGCTCTTTGGCAAACTCCAAGGCGAAACCTTTGAGAATCGGTAAGGGACCATTTCTGAGCACCGTAGGTTAGGATGGGCAGGATACACATGTCAATGAGCTTTCGCTTCAGGGAGATCGGCAATTAATCACCCTTCATTAGCGTCTTCATGGACCAGTAGCTTTTCCAGGCGTTTTCAATTCTTCGATCGATTTCCCTTTCTTGCCTGTTTTCGAAAGATACTAACTGGCCCAAATAGATATACTCATCGACAAATTGTATTTCCTGCCCATCTATCTCAACCCGAGGCTTTGAGCTGTTGGTCATTAATTTTGTCTTAAACCGATTCATCGAAAGCCCCACCCTGAAGCTCGCCATGTGTATAGAATATACAGGATTATTTTTTATGGAGTGCGTATATTCAACAAGTTAATCAGGTGCATAAAACTGAACAACTTTTCCCAAAAATGTAGGTCGAAATCTTAAAATTGAAAATCAACTTTTCATGTGAACATAAGTCATGTGACACTTTGTATGAAATTTTCAAATTTCAAATTCATTCATTTTCAGTTTTAACATTTTGACCCAAGTTCCTTGGGGAAAGTGATTCAGTTTTATGCACCTGATTACCTCGTTGAATATACGTACTCCATAAGTTTCCTTTTTAAAAGAATGAAAATAAACACAACTTTTTTGTACTGCCATTGTCCGATCTATACTTAATTTACCAACATCCAGCTTTGTGACGTCATAAGACAAACGTCAGATAATAATTAAAATCAAAACTCCCTCAAGCACTGTAACGTGTACTTTAAATACTTGACACGATCCGATAATAATGATTTAACATTATAAATAATGTGTTACAAATACGTATATCGTCAAAGCTATTCATAATTCTTGCGAAAAAAGGTCACGCCTTACAATTAATGAAGTAGAAGAAAGGAAATTGTGTTGTTAAGGAAAATTATATTTAAAAATAATATTATAATATTTTGAGACACCTCACACATGGTCATCTGATCCCAAACTAGGCAGCGCCTGTACAAAGGTGACCAGACAACTGATAGACATACATAAGCTAAATGCTTAAAAACCTTATTTGCTCAATTGTTCAGTTAGTAATATTCTAAAGGTGATAAGTTTTATGTCTGTTTTGTTGGATGCGCTTGTTTCAGGAACTATTGGTCCGATTCGAAAAATTCTCGGCACGAGCATAAGTTAGTGACCTGATAAAAACCTTATAAGCTGTTTTAAACCTACGTCCTACCTAATTAATAATAAAATTATAAACGTGAGTGAATATGGTTGGAGTTTATTTCTCTTACACGGAAATCAATTAAATCGATTTTGGAAAAATGTTGCAATCAGATAGCTTGGATGAACACTCGGGATACCTTCAACCCTGTTGATCTAGAACATCATCATCTTCCCATTTTAGATAATTAGAAATTTAATAATTATAGTGAAGAAGATACTGTATGTATAATTGTATATTTAATAAAAAGCATAGAATTATAGTAACCTCTAAGTATTAATAATAATTATCGATTAACCAAAGCCAGCAGGCGGGCAGCATACTATCAATTATTTAAAAAAAAAAAAGCTTGTCCATCAGCTTGTGTCACACAATATTAGTATTCTTGTTAACCCCTCTTGCTAAGCCTTTCTCATTTATGTTAACCGTGTATTTTTTTAGAAAATACTGCCTGAACATCAATGTTTCAATAGGTATAGCAAAAAAATGTTTCACACAAATATTCATCCCAAATCAATGCTGCGGAAAATACCAATATATTTATCTAATACCAAAACAGTACACTCAAATTATTCCGTAAATTAATTTATTATTAGCTTCACTAGTTACGCTTTACGCTATTGAAATCTTAAAGGTCAACTTTATTGCAATATTGTTATTAACGGGAAATCCGGGAATAGAATTATAAAATATCCTTGAATTAACATTACATTTGCAATTATTATGTCATAAGGTTATGTATTTATTGGCATTTGTCGCAATTTCTATGACCTTGTAAACTGAACTTTAAATATCTCGGTACATTTACTCATCTTCGTTTCACTAAATTTAATAATTATAAATGCCACATTATAATTATTAAAAAAATTGGGAGGGGACTTGAGGCCTTCCAAAAAAAAAAGAAAAAAAAACAATAATTTCGAAATAATTTTACCGAATTTTTTTTTTATTCCGTGTCTAAATAATTGTTATTTATTAAAATAATTTTAATTATTTATTATTAGAACAGAAAAACGTAAAAAATATTTTTTATACACCGTCTTTTTAACATAACCTTGAATAACCCAAAATCTATCTATATTTCAATCGTTTCCCCGAAATGTCATTACTTACGCAAAAATATATCCGAAGTTTGTTTGAAGAGGCATCATTATGAACTAGAATGAATTTTGTAATCCTCCTATGATCCGAACAGTATATATATGGAAGCCAGATCGTTCGTCATTACATTCGTGAAGTAACCTCCGACCCGACAAAATGAAACTGGTGAGTCGATTCTCGATTCGATTTGTTGGGTGATTTTAATCGAGAGGGTAATCGATTACGTGTTGTGTTGGGTTTAGTGTAGTTTTGTGATTATTTTTTTGTGGTTAATAAGGGTTTAAAGCTTACTTTTTAAATAATTAATTTATAATCTGGTAATAGCCGTTTGGTTCAATTGTTACGGAAAATTATTAAGCAGTTTTTTTGTAATTACCAATAAATCTACAAAAGTTTAAAAAGAATTTACAATAAAACGTACGTAAATGATTGCCTACTTACCTTAATTTTGGAAGACACTTAATTAATATTGTTTTTGCAAGTATTGTCGTTTAATAATCAAAAAAAAAAAATCTAATTAAATAAAATTAATAATCAGCAATAAGTTATACTTATTAACTTGAAAGGCCGTAACATTTCGATGTATGTGATGCAAACGTTTAAACCAACATTGCGGCCGGGCAAAACCGCAAACTATGACTCGTGTTGAACTTTGCAAATAAAAAAAGATTACTTATTCTCACAACAAACATTCAACTAAGAACTAGGTCATAAAAAGTTTAAGTTTCAAAATAAAATATTAAATCCACAATCAAAAAAGAAACTTTTGCAAAATACAAAGATTATGAAATGTCAAGCAATAACTGAAAAAAAAAATCTTGAAAAAAATATACGTAAAAATCATGTCTAAATTTGAAACAAAAGATACCAAAAATGTTTGAAATTGTAAATACCAATTTTTTTCTTAAAAACACCTGTTTGGAATCCACCACGATCTTGCATTGGTGTCAGAATGTAAGACAATGGGCGGAGATAACATCTGATCCATTGCACACTTGCGCAACTTGTTGCCTTGTTGTTACTTGTGTAATGTAAACTGATGTCCAAGTACAGTGAATTGAGAGAGAGAAGACGACTATGGGTTCCGTATATTGTTCCTCTTTAAAAAAAAAATTTGATTCGCAAAAAGGAAAATATTTTCACTGGCGTGTAAGATGAGGGAGTTTTTTTATAATTTTATTACAATGTCAATAGTAAACAAAATCTTTTATTGCAACTAAAATGTTAAAAGTAAAAATTAAATTGATTAATTAAAAAAGCTCTAAATTAAAACTGCTAAATTGTTTACAAAAATCTATTCGAAAATTAATGGAGAGGAAACAAATCTAATTTGAGGTTTTATGATATGTTTCACGGAACTCTGAAAAGTTAAAATTAATTTATCGCCCAAGGGAAACACTTACTAGTTAAAGTTATATAAAAAGCCTATTGTTTTGAACTAATAACAATTGTATTGACATGTTTGATGTCCTTCATACTTGATGTTATATAACAACATTGTAAGTTTGAATTTATGTCATGTTTGTTTCTGTGACGATAAACTTCTTATTATATTCAATTCTATCTTTTCTTTCAAGTTAAAATACAAAAAAAAAAACAGTTAAAGTCTGTTTTACTACTTCTTTTTTTTTCTTTTTTTTCTAACTTTATATTTTCCCTCAGTTCCTGATCTCCGCTTTCTTCGGCTTCGCCGCCGCGGCGTTCGCGCCCGCTTACCAGGCCCAGTCCAACCGTCCCCAGGCTAGCCTGGAGAGGAACGCTAGGATCATCGCCTTGGACTCGGACGTGAAGGAAGACTCCTTCAGATACAACTACGAAACCGAGAACGGAATTAAGGCTGAGGAGCAGGGACGTGAGGTAAGAACTGATGTTGACTGACCTTTTTTGGAAGTTGGTTTTAAAAAGGAAAGGAATAATGGATGAGGTTTCAAAGGATCAGTAATTTTATAATCGTAATATTGATGGCTGTCCAACGATGAAACCATATCGAGATCATTAGTCTGACTTTCGATGCTTTTTGGTTAAAAAAAAGGGAAATCGATAGGCAAAATTTTGTGTCATGGGTAAAAGACCCAAACTATTGGCAGTACTAGAATTCAATAAACTACAAGACTGCATTCAAAATTTCACTGACAAATTTAGTACTTAATAGGAGAAATCACATCCAAAAGGTTCAAATTCTGTTTCACTACGTAGGTATGCAAGTGTTGTGGAACGTGTTTCAAGCCTCTCAATCTTCAAGTAATCTCTACAACCAACTGAAAATTTAAATGATTAATTTATACTGCTACAAAGTGCCGACACGTAAGGCATTACATCTAACATTATTCGCTGTTGACCCACTAATCTTTTTATTGGCCCACCCATGTGCAAAGGGCACTGACCAGCCCGCAAAGTTCAGGTGACGCAAAACGATTGCGATCCTAACTTTATTAGATCCGTTTGTTAGTTTATGACAGCCGTTACTAGTATTTAAATGTGTGCAATTCGAATATGAGGTATGTTGCACACATTGATTTTCATCTAAGTCTATTTTAAAGATAGAATGTATTGTAACGATGTTGCAAAAAACAGATGAATTTGATTTTCGTTTGTTTTTTCTTTGGAAATTGGGTCAATTTTAGCACTTTATATAATTCCTTAACTAGTTTTTTTCTAAAAGAATATTGGAGCCAGTTTTTGTAATAATAATACACTTTTATTATTAACAAAACATTTACCACAGTAGATAAATGGAATATGTAAAATAATCACACAATGATTTAATCATAGATAGCTGTAAGTTCCACCTGTAAGTTAAAAATATTTTGGAACTGAAAAAATAGTTACTTAAATAAAAACTTTTTGCGATATCTTAGCAATGAAATGATTGCGGGCTATTACATAATAAAACGTTTCCAATACATTAGTCAATCGATATTTTTGATTGATTCGTTGTCATGTTCGTTTACGAACATGACAACGAATCGAATCTTGTATTCATCTTTTTGAATATTTTAGACAATTTCGACAGATCACTTGCTTAAGAAGAAGAGATATAATTATTTGACAAGTCTTAAATATATGCAATTCAATATCTTTTTTGTATATTGAGGTAAAAACGTTACCTACCCAACTGATTTGAATTTGTAATTAATAGTGTCTAAAAATTGCTGCTTTCTTTTTATTTGTCTATTATCTACAGGTCTTAAGGGTTTACAAGGTACATGTATACCTTAGCAAAATTTAAGTGTTTATGTGGGTCAAATTGACCCAAGTTTTATGCTATTAAAATAATAGCGCAATAAACATTGTGAGCTTATGTTATAACCCTTAAATGTTATGATAAATTTATAACCGTTTTATTTATTCAATTAATCTTATAACTGCCACTTACTTCTTTAGATAATCATTACATATTAAGGCTTATGGGCAATTTAAAGGTTAATTATTTTATTGAAATAAATTACAATGATGTAATATTGTTGTAAGAAGTATCAATTTAGCTTATATACTGGTATTTTGCTTAATATTCATTTATGGAGTGTATAGAGGTCTTGAATCATTATAATGAACACGATATGTCATGGTAGAATTATGTTAAGTCATCCTCTTAACATTGTGCTAATTTATTGATATTATTTAGAAGCAGTACATGGCTCTAATAAAGAATTCACATGATTTCTAGGTTAAACTAATATAAAAAATAAACTTTTATTCAAAAGCTTTAAATAAAAGGAAAAAAGGCATTTTGACTACAGTAGAAATATAATACTGACAATAATTCAATTAATTATTATACTATCTAATTTTAATAATAAATATACGAAAAGTCTAGTAACTTAAAAAAAGCTCGCGACCTTACGTTTTAAAACTAGAAAAAAATAGTAAACGTACCGTGGGAAACGAAACCTTATTTAAAAATATGACTTTAACCTTACAAAAACACGGAAAAGTCAAGGTCCATCAATAACAATCGTAATTCATCATATTAACCTCGATCTTCAGTGAATGGCATAAGTTATAAATTACTAAGTAATTTATCGTACTGACATTTTGATAATAGTCTGGACTGTACCTAGTTCCCAGCCACTAGAACAAATACAAGTCCTTCTTGGGAAATTTAGTAAATTTTTTTCTGAATAAAATAACAAAAGTAATTTGAAGTGTCATTTTTTCTCTTTTTTTATAATAATGACAGCACAAAGAATAATCCAATCAATAAAAAATAGGAACTAATTTAAATAGCACTGTTGGGTCTGTCAATTCTTTACTAAACACTCAAAGAAGCGGCGGTAGCCGGCTAGGGCATCGGACTTGCGATCATGTGGTCGCGGGTTCGAATTCCACCCATAGCACTATCGATGTGAACCCACTCGCAACTCAAGCAATTTGTCTCAGCACGAGGGGTTAACAAGAATACTAGTAATGTGTAAAAATGTGTAAACTAAGTTATTTTTTAAAGATTTTATAAAATAAATAGTGTTGCAGTCATAAATACGTCAAGAAGCTATCATTATTAATGCAAAATAAACACATTCACATAACGTTATTAGCCACTTTAACCGTATACTGCAAATGTTAATTGATCTGTATGAGATACTCGGGTCAGACTTAATGGGTAATAACGTTCTGCGACCGAGAGGTGTGGTATTGCCTCTAGTATTCAATAACGAGTTCTGTTTATCTACTTAATTAATCAATAATATTTCAAATAAATTATTAAGTGTTAAAAACAACATAAAAATTAAAGTAAATTCAACTTCAAGCGTGTATGTGTTAGGAAAATTTTTGGACCCTTGAAAATTGAATACATTGAAAAGTCCCAGACATATAATTTTCTGGAGGCGCAGCTTAAATCATTTTCCACTAATTTTTCTATTTTTTTTTATCTGGAACTTCTCCAAACTGCTGGCAGAATGAAACACAATGCAGCTAAAAGTGAAATAAATGATATTGAATCTGTTGACTAAAACAACATCAGCCTGTATCTGTTTTACTGACGATCAAAGTTCACTTCCAAAGGCTTCTTAGAGAACATAGACAGTATGTTGGTTTTCAAGTATTTATATATCTAGTAACATGTTCTATATTATCTTCCAGGCTGACGGTATTGAGGCTCAGGGTGGCTACCAGTACACCGGTGACGACGGCCAGGTCTACTCTGTCAGCTATGCTGCCGGCCAGGGAGGCTTCCAGCCCCAGGGTGCCCACATCCCCACCTCCCCCCCGATCCCAGAGGAGATCCTGAAGGCTCTGGAGCAGAACGCCCGTGATGAGGCCGCTGGTATCATTGACGATGGTAAGTGAAATTTTCTAGAAAAAAAAAAAATTAAATATTTTCTATATTCATAGTCTTGTTAACTTGGGTATTTTATAATAGAACCAAAAAATATGAGGCTGTAATTTCGACATTCAAATCGTGCTCCCATGACGATCGGTCATTGGTGACCGACGGCATCAGTCCTTATTTTCCTTTATTTTTTTCATACCAAAAATGACACTAAGTTCATCGGACATTTACATACTCTTCCTTGTAAATTGATAATTTAAAGCTTGAAATATGTAATCGAAGAAACACATAATAAGCTCATTAGCAATTAACAAACAATAAATTATTACAAATCAACATTAACTGCTTACTACACGCCTATATCATAAAATTATGGTAAAGATGTCCCGAGAAACGTACTAAAACATGCATAAAATCGCAAATTACTAAGAAGCTAGTTTAGTAAGAGGTGATAAATCACTCCTCATTTGATGGACATTGAGACAAGGAGGCTTATATAAAGATTACAGTGAAGGCTTGACGGTGAAACTATACTAGGAAATTAGGTGATGCAATATTATGATGAATAGATATTATGGTGATTTAAGAAATTGACTGGAGTCCTCTAGAATGATCGCAATTATTTTTAAAGAGATGTTTGGCTTTGTTCGTTGTTAAGTTCAGCAATAAACAAATTAAAAGTGAATATTAGATGTTTTGTTTGTACAAGTAAATTCTCAAGTCTATGAGCACCAACGAAAAAGAAAAGATTTTTAGAGGTTATAATATTCAGCATTAAATGAAAAATAAAATAGATATTTCATTACATTATGACATAGTTTTTAAAGACTATTGTATCGAAGAAAAAAAAACAATAAAATTGATTTAGCTTATACGCTTAAAAGCTTTCTAAATAATTAAAAAAGATAAAAGTAAGGTATTTTAGTGGAACAAGGAATAAATAGACTTTTTTTAATAAAAAATATACGAAAAAATATCTAATACCATAAAAAAATCTAATAAAATTGGGTCCACTTGGTATTCTGTCTAAACTTTACACTTAAAATTCAATCCCTAACAAATTACTGCAGAATCTAAGGACATAGACTAATAACGGCTATTAGCAATCCGATAGGGCTCGGCCGTAGTAATATGTGGGAAATGTCACGTCTAAATGTTTTGTAGGTCTGTTATTTAAAGGGTGATTAAATTTTATAGAGTATTCATTTGTGATTTCAATTATAATTCAAATAACATTTTCCTAACACAAAAAAAAACCATTTATAGTATTTTCAACACTAAGTATTTAGTGATATTAATTATAAAATGGGGAGTTTTTCTAAACGATAATAATATCACTACTGATATCTAATACGTCACTGTATATTCATCGACTTAGCTAAGAATATAAAATTAAGATGCAAATAGAACAAAAGCAAGCAACACAACAACAACCTGTACACTTGCACTAGTACACTGACCTTTATATTACCCAATGACCCACTGCGGCACCTGAAAATACCCCAGCAATTGCACCTTAACTTAACGCAATAAAGTTCAATTTCCTCTGGCAAATAACTTAATAGCTTCTTGAAGATTCCAATTTTCATATTCCGTTGTATTGTCTTTATTGCCTTGGTGTTAAGGTACGTAATTGCATGTTTCAGTGGAGGGTTAAGTTTGTATGTAATAATGTACGTAAACTAAAGTTTGCAGAGGATAATGGCTACTGTCTTACTGAACAATAGGTCAGTTGGTGAAGGGATTGTCCCACGGAGATTCTAAGGCCGTATGCTCGATTCGGATTCGGGGCACTGAAATCTGCGAGCAATTTGAGTTTTTGTAAAGCAATTTAGAAAGGCCATTTTAATGAAATTTTGTTCGTTGTCAGTAAAATTTTCAGTAATATGAACTAATCAGTAATCGAAGTACTTAAAGATTTTTGGTCAACTATAATTATCTGAAATTCTTTTTTACAAAAAAAAAACCTTTTTTTTTCTTGTTCCAAAACAAAAATAAACTAATTATTATAATCACTACTTAATAGTTAGCAGCCCATCAATTTCGACACCGTGATAAACACAGCTTTACCCAATACCCACCTAACACTTGCAATACACAAATTACATTTAAATGTCATCTAATTACAAAACTCTATGACCTACACAGTTAATTTTACATTATTATGGTGTTGCAATATATTCACATTAACAACGGTTTATCGATCAATCAAACACCGCTCATACTGCTACGTCACTTGGTAATAACAGAGTCTGGAAGTCTAGACTTATCTTTGAACTATGATCTTTAGAAAGTTTTCCCTTCCTTATATCAGTACAATTTAGGATATATGTAGTTAGGATTCTTGCTTTGTGCAGTATAATGTTTATAGACTGATTTAGGCTGAGATAAGAATTTTTTTTTCTTGAAATTTATTCCAGATAGAATTGTTGCCGAGTTTGCGGTACATTGTATAAATGTTCTCAAATTTTGAAAAGAAGTAGAAGCCGAAAGGTTGGCACCATTCGGCTTCTACTTCTTTTCAAAATTGCCTTGTCGCTTCTTGCGACGAGCAACTAGGTCTTTGCCTCTGAACAAAAGGAATTGGTAGACAGAAACAATTACACTGAAACAATTGGCATCTTTACACTTTTCTTGTACTAAAAATATCAAAATGTGTTATTTAGGTACTGAACTGAGTAAGTGGAATTAAATGATTTTTGTCTCATTTTCCAGGTCAATACAACCCCGGCAAATACGGTGACGCTGCTGCCTTCGCCCAACAGCCCCAATACAACGCGAGAGCACAGGCTTCTAACGGATTCAGACAATCTTTCAAATACTAAACATCTTCCTAACACATAAATAATTAGTTATAATATATTTCCTTTAACAACAAAAAATAAGTAGAGCATATTTCATATCGTTTGCTTAACACGCACACATTAAACGGTAAGCTTTAATTGGTCAATTATATATGATGCGTTTGCAACACATGCTATCCTGTGTTACGATTGGATGTTAGAACAAATGTGTTTTGAGACGGTATGAAATACGCTTCGTTTCTTTTTTATGAGGCTTTTCTGTAAGTACACTTGGCAATGTTAAATTGTGATAAGAATATGAACTAATTAATATGAGGCCTAAGCCGATGCGTTTTTATGTTTGTTTGTCAGGATATACTTACAGATACTTACAAAATTATAAGGCTATCAATAAAAATGGAGTATGATAACATTGAAAATGAGTATGTGTAATAAGAAATAGTCATGCTGGTTACCAGTGAGGTATTGCGAGAGATGCAAATTATTTATTCTATGAATAAAAAATACTTTTTCTACAATAAACTTGTTGATTTTTATTGAAATCCTAAAGTATTTGTACAGCGGCAATTCATAGGTCTATCGATATCTAGATCATCATGCATGCACCGTACAAACGTTCCGTTACAAATCATTATAGAACATTGAGCTCCGAAAGAAATTTAAGCGACAAAGATTTTTGCATGGAAAAAATGCCTATATTTTTTTTTTGTTTTTTTGTGACTTATCAGAATAATCAGATCTTTTTTTAACCTTTTAATTCTTCCACCCTTTGCTTCATTCACTTCTTTTTGAACGGCTTTTCGGGTGGGTTCCCAGTCTTACCGGATTTTAGCTAGAAATATCGTATTTTACTACACGTCTGCCTATCTGACCTCCACAACCTATTTTACTGGCTAATACAGTATCATATAGTAAGACAGTTTACATAATCAAACTAATACAACAAAATCCTGAAAAATACGTAGGTGAATTAAACTATACTGACCAACCATCATGAAACCATAACTAGCCACGGGCAAAAAATAATGCCCATGGATCAATCAGTAGAACTACGCGGTCGGACCATGGGCAACAAACGGAAAATTCGACGGGACGCAAAAATCCAACTTTTTCCAATATTGTGTCTACAAAATCATCATAAACATTTTAAGCAATAAGGTAAAAGCACCTATTACGGAGGCAGTCAAAATCGCTTCCTATTACGGTGGTATTTCTATTTTCGAGTTTTATTCCTGTTCTATTCAGTTTAGGTACACAAAAACGAAAACTATTTATTCTAAATTTATTACTTCATAATTTAACTGACGTTTGCAAGTTTAGCATGTAGACAACATAACAAAATCAATTAGTCTGTGTCACGGCATCGACGTGAGAGGGGTTTCTATACAAACGCGGAACAACAAAAGTAAGTACACTAGTATTTAGAAATTAAGTTTTTTGTATTAATAAGCCGTTCAAGTTTGTTTATGTGTTATTTATAGCATTTTCCTACTATTAAACTTACTATTTAAATAACTTGTTTCATATTTGTAACTCATTTTTACCCAAAAAATAAGAAACAAAATATCGCCGTAATAGGATACGAATTTTAAAGATTAATCCTAATACGGTGGTATAACTCCGAAATAGGAAAAACACTGGACATATTTAATTGTTTATAACTTTCGATTTATTAACTTATTAAATTAGTTCCAAGTTTAGTTGGGATAATTATTAATTTCGTAAATTAGAAACCATATTCTGCGGTATGTGTTATTTATTAGAAATCTAGTTAAATATGAAAACTATTGAGTGCAAAATATTGGTTACTTAGAAGGGGTAAAAATAGGAAGGTGTATTTTAATTTATCACAAGTCATTTATTTTGTATAACTGTTGACTTGAGTTTTACACATCTTAGCCAAAAAACTGTTATCATTTGATTAAGTATTTACAATCTTTGTTTATCGAAATTTTGATGGGTCAGAATTAGGATTAGAAAAACACGAGTAGTTTTCTTATTACGGTGGTAGTTATTTCCAGGTAACTCTGTGTTAGGTTCTATGATCTCTTATTACGGCCCTATTCATAGAACATAAAATTACAAGTTTTAGGGTTCCGTTAAAATAATTGAAAGGTTATTGAAATATATAAATATATACAATGACTACTAAAATAAACACTTTACAGAACTTATATTACAAAATATATAATTTTTATATTATACACACCTAATACTAAACTATATTAAGAATGATTGTTATTACTCTTCATTATTTCTTTAATGATACCTATAGTTGATTCCTAAATAAAACTTGTATGTTTAATTCTATAAAATCTGTAAAAATACACTACTACCTACTTATTCTTAAATTCCTTCGGAACCCGATGAAAAACTAATATAACATATTATCTATAAAAATGAGCAAAGTCTGTCTGTATGGAAAGGCTTCGCTCATTTTTTCATTTTACTGAACGTCATAAGCATTCTCATTTAAAAAAGAAAAATAAACCTTATTGTATTGACCCAAAACTCTTTTTTAATATTTTTTCGGCACTTCAATAAATATTATTTCTGACCCTCTGTATTAGGAACCGGCTACCGCAGTAATAGGCTCTGACTTCAATCATAGCTCCGTATTAGGGAAAATCGACTCGACTTATTAAACTTTTTTTTTAAATAAGAAATATCCTGAAAAGTAACGTTGACTCAACAGCAATACAAAATTTAAATTCCACTTTTGACGATAAAATTTTTTTGCCCCCTTAAATATACTTACAAATGCTTATTTTTCTTTCTCACTTACAAATGTTGTGAAATACCTCCGTAATAGGTGCTTTTACCTTACAATTTATTTTACTAAGTGCAGGACAAGTAGTTATCCAATTTTTTTTTATCGGATCATTATTATGCACCTCAAACTTTTTCACAGTACTTTACTCTATGTAATTCGGCT
Organism: Plusia festucae; assembly: GCA_950381575.1. NCBI lineage: Eukaryota > Metazoa > Arthropoda > Insecta > Lepidoptera > Noctuidae > Plusia > Plusia festucae. The sequence continues at coordinate 11,807,413 of OX494447.1, forward strand.
AGAAATGTAGATAGGTCAAATATAAATAAAATACTATCTCTAATGCTATATCAAGGACAGCATAAAAATGTAACATGCAATAAGCATAATGATACAAAATTGGTAACAGTTGGTAAATATGAACCTTGACATGAAGATGAGATCTAAGTTGTAGCAAATATGATATTTTTGCAACATGTCGAAATTAATTAGATGATTTGACACGCTGATAATAATTATGACTAAAATGAAATGAGAAATAGAATAGATAGATGATAAAGATGGTCTACTTTTTAGTGACCCTGACTGCAGACTGAAGCCGGAGGTCGTGAGTTCGATTCCCACTCAGGACAAATGCTTGTGTGATGAGCACGATCATTTGTTCTGTGTCTGGGCACAGATTACTGAATAGTTACACAGATTACTGAATAGTTACTCCGTAATTCTGGGTGTACATAATTTATCTATAGTATGTATGTATTTATAACTATATAAGTATGTTTATCAGTTGTCTGGTTGCCATAGTAAAGGTTCTGCCTAGTTTGGGATCAAATGGCCGAGTCTGAATTGTCCCAAAATATTTATATTATTATTATATAGGTGCATTATGTTGCAACTTAATTTTCGGGCAGCAAATAAACTATCATTATTTTATTCCGTTTTTTATTTTTTTTCCATAAATTAAACATTTCTATAACATACATAAGTTCTATAACTAATAACATACAATGTATGTAGCAAGGGAACTGGCTAAGTATTTGTGGCGCTGATACACCGTACTGGTTTTTAGCTAGCCCCTTCCATTTGTAATTATATTTTAGTCAACGCGCACAAAAATCCAGTAAAATCACACCTGCAGCACAGTCGCAGTATAGGCGTGGTCTTATTCAACTTTGTTTGCACTGCACTGTTGTTTTCTGTACAGTCAATAATTGATTACGATTTTTATCAAATGCCGTGTATAAAAGCTGAACCAGCTAAGTTTAACACTTAGGGCCTATTTCACCATCGTCAGATAACTTTGAATGAAATCATCGATGGTGAAATAGGCCCTTAGGGTTATAACAAATAGTAGTACCTACTATTCGCAGACCTACCGAAAATATATAAAAAAATCATTAAAGCCGTTCAAGCTGTTTTGTTAGGAGTGGATGCCGCGATGACGAGTAATAGAGAGGAATGGAAGGAAAATACGCATTGCGCCGACCCCATATGAATGGGATAAGGGCAGGAAGAAGAAGAAGCTGTTTCGTTAGAGTTTGGTTAAAAACACTGTGACACGAGAATTTTATACTTAAAGATAATATATATATCTTTACTAAAAGAAATTAAATAGAAATATGATTGGATTAGGTAGATACATATTTCAGGCATTTCGATGTGTGAAGATTACAGTAACGTTCCCGCCTGATCCCCTGTAAATAGGAACAATACTGTTTCAGGAAATAAGAGTCCTCCACCCCACCGTTTTTCAAATCTACCAGAGGGACAAATGAGGTTTTTTTTTATAAATCGATCGACCATTTTAGCACTATTACGAGCGTATTATCTGGCTGATGGTCAGCGTTTATCGTAAACCATGAACGCTTTGTATACGGGATAGCTGCAAATACCTGTCCCTGTCCCTGTCCCCTTACCCCCAAATGAGTCTGGATACCCTTCTCACCACAGGAACACAACGCAAGGTTTCTTGTCTGCAATCATCTGTAGGTCGGAGGTATCTTACCAGACGGGCTGCTCCAATTTGAAAGAGATCTAATACTCGCCCATGCTCTAAAATTTTTCGTTAGTTTTCAAATATTTCAATAGATGGCATAACCAGTCTCAAACATACAAATGTATCAACATTTGTGGTAAGTAAATTAGTACCAGTTGCATATTCCAATGTGGATTTTAGTTGAACTATTTTGTCCGCCGTCCATCTACAAATTATTTTAGTTCCACATGTGATTCATAGGTGGCGTTACATACCTGCGCTTGCCCATTTAACGTTGCGTGAGCTTTTTGCTATCATTAAATGTTTTTATAGTATTTAACGTAATGATAGGTTTACTATTTAATTAAAGATATTAAAAGGCATTTTGATATAATCGTTACGTAATTCTTTATAGGAGTTATGAAATGAAGGCTTTTTTATTCTATGTATAGGTATAATGTATATTGTATGTGTATTACCTTAATTATTGAATTAAGTAGGTTACGAAAAGAAAAGCTTGAAAATAGATTTAGCTGTGATCTCGTTTATTTACAAAAAGAATTATTATTATTTATTTCTAACTTATCAACTAGTTGATTCTAAAACTTAATCCTAGAAAATGACAGTCCGTTGTTTATCGTGGGATTTTAAATATATCTATCAAACGTTGGCGAGTAATTCCCAAAATTCTATTCCAATTATTGGAAAGAACCATCTATGGATTTTTTATTGACAGCCAGCATTAAGTCTTCTAGAAATTTAAATTTTTCCAATAAGTAGTTTTATTTCGTGATCGTGATTCTCATCAGTAAAATTCATGTTCCCATTTTGATAGATATTATTGTGACGTATCAAGTTAATATTGGTAGCCGCTGTTGGAATTGAACCCTCCTTGACGATTAGCTGAACCAAAGCCGTTGTTCTTGCCGTTACCGCCCTCATTCTGGTCAGGGTGGTATTGACCTGGTGAAAGATTGCGCAGTTTAGTTCGTTATGTCAAAATACCAGGATTAAGTGGATAAACTGTTGCTACATTATAATTATTTTCTTTTCATTCCCTTTCAATTATTATTCCAAAAGTACTTGCAAGTCTGGAAAGTTACATCTGATCTTCTTGTTTTGTGTATCAAATAAATATTTTACTTGAACTTGAACTGCTATTGATTATTTTGGACCAACATTCCTTTTGTCCAAGTTTCAAGTAGTTTTCATTCTCATTTTTCCCTCAAGATTTAGAACCAATGTTTATAGAGTAAAACTTACCATCATCAAAGATACCAGCAGCTTCATCTTGCTCATTCTTCTTCAATGCTTCCAGAATAGCCTCTGGTGTTGGAGGAGGTACAGGAAGGTGTTCTCCTTGAGGTCTAAAGCCACCTTCTCCAGAGGTATAGGTCACGGTGTAAGTGTTGCCATCGTCTCCTTTGTAGGAGAATCCACCCTGAGCTTGTGCAGGATTGCCGGCTTCTTCAGCTCGGATGCCGTTTGAGGTTTCGTACCCAAAGTGGTAGGCTGGAAATGGAAAAAGTTAGTTTTAGGATTATTTTAAATATCATCATTCATATCATATCATTTTAAATATACCTTTTAAGAGATTGAAATATTATTATGAAACTTTTTACGGTTAAAAATGTAAATATCACATTGAATGTTTATTGAATTAGTTATGGTTTTTGTGAGGAAGAAAATTAGTTATTTGGAATAATTGGTACACTTTCGTAATTTATATTAACAAATAACTTCTTAATGCTGTATGTCTTAGGGCAGGTTATATATGCAGTAACAGTTGTGGGGAAAAACCAGTGATTTTTTTTCAAAATACAATTATCTCAAATCTACAAAATATCTAAAGGTTGTGAGCATGAATGGACCATATTACGTTCGATGGGCACGCTCGACCTTGACATTTGAACTGGTTACAAGGGAACTTTCATTTTGTTCGTTTGATACGATATTCTTAAAAGCTTTGTTAACCCGAGATAATTAAGATCGGCTCGGAATTAAAATGGTTTTACAGTTACATTTTGTGACTGTGACTCATAATAAATTCTTTCGTTTACTTTGATCTCCTTGATTCAATAAAGACCATTTTATTCCTTGTTTTTTCTTATCACATTTGATACCAGTAGGTTTTTGGGGTCTTTTTGTGTTTATTCCGCCGCATAAAAATCCCTTTTTCACAGGCTATACCAATCTCGTTTTATTATTTAATCTCTATGTATAATCTTCTATAGATTTCAAAACTGTACAATCAAATACTATGGTTGCCATAGTACAGGCCTAGTTTGGGATCAGATGGCCGTGTGTGTGATTGTCCCAAGATATATTATTTATTTATTTAAATAATAACTTACATCCGTCTTCGAGAATTTCTTGTTCTTGTTTCAAGGTAGCAGAATTCCTTTCGGCGTTCTGTTGAGGTCTATTGTTCCCATTTCCTGATCCTCCACTATACCCAGACTGAGAGCCTTGATACTGGTAGCCATTTTGACCTTGTCCTTGAGCTTGGGGAATGTAGTTCCTCGATGGCAGTTCAGCTGCAGAGCTTAAAGCTACAATGGCACTGATGATTAACTGGAAAAATAATGGAAACCAATTAAATATTAATATGGTGAGACATTATAATTACGTAATCTTTAACAAATTCTCGTTACGATGGACGGGCAGACGGTAACTTGTTTTATATTATTTTAAAATTAAATGTTGATTTTTACTATGGTGTTCATAATTCAACATCTCCTGCACTGTTGCCCAAAATTATTTACCAGCAAGAAGTACATATCTCACGAATTCCTCGCGGTTAAAGGAAAATCATTTATAAGTTATTTTTTCTTTTTAAAAAGCTTACTAGCAATGCGGGTCCCACATTACAAGTATTCTTGTTAACACCTCGTACTGAGCTGAATGCTTGATTGCAAGTCCGATGCTCTAGCCATTAGGCTACCACCGCTTCATGTTCCATTGAAACAACATGGATAGACGAGTCACATTAGAACCTTTGCGCGTCTTGCTGAGGCTTCTATCTGTGTATAAGATTTGTATTGGATTCTGTTCTAAGTCTGGGTGTTCTTTAGCATGTGATTTTAACATCATATCAGCATATCGCATTCCACCTCCGTTAAGCAGCTGACCCCTCCAAAAACCGCCAACCATCAATTGGGCGAGGAAAATAATAAAACGAGAAAAGGATGGAAAGAAAAGTCCTTGATGACACCAACAACAGAACAGTTAAAAAATAGAATGAACGCGCACTATGTATCTTCAATGATACCTTGAAAAATAGTTGGTTGTAAAATTATAGACGAAGATATTCCTTGTTACTCACCAAATTCATTGTTATTATCCCTGTCTTCAACTTTGCACTACAAACAATGAACTGTACCTTTTCCTTACATTCCAGCTTCTTTTATAGAAGCTCAAGAAATTAAAAATTTCATTAAATTCCGATAATATTATTGGATGAGATTGCCTTGAAGATGTTTATTATTAAGTTGTACTTGACAAAACAATATCAAAGGCATCAGAATCTGTACTTTCTATTCAGAGCTAAGAATAAGAACTGTTTTTGTTATTACGGATTGTATTTATTTTGAAGAGTTATGACAATTCACAAAATGGATATCAGACCCGAGTGTATTTAATAGCGGCAGCAGTCTAGGGCGTCGGACTTGCGATCATTTGATCGCCGGTTCAAATCCCATCCATTGCACAACCGACGTGATCCCACTTTTAACACAAGCATTTAGCTTAGCACGAGGCGTTAACAAGATTACTAGTAATGTGCGACCCCCATTGCTACTAAGGTTTAAAAAAAAACGTTTGGTCAAACAAACTGGCATCATATCTATGTATTTTATTGTTCATTACCTAATTGAATAGTCGACATCGACGTGGATGAATTTTTGACGCCATTTTTTCGTGTTTTTTATTATTATTGTTTAGTTGTAGATGTGTTTAATAGTGTATAGGTATAGTAATATTAAAGTTAAGTTGGTAACTATTGATTATAAATGACTGCATGGATGGCCGAGTGGTATAGCTCACCACGCTAATTACCACTGCGCGCGACGTGCTGCGGGTTCGATCCCCGCATGGGACAAGCATTTGTGTGATCCACAGATACTTGTTCCAAGTCTGGGTGTGATTTGAATGTTTGTGAAACCCCCGCGACACAAGGATTAAGTTCCTTAGTGCAGGCGTCGTTAAAAAAAAAAGAATATGCAACAATTATTTCAAATAAGAATAGCAAAATTTGATACATAAAAAATATTTTACGCTAGAATTTAACACTATTTAATAACTTTTTATGTACCCATCCATATTCGCAAACCAATAAATGATTTGATTTGATCTTTTGCCTAGCATTTTCCCAAGCTTTGTTGGGGTCGGCTTCCAGTCTTTGACGAATACGAATATACCTCAGATATACTCGGCACTGTATTTCATTTAGTGACCTAGATAAATATAAAAACCACAATCACTTACTCACCATTATTTTTAAATTGCCAGACATATTAAACGATATAATTTCAATACATTAAACTCATAATTATATTGATAAAGACTGAGCTGATATTACACTTTGCAAAGCTATTAACGGTTTAATTAAACACTGATACACGTATGTAATCCTACTAATATTATAAATAAAGTGTGGATGTTTGGATGTTTGTTACTCAATCACGCAAAAACGGCTGAATGGATTTGGATGAAATTTGGCATGCATGTAGCCTTTGATATGGAAAAAAACATAACCTGTTATCCCGATTCCTTAAGTACATAGTTCCTGAAGGAAAATTGAAAATTGTTTCCGGGCTAAGCCGTATGCAGACAGCTTATAAATTTTCTATTTTTCTCTATTACAGCGCAAGCTATAACACTGGTGAAAATTTTATTCTATTTTTCATTACTTCCACATTTTTCATTTCTTTTTGGACCCAATTCTGAAACCCACGCAGGCGAAGTCGCGGGCAGAAATTAGTCATTAAATAAGTAACAGTATCGAATTGCGAATGAAAGTGACCTAGAAGAATGAATATACGAGTAGTATGTCAAGGGCGAAAGAAGTTAATATCTGATATTGTTCATAGGATACTAGATAACCCACTGCCTCGTTGGTCTAGTGGTCGCAAGCGCGACTGCCGTGCACGAAGTCTCGGTTTCAATTCCCGAGTCGACCGAAAAATATTTACTTTAGATATTTTTTTTTATAATATTGATTTTAGAAATTCTCAGTACCGCTCGAAGTCAGAAAGTGTGGCGGTGTTTACACCCCATGCCTCGGAAAGCACGTAAAGCTGTTGGTCCAGCGCCTGATCCCTCTGCGATCTTGTCTATTTTTTTTTTTAAAAGATTTCAAGCAATGTGCATCGCACATTACTAGTGATCTCCTTAACCCCTCGTGCTAAGCTAAGATGCTTGTGTTACGAGTAAGTTCACTTCGGTAGTATAATAGGATTCGAAGCCGCAACCACATGATCGCAAATCCGACGCCCTAGCCATTAGGCTTCCACCTTCAAATGTTTAGTAGTATTAAGAAAAGAAATTGTCGGGTCCGTAACATTCGGGATTTAACGAGGATCGCGAGAGCATCTGAACTCCACCTCACAAAAGATAGAGGCATATTCCAGCAGCTAGTAGCAAACCTTCATTAATTGAAGTGGCACTTATAGAAGAAGTACTAAGTAAGAAACTTAGTACTTATTATGCCACTTAAGTAAATATTTAAGAAATTCAGGCCCCACGCGTATTGCTACACGACCCTTTAATTTTGAACCCTATCGCTTATACAACAGCATACATATTCAAAGCACCGCAGAAATTCTAAACCCTTGGATCTAATTACAGTGGTCTTGAGTCTAGAACATGTTCTCGCAATATCTTTGCGAATTGTGCCCTTGTTTTAATGCTCCAAGGTCAACCTTTATTACATACGTGATGATCATGAGGTAACGCGACCTCGAGAAGGAAAAACGTCGCGAAGATGATACCGCAGATAAGGAATTAGGTCATAATGTGCAAATATGATTTGATGGTTCAAGGTTAAGATGTTCTGGGAAATTGTGATGGAATAAATTGGGTAGTTTGTAGCGTTATTGAATTTAGTGTTTAAATAGGTATGAATATGACTTAAAACCCGTGTTTATTTCCAGTAAACTTGCGAAAAGCAAGAAACATTAAACATACTTATTTACTCCGTTTGCGCGGGACTAAAATATTATATCATTCTGTGGATAACACTTTTTTATTTTTTTTAAAGAAATATTTCGCAGATTATCATCATTGTAGAACATTTTTGTTATGGTTTTATTTCATAAGAAAAAAATAAAACAAACTAAAAAAAATTAACTTTAATGTATTTTTTTTTTGTTTCAGTGATTGAAAATATTGGATATCAGCGTAATATCTTTAGAATAACACATTCACCAGGCTCTATGCTAATATTGCAAGTTTACGTTCATGACATAATATAATAATATGACTCACGAAACCAAAGCTCCGGTTGATTCTGTGAATTACTTTACAGTAAAATCAAATCGAAATATAAATTGATCAGGCCATTAAGTACAATAATCACTAAAACGTGGGCTTACTAATAATATAAAGCTGACATGAGATCGAATTGCACACGAAGTCAACAAACGATTCACATATATTATTATTAGCTGTTAATACCTTATAGGAAAACAAAAGCCGCAAGAGTGAAGTCATGCTAAATATATTATAAGACTGCTGCTATTTTGACGACCTCCGTGGTCGAGTGGCGTACACACAGGTTTTCAAGGTGTCGTCAGCTCTAAGGTCCCGGGTTCGATCCCCGGACGGGTCAATGTAGAAAAACACTTTTCTAAATAGCCTCGGGTCTGGGTGTTTGTGGTACCTTCGTTGTCTCTGATTCCATAACACAAGTGCTTTAGCTACTTACTTTGGATTCGGAGCAATGTACGTGATGTTGTCCACATTTATGAATTTATTATTTATACAGTATTTAGCATATTGCAAACAAGATTAGCATGTTAATATACAGTATTTAGCGTATTTAGGAATAACACGATGGACTGAACACTATTTTGGTTTTTGACTCAAAATTATTATAATAATTATAATATGGTAAATCAAATAATTACATGATGCACAATTGAATTTAATAATAATAATAATACCAGCCAATAAATGTCCCATTACTGAGCATAGGCCTCTTCCCATATAGAGAAGGAATAAGCATTGATCACTACGCTTTCTCATTTCAGGTTGGCGATTTTACAATTATTGGAATCCAGGTATCCCCTCATGTTTTCCTTCACCGTTTGTCAATGGTGTCTTAGAATAATTCAGAAAGTACATATAAATTTTAAAAAGTCACATTGCCTACCAATGTGACTACTACTTGCCATGTGCATACGAATCCAGTCACCACGACAACTATTAGAATATGAATAGTCAAAATCACGGAACAGAAAATAGAGGTCTATGTTGATAGAATTTAGTACCTAGCTGAAAATGATAATGACATTATTAATGCCAAATAATAATATATTCCTTTTCCTTTTTACCCTATCCTATCTTCTGGCAGAATGAAGCAAGAATCAAAAGAAGGTCTATACCCAACAAAAATTTTATGAAGCTAATAAATTGGATCCCAACACAGATCGTTTTATACCCACGATGAAATTCAATTAATTCAAACTATAACTAATAAATAAAAATATATGAATGGCTGCAAAAAAAAGAAGAAAAAAATCCTCATTCATTCTTGAAATACGTAAGTCTCTTTATTATTTAACAGAAAAACTTAGCTAGCAATAAAAGATAGCAAATAAACGCCAGGTGTTTGAAAAAAAAACTCATGATAAAAACGTACAATCTGTCGATATGTACCGTGTCCAAATATTAATGATTCTTGTTAATTGCAGACAATTGCCGATGCCTGTGATAAGGCTCCGTCCTCTTGCCATCGCTCATACGATGGTGCTATGCGTCGTGGTACGTCATGACGTAAAAGTCTATCGCATCGCATGATGGCGCGACCCTCAATTGGATGTATGGTTTTTGCCTTGCAATGTGGGTCGCACATTACTAGTATTCTTGTTAATTCATCGTGGTAAACTAAATTTGTGCTTGTGTTACGAGCGAGTTCACGTCGGTAGTGCAATGGGTGGGATTCGAGCCCGCGACCACATGATCGCAATTCCGATGCCCTAGCCATTAGGCTACCACCGCTTCAATTAGTAGAATATACAGTATGTTTAATGGTCGCTTCAAATAGTACATAGACTTTAAACATAGTATGTAGTAGGCATGGTCGCGTCATAATTTTCGTTGGACGCACGCATCATCGCACTCGCAATGGCAATGGGACGGCGCTCAAGTCTATTGGTATGAAAATTCTCTGACGTATAGAACTTTACGAATAACACGAGATTTTGGGAGGACCGATTTTCATGATCTATGATTTGTTGAATTCGCCGTCGCGAATAGCAGAATAAATAAAAAACAAATGAATATTTACAAAATAAATGGTAACGGGAATGGGGACAACTTACGCGGGTCATTTGTTAGCTTGAGACACATATTTAAAGCGTTTCAGTGATAGTTACTTCAAATACCTAATTAACCTTAACAATGTGTGCGTGTTTAAGATCGTCATACTCTATTGTATTATCTAAAAAATAAGCTTTTGTTAAACGCTAATTACCATTACTACGATGACCACTGGGTAATTAATTAATGGGTCCTCCATTTGTCCTATGATGCATCCACAAATTTTCCTAGGTAAATGGTTCAAATGACATTCGCATAAAAATGGTCAGTTCTTTGCAATGTCACGAGATTAAATTAAGGTGCTTTACTATGGTTAATCGAATGTTATAGTGTGATGGTTAATGGTCGAAAATTAATGGGGAATACAGAACAATAACACTATCTTTTTTTTTTAGCGGAAGTAGCATTTCACAACAGCGTATAGCATTAATTTGTATCGTATCCTCTGTATGTCTTTTTTTTGAGTGTGTTGTCTGATTATTGTTTTCCGAAGTTGTATTTTTTACATACGTTGTTCCATTGTGTGCTAAAAGTTTCCGTCTCCTTAAACGAGATGTAAGTGATTTGATTTGATGTAAGAATTTAAGATAATTGTTATAATTTTCACATAAAATTAATTATTTGAAGCGTCGCCTAATAACCTAATGTTTAAGACGTTGGACTTGTGATCATAATATGGTGGCCGGGTCTAAGCTGACCCATTGCACTACTGAAGTTAACCCACTTATAATAAAAACTTAAAGGTTAGTAAAAAATGTTAACAAGAAAGGGTTCTTGTTAATGTGCGACACAAATTGCTAGTAAGCTTTGAAAAAAAAGTCTATGATAAAATTAATCTTTAAGAAAAAAAAGGCCTTCAATAATTTAGGCATATTTTTCAATGTTAAATCGTTGATCTAATTGAATGAATTAGCTTAGGTCATTCACCTAAGTTACTAAGCGATTATCTTCCAATCATAGTTAAGGGCCACTTAGAAAATCTGCCGATTTGTATTACTAATACTATATAATGCAATATTTTTATTAAGTTTGCTGGATAAAATAACGTCGTTAAAACAGTGGTTTGTCCTTGGCAGCAACAGTATGTTTGAACTTTTTTATAGAGAAATAATTAAAATAAAAAGAAGATAAAAAAAAACGCTTATTTTTGGTATTTTACTTCGCATAAATACTACTGATACTATCACAAAACTAGCTTATTTAACTAAAGTTTAAATTTTAACCCACGCAATAATACTACAGCCATTTTTTACAAGTAGAAATTCCAGGCTCAAAGGACCCTTCAAACTGGTCCTTATGCCAACCATTAATATAGACCATAAAAATACTAAGCGATTTGACACACGAGGCCAATCACGTTCGGTAGCTCAAAAAAGCCTTAAACCAATTACGGTGTATCATAACTTTGGTTTATTATCTCAGTTAAAAATGACGTCAGACACGTGTTCAGGATTGAGGGCAGATGGTATATAATAGGTCAGTCGAGTCTCAGCATCACAGTACCACTTGAGATTCATCTTCATTTGGTTTGGAGTGTTCCGTCAAACATACAACATGAAATTGGTAATTTGTGTTTTTAAAATTTGTTGGGAGGTTCAAATATTGGTAGCTAACTAAAACTTTTGAGTTAAAATAGGTATATAAAAAAAAATTAGTTTAGCCAAACTTTATTTTTAGTTTTTTGTCACTGGGGTGGGTTTTACTTTGAATACTTATAAAAGAAATATTATAACTAAGAATAGTTTGTTTTTAAGTCTGTTTATGCATTTAACTTTGAAAATATTCATAATTGTTTTTTTTGTTTACAGTTCATATTTGCCGCTCTCGTCGCCATGGCCGCAGCTGCTCGTCTAGAGCACCTTGAACGCGCCTACCTTCCTCCATTCCAGGGTGGCCACTCTGGTTCCTTCGGCTCCAACCAGGGAAGCTTTGGTGCCCAAGGATCGCAAGGATCCTTTGGTCAAGGTGCCTTTGGCTCTGCGGGTCAAGGCCAACATGGTGGTGCTTTTGGACAAGCTACATTGAACAAATACCTGCCCCCTGACCACGGTCCCTCCAGCGGTACTCCTCAGTTCGCTGGTTCCCTGCAAGGTGAGACATTAAAGTTTCAAGATAAATTTACAATAAAATAGTCAATCAACTTAAGTCATGTTTGAGTGAATAAAAGGGTGGTTCATGACAAATATCGAATCGTTCCAAATTGAAGTAAATATTTTAATTGAAGTATAATATATTTTGTATGTAGGTATTATGATGAGGTAGTTGTTATAATTGACGTTGTCATGACAAACCATTTCACAAACTTTTTTACTACCTAGTAACTGCGGTCCGCGGTCAGTCATCATACTAAGAGATTGAAAAAAAGTTTTTTAATTTTTTTTATCCATCATATTTGTCCTGACAACCATGCACACAAAAAAACATCTAATTTAGTGAAACCGTTCCAAAGATATTCGCGAGCATACATTTCGGCGATACATTTTTATTCATATAGACTTTATTTTATCAATTCCAGGTTTCGGCTCCCAAAACTACCAAGGCCAGCAATTCGGTCAACAAGGCTCTTCCCAGTACGCCATCCCCAGCACTGCATACGGAACTCCTCAGACTTCCAACTTCGGAGGCCAGTCCTTCGGAACCCAATCCCAGTACTCTCAACATTCAGGAGCTAGCCGTCAGTACCTGGCTCCAAGACCCAGTGCCCTGGAAAACCCTCCTCAGCAGAAATTCGATGAGGAAACCGGCTACCATTACTAACTGTTCACCTACATGTGTAGATTTAGTCAATTAGTCTGTTAATATACATAATAAAATCTGTATGTAATTATTTGTGGCGTTTATTTACCTTATAATTATCTTAAAATAATGTAACTTTTATATCTAACATCTTATGTCTAAAAATGTTCAAAGATATAATACCGGTCTATAAACGTCCCATTGCTGGGCACAGGCCTTTTCCCATAGAGAGAAGCGATGAGCTTTGATCAAAGCTATGGTGTTGAAATAAATACGAAATACAACCACCCCGGAAACAAAACATCCAATGAACATTATGAATACTTCAAAACAGCCTATCGCGGTCCACTCTCACACACACACTTTTCCAAATTGCGCCACAACACCCGGTCCCCTACCTTCTGCAATGGAACTAACGGGAACTTGAAGCCGTGTGTTATGGTGCACAATCATGGGGTGTATGTTCCCTAGTCATCACGCTGCGCAAGTGCAATTTTTTGTATTAGTTCTTTGGGAATACGCTGCTGCCCATTCTCCTTATTTCTATATCTCTCTTACAACACACACTATAACATTCGTAACATTCATCGCACTTACGTTTTCAATATTTTACTGAAATACATACTTTCCTTGGTTTGGACTGTTTTCTTGCTCTTGCATGAAGCACTGATTTTACATTAGTTTAAAATATTATACTACAAATAGGACACATTTTCTTTGCCCCTGAGAAATAAAGACCGAAAACATTATATTTATCAGCACTGTATGACTGGTTCCTCCACCAGACCATGGCAACAACATTAAGCATGCAGACAATTTTTATTTCAAATAATAGAGTAATTGAAAAAAGAAATTAAATAGATCAATATTAGACACGTATTTTTTGCTTATTCGAAACCACGAATATCAACTTAGAGATAGCAAACTTTAGGAGTGGGAGTCGTCACGTCAGTTGTGACTACAATTTTTGCCTACTAATGGCAAATAATTATCTCCCCCAACTTGCTTAAAGCACCTTATTTTTGTTAAACAATTTTTTTTAAACAAAGAAAAAATATGGATTTTTAATTTTATTATCTAGCTTACGGACTAAATCGATGTTTCGAAAATCTAGTCCGGACACCTATTTTAATATTTGGAGATACTACAGTATCGACTAATCGAAAGCTGAGCAGAGTAATAGGTCAGGTATTAAAACTCAGCGCATACACGTGACCTGGACTAGTGTACTCTCCTGGACTCGTGGTTTGGTAGCAACATTTGAGTTTGAAACGAGTGTGGTGCTTCTAACATCTTCACGTTAGTAAGTAGGTACAGTTGTTACAGAGCTTCAAGCTTCTAGCTTGAAAAAAGTATTGATCAAATTTTGTCCTTGAAATATTTACCCTTGTATCCTTGTATGCTTCAAAGAGTCTTAGTTGTCTGCCCCAAGGACCCTAATCCTTGCCTTGTTTACCAGCTCTTTTTTTTGAATATTTAATTATAAGTGTACCGCACGGCACTGTTAACTTGAGCGCCAATTTGAAGCTAAATTAGTTTAGATAAAATGCATCAATCTTCAATTTAGTCTTTATATTGTGTATGAAACTTCATTTAAATTCTATACCCAAGAAATCTACCAAGATTTAAACTATGAATAGTTTTGACCTGGATTGAGTATTAAACCCTGGACGCGAACTGCATTGGCAAACCTGAAAAACTCATTTACCTATATTATAAAATACATATAAAGCACATAAGTTATTTTTCTTTATTAAACTATTATTCATGTAAGGCTTAGACTTATTATAGTAGTTTTTTTTTATTAGAAAAAGTAATTTTTATTCAACTCCAATTGAGCCGGAAATCAGATAAATATTTATTATAACTTTTAAAAAACTATGCCCTGGTGTTTAATTCATTAATAATTAGGTAATCGAAACTTCGCTATCCATATAAAACTGTTTAAAATACTTTTATAGTTATGAATAAAAAAACTTATGAAATCGTTAGTTTTTTTTCCCATAATTTAGATAATGTTTCCTCGATTTTCGGGAGATGATTCCTTATTTAAATCTTACCTCCAAATTAAAAAGGGTAAACTCTTCTACAATCGTAAAAGAAATGGTTTGCAGAGTATTCAGCATCTTTAAACTGCGGTAGCCTAATGACCTGGACGTTGGACTTGAGATCGTGTGGTTGTCGGTTCGAAATCCTCCTTTGCACTACCAACGTAAACCCACTCGTAACCCAAAGATTTGGTTTCGCACGAATTATTCACAAGAATGTTAAAGTAACGCAGACCACATTTTTGATAGTAAGGTTTTTTTTATCTTTAAAAGCAAAGGCAATCACAAACGCATCATTTTACTCTCAATCACACGAGCATGCATACAAAGAAAAATTTCCTTTAGTTTTTAATTACTATTTTATTTTTCTTTTTCTCACATTCTTAATGTTGCGATCCATACTGTGACTATAAAACCATGATCACTGTTAATTATTATTATAATTATTTAATCTTAAGGTCTTATACTGTGAGAACAAATAAAGCTTATTATTATGATTTCAAACAGATTTTTCTACAGCCATATATTATATCGATGAACCTTTACATAATACTTAATTTTCCATTAATCAATGACCACATCACTAATATTAAAATCATCAAATATCAATGATAAGCAGGATTTCGTACCGGAGGACCACTTTTTCTGTACCTGAACACTTCTACATTTCCATAAAAAAGTAATTCAAATACGTCGGGTCACGTTTGGAAGCCAAGAAAAGCATCAAAGTAATTACAAAGCATATCATAACGTTGCTTTATTACCTCAGTTGTAAAATGACGTCATATAAGTGTTCGGGATAAAGAACAGGTGGTATATAATGGGTCAGTCGACTCACAGTACCGCAGTGCTATTTGAGTTTCATCCAGATAAGGTTTGTGTTCAGATACCATCCAACATGAAACTGGTAACTATTATATTATTAAAATTTATGTTATTTTGTAATGACTGTGTTCTTTGAAATAATAAAACAGTCATATATAATAATTATGTTAAATGTTCTTGAAATGACAATATAAAAATTTACGCACGCAGTAATTGCGTCATCAGTTTTGCATCATCTATCTACAATGAACTTCGATAAAAAGTCTAGAAAAAATGAAGATAAAAAGAAGAACCTGGAGCAAAGTGGGGAAGAACTTTGCCCAGCAGTGGGATACCTGAAAATAAGAAAGGATTAAATATAAAATAAAATGAAAACTTACAATAAACATTCTCCACAGTTTGTGATCTCCGCTCTCATCGCAGTAGCTTCAGCAGGTCGTCTGGAACACCTGGAACACTCATACCTTCCTCCAAATGGTGTCAGTTCAGGGAGTTCTAACGGAGTCCAGGGTTCCCCTGGTCTTTCAAGCTCCGGGTCTTTTGCTGCCGCACCAGGCCTGAACAATAACAACGCTGGTTCTTCTTTTGGACAAGCTTCGAACCAATACTTATCTCCTAAAGAAGAGCTTTCGGCGTCTAATGTGGCACCACAATTCACTGGTACTCAAGGTGAGACTCCTTATTTGGCAACCATCTTTCAAACGTGATACCCAGTGCCTAAACCCATTGGATTTGACAATAGATATATCAAACCAGCCTTTTCGAAGCCGGATATGTTAAAACAAAAACGTACCTATTTCTAAAATATTTTTTTCGAAACTTTATCATCCAACAACCAGTCGTTCCGTGTACAATATAGTATTCAGCTAAATCCCATAAGACAGGAAGCCCTGGAGGATTACCCCAACATAACTTGGGGAAAGGCTAGACAGATGATGATATATTTTTTTGTTTGTTACAGGTTTCGTTCAGAACTCAAACGGCCAGCAATACGGAGAAAACGAAGGCTATGTCTATAACAAGCCTCAATCAGCTCCCCAGCAGTACGCCATCCCCAGTACCAACTACGGAACCCCTGAAGGTTCAGTACCTACCTCCAACACCAACTTCCAAGCCCAATACCCTGAGCAATCAGTAGCATCCAGTAACCAGTACCAAGCTCCTCAGACCAACCCCTTTGAAAATATTCCTCAGCAAAGCTTTGATGAAGAAACTGGTTATCATTACTGAAGTGATCTGTTTGCAAAACTCATTGTGATTATATTTGTATGTTTTGTAAAATAAATGTTTTAATCATTTTTAAGATATTTTTTTATATGTCGTAAACAAGAAAAAAAACTAGCACTTATACTTAAACATCTTAAATTATTCGATGGATAAGGCTAGTTGGAGAGAAAAGAGAGAATTCACAAAGTAGGCCTCACTTAAGACCGTTCGTTGTGAATTAGATATAAGTGCTAGTTTGTTTCTTATTTACGGGATCATGCGCTCCAATTGGCCCGCTTTAAGCTATCAACCAAACGTTATGAACATACCCATTGCGTAAACATTAAACAAATTCGCAACGCGCGACTCTGATAATATCTTAACACTAACTAACAAAAAACTTCTATAGTTGAATAACACAGTAAAGTAATTATGTAAAAACTTATAAGTTTTGAGAGGTTTCATATTGTTCTATTTGATTGAATTATAGGTATGTGAAGTAAGAAGTAAGGCAGTAACCCAACACGAAATTGTTGACAATATTTTTTATAAATTAGTTTTTAATTAGAAAGCCCGCAATGTTTTTATATAAACAAATTTTTGCATTATAATTATCAAACGTGTCTATACCTTTTAAACTCAGCTTAAAAGTTCTTCAATACTGCGATCTACCATCCGCACCGTCGTCACTTAGCGCCGCTATGACGCGTGAATTCACGCAATAAGGTTCAAGATCATGACCCAGACACTGAACTCTTATGAGGATGCTTTCCATTAGTTTTATCAATTTTATCCGTCGGCAACATTGTGTAATCTAGTGTAGGTTATTATGGCGATTGATTGATTGATTGTATAATTGAATTTTTGGTTTATTAAATACTTTTTTTTATATTAGTGTTGAGACGTTTTTATAAATTGTTTTTTTTTTTAGTTTTTCCTTCGTATAGTGTGGTTTACTAGCACACTATAAACGATAGCCTGAAATAAAATGCTTTTACCCAGCTTCATAAAAATACTGGTCTTAATGTTTACTACGTATGGTGTTCGTGCATTATATTTGATAAAAAGCTAAATTGCTTGTTTTACGAGTGGTGGTCTGTAATGCAATGGGTGGGATTCGAACCGGCAACAACGTGATCTCAAATCCAAAACCCTAGCCAATAGGCTACTGTCGCTTCAAAATGCTATAATAATAAGTTCCTGAAGTAGGTAGGTACACCTAATAATATTTTGAAGACTAATATATTTGTTATTATAATAAGAGCTTAGATTTGACCGTCGGATCTTATATTTATCTATAGATGACTTTCAAGTTCATCTTTTGTTTTAAAAACTTCCTCATAGTTTTAATTTTTCAAGGATTTTGTTTTATTCAATTAAACTAATAAAGGAAATAATTACACTGAAGATTGTTGTTGTAATATTCTACTTTATCTATAATTTTTAATGCATTCAGTTAATTTTCACGTTTATCGATATTGGGTTTATCCTAATCGTTTTGTTGAATACACCGCCGACCTAAATTTTTGTTTATTATAATATTATACATCCTGTTTTAAAAATACTTCAGTTCTAAAATTGGTGTACTTGACTAACTAATATTTTTGTAGCTTTTTTCTACGGCTTCGTCTGCGTTGATGACAGTTTTCGCAACATAGCAGTATTTCGCTTCCGTCCAGTTTGAGGTAACCTCACACCAATTTTCCCTGTTACTGATATTTGAAGTTCACTGCTAGTATTTCTAGATACTTACAACAAAATTTTGATGTAGGACTGGATGACTTGGTTAATTTTTTTTCGATCTTGTCTAGTGGAAGAAGAGTGGAGAGGTATTTTGTACTTACGGTAATTTGCCTGGCTGCTTGGTTTTGATAAATAAACATGTGGCGAGTCAAAGCGAAATCTTTGATTGTGCGAGTTCCATTGTTCCACGCTGCCATCTATCTCAAGCAATAATTTTGGCCAAAAGGTGTCGTATATCGACATTTCTGAAGGTGGATCAGACACTTCGCAGCGCAACACGACGCCAATATCTCGTGTTACATAGTATTTTAAGTTAATTATTATTTATAATTATGTATTGGTTTATAAGTTTTGTTGTTATTTATTTATTTAAGCCTTGTGGCGAAAAATGAAGAGTTACTATTACGTATTATTATTACATGATATAATAAGCTAGAAAAAATAATATGATTATGACGAAATGCAAAATTGAGAAAGCAAAACACATATTTACCAATATTTTAAAGCCAAATAGTTAGTTTTAGGGTAGTTCTTCGAAATTTCATTCTTTGACTGATTCATATGGCCAAAATTTAATTTCACTTTCAGCTTAGTAAAGCATCTTCATATGAAAATAGGTATGCCAAATAACGTATATTTGAATGAGGGACTCGTTTTTACAAAGTAGTTTTCGAGATATCGACATTTAAATATTTTGTGCCCAGATGAATCAGAATTTGTTACAGATTAATCAGAAACAGAAATAAAAATGAAAAGGTTTGAATGTAAATGCGCTCAGTCTTATGAAAATAATCATAATATTATAACAACAATAATCAGTTTTTATAAAAACAATTATCAGTGATCATATCGCAGAAAAAAATTGGTCAATTCAAACTTGCGTAAAATATGTTTCATGCGATTTCTTTTTAGCAAGTGTTTCCCGTGCAGATTTTTTTAAACTTTTGGGCTGACAATGAGATGCTACTTTGTGGGCTGGGAGTCCTCGGTGAATCTGATATCCAAGTATTGGGTGAAGGTGATTTTATTATTCTCGATGGGACGTCAGCGTTGGATGAGACATCGGTTTCATTTTCTGTTAGGTTCAAATCGATTCCCAGTGTCTTCTGTTGTCTTATTGTGGATCTTGTTATACGTGCCGATAATGGTGAAGTCTGAGTTGAAACCTGTGATGAGCTGGGAATTTCCGGAGATCTTGGTATGATTGAAATTCCTGGAGATGATGGTAATGATAATTTTTTTCGGTATCGTCTGCTGGATCACATTCGTCAATTATTTCCTGCACTCTACTTACTTGGACAAGAAAAATTACGCAACAAAAGTGCTCCTTTCTTGCTGGAAAAGGGAAAAACTAATTTATTTTCTGATTCATATCGGGTTTTGAACATATGAATCAGGCACAGATGAATCATGATTTTGCCTAAAATCATGCATAACTCATCATACATACAGACTTCAATATTGTGATTTTTCTACACGAATCTATAACCCAAAAGCATCACTCAGATTGAGGTTTCAAAATAACAAAATAAATTTTATAAAGTAGGCATTGTAATCAGGAGGCTACCTGAACCAAGCACAGATGAATCAGATGTTTACCTTCGTTTCACCGGGATCTAATCCAACTAGCCACAAGTCCGCCTTCTAGCTCATAGGTTGCACGTCTGGCTCCCCCCCGCGCGAGATTCCAGACCCTTATTATTATTACTCGATCAAGTACGGTCAAGCGCAGCTTACTCCACATGAATCAGTATTATACGCCGGACACTTCTGTTGGGGATTCGTTTTGGAGTAAATATGAAGTTACAACAATCCCTTAAATGTTAATTTAAGATGAAGAAAATATGGATTACTTGTTACGCGCGCTTTAACGACGACACGTTGAATGGTAATGGTCGCCGAGAGCGAATGAGCGCCGGTGAGCAGGAAGCCGGGAACGAACGAACGAATGAGTGATGGCGCTTGCGTTTCGCCCTCTACCGGTCTTCCTGTGTTATTGCGGCGTTAACATGCTCCCCCCGCTGGAAGCTCTGGGTTTCCAGCAGTTGATGATGCATTGATCTCGATAGGCAGCGGACAAAGCTTCGAAAAGGAACGCTGCACTTCTCCAGTCGCTGTGCGTATCTTTGCAACACGCGAAACTCCATCACGCCCTGGATACACCTGTTCTACTCGTCCAAGACGCCATTTTAGTGGTGGCAAGTGATCTTCCTTAATAAGGACGAGTCTGTCGACAGTAAGGTCACTTCTATGAACCTTCCATTTTATGCGGATCTGCAGTTCGCTAATGTATTCCTTTGACCATCGCCGCCAAAAATGTTGACGCATTTGTTCTATGCGGTCGTAACGAGGAAGGCGTGTAGTAATAGCGTCGTCTAGATCTTCGCAGACTGGTGAGGTGAATGGACGACCAATTAGGAAGTGGCCAGGTGTCAATGCTTGAAGGTCGTTTGCATCCGCGGAGAGAGGAGTAAGCGGACGGGAGTTGAGGATAGCCTCTACTTGTACCAATACCGTGTAAAATTCTTCAAATGTGAGGTTAGAATTTCCTACAACGCGTCTCAAGTGGTACTTACAAGACCTCACTCCCGCCTCCCACAAGCCGCCAAAATGAGGAGAATACGGTGGAATAAATTTAAACGAAATATTGTCTAAAGCTGCCCTTTCGATTATATCGGCCGAATGCTTTGATAAAAAGTCACCTAACTCCTTAGCCGCACCGACATAATTTTTTCCATTATCGGAATATATTTCAGCGGGCTTACCTTTGCGAGATATAAACCGCTTAAGACAAAGAAGATATCCATCAGTGGACAAAGTTGTCACAAGCTCTAAATGCACAGCTCGCGTGGTAAAACAAATAAAAATGCAGATATAACATTTCATTAATCGTGATCCCCTTCCTTGACGATTCAAAATATACACTGGGCCACAGTAATCAGTACCCGTTCGTAAGAATGGAAAGTTAGGTATTAATCGTTCCGAGGGAAGATTACCCATAATTGGACTAAACGTTCTCCCATTCAACCTGACGCATCGAACGCATTTATGAACGGTTACTCGCGCTAAATTCCTACCACCAAGTGGCCACCATTCTTCGCGAATAGTTGAGAGTAATAACTGAGGGCCAGCGTGACACAAACTGTTGTGTTTATATTGAAACAAGAGTAATGTAAACGTATGTTTGCTACAAAGCAACACAGGGTGCCTTTTGTCGTAAGTAAACTCAGGTGAGTTATTGAGTCTACCTCCCACTCTAATTAATGAGTCTTTACAAAGGAATAAATTAAGGCCTGACAAATTACGCGAATATTTTATATTAGACTTATTCACCAATGAGTTATATTCTTGATTGAATGAATTAATTTGTGATAAACGTGCCAGAAACATTGTTGATGTACGCAATTCATCTACAGACAATGAACCATACTTACGTTCGATGCGATAACGAGTGTTGTGAATAAAACGCAATGCATATGCAGCTGATCGTATCATTCTAATAAACGATGAATATCTTTCAAAGGGAAAAATATTATTTGTCGAATCTGCAATAATTGTGTGTGACCTGAGTTCAGGTAAAACGTCATGTGGTACGTCGGAAGCGGATTCTACATAATTGGTTTCCAAAATAAACCTTGGACCATTCCACCACAAATCGTTATCAATAAGCTCCGGTAAGTTTATTCCGCGCGACAATAAATCAGCTGGGTTCTGCACACCCTGTACGTGGGACCATACACAACCAACCGTTAAGTCATTAATTTCAACTACTCTATTTTGAACAAATGTTTTTAGCAACCGTGGATGAGTACGTAACCATCCGAGAACAATTGTTGAATCAGTCCAAAACAATATTTTATCAAACTTTAAATCAATTGAATTAATAACCTTTGCGTAAAGACGCGCACCTACTAATGCGCCGCACAACTCAAGTCGCGGGATGCTTACCGGTTTTAAAGGCGCAACCTTACTTTTTGCACATAGCAATTTAACCGTAACTACGTTAGATTGCTCGCAGACGCTGCGTATGTAAACACAGGCGCCGTAAGCATTTTGAGACGCATCTGTATATATATGTAGTTGCAATTGTTTCGTGTACTTCGTGGTAACATGACGATCTACGCGTATTTTATGTAAATGTTGCAAAGAATTTAAAATATTGATAAACGCGCTTGCCAAATCAGTAGGTACTGGGTCATCCCAACCGACTTTACGGAGCCACAGATGTTGTATGAGTATTTTAGATAAAATAATACTAGGTGCTAACAACCCAAGTGGGTCATAAACTTGTGATATAACTGAAAGAATTTTTCGTTTTGTAACGTGTTCTAAATTAATGTTAACATCTAAATTTGAATTAAAAAACAATTGATCGGTAGTATTACACCAACCTAAGCCGAGTGTTTTACATTGTGTAGTCCTATCAAGAGATAATGACTTCGTAAAAGTATCGTGACTATCGAAGTTAAATGACCATTTACGTAATGGAAAACAACCGGAAATTAAAATATTACTTATATTTTTACACAGTGATAATAATTCCTCTTTATTATTATGCGAGAATACTAAATCGTCAACGTAAAACGAGTTTAATATAACATTAGAAGCTTGCTTATCAGTGCAATCAATAGCTAACTGTCGTAAACATCTCATTGCAAGGTATGGAGCCGACGCGGTACCATACGTCACGGTATTTAATTGATAATAACTTAACGGATCCCGTTTACTTTCACGCCACACAATTTGCTGCAATTTACGTTGTTCAGGATGTATGAGAATCTGGCGGTACATTTTCTCTACGTCAGCACAAGCGACGTACGCGAACTGTCGAAAACGTAAAAGAATACCTACCAAATCATTTAATAACGGAGGTCCGATATATTGTAAATCGTTTAACGACTTTCCTGACGATGTTTGAGCACCTGCGTCAAACACTACGCGTAGTTTCGTAGTGGTACTTTCGCGTTGCACACAATGATGTGGTATAAAATAACTTTTTGAAGTAAACGAATCAATGCGTGTCATATGCCCTAACATTAAATATTCCTTTAAAAAGTTCGAATACATAAACTTTAATTCGGGCGAGCGATCTAATCGTCGCTCTAACGATAAAAACCTACTCTTTGCTAACTCGTACGAATCGCCGAGCGAGTCAGCTGATTCGCGCAACGGTAAACGCACTACGAACCTACCATCACTGTTACGTGTCGTGGTGGACTTGAAAAGTTCTTCACACAACCTTTCATCCGCTGAAAGAATATTATTTGTTGTTTTGTCATTATTAACTTCCTCTAATTCCCAGAAACGTTTCACTTGATCGTCTAATGAATTTGACAACGCACAACAAATAGTATTATTACTTGTGTATTTATTTGTGGATTGATTATTATGGTATAACGTGCCTGAAATAATCCACCCTAGATGAGTGTTTTGTAAGTAAGGCCCGGTGGATAATCGCATCCGACCTTCTTGTAATAAACTCCAGAAAACATCGGCTCCTATTAATATATCGATATCGGACGGAATATGATAGTCTGGATCCGCGAGTGTAACGCTTTGCGGTATTTGTAACGAAT
This sequence comes from Plusia festucae, assembly GCA_950381575.1. NCBI lineage: Eukaryota > Metazoa > Arthropoda > Insecta > Lepidoptera > Noctuidae > Plusia > Plusia festucae. The sequence continues at coordinate 11,831,763 of OX494447.1, forward strand.
GAACATCAATACGTGTGTTCGGCAAACTAAATGTAATTTTAGGTAAAACGGAACAATTTAACCTGGTGCTAAATTTGTTTAACCTTGAACGCATGATTAGGTCACAGGATTGCTCAGATCGCTGAACACTGTTTCCTATCCCAGTGATAGTGAGAGTGGACTGTATAGTTGATAAACGTAATTTTTTACAAAGTGAATCTGTAATGAAACATCGCTGGCTGCCACTATCGAGAAGAGCCCGCGCGACAATGTTTATGTTATTATTACACACTTCAACAAGTGCCGTTGAAAGCAAAACCTGTTCTAATGTTATAGACTGCATGGTTTGTTTCGAATGATAAGAACTGAGTAATGAAGATGCGTTCGCGATTACGTTGTCTTTGTTTGACACATCGTTATACGTCACGTCTGTGTGCGTGAGCGCCGAAGTCGAACGATTATTACTAGTATTATTATTTATGTGTATTAAGCTATTGTGCTTTTGTGAACATTGTTTACATGATCCATACTGGCATTCCTCGATGGGATGGTTGGACCGCAAACAATTTGAGCATATCTTATTTTTAGACACGAAATTTAACCTATCCTGAACAGAAAGATTTAAAAACTTAATGCATGCGTATAACGCGTGATTTGAGTCGCACATTATACACTTGTAGGTACTGCGCGAAGTTTTCGCCGTTGATGAGCCGCTGCCACTCGTACTGTATTGCTTGTGTGAAAGGAATGAACGTGTTTGTTGAGACTGAGGATAATTTGAAGTACTAGACCTTTTTACATGTTCATGTGGTTTGAGCGGTTCGGGTTTGTGACCTTGAGCTTGCACCAAGGTCAATATATCTGAACGATCTTTTAAAAATTGCAACAAGTCGCTTAGATTTGGTTTGGAATCTTTTGGCACAAAACTTTTTCTATTTTCCCACTCTTTACATGTAATAGGGTCTAATTTTGTTACAACTAAATAAATTATCAATGTGTCCCAGTGGTCAGTGGGTTCACCCATAATCTTTAACGATCTTAAGTTTTTTAACACTGTATCAATTAGCTTTCTAAGTTGAGTGGGCGACTCTTTAGTCATTGATTGTAATGAAAACAAAGATTTAACGTGATTGTTAATCAATAACCTATTATTGTCGAATCTATTCGTCAGTAACTCCCACGCTACTTGATAGTTATCCGAGCTAAATTCCAGCGATTTAATGACTTGCAATGCACTGCCCTTTAGTGAAGAACGTAAATAATGATATTTCTGAATAGGATTAATTTCGGTTGCATTATGAATTAACGAAGTAAATGTGTCGCGATACTCTAGCCAGTCTTCAAATGAACCGTCAAAGGAGGGTAACGAAATAGTAGGTAGTTTTATTATGTTGTTGGTATTATGAGATTTTGTGGATAATAAAACTTTGTCCTCTCGTGGATTGCAAATACACTTGGCCAACGACATTATTGTGAAATATTGAGATTCAATTGTCTCCCTAGTATCAAGTTGTTGCATGATATCTATCTCGCTAACGTTATTTTCGATCTCCGCTTGTAGTTCTTGAAATTCAATAAATACTTGTTCAAGGTTAGCCATGCGTAATTTCAATTCAGCAATTTGTTGATCGTTTAGCGACATTTTGTCCAACGATTGAACGTGATTTTCGAAAAGAGTAAATCTACGACGCAACGTACCGCGTTTTTTAATTAACGTGTGAATATCAAAACGTTCGGCATTTTCGCTATGTAAATTTTTATCTTTGGACTCCATTTTGGCGGCTATGTAGGTCTAAATAGAAGATAGGTACTTACAAGTATCACGGAGAATGAAGTGAAGTCACTGCAATTATACTCACACGGCACTAATACTTTGAGAAAACCTTCCGACAACCTCCCGCGCTTTACCTCTTAACTCATAGCACTTGTCTTCGACGTTAATCTTCGGATTTTCAAGAAAATGTGGCAAATGGCGGTTATGGCTTTGAATAGGTATGTTCTTGAATGACGCTTGTTACGTTATTATGAAATTCGGCTTTGAAGGACCAATGTTGGGGATTCGTTTTGGAGTAAATATGAAGTTACAACAATCCCTTAAATGTTAATTTAAGATGAAGAAAATATGGATTACTTGTTACGCGCGCTTTAACGACGACACGTTGAATGGTAATGGTCGCCGAGAGCGAATGAGCGCCGGTGAGCAGGAAGCCGGGAACGAACGAACGAATGAGTGATGGCGCTTGCGTTTCGCCCTCTACCGGTCTTCCTGTGTTATTGCGGCGTTAACACTTCTTATTTAATTAATTATAAACACACTAACGTAGTTATAACTAATACATAATTTTTTTGTAAGAGGTCAATTCATTTCCTTTCGATATAATTTTAATTTATATTGAAGAATCAAAGGGAAAATGTGTCATAAACCATTTTGTTCCGGAAAATGGCAAACGGACGCCCTATATGAATCAGGAGAACAGACTTCAAATTTTTTTATTTTATATCTAGACAGCAATTATTAAAAAAATATAATTTGTCCTAGATAGAGGTAAAGCTAAACTGTATAAAAAAAAATATTACATGCCGTTTTGTTTGTTGGTTACAGAAATATACCCACAGACATCGAAAATTTTGTCTCTGAAGAACTACCCTTTACTGTTCCGATTTTATTTTTTTAGGGCTACTTTAGGCCACGGTAACTGACGCACACGCAGGACGTGGAGTTGTGATCAAAAGCTAGTTAAGAAATAAATTCAAAGTTCCATCTAGCAACAGGCTTTTAATAAATAAACAATTAATTTAAAGTTGAGATGAAAAAAAGTGGACAGTTGATGGGTTTAAAGACTCAGTGGTATTTATTTTATAAGAATAGTGTTACCTAATGACCATTTCTTACTGTTCCGTAATGACTCTATACATTTGTGTTTTATGTACGATATTTGTCAAAGCGCGTTGAACTTTGGTCTTGTCCAAAAATTGGTTTGGTAAACTATATTTGGTCCCTTGAGACAACAATGCTTAGAAGCAGGCTTGATATTTACACTTTTTTTTTTATAAATAAGCTCATAGAACAAGTAACGTAGATTTTACCTGACGTGTTTGTTAATAGATAGAATTATAAATTATTTTATTTATTGTTAATGTGCTGAAGTTTAAATCAAGAGAAACTTATTAATATTAAATCACTATTTCTTTATATTTTGCTTAACGTAAGCCTTTATCCAAAGAAATTCATGAATTTTAAAATGTCCACCATTTTTTATTCAATGTAATTTAAAATCCCATAAGTGATAAATAAAAAGAAGAAATAATATATACACATCTTTAATTTATATAAAAACAAATTCAATTCAATTGACTAAAGAAATCTAGGGTCGAATATGAACACTTTTAGTAATGGTAACCAGTTTGTTCGTCGAAGCTCTGCTGGGGGGCTTGCGAAGATCCGGTCCTTGGAGCCAAGTACTGACGGCTGGCGGCAGACGACTGGGATTGCTGAGGAGCACCGTACAGGGAGCTGGGAGCAGAGTGTTGAGACTGCTGAGCAGCAGAGTACTGGGAGCTGGGAGCTGAGTACTGGGATTTCTGAGGGGCACCGTACTGGGAGCTGGGAGCAGAGTGCTGGGAGCTAGAAGCGGAGTACTGTGATTGCTGAGGAGCACCGTACTGGGAGCTGGGAGCAGAGTGCTGGGAGCTAGAAGCGGAGTACTGGGATTGCTGAGGAGCACCGTACTGCGAGCTGGGAGCAGAGTGCTGGGAGCTAGGGGCGGAGTACTGAGATTGCTGAGGAGCACCGTACTGGGAGCTGGGAGCAGAGTGCTGGGAGCTGGGAGCGGAGTACTGGGATTGCTGAGGAGCACCGTACTGGGAGCTAGGGGAAGAGTACCGCTGAGAAGCCTGGCTGTATTGAGAAGAACCCTGTTGACTGTACTGGCTGCGTTGGGCACCGAAACCTGTAAGAGAAATAGGAAGGTTTAAAAGTTGTATTTGTCAAGGGATATTGAACGTAAACATTTTTAGGGGATGCACTTAATCATTGATAATAAATGGTAAATTTTGAATGTGGCGCATTTTTGTATAGTAAACATTGGCAGTCGCATAAAGTGTATTTGTTATTGGTAGCCATCCAAGGTAAAAAAACAAATATTGAATCACAATTTGTTATAGATATTACTCCAGTGTACATAAACTACTTGAGATTGGAAATGCGATCGAAACATTCCGATGATTAAAATAGATGGTAACGATTCTAAATATTGAACTATTGCAAAATAATTATATTGAGCTACTGCATGACTAACTATAATTATCATAACTCACTGTTTCTAATCGCCTTGCGTTGAAAATTTTATTAGCATTCATGTTCTTCAAAATATGTTGTAAAAATATCTTACCTTGTTGAGAGCGAGCGAACTGGCTCACGCCGTTTGAGGCAGATCCTTGGTTAGGGGGCAAGTACTTGTTGGAGGTAGCCTGAGAGGAGAATCCACCGTTTTGGCGGGAAAGACCAGATCCGGCAGATCCGAAGGCGCCAGATCCAGAGCCTTGGTTGGGAGGTAAGTATTTGTTTGATGTAGCCTGGGAAGAGGAGCCACCATTGTAGCGGGACTGGCCAGATCCAGCAGATCCAAAAGAACCGGAGCCGAAAGCACCAGAGTTTCCAGATCCTTGGTTAGGAGGCAGGTATTTGTTGGAGGTAGCCTGGGAAGAGAATCCGCCGTTTTGGCGGGAAAGGCCGGATCCAGCAGAACCGAAACTACCAGAGTTTCCGAAAGATCCGTGGGAGTTGGAGCCGAAACCACCTTGGGAGCCGAAGCCTCCCTTAGAACCAAAAGACCCGGTTGAGCCAATTGAGTTACTATCGGGGGGAAGGTAGGAGCGTTCCAGGTGTTCCAGACGGCCTGCAGCGGCCACGGCGACAAGGGCGGCGATCACGAACTAAGGAGAGAAATATTAAGCAATAATAGAATTTGGAATAAAAAATTGTCAAGGGTATCGTCTAAAAATATAATATATTGTTATTTGAGATGTATCAATGTATCAAATATCAAAAGAGCCAGATATAATTATTGTCTTTTTTTTTTCAAATACGATTTTATCTAATTTTATTAAAACCACAATTCGTACATAGGCAAATCACGCACAAATCACCAAACTAAGTACCATAAAAAATAAATTACCAATTTCATATTGTATGTATGTTGGAACACTCCAAACCTAATGTGGATGATGCTGTAGTTGTACTGTGATGCATCGAGACGGCTGACCTATTATATACCATCTACTGTCGATCCTGAGCACTCGCGTGTGACGTCATATTCAAGAGAAACCGATGCTATGATACGCTTTGTAATTAGTTTTAGGCTTATTGAGCTTCCGAACGTGATTGACCTCGTGTGTCATCTGTACGTAATGTTTCAAGGATTTCGCTCACTGTACGGGATTGGTCCTTTTGTACGGATTTGCTAAGATTTTACGAGCGCTTCGATCAATCGGTAACAGTAACGGTCGTGAAAGGCAAATTTTCAGGCATGACTATAATTGGAGTATCTGATTTTGTTGAAATGATCTGCTGTGTGATCTCAGAGTCACGAGCTATTGTTTATTTAACTAAATTGACATTTAAGGACACTAGTACCCGTAGTCAAATGATTTTTTTACAAGCGTTAATCTGTTTAAAACACTCAAATGTTTGAAATTGACAAGAGTTAGTCACAGTACTCATCGAACGGAAACGTAATTTCCTTACATTTAAGAATTGTCAAATTCTTAATGCAATGATCTGAATCTAGCGGGGTTGACATGTAAATTTCAAATTTTAGGCATATTTTAGTCTTAAAATATTTCTCCTTTTATAAATAAAATATGCCTTATATTTTAGCACCTGTCGAAAGTTTAAAACTTTACATAGGGTGCAGCTTTTATCTTAGAGATGTTTTATGTAGACTATTATAGTTATAACTAGCTGACCCAGCAAACGTTGTTCTGCCATATTAAAAAATCTGCAGAGGGCCACCCCTAACATTTAACCGATATACACACAAAATTTCACGAAAATCGGTCGAGCGATTTCGGAGGAGTTTAGCTACAAAACACCATGACACGAGCATTTTATATATTAGAGGTGGAAATTGTTATAGCTTTAATTAACCGGAACCAAAACACCTAGGTTAATATCTTTGTAGTTAATATTTTTGAAAATACATAAAATCAATTCTTGAATGTATGTCCAATTTTCATACCAGGTTGCCCAATTTAGCTGATATTGTTGTATCGAACAAGCATTAATCATTTCAAACAATGAATTTTTTTCGGTTTTGTTATGTTCAATGTTAGTGCATAGTATATCAAATTCGATCAGTATCATTGCATCATGATCAACATCATTTACAAACGAAAGCTTTGCTACAAATTGATCAAGTACCAGTTCACTGTCTGGGTCGTGATCTTGAATTAATTGCATTGCGTATACGATCATCATTATTTTTTCGTGTTACAACATGGTCCCTACCTTCGAGTATGTGTCTTATGGGCGTTTGTATGAAATGAGTGAGTCAAGGTAGAAATATGTTTGGTAGGACCTGTGTTTAATATTCTAATACTCTGAAGTCACTAAGTAGCCATTTAAAAGCGTATTCTTTAAAAGTAGAGTTGCATGACGGGCCTGTTGGTCTAGTGGTTAGCGTCCCTGACTGCTAAGCCGGAGGTCGTGGGTTCGATTCCCAACCAGGACACTTTGTGTGATGAGCACACAAAGTACAAGTAGCACAGTATGTGTCTTATGGGCGTTTGTATGAAATGAGTGAGTCAAGGTAGAAATATGTTTGGTAGGACCTGTGTTTAATATTCTAATACTCTGAAGTCACTAAGTAGCCATTTAAAAGCGTATTCTTTAAAAGTAGCGTTGCATAGCGGGCCTGTTGGTCTAGTGGTTAGCGTCCTTGACTGCTAAGCCGGAAGTCGTGGGTTCGTTTCCCAACCAGGACACTTTGTGTGATGAGCACGATCATTTATTTTGTTTCTAGGTGTAATCTATCTATAATATGTATAAATTTAGAAATAAATGTATCTTTATCAGTTGTCTGGTCAACATAGGCTCTGCCTGCTTTGGGATCAGATGGCCGTGTGTGTGTAGTCCCAAGATTTATCATGTTATAGAAATTATAATATTTGTGAAATTACGTGACGGAAATTAACGCAAATGCATGAGCGTTAATACAACAAATTTACCTTTTAGGGCTTGATTTCTTGACCGGGTTGCTTTAGTTGTGGTTGCAAGCAGGACTCGAGTGCCACCAGAGAGATCGCAATAATTCCCCTGACGTAAGACTTAAAACTGATTCTCGTTCAAGAATGACAGCGACGACCTTTACTCTTAAAATTATTTCTGTCTCCGCCCATTTTTAGTAGAATTCTGTGATGGATGACTTCTAAGAACTAAAAGGTTACGTTTCATGAGTAAACCGGGCTAAGATAAATATTTAAGATCGCTTTGGATAGTGTCCCAAAACGCTCATTATACTGCCACTCATGAATCTAGAGACTCTGTAAGATAGTTGCCGACGACTGATTCATCCGATAATTTAATATAATAATGCTTAATACGCCAATAAGGATAATATATCTGACTCAATTGTAAATAATATAATGATATTATTATTAAAGTAAACACCATTTATTACTTAACAATTATCTTTTAAAACGATGTTTGAATAACGCATATGACTGCACGGATAGCCGAGTGGTCACAATACCAACTACTCTACTGCGCGACGTTCCATTGGTTCGATCTCCGCATGGGAAAAGCAATTATTTGATCCACAATTGCTTATTCCAAGTCTCAACGTTCTTCATGTATCAGAACTACATGTTGATGAAATTGTTGATTAAATTCAATAGAGCAGGAGTCGTTATTTTAAGGGTGCCGTGCCTAGAAGGAAAATATTGGAAACCTTATTATAGAATGCCTTTGATGTCCATCTTTCTGTCTGTCTGCAAACCCGTCTGTGATATTAAAACCTTAAATTAAAGTCTACAGTCTTTTGCAGCTGTAAAAAAAAACTAATAAGTTAACGTAAAAAAAAATCGGCCGGATATCCCGCAAAAAAACGTATATTTCGTCACTCTCAAAGGAAACAACATTTATAGGATGGTTTTCGTTGACCTAGAACTTAGAAATTAAGCATTTTATATCGTTATACTACAGGCACAGGCAAGATACTGAAAACTTTACATTTGTAATTAAATAATAAAAAAATATAGTCCGTGTACGAAAACTTCGGTTGGCGAATAAGTCTTATAATAAATAGTGAGAGACTTACTCGCCAAGAGACTTGATTCCGAGAATGCGCGATAGTAAACCGTTGAATTCTTAAATAATTTTAAATAATTAAGTCTTTCACTGTTCCGGTTGTTTTTAATCTTAGTTTCTGAAAGTCCGTTTACTTTATTAAGTGTTCAGATCGAATGCCAACTGATTAGGCTACTGGTTAAACAAAAGACTAACGACCAATCACTAGTAGAGTTTGATACATGATGTAATTTACTAGGTTCATGGTTAAACCTTGCATTGAGAATCCAATAATTGGATCACTTTAATAATTATACACCTACGTGAATTATTTCTACGTGAATTGTGCTTACATTTATCGAGCTCTTCATACTTTTAAACATTGCATCCATCATTTATCTTAACAGTAAGATCGGTCTACATTGTACGTATGTGTACGAACGTGTATGATTTCATTGTTTTTAAGTTTGTGAAATAGTAAATGGAATAGTTTGATATTTCTTCTTAAGGCTATTCGTGTTTTGTATTGTACCTAACGTCATAACATCGCTGCTCCTTGATGTGCAAGATTAGATTCTGTTCCTAAGTCAGAGTGTATCATTGGTTTTTTTGGAAATTTCTTTTTTTTTTTGCAAAAAATAAGTTTAATACCAATGAGCCCAAAAATACGTCTTACAATAGATAAGTAATAATAGTTGGAAACTTTTTTCCAAAATTATCTTTCTGATAATTATATACTATCTTTTGCTCGCGGCTCCGCCTGCTTGGGATCGGTTATCGCGACAAAAGTAGCCTATAGCCTTTCTTATTAAAAGGGCTATCTAACACTTAAATATTTTTTCAAATCGGACCAGTAGTTCAGAGATTAGTGCGTTCATCCTAACAATCTCTTCAGCTTTATAATAATATAAATATATTTTAAAGGCATTGAATTTTATTATATTGCTATAGTATTAAATTCTTTCTGAGGTTTCCGTATACCCATAACCACAAGAACTGCAAAGGCGTTGAAACGTCGGTAACTCTAAATAAAGCACTACCTAATAATAATAAATAAATATGGACAACGTCATTTAAGTTACTCTGAAATCAAAGTACCTAAAGCACTTGTGTTATAGAATAAGAGACAACAAAGGAACCACAAATACTAAAACCCGAGACAATGAAGAAAAGTGATTTTTACATTGACCCGCTAGGATAGATTTTATAAGATCTTTATACATTGTAGAGAGCAAATAAAGTATTGAGTATTGAGTATTGAGATAATGATATTATTATTAAAATAAACACTATTTATTACTTAACAATTATTTCTTAAGACGATGTGTGTATAAGCATAATTATTATCGATAGATGTGAATGCACGAATAGCCAAGTATTACTGCGCGATGTGCCGTGAGTTCGATCCCCGCATGGGACAAGCAATTGTGTCCAACTATTGTTGACTTGGTGAAGTCGTTCTTTTTAGGGTCTCGTACTTTAAAAAGAAATATTATATATTCCTTTAATCACTTTGATGTCCATCTTTGTGTCCGTCCGTCTGTGAAATTAAAACCATATATCAAAGTCGTGAAGAACCCGAAAGCTCGGAACTGGCGACACTTAAATCGCGCCACTCGACCACGGCGTTCATCAAAACGAATCAGCTTGAAAATAGCTTTATTACTAAAACTAGCTTTTGCTCGCTGCGTCGCTTGCGTGGGCGTAGGTTGTCACGGCAAATTATGGCCTTTAAAGCCTTTCTCAATAAGCGGGCTATCTAACAGTAAAATATATTTTCAAATCGGACCAGTAGCTCCTTTGATTAGTGCGTTCAACCAAACAAACAAACTCTTCAGTTTTATATTACTAGTATAGATGTCTTGTAATACATTCAATGACTGCTTCTATATATCATTCAGCTTTATTTACTTTAGCGCGTTAAGATTCAGAATGTTATAATTGCAAAACTAACCAAGAATGTAGGCTTCTATACATGAAACACGGTTTTATTGGTCCTTGGATATTTAATAGCGTATTTCGTTAATGTACTGTAAACAATATGGATTGAAGATAGATCCGTTTTAAGTGCTATGACGATTTCAACTTATATGTATGAAATGAATAAAGGAATTGATATAAACATACAAAACCTGTTGGGTTTATCACCGGTGACCAACTTAGCAAAATCATAAAATTAAAAAAAGCTTTTTTGCAATGTGGGTTGCACATTACTAGTATTCTTGTTAACCCCTCGTGGTAAGCTAAATATATGCTTGTGTTACGAATGGATTCACGTCAGTAGTGCAATGGGTGGGGTTCGAACCCGCGACCACCTGATCGCAAGTCTGATGTTTTAACCATTAGGCTACCACAGCTTCATGATAAAATTGTAACATCTAAGTTATATTTTATATCCAGATGGTATTGTTGTTACAATTAATACCTTTTTTTCAAGAACGTGATTATGTTCTTCAAAAGCTGCATTTTGAAATATCTTTAGGGTTCCATGTAAGACAATAGTGCTAGTATTTTAAGCATTTCTTAAAGTAGGTCATATTAAATACAATTGTGTTCTGTTTAGAAATCCTTAATAGGAGCCTGGGGTGTAAATTCGTGGCTTATAAATATCATGAGGCTCGCCCATGTTGCAAGTTTATGGAGTACCACAACATTAACAGCATCCTACCAAAAACATTTAATGTAGAATGAGAGCCAAGTTCTGTGTAGAAAATTTTAAAATTATATTTCATTCAAAATGTAATTCAAGCTCAGAATTTAACTTGGCTAGTTTTTAACAAAATGTTAGGAAAGTAAAAAAAGGTTATGGCTTAACGAAGATAAGTTGATTAGGCAAAACATGCAGCCAGAACAAATAATTAAATTTCGGGTTATGGAAAAATTAAATAGTTCCAAATGGTTTACGGTGACATGGCTGCTAAGTAGCCAGTTCTTTTTTCTTTGAACTTTGCTAGAAACGCTACCGCGTGTCAAATCAAAATCGTTCAATTTTCGTGTGTGGTTATAAACACTTAAAGATAATAGACAAATGTTTTTTTTTCTCTTTTCTGTCATTCTTGTAGTCTGATGATGCGAATGTCCGAAACATGGAGAGATCAGGAGAAAGACCAACAGCTTTACCTTAAAGAGGCACGTAAAGGACCATGAATATAACTATATTTGGGAATGGACACCCATCCTTAAACCAACCTCAGCATAAGAAGCTTAACCTGTATTATAGACTAAATTATCCCCTTAAACTAAATATAAATGTGATGATACAGACAAAAACGGTCAAAATAAAAAACCGGAACTTAACCTAATTCATAATCGTGATTTTAAAATATAATTTAAATGTAGGAGGCATTTAGACGGTAAAAAAACATTAATACGTAATTATTACGTAGTGTTGAATACTAAAAACATTGATTGATTAAACAGACACGACTGATATTTTGCACTTAATATTTGAATAGGTATTAATTTTACGGTAGCTACATAGATGTATGGTATTTTGAACTTAAAATAGTAGCAATAAGATCGTTTTTATATTAGCTAATGTGATACAGCTGGACTTTGAACTTTGCTCACACGTAGAAATAGGGATCATTAATTTGTGAACTCAACAAATCTTTTTTGATTTTTCTGCCGTCGTAGCTTAGGGGTTAAATTAACGGGTTTGTTGCACACGCTTGCAGGGTCAAACCCAGTAAGGGAAAGTACTTTTACCGATGTGACTTTTTTAAATTGTAGGTATGTATTTTCTTTATTATGAGTTTTTTTAGATTTTTGCGGTTTGTATTAATCATACAATTAAAGATAAAGGATCTTTTTCACGTATTAGCCAACTTGCGAATGCCGTGGTCACAGGTAGCAAATTTGCAATTTGACTGAAATGGCGGGGAAAAACGGTGTTTCTTTAAGTATTTATTGGCCTGTATTATATTATTATTATAGGTTTGTAATAAGGATAAGTTATAGATATAAAAGTCACTAGGTAGGTCTAAAAGTCCTAAGTCTTAAGGAAAATATTATTGTGCACTACCATAAAAGCATTTTATAGCAGACTTAGGCCCGAGTCACACCGAAATGGCAGCGGCCGCGCGAGGCATTTCAAGCTTTTCAAGCTATACTGGTCTTTTAAGTATGTAGTTAAAGTTTAAAATTATTTCACACTGAAAGTGCTCGCCGCGTCGCTGCCGGCCGCTGCCATTCCGGTGTTACTCGGCCCTTACGAGAAAAAATATTAAATATTATATTATTTTTATTTACAATGAAATGTTAACAGCACTATATGACTTACTAACCTTATTAGGGTATAACATAATAGTTACATGTGAAATAAAGGTTTTGCCTTTCAATTTATCCGACTTAACCTTAACGATAGGAATTTTTAATATTTTTATATTATTGTGGAAAACACTTCAAGCTTGAATTGACCCGGACTTTTGGTAATACCCAGAATTAAGTTCAGTTAAAACGGATATACTTGGTAGATTATTTTTAAATATTCACAGTAGATATTGTTTTCTGAGGTTTACGCGAATATTAGACATTGAAATAAAACTACTTTAAACGGATTCTATCGAGGTATATTATGATTTCAGTCTGCCCGTGACCATGACACCTGCAAAGGTGTTGAAACGTCGGGAACTAAAATCAAAATAAATCGCGATAGAATCCGTTAAAAGTAGTTTTATTTCAATACTAGCTTCTGCCCGCGACTTCGTCTACGTGGACTTCAGAATTGGGTCCAAAAAGAAATGAGAAATGTGGAAGTAATGAAAAATGGAATAAAATTTTCACTCGTGTTATAGCTTGCGCTGTAATAGAGAAAAATACCCAATTTGAAATCTGTCTGCCCACGGCTTAGCTCGGAAAACTACTTAAGGAATCGGGATAAAAGATAACCTATGTTCTTTTCCATCTTAAAGGCTACATGCATGCCAAATTTCTTCCAAATCGGTTCAGCCGTTTTTACGTGATCGAGTAACAAACATCCAAACATCTAAACATCCAAAAATCATAGGTTTTGTTTACATATCTATAAAAATATGGTAAGTATACCTATTATATATACAGTGCTACGTGTACTTTTCGCAACCGTGTTATTATTGTTGTTTGTAACAACTTGTGCATATATATCGTGCCTCGTAGTGTTTCCCGTTTGTAGGACAACCCATTAGGTCTCTGTTGATTGGCTAATGACGACGCCAAGAAGAAGGTGACAGAAAACCCTTCTACGTGTTCATCGTAACACTGCACTCTTTCTCAATAGAATTACACAGGTTTCACTTTGTTGGAGTTCCAGAATAATCATATTTATACGTATCGTTACCTTTTCAGAACCTTGAAGAGGTTTTACTTGTTCCATACAATTTTAAGGTCACTGGCGCGGTTCGAGATTAAGTATGAAACTATGAAATAGTATTCAAAAAGTGGTGTATCCTCATTAAAAAAAAACTAGAGGTTCTTAAGAAAAAATAAGTATAACTATTTTAGGAAAAAGATAAAAAAAATATATGTTTTTTTTTCTATAAAGTTATTAAAATTTTCTTCTCCTTATTGAAGCCACCGTATCTGATGGTTCCTATGGCGGACGGCTTTGGTATCAGATCATAAATTTCATATTTCAAATAATATATTATTAATTTGTTTATTCCTCTTATACCAGACTCATTACATTAGCATCAATTATTTAATAATATGTAATTATACGTAATAATCATGATGAGTATCAATATCGTTTAAAGATTTTATTTTTTTGAAGATTACTATTATATGGTTGTCTAGTCTCGCCAGTCAAAGGTTAATGAACATTTATTTTTTTATTAAAATCCGTCCATTCATACAACTTACCTTTTTCTTTAATTTCAAAAGTTAAACCGACAGTCAAACTTTGGTCCCTAACAGAAAATATATAGTCCGGGAGGTAGCGTTGCATTTTGGGTAGTAATTTTACGCCGATTGGTTGCCATCTTTTCGAATAGACCTCGAACGACTTATAACTGAACCAAGCGTCAGCTCGCGCACCCGCGGTGGGTATGGAAACGGGGGGTTGCGAAAGTGGTAAAAAAAAAATTAAAAAAAACTTATAGTACGCCGGCTAAAATTGTTTTCAAAAACAGTTGTCATCATACTGAGCTGAAAAAATTTCGTCAGCTGCATCGTGGAGGGGGGATTATGCATCAGCTGCTCGCATGAACTTGTAAGAAAACACGCAAAATAAAGTTATAGTACGCCGGATGAAATTGAACTCCGTGATTGTTTAAATAATCAAAAGTACGAAAACAACAATCAGCTGCGTGTATAGCGGTGGAAAGATCGTCAGCTGACGCAGTAAAGGTGCAGATTATTCGAGCAATGCACAGAATCTTTCATGATATATTTTTGCCTTATTTTTTTTTCAACAAAATGGATAATATTAAATGATATCGAACATGAATGATATCCATGAAATATGATATCATATAATTTTAAAATAAAATTTTCACAAAATAAAATGAAGGGCGATATAAAATTAAAAAATCCAAATATAGAGAACTTGAAATTTAGAGAAGTTATTCGTTGTCGATGGTATCTCTATCGGAATCGTTCACTGATAAATCATCATCTGAACTGTCCTGCAGGAAATCGTTCTCTTCATCTTAATCCTGTTCTTGAGCTCGATTCTCTTTACCATCATCTGGAAATGAACATGTTAATCATAAAAATTAAGCTACCCGAAATATTCAAGCTCAGAGAAAGTGCCACCGATAAAAATTCCATATCGCCACTATTTTCGCTGCTATCCGTTATACTGGTGACTGATGGGGGTACTTGATCTCCCTCGAACCATTTTAAAACATATTTCTCTTGTTGTTCTTCCTATCCCCAGTCCGTGGGAGATAACTGAGAAGGGTCTCGAAGCATAGCTCCAAAGATGCGCTATGAACGAAGTGCGCAGTAAATGCTGGTGTAGTTCACGTAGTGGCACTTTAGCACTTTTCAGAGACAGATTATTTTTCTGTCGAATCTCCAATATGGGAGCACATTTTTCTATTGTTTTTTCGGAAAAAAAGTATTAATTTCTCTTTTTTTTGCCACAAAACACACATAACGAATTGCCGACATATTAGGTATTTAGACTTGCGTCCGTTCGACCGACAAGGAGAACCGAAACTGATTGTGTACGACAAAAATCCAGACGGACAGGCAGATGCTGCTTTGAAATTTTAGGGGGAGAGGCTTGGGAGCCCGAAGGTCGTGTTATGGGTTCAAGCAAGGCCAGAATCTATCTCGAAATATGTGTTCAAAAGGAAACAGCATAATAGCAATGCTTCGAAATTTTAAATCTCGACTGGGTCAGCTGACGGTTTTTCCACCGCTACACAAGCAGCTGATTGTTGTTTTCGTACTCGCAATATTTTGAAGAATCACGTAGTTAAATTTCATCCGGCGTAATATGACTTTATTTCAGGTTTTTTTTTACAACTTCATGCGAGCAGCTGACGCATAATCCCCCCTCTACGATGCAGCTGACGATTTTTTTCGTGCTCAGTATGACGTCAATTATTTATGAAAAAAGTTTCAGCAAGCGTACTATTACTTAAGTATTATTATTTTTTTACCTCTTTCGCAACCTCTCACACCCGCACCCACCGCTACTTGAGCAGCTGACGGTCGGTTCACTTGTTAGCCATATAAGATCAACTATCGATGTTAATATCAGCCGGCTTACTATGACTTTTGCATTTGCAACGCTACCTCCCGGACTAATAATAAAATATAACTTCCAAAAATCGTATTGAGAAAAATTAAATTGTTCAAAAATTATTCGTATGTAAGGTACAGGATCCCAGGAGGATAGGACCAGGATTTCCGTGTTCTAAAAAAGGAAAGTGACCTTAGTTTGTTAAACCATAACCATTTTAAATCGTGAAATCCAAACCAAAAAATAACAGAAGCAACATTGAAATTCAATAATTGTATCCGTTTCTATTCTATTTTTAAACCTTACGATCACTTGAAGATCCATTATCAAAAAGTACGCATTAAAAATCCTACTAATATTATAAATGTGAAAGTTTGTGAGAATGGATGTGTGGATGTTTGTTACTCTTTCACGCAAAAACGACTGGACCGATTTGGTTGAAATTTGGTATGCATGTAGCCTTTGACATGGAAAAAAACATAGGCTACCTTTTATCCCGATTCCTTAAGTAGTTCCCGAGGGAAAATTGATAATTGTTTACAAAATTCATTTGCCCGCTGTCAAAATGTAAACAACCAAGTAACCATGGCAAAAACTACGTTACTATAACGACTAGATCTGATTGAAGTATGAGTCACTTTTTAGGAAAATTAGCTGTAGTGAAAACAACTCGGTGGTTGAACGATTGGAAATGAATGTTCTTGCTGCAAGTTCAAATCCAGGTGTGACGGCGCCCTTTTTTTCTTTTATAATCCAGTTTCCTTTACAAGATTAAATATTTTGATACTCCAAGTTCGAATCTCAGTCGAGCTAACCCTTTTTGTGTCTTTTAGTTAAAAATCATATTTTTTAAAACTTTTCGCTGTTGTCTTTTCAATCAAATATCATTTTTGTCCCTAAAAAAATAAGGTTCAACGTAGTTAACCTATTGGTCGTTATTGATATTATTATTCTCACGTTTTCTTCTGTTAATCTGTAATATTTCTTGGATAAAAATAATAAAATAAAATAAAATTTACCTTTCTTTTACCCATATCTTTCTTTTGCTGTTTGTGACAAGTGTCCGATGGCAAGCTGAAAAACTATGGGACCAATAAATATACGGTTTACAGCGCCGGCGCCAACTTTTGCTTAGGGCAATTGTTTTTACTTTCTTTACGAAATTATTAGAGACGATTTACTAAAATTCACAGCTTCTTCTGTCGATTAATGGCCCAGATTTCTGTTTTTATTCAGCTTTAGCATTCAATGGTACCTTCAAAATTAAATGTATACCAAGCTCCGTCGATGTCGTATGTTCGTATTTCTGTCTGACCTACACAATCCATTTTACTGGGTAATTCGGTATATTTTGAAAGCACTGCCTGTCTCAAACCAATACTTAATTTTTGACCCGACACTGGATTCCAACCTCAACGATACTCTTGCTGGTCACACTCAGTCTCAACCACACCACCTACTCACCCACTCTAACATTTTGGAAATTATTGTAGAAGTTAGTTTTTCTTTTGTATTTTTTGCGTCGCAAGTGGCGCAAGTAAATGCATTTTCTTTCTTTCAGTCTGAGAACAATTAGGGAATTTTATACAGTGCACTTGAGTGGACTCCGGAAAACCTGCATGCTGTCTCTCTGCTGATAATCAATCTAAAACAAGATCGAAGCCTATCCTCAGAGTTAGGCAGATTTGTGCTGGGGGTGTTACAACACACCTAAGCATATGAGTTTGCATTTTGACAAGACAGTCAGTTGACCCCCGTCCCGGTTGCATGATTCACTACTTCGCTGCCTTCCATCCCCCATCGCTTGCAGATCATGCGTCTTCGTCGTCTTTCATGGATCATGATCCTTTTCGTTAACCGATATGTCATTTTTGATTACATTTTCCAGTTGTTTTGATTTAACAACGAAACTACTAAATTGATTGATTGAAATGTATACATATGAAACCACCTCGAAGACTTACCTACTCTATAAAAACTATTGAATTGGTCCACAATTATTTTTGGAGATAGACGGAAGGGTAAAGGGCGAATTTAAGAATAACAGTCAACTCCAGTAGCCGTGCGCCACGCCGCTACGAAGTCGCAATACCGCTCAACTATAGCGTCACGACGCTTCAGCTATAGCGTAGCGACGCGGCTCTTCTATGGTGCTATGACGCCTTTTAGCTATAGCGTAGTGACGCCACTCAATTGTAGCGTTGCGACGCCTCGGAATTGTAGCGATTTGAACGCCTCCCAGCTATGGTGTTGTAACGCCACTCTAATATGGCTACACGACGCCTCCCATCTATGGCGTCGCGACGCCTATCAACTATGGCGTTGCGACGCCATACAACTAAAGCGTTGTGACCACTCAGCTATAGAGTAACGACGCCCGTTAGCTTTGGTGTCGCGATTCCGTTGTAATGTGGCGTTGCGGCGCCTTTCTGCAATGGCGTTGCGACGCTACTCTGTTATGGTGTTGAGACACTTCTCAGCTATACCCGCCTTTAACATGTATTGCATTTATATGGGCATAGGCCTCCACCCATATAAAAACGAAACGAGTATTGATCACCATGCTAACTCAATGCGGGCTGGCAATTATTTCAGATCTTAATTTTTTGGTTTTCCTTCACCGTTTGTCAATAGTGTCTTACAATAATTTAGAAAGTACACGTCACTTTGAAAAGGTCACATTGGTACTTGCCCGGGTTTGAACCCCTGTTCATACGAATCCGGTCATTTAACCGCTAGGGCACCACGGCCACTTTAGTTATTTCACTTTCAGTTATTGACGGCAATAAATACACTTTTCAACGCGAACAACGTCGCGGGTACAGCTAGTAAAAAATAATGGACAACAATTCGATATTTAAAATAATAGCAATCATTTAAAATGTTTTATACAAATAGTTTTATTACTCTTCTGTCAACAGTACCTTTTTATCGATTTTTTTATTCGATTCTTCAATAAATATCGTAAAACGAATCGATTTCCGCATACATAATGATCCCACGGTTTGATTAACAGCTTTTGATGGGATCAATTAACGATTTTTTATCGATCAATTGGTTCATGATCTGTTCGTTATGACGATGTCGTGAACATCTGAAGGTTTGGATATAAACGGAACTGATTCGAATATAAATGATGCGCGATTTGTTTTATGGAACCATTTGGATTGGAGTAGGTGTTGGCAGGCGAATAGTATGATCGCTTAAAATTAATATATTATTACGTGAAGCAAAAACTTTGTACACCTTTTTACGAAAATTCCGCGGACGAAGGAGTATACAATTTTGCATACTTTTAGTTTATATAGAGAAAGAGTGTAGGATGCCAATATTGCCATTATATTTTTTTATAATTATGCATTTAAAAGTCAAAAAGTTTACCCGTTTTTCAAACTTGAAATTAAAACGAATTAAGGTCAATTTACGATTAAGTCACTATTTAATTGGGCCCCTAGTTGTTATAAATTATACGTGTTATTGTATTTCATTATCTCAAATAATATAAAAATTTCGTGTCGCAATGTTTTTTACCAAACTTCTCAGAAACGGCTGGACCGATTTTCATGAAATTTGGTTTGATATCGGGTAGATCTGACAATCGACCAATGTCTATTTTTCATACCCCTGAGTGATAGAGGTGTAAATTGTTCTACCATATTACAAAAATCTGGAGAGGGCCCTCCAGATCTTTTTAATAAGGTAGGACAATTTTGCCGGTTCAGCTATTTTATATTTTCCATTATTGATTTATCTCTAGATGACCCTAAAGTTGTCTGGCAGAAAATAATAATACCGGCTTATAAACGTCCCACTGCTGGGCACAGGCCTCTTCCCATGTAGAGAAGGGATGAGCATTGATCGCCACGCTTGCTCAATGCGGGTTGACGATTTCAGATTCCGATATTTTGGAATCCAGGTTTCCTCACGATGTTTTCCTTCACCGTTCTGGCAGAAAACTTTCATTTATATTAAAAAAATAAATGAAAATTGTAAAATAAATCTAAAGACAGGACAAGCATACGCTTTTAAATTAGGTATTACCTTTTATACCCACAATTAATGCTCTACATAGAGCACTAATACTTCTTCATTAATTATATTTAAATTGAAACAAAAACAACAACCTTTATAATTATCGTAACATTAATCTTTGGGATTAATTTCAACCCTGTTTTCAGCAAGGTAAAGCATGATGCAACCTCAATAATATCCTAATTGGTTCCCACAAACGAGATCACAAAACATAAACAGATTACTAAATCGTGAACATACTGTATCTGATAAAAACTAATGAACTAAATTTGTTCTTTTGATTATACAGTCAAGTACAAAACAATGATAATAATTTATTGGACTATAGTCCAATAAATTATTGTTTTCAGAGGTTTATACGAATATGCATTGAATTAAAACTACTTTAGACGACCTCCGTGGTCGAGTGGCGTACACACCGGTTTTCGAGGTGTCGCTAACTCTGAGGTCCTGGGTTCGATCCCCGGATGGGTCACGGTAGAAAAACACTTTTCTACATTGTCTCGGGTCTGGGTGTTTGTGGTACCTTCGTTGTTTCTGATTCCACAACACAAGTGCCTTAGTTTGGATTCGGAGCATTGTATGATGTTGTAAAAAAAAAAAAACTTTCAAGTATTTCAGTTTTAATGGTTGTGGGCAGACAGACCTCATGTTATGTATGACACCTGCAAAGACATCGAAACGACAAGAACTTAAATAAAAATAAACCGCGAAAAAATCCGTTTTAAAAAAAGTTTTCTTTCAAAATTAAAATCGTCTTTTGTCAAATCAGTAAAATGATTGTATTTCTATGTTTGGACTGTTCAACTGTTCTATAAACCCGTTCGTACACGTGACGACGCGACTCTGAAATATGGTTTGTATGGCGGTAATAATTAGATACTAAATTCGTCAGGTATCGGAGACATGTATCTCCTTGCTTACGAAAGGTTATGATATAAAAAAGTTGAACCTTGAATGGACTTAATTTAACATGATACAAATATATTTGTCAATAAAAGATTTCTCCTTCGGGTTTATGAAAAAACGGAACGGAACCTTATAGGGTCACTTTGCTGTACGTCCATCCGTCCGTCCGTCTGCCAAGACCCTTTTTATCAGGAACGCGTGGAGGTATTAAGCTGAAATTTGTATCAAATACTCAAGTCTACTATCCCTTGGATCAGTGAAAAACTTAAAATTATATGATAGATACAGCCGTTTATGCCGCAAATTGCCGCAAATTTTCGACACTCACAAGGGAATCAAAACCTACAGGGTACTTCCTGTGACCTTAGAATCTTGAAATTTGGTACGACGCAGTGTTATGGCACAAATAAAGGAAACATTGCTAAAACCGTAAATTATTTATTTACATCAAAAATTATAAAAATAATTTTAAACTTAGGATTGACTTAATTTTTTTTAAGTTCGAGTTTAGGTTAATTTCGAACCCGCACCACAGTTGGAGTTAGGCAGTTGGGAGGTGTCCTATAAACACCTGACAAATAATGAAAGTCTACATAATATCTACATTCTGTCTAGCCATTTCCCAAGCCTTTATAGTATTGCCGTATTCTTATCTCCACAGCCTATTTTACTGGCAAAACAGTAATCCCTATGCTAAGACTGAAAGCGATACCAATCAATCAATATTAAGTTCTATAATCATCAAGGAATCAAAGCGAGCTTCAATATTACAAAAACTCTACCTCAGTGCTGCTAAAGCTTTGAGCCTTGATCATCAACTTTTGTATCGAACCAAATGCTCTTTTTAAAGTAAACTTGTTTCGTTTGTAGTTTACGCTCAAACTAATAGATGGCTCTCAAAACAGTCTGAACAAAACAATTGAATTCGTGTAACAAAGGTTGAGTTTTACACTCAAATACAATCAATAAAAAAATCTTTTCCTAAACAATTGATAATTGCATCTTAGGGTCATCCGTATTTATACTACTTATTAAGTGGAAAGATTTATTATGTTTGTTACAAAAAACCCAAAACATTATTCCGAATAATCTTAAAATAAATAAAATAATTTCATAAATTAATAGGTATAGCTATTAATTACTAGGAATAATTGGGACTCGCGGCTTTGAGGGCTAATTGGTTTTTTAGACTTTAACATTCATATCTCTACTGTTAAACGCATAAAATATTAGTTTTTTATGCTTATTTAACAAACATTGCCTGCTTATAAACATTCTCATTCGCAAAACATTGCTAAGCCACGAAGCTAGGAGGAAAACAAATTATATAGTTTACATTTCAACACAATGCTCTTTCACGACGAATACCATTCGTGTGGTAAACTTGCCTAGGATTACGATTCGCCATAGCCACCCCCCATCTATGGCGTCGCTACGCCTTGCTACACCTCTCGGATTTGGCGTTGCTGGTGTTGCTACACCTCTCGGATGAGGCGTCGCGACGTCGCTCAGTTAAAGCGTAGCCACGCTGCTCTGATACAGCGTCACGACGCCGCATAACTATATCAATGTGACGCCGCAACAGATATGGCATCGCGACGTAGCTCAGCTATAGCGTCACGACGCCGCTTAGATTTAGCGTCCCCGCGACGCCGCGCGCCGCTCAGCTATGGCGTGCCGATCCGCGCTGGCGATGGCGTCCCGATTCTGGTCAGTGTTGGCGTATTGGTATGAAGCAGTTTTCTCGGATTTCCTCATAAGTGCTGTTATTCCAATGTAATATTATTTATTTGCTAAATACGACATTCAGATGATGGGTAATCAATGGGTCCGGAAAATGGGAAACCAGTCGCTGAGTAGTTTTAGTAAGAGTGTGAAGTCTGCTCAGTACATCGTTACAGTATTGAACATAGGCGTCTTCTTAATAATATCTTAAATTTAATTTGGGATAGTAATTATACGCAACTATTTGTTGTTTACCGTTGTAAATTGTAAGTAATTAGAAAAGACTCAATATATTTAGCGAATGCAAGAAAATTTACATTTCTTTAGTAACCTCATGCTAACTAATATACTAAACCAAGTCCATACATAGTCATGATGCGTTGATGCCCAATGAAGAAAAGGACTAGTTTTTATCAAAGCGATGGATCTAACATTATGTATTCCTTTAAAGTAACCAGAGAAGCCGACTAATTTATCTCCATATTTAACCAAGGATTTTAAGTAAACTTAAGTTGTTTCTTTTTAAATGTCAAAATATGGTATTTTGATTTATTATTTCAACTTAATTTTATTCCAATTAAGCAAATTCTAATCACAAACTAAATTAACAAAGAAATAAAAAAACAAGAACTGGTGTCTTGTTCTTTTATTTTGTTGTTAAATTAAGCCTAATTGTTCGAGCAGCGGGTTTGTGATAATGTGGATGTGGGTTTGAATTCCACCCATTGCACTACCGACGTAAAACCCAGTCTTAACACAAGCAATTTACATTGCTAGCGAGCTTTTATTTTTAATAAAAAACAATTTAAATTTCTTCAAAATATACAAACTTTTAGTTTATCTATAAACAAATCTTTCATATTTGTAGAGCAGTTGAAAAATGAAAATGTAGAGAATCAGAAGTTGTAAACAGCGCCATCTTGCAGGTTAAGTGAGAATCTTAACCTAGTAGGTCAAAATCATAGTACAGTAGAGCTTTAGTGCCATGCCACAAACTTATATGACCTGGTGGCCAAATCTGGATCTAATAATATTTTACTAATTTCATTTTGTCTAGCTTAAATATAACATAATCGGTTATTAAGATTTAATTTACTCTTTGTACACTTGGGTTGCATTATTTTCACCGTAAATAACACTGAAATTATATTATGTTGAAACACCGACGAGTCACCAGGTTTGATAAGGTTGTGGAATTTTTAAGTAGGTTTTAGTCAATAGACTTCTTTGTATTAAAATGAGAAATGTTTCGAAAGTTTAATATCATGCCTGTAATATAAGGCTTTAGTTGATTAGATCTAATTTATCAAAAAAAAAATCTCTGTATACTTTAAAACCTGTACCTACAGGTTTCATGGATAACTACTCATAGGTGTATTTTATATCAATGATACTATAATTAATTAACAGAACATCAATTTATTTAAATTAAAAAAAAAACAAACATTTATAATAAAAAGAGTAAAATGAGGTCAGTATTGCTGGGACTGCGCCCCTTTTGTGGACTTTTCTATTGTTTGTATACAGCCATTTGTATAAAATTTATTGTGTGATACAATCAATTTTCACACTAATTTGTGTTGAATGTAAGAAGGCATCTTACTAGAATCGTAAGGACATTTTTAACCGACTTCTAAAAATGAGGAATGTCTATAGACAAGATGTTCGACTCTATGTATTTTTTTAATGTAGATTCGACAAATCCGTCAATTTTGGACAAATTTCGAAATTCTTTTTTAACAATTCTACTAGACATTTGAGTAAAACAGTTTATTGATCGAATCGTGTTATCTATTTGTGTTGTCCTTCTTATTAATTATTTTCCTAGATAAGAACACTTGTGGCTATGATTTCTTCTAAAGATGCAAAATTATTGCATAATAATGAGATGTATTTAAAAAAATACGGATATAGGGGTGAATAAGGGTGGAGGGGAAAAATCCATTGGCAAAAAAAGCAGGAAATAAAAATGTATAGTTTTGCATTAAGTCGTATATTCGTTGCTTCATTTTATATTTACAATTCTTAAAACTAAATGTAATTTTTTTATACATTTTTCATCTTACTCCTATACTGTCCATGTATTGTTGTACAAAAACTTAAAAACTATCATTTTAACGAAAATAATTTCATTTTAGAACAGAAGAGAGAGTTTTATACAAAGATTTGAGATCACATTATAAAGAAGAAAAGAGACAGCATTCTAAACAAAACATTAACAAAAATCATTTCAGGATCGTGTCACAGCAAAGCATCGTCATTGAAAAATCTTTCTGATGAAGGAGGGTATTCCATAGTTGAAAAAATGAAATTAATAAATACGGTGGTCGATAACAAAGTCTAACGAAAGTTATTTAAAAGACTGTGCAAATTACAACACAATACATAAAAAGAAAAATTTATAAAAATAATTTAAGAAATAATAAAGACCTAGATTTTTATAAAAAATCTACGTGATTACAAGAAGTTTAGAAAGAAGATTTCAAATATCAAACACAAAAATATATTTGCACAGTCATTGCCTCCAAGCATCAAGACCGCGAGATTATCCGCTTAGTACCGGTAGCCAGTTTGAGAGTTGAAGTTTCCTGATCCGGAACCCCTGCCTCCAGCGTTAGGGGCAAGGTATTGGCGAGAAGCGGCGCCTCCAAAGCCAGCACCGCCAGCACCACCAGCTCCGCCACGACCAGCGCCAGCTCCGCCAAAACCAGCGCCAGCGCCGCCAAAACCAGATCCAGCACCACCAGCTCCACGACCAGCACCGCCGAAGCCAGCACCGCCAGCGCCCGCACCGTTGTAGCCACCAGCGCCAGCGCCCGCACCAGAGTATCCACCAGGACCGCCGCTAGGGTAGCCGTTGCCAGCACCAGCACCGGCGCCCTCTCCGCGGTAAGTACCTAGAAAGAAGCATAAGATACTTTTAGACTAATTGCAGAAAAACAATAAAAATGAGTGATGAGAATTTTAATTAAATTTCATAACTATTCAGCTTAAAGAATCTGTTACTGAAAAGAAATGACTTAACGAGCTTGTTTTGATAAAGAAGTGCATTGGACTGAGAATAGATGTATTTTGAAGTATAGTATGTGATGAAATAATGCTATGAGTCTCAGGTGTGAGATGTACCTAGGATTGCTATGGCTGAACCAATCAGAAGCTTTCATAATATTATTACGGTAACATTATTCTATGAGAGGAATTATTGATCACGCTATTTCAGGGTGCGTCTATTTGATTGGAAATCTATCCATAAACCGCAAACTTTATGCAGTAATAATGTATTTTAACTTATAGAGTACATACAAAATGAACTCGATATATCAACACTGGTTATTTATACGCAATCGCAAATTATATATACTCTACAGTTCTCAGGGCATTTCACGCGTAGAGTTCACGACTCGTGTTCTACAAATTGACGGACAGTATGAGCCAATAACAGTAAAGTAAGGTTTATGTAGAGAAAGGCTCGAATCTAGAGAGCTACTGTGTTGATTAAAATAAATATTGAGACAAGTGCTAGGTAAAGGTAAATTTTTTTAGTACTTGTCAAAATGTAGAGTCCATGCGTCACAAGAGTTTTAAAGCCTTTGTCTAGCTAAGGCGTATCGAATTTTTTTCTTTGAGCATTTTATTTAACATTGTATCTGTATTATTTTTATTTTTCAAGTAAGGAAAACTGGGAACAATCATAACAATCATAACAATTATTTTGAGTAACTCTAACTCACTATATAAAAACTCAAGCATGTAATTTTGTCGTTTTTAAATTACGAAATAACGGTGATTTTGATCACGCATACACACATTTTTGTGTATTTACCCTGAAGGTTGCAGAAATAGCGGTTGTAAGCCAATATAATTATTCTGCTATTTATTTAAAATTACTGTTGTTTAATGTCTTCCCATTGTCATAGTAAATGAGTTGTATTACTTCGAGGCATAGTTTGTAATTATAATAATATGAGTAATTAATTCTAAAATTACAGAATTGTGCATTAAAATTGCTGTTTGCTTAACTATTTAGCAGGTCTTGATATCATCACTGGCATAGCGTTATAAAGGATTGTAATAACTATTAAAATACAATCAAGCTTACAAAAAATATTCAACTTGAGTCCTTAATTAAATACTCATCAACTGATAGAGTCAAAAGTTTAAAATATAAACAAATGAGCTAAAGAATATTTCGATACGAAAAAGATTATAGAGCCATTTTCTTTCGAACATCCTTTTACCTAAGAAAAGTGGTACTTGAGTAAAAGTAAGAAAGCTCATAGACAAAATCGAATATTTAAAAACATAACATTTTTAAAATCAACCTTATTGCTATAGATATTTTTTAAGATAACTGCCTAATTTTTAGTATAGCATAATTGACGTAATAATTATAATACAGTATTCATAAAACTTAACATTTCCAAAATATTCCGATCCCAAAACACAAATAAGAATCTCCATAACAGTCTACAATCTTCATACTTATAACCTAACGACTCATCGAAAGCCTCAAGGATACAAACGATCGCTCGAATTATTTAAATTGTATTGCAGATAGAATGCAAAGATGACCGCACGGTTTGGTCATGCAGGTTCTAGGCTAAGTACGTTTATCTTGATGATCTTATGCAGCTGTTCATTTTGTACGCGGAATGTTTGATGATATAATTCATGATTGTACGGTAAAGGGATGTGATTGACTAGAGCTATATGTATTGGCATTTATAATTGATTAGCCTTAGAATTGGGCTAAGTAGTTATTGAAATTAGCGCGTTCAATCAAACTCTTCAGCTTTATAATATTAGTATAGATAAATAAATTCGATGAAAAAGATAAGATAACTCATAAGATGATAATGACTGCTAGAGTTATAAATTATATAAAAGCATGAATTCATGTGAATGTAATAGAAGAGACAATGATGAACTAATAACTTTCATGTACAGTGTTTTAGAATGTCATAATGATAATGACGAGTTACCTACATAAGAGAGCATGTTTCCAAGGGAGAGTATTCTCGAAGGCGAGAGCTCCCAAGGGATGTATGAATTAAGCAAATTTTGTCACGGATGTTGTTTTTATGTAAAAGGTAATAATAAAGGACAAAAATAGCTTATTAGAGAAAAAATGGGAAACTACAAAAACCTCAAAGTCGAAAGCAAAAAAAAATATTGTAGACTGCAATCTACAGTCCAAACCACAGTCTGTTGTAATTAAACCCAAATATCTTCAATAACACTCTCAACAGATTACCTACTCATCAGTGACCTGTTACTTAAGCTGGTTATAGAAATAAATGAGCCAATCTGTCCATCAAAATGACAGGTTTCGAAAATTATAACGTCAGATTATGTTATCCGCATTCTATTTGCGTAAATCTAATGTACGAAGATGGAAAATCATTAGCGTGGATTTAATTATTGTATTAGCTGATGGAGTAAGAAATCTTTTTATTGTAATAGGTACCTTTGTACCGTATTTTTTTTATTGTTATATGTTCTTTTACACCAAAAAAAAGTACTGTTTGTTATGTAATTGGATTTGATTCCATTGGTCATTCTAACATTTTTTTTGTTATCGTATTTAGAAAGTAATAATTAATCCTACTTACAGAATCATTCATTTTAATTTGTTTACTATCTTGTTAAAAGTAAATAACGATATGAATATATTTCAAGATAAAAATCAAAAACTTTAAACAAAACTTCACAGCCGTTTAACAAACAAAATGATGATAAAATGCTTTGTTTCCCAACACATTGTAAATTTTAAGGTAATTAATATAGTACAGAAATATCACTCAATCTCAAATTCCCACATTTTGTAACTATGAGAATGCAGAACAAAGCGCTATAATACGGTACCTACATGTAAAGTTCTAGGTAAATACTTTATTCTGTTTTGATAGGTTGATAATATTAAATTATATTCGTGACACTTGACTTCCTTTGTTTAAGTGGAAAAAAAGTTTTATCTGATAAACCTATTGTTTACCAAACATTTGCCTTTTCATATTAAAACTAGACTAGTTTTCAATGTATTTTCCGTTATCATTGGCTTTTTTTAAGACTTCTGTGCCTATACCTTATAGGCAGGTCTTAAAAGCAGGATCATTTTCGCAATAGTTCCTGATTTCAATTTTAAGTTCATTTTCACATTTTGAGCTAAGCCACTTCTACGGTAACTTGTGTGACAAATTCTGCATAATGATAGGTGCATAGTAGAGGCGAGTTGACGCGCGTTGATGTCTTTTATAATACTTATTCCACGTATTTTGTTTCAGAGTTATTTTAATTGAACTGCTACGAAAAAGTTCAATTATTTTGAGAAAAAAAAATTTAATTCAATTATTTAAACACTAAAATGCTAACTTCTTAGTAGTCTTACATGAAGATCCCACAAAACACTTTCGCTGCAGCAAAAGTTACAAAATGTAAAGCTTAGTTCACATCGATGTTGCAACGCATCATTATCTAGATGAAACCTTTATTACTGTAGCACTAGTCATTAATATTCGCGATTACCACCCATCTCCGGTAAACGCGGTCATTATGGAACGTTTGCTTTGAGTAATTCGGTAATGCAATTTTAGACAGGTCACTTAAGACTTTGTTTTGCTGCTCATCCTGAAATTGTCTAGATTTTATATTTATTTATAAATGGCTTATGTACTAATTATTATTTTCTATGCATTGTATGCTATGCATATGTGACTTAGAAAAGGTTAACCGATAAATAAAAAATAAAATACTTTTTATCAAACCTGGGATTCTGACATTTCCCAATGTATAAAATGTGAATCGAACATCGTTCTAAATAACAACTGGAACTAAAACGAGGTAAATTTCGTTAGATGTCATTTGGAAGCTAGAAAGACAGACTGCACATGTCTGACCTTTCTTAATCTGTAGTCTGGATCGTGTGCACCACGCCTAACCGGTGACTGGTGCGGCCACGTCGTGACCGAGTGCAACCGGGGCGAAGCATTAGTA
Organism: Plusia festucae; assembly: GCA_950381575.1. Taxonomy (NCBI): domain Eukaryota; kingdom Metazoa; phylum Arthropoda; class Insecta; order Lepidoptera; family Noctuidae; genus Plusia; species Plusia festucae. The sequence goes on from OX494447.1 coordinate 11,861,360, forward strand.
TCGTCCCATATTGTTGAGAAATTGGTCATTCCGTGAAGACGGTGTGAATTAGATGCACTTACTATTAGGTAGATTGTATTAAAAAAAAATAGTTTTTTTTCCAACTGTTGATTTTAAATTGAAAAATACAAGTAACAAAATGATTTTGGTTTTTTATCGTAAAAGTACACAGATAATTTAAAAAAAAAAATCTTTTTCAAACATTTTTTACTTAGAGCTTTCAGTAAAACCTTAACTAAACTCATTAAGTCAAGTTTGGAGCCGTCATTATCAAGCTAATCGCAGTCTTGACAAATCGGTCATTTCGCGACTGTCTGAGAACCGGGTTAATTGTACCAAGATTGTAGTTTAACCTTTACTACCTTCTGTATTTTATGTAACGTTAGGGTGAGATATTAATATCGTCCTAAATGTATTGAGAAATCGAGAATCCGTGTGAATTACTATTACTTGACGAAGGTTTGCCGTTTATGTAATTACTTTACGTACTAAAAGACTTTTAGTTATTTTTTGTGTAGCTCTTTGATTCAATTTATTTGCAAAAATTTTTTTTTGCTCTCAAAATCAGGAAAGAAAAAGTTTGATATTAAACATCAAAGAGAAACAATATTATTTTAAAACAAACGAACTAGTAGCACAAACTTGGAAAACAAACGAAAAATTATTCCTCATTTCCCACATTTGAAAATGTTTAAGACTGACGTAACCAATAGAATCGATTGAATCAATTCGTTAGCACAATCATCGTATCTCGATATGATACTGCAGACTTTATCAGATTCATCTATGCGTTAGATAAATTGATTTCTAAACTCATCGCCTGTGTAACATAATCGATTAATATCTTGTTGTTTATCTTGTCTCCAGTTATGGACTTTGTTTTGGGTTTGATGTGTTCATGCCTATTGATTTTAATTCATGTCGCAACATTGGTATTTAGGACTACATTCCTTTAGGTTTAAATTTGCAGTTTAGTCATAGATAATTTTGGGATATTTTGTGATATGTTTTTGGTCCCCAGTATAAGGAAAAGGAGAAGCACTCGCCTTGCAGTGAGAAAATTTGAGCTTATTGGACTGGATAATTTAATGACAAGAGTTGGATTTGAAATAATTATAAATAGCTCGTGCTAAGCGAGGGGTCTATTAATGACACAAATATTTTAGAAGAAAACGTTTTTCTTATCTATGGAAAAAAGAAAACTTATAATTTTTTGGTTATGGTGATTATGAGTATATTTTAATAATCAGCATTCTTAAGATTTTGTTTCTAAAAAATAACTTCTTGGAAACATACAACAGATTCTTAAAAAAAAACCTTCCACGATATCGCTACCGATACCAAGTTATTAATGATATATGGTAGGCATAATAAATATAAACCTATGTCATGTAATTAACCTAAGACTTTATATGATGACATATCGTCAATTTACGTTTATCTTCAACTAACAATTCAATTCACAATATTAATAAAGATATCCATATTATGATCAAGTCATCTCTGTTATTACTTAGTAAATTGATGACTGTATGGATAATTTATATATATTTTATGATTTATGATCGAGCTGGATGTATGGAATTTAATGGGCAGGTTTCATTGAGAAGCACTTAATAGGATCATAGATTGACAGTCATACAATTTATGTTAAAAAGCCTTGTGCTACCCAATACTATCTAAATAAAAAATAATGTCATAGTGTCTTTAAGAATTTGCAAAGCTTTAAAATAATATTCAATTCAAAGCAAAGATTAGATTTAGAAAACAATCGTATGTAAATGGTTGCAAGTTGGAACACACGAAAGTATTATTTTTATTTTAAGGAATTTCCTTATATTTTTATCACTACTGATTTTTGCCAAAGAAAAGAATAATCAGGTTACCGAATCTGAATCTCATAATATATTATCGTGGCGATCAATACTCGTTCCTTTTCTCAGATGTATTTCCTCAGTAGTGGGCAGTTGAAGACCGGTATTACAAAAATCTAGTCATATCTATTTACTTAAGAAATAATTTATATGACAGCCAATTACTACATTCATGACTCCTGGTTTTATACTGTAATTTCACAGAAAATTGATGATTTAGTATCCAATATAAATGATGCGTCTAGCAATATTTATTGAACTGACCATTTCAATAAACTATGCGAGATATGTGGTACAGACTTGAATCCTTATTTCGTAAGGCAATGAAGATCTGCCTTCAAATATGGCTGCATATTTTATTGATGCGTTCTGACCCAATTATTTGCATTTTATTACCTATAAAGTAATCAAAGGTAAATAGTTTGTTGTAATAGGTGAATCTGCTTTTAATTCGTTGGAGATCTTGACTCCTAGGAAAGACAAGGTTTCTGTGATGGTATTTTTAATGTCTTTTTTTTTCTTTATTTAGCAAATGAGAATGTCAATTGTGTTAGGGCTGGACATTATTAAGCTCAATTAATTGCGTTTTTAAGTTTGCTTGATTATTTTTGGGGGTTGTTTTTTTTCTCTTTTAGCAGTTATAATTACTTAGAAGGAAGGTTTTAGAAAGTATTTTTTTTCTAGTTTAGTAGCTTTTAGTACAGGCTACATTTTTGTCTTAGCTTTTCATCTGCAATCTACGTTCAGGATAATAGTGAAATAATTTAAAAGCCGATCTATGCAGTGCCTTAGTTTGGTCCTAGCATGATCACGACGCATGATGCAACGATCCCACGTCATTTTGTAACTCATCAGCACGAGAATAGTGCACTCAAACACAGATTACGTACGAACACTTGAAATCTAACATTTTACACACACACGCTCAAAACCCTTTATATTTTGACAGTGAAGTAGAGCTTAGGGTGTATTCACAGTGATTGATTTTTTAGCTAGTTATTTTAAGAAATGTTGACTAGATTTTTTCTTCTAGACTAGTTTTTTTAATTTAATATAGAGATTTAATTTCAAATAAGTTAATGTCAAATTGACTTCTACCATTGGAATAGTGATTTTCAGATATAAAAAAATAAATAAAATGAAAGAAAACATAGGTACTTTAGCAATGCAATGAAGTATGCAAGTGTCATAGGCAATTTTTTTTATTTCATAATTAGATATTGTAATTATTTAAGGATTCAGCGGTTTACTCACGCGCATTCTCGGGATCGCCCGACTAGTTATTATAATAAATTAGATATTGTTGTGCAAGTTGCCTTATTCGAGGTTTTGTCGAGAAGTTAGTACGTATGTTCTCTGAAGAATGATCGCAGTTACGATGTTTAGTTATCTATGATTCAAGTTACTGAGAGCCCTGACAAGATTAAGTGTATGGGTAGTGTTGCTGGGTTTTGTTAGTAATTGTAATGTTTTGATACTTTCTAATGGTACGATATTTATTATAGTTGGCTTAGTTAGGAAATGACTTGTAGGCATTTATATATGGTTGCAGAGGGATGCGTACTATGTTAGTTTTATGGGAGATTGTATAATTCTTAGGAAATTTAATATTGTAATTTAGGTCTCTGAGTAGTTTTATGAATTAAATTGAGGATGTTACGTATTTGGTCCAATGGACTATGGGAAACTGGATTAAATAAATTCGAATTATATTGATAGCACTCAGAATATTGCGGCTAAGAGCTATATTTAGTACCTATCGTTTAATTTTAGTTTCATTTATTTTGAGTCTGAATTAAGTATATCTTCTGCCTAGCCTTTTCCCAAGCTATGTTGGGGTCGGCTTCCAGTCTTACCGGATTTAGCTGAATACTTTTTTCATAAAGCGACTGCCTATCTGACCGAAGTTTCTTGTCTGAGTTAAGTATAATATGAATGATAATTACCGTATTGTGTCGTACAAGCGAAAACAACCTTAATTCCTGTGCTATTTGGATCGAAAGGAGCTTTTAGATGTCTGGTTTTGGTTTTGATATTCTAAGAATAATCGACTTGATCGTATTTTTTTACTTAATTAACCCCACGCGATAATGTAAGCAAAAACTAGCCACTCATTTTTAAATTTTTTTCGAGCCGTTGTTAATAATCACCGCGATAGAGGAGGTATCTGTTTTATCTATTGCAAAAACTTTTAAATTTAGGTTTCAACTTTATGCTTCATTTAAGTATAATTTAGGTACCTGAATGATTTGGAATTATTCCTAGCGTTTGAGATCAAAGAAAAAAAAAATAGAATAAGTGTGTTCTGTGGTTGTGTAAAGAAACAGTACTCACCATCGTCAGTGATGCCAGCAGCCTCATCGCGGGCGTTCTGCTCCAGACTCTTCAGGATAGCCTCTGGGATCGGAGGAGGAGTGGGCAGATGGGCACCCTGGGGCACGAAGCCGTTCTCGTCAGCGGTGTAAGTGATGCTGTAGTCCTGACCATCATCACCCTTGTAAGCGAAGCTGCCCTGAGACTGAACTCCGTTCGTGGCTACGCCTTGAGCATCAGCACGGATTCCGTTGGAGGTTTCAAAGTCGTAAGAGAATCCTTCGGCGGTAACTTCGCTGTTTTGTCTGAGGATCTGAGCGCCAGCGTCAGCAGAGGCAGCACCGCGGGCGTTGTACCCTCCAGCACCACCACCGAAACCGGATCCGGCGCCAGCTCCACCATAACCGCCTGCTCCACCAGCAGCTCCGCCGTAACCACCAGCTCCTCCAGCACCGCCACCGAACCCGCCAGCACCGGCACCACCAGCGCCGAATCCACCCGCACCAGCGCCTTTACCAAAGGCTGGAGCGCCAGCAGCACCGAAACCGGGGCCGAAACCACCAGCACCAGCGTTGCCTCTAGGCGGGAGGTATTTGTTGTCAAGGCGGTCTGCTAAGCAGACACCGAGGACCGCGGCTACCACAAACTGGAACAAAGAAAACATTAATTAATATTACAACAAAGATACACAGACTTTATACAGCCTTTTTTTGGCGACTGAAAACCAAAATTTTCCACCTTTCCTCTAAAAACATTCAACCGTGCCCTAATTTTTAACCCAGTAATACCTCAAACGGCGATTAGCTCATTGAAATTCAAATCAATGATGAGCATGTTTTAATTATAGACATTTTGTTAATTGCACTTCTTAATCCACTTGAATGTTCGTAATTATACTTCAAAATGTAGACTTCGTTGCAATTGACAGGTGCACTAATAAATGGTAATTGGCAAAGATTTCAAGTATCGTTGATTTTTTTCCAAGTAATTTAATCTTTGGCACAGTATGCAATGGGCTTCTTTGAAATCGTTATATTGGTATCATTATTTTTGTAACAAGATTCGTATTTTGCTACTCGACTTCATACTAGTTAAGTTTTTAGTATTTTTTAAGCTGAATTTAGTTTGTTTAGGAACTTATAAACAAAATATGAAATAACAATTTCAGAAAGGCTTTAATAACATGGAATGACATTTATAAAGTAATTTTAAGGAACTGGTAGGTCTAAAATTTGTAGTTAGTAATGATAAATGAAGAAAATTTACGACTGCGTCTAAGTTAATGGGCACTGTTAACTAACAAATTAGATCTCAAATGATTAATCAGATCAAACTGACTGTTAGTTTAATTATCAGGCGGCTAGAGACCAACAAGTCTGGTCCATCAGGGGATCCCGAAAGGGCGTAACCTGTGACCCGTGAATTCAAGTAAACCGTAAAAACAACTCGCTTCCCGAAAAACGAAATCGACTTACCAATTTCATTTTTATATAGTTTAATGTAATTTCTAAGGAGACGACTGGTGTCTTGGGCGATGCTGCTCGAACTGTGATGTGTTCTTGCGTTCCGACCAATATATACCTCTCTAGTTGAGCGAGAATGATTCTGAAAATGATATCAGGGCCGCTGTAGCATCGTAGGAAGGTTGATCTTCCTTTATTAAGAGAATGTGGATCGAGAGGTGATACACTTTATTTTTTGTGTCGACATCCGCGTTTGAAGGGTTGCGTTTTCACATTTTGCTTTGTGGTCATTTGGAATGCATTTGCATTTTATGAAATAAAACCTTTTGTGTTTTCTTTTAGATTTTGTGTCACTTTTTTTTTTCGGAATTTTATGTTATTTGATCTAGCTTGCTACTGTATGAGAAACCTTATTATAAGACTTCATTATAATTGCAAATGGTAATCCATTTAGAGAAGGTAATATTCACCTATGATGCAACACTAATATTTTGTATAGGAAAAGGAGACGTGCTTGTATTAACATATAAATATATTTTCACTTTTAACTCTGTATAGTAATGATTCATTTTTAAATAAAGATATAACTTAACTTTGGTACTGTACTGTCTCTATAATAATATGTAACACATTTAGATTATTATGCATAGCCTTAACCGCAACTGATTGAGCAAAAACCCTAGATCTTTACTACTGCGTTTAAGGTCTTTAGTTTTTGTTTAGACTTAAGGTCTCATAGATCTTCTACAAATGAGGTAATATTTACTTGTAAAAGAGCTCTAGCAGATTACATAGTATTATGAAAAAAGAAGTGTTAATACTGTTAATTGTTTAAGCCTGTAATAAATTCTAGTTTTTCTGGGTGTTAGGTTCAATTCCGATGAGGTGAAATATTTTTGAATCATGACAGATTATTAAAAGGTTGTTTACTAAATCATCATCTACCTAGCTTTTTCCCAGCTTTGTAAATACCGTTAATTATTAAAAATATTATTATTATATTATGAAGCTTGTACTGTCCCATTGCTGGGCAAAAGCTCCCTTCGTTCCTTTCAGTGAAGTCGGTCCCTCGCTTCTTCGAACTGCTATCACTTTCGTGAATTATTCAACATCATACAAATATTTAAACGGCGGTAGCCCGATGGCTGTGGCGTCTGGTTTGCGATCATATGGCTGCCGGTTCGAAGCATGAGAAGTTTACAAGAATACTACCTACTAATGTGCAACCCACATTGCTAGTAAGCTTTTTAAAAATAAGAACTAGGTGCAGCGGTAAAATGTTTTTTTTTTGTTTTACATTTGTTCGGACTAAGTGGTTTTGTAGATGGGTGATTCAAATCTCCTAAGATGAAAATTGGTTTCGTGGCAATAACTTAATCTTGCATTTCCTTTCCAAGATGAAAAAACTCAATTAAAATGGGCTTATGTCAAAAATTCTGTATCTATATATGAAATCCTTTTGCGGGAATGACAATTATAATAACAGCTAAGAATCCTGCAGAAATCTGTTCTAATTTCAGTTTGTTTGTCATAAATTATTTAAAGTTTTATTTTGTACTTAAGTTCACAACAAAAACATGCACTTGTGTCACATGAGGTCACAAATCAATCAAACACCATGGGTTTAGATTTTCCACTGATGTTCTGATAAAGATTTATTGACTTATAGCCTTGATACCGAACTTTACAAATAATGTATTAATATTACCTATTTTTTATTTCTTGTAAACAATATACATAATTTTTATATTATACACACCTAATACTAAACTATATTAATTATACTAAACCAAACTAAAAACTTATTATTTTAAATAATTCTCTTTTAAACCATAAAAAAACTTTAATGCCTATTTTAACCGACTTCTAAAAAGGAGGTTGGACTGTATGTATTTTTTTTGACACCGTAAGTTTTTAGTATTAATTTCTCATATCCACAATCTAGGCTTAATAATCTAGTCATATACATATAAATATCTGAAGGCTAAACAAATACTTGTCGAGTGTACGCATAACTTGTAACCATTTGAGCAGAAAGCCAAACTCACAACCACTACGCCTATTGGGTTGTCAAATTAATTAAAAGTTAATCGGTTTGGAAGCATTTTAGAACATACGGTCGATGGTATGATTTTGTCATTACTAAATTAAATTAATATAGTTCTGGTTTAGTAGGTAAAATTCTACAGAATTCTTCACAAATTATTTGCCCGACCCGCGGTTCGAATCCGAAACCTCGTGCACGGCAGTCGCGCTTGTGACCACTAGACCAAAATAGGCAGACAATTTTTAAGTTATCATGTAAAATAGAGCTCTATTTCTATTCAAATGTCTATTTGTAATTGTCTCTGCACTGCCTCACAATAAAGAAAATGTTGTCTAGACTAAACCTGGGATTTAGTCAAGGATAGCGATTATATATTTTAAACTTTTTTTGAGATTTCAAGGTTATTTTTTTTTTATTGTCAATAATTATGATGATTGACTACGGTGTTCCTTTATAACGTGTTCCCGTGGGAATCAAAACATCTAAACAGACTAGATCTTAGGTTAAAGATAGTCATTAAACACTTTTTAAGTATACCTCTAAATTAGTAACAATAAATCATAACATATTTGAAGAAGGCTGTCAAAATGATTTAGTATTCTCATTAACTAGCTGTTGCCCGCGGCTTCGCTCGCGCGTAAAGTATTATACATTGATTGAATCATAACAAAACTTAATACTTTTCTTCAGTCATTGACGTTTCGCGAAAATATTGTTTTTGAAACTTTTTTATGATAAACTCTTTGTTATGTGTTCTTTCTTTAAAAATTATCATAGTGTGCGAGCGTTCCAGAATCAGTGAGTCAGTGAGTCAGTGAGTGACGTGGGCTTTTATAATAGAGATCATCGGCCATATTAAAAACAAATACATAGTATTACCCAATTATAACACATCATTAATAACTAGTATCATTGTAATTGGAAGATAAACTGTGAAATTTTTAAGTATTCATCTAACTAGCTGCCCAGACAGACTTAGTTCTATCGCATTTTTTTATAGATTAAAAAAATCCGTAGACCTTAGGGAACATACAAAAAAAATAAATAGACTAATTGACCCAGCCATTCTGGTATTATGCGTTTATCAACATTTTTTTATATTTATATACTTAGATTTAAGATTTCTATTGATGTGGATAGCTATCAAGAAGCCTCTAAGCAGACTGTGTCAATTTAAGCTGTTATTAGGTAAAATATAAAACCAGTCTGTAATTTCTTCTCTTCATGGTTTTCATAAGTCATGACTAGCCAAAAACTCTATTTTAGACTAACTCTCTTTTTTCTATTTGGCCTGGACAAGATTACTTCGCCCCTCATGATCTTAAGCAGCAGTGAAGTCCAACAATGAGATCCATCGGCACCTTGTCAGCCTAAAAGCTATTCATGCACTAAAAAAAAAACAAAGAAGGAACTCTGATTCTTTATGCACGAAAAACCGCTAACTACACAAAATAATACTAAATAGTTACTTTATTTACAATTGTCTTAATATATTTGTCCTTGACAGTCAGTGAAATAAATGTTTTGATCTATAGGTTCTTAAATGCAGTTTTTCTCGGTGAATGTGTAGGTACCTGGATTTATAAATTCAAACTTAGTAAGGTATGCATTAAGTTAGTTTCAATTGACCGGCCTATAAATATTCACTGCCTCTTCTCTTATAGAGAAATAACGAACACTGTGCACTACGCTTGCTCATTGCAGGTTAGCGAATTCTGAATGATGAAGTCCTCAAAATAATGTAAATGCATCATATAACTGTGAAATAGTTTGGTACTTGCTTAAAGGGTTCAAACCTGCGACCTTGAATACACAAATCTGTTCATTGAACCACTAGGCCAACAAAACATTCGTAGTCGACATTCGTCAACCCATTAACCATCTACGTCTACTTGTACCCAATCTTCGAATATAAATGATCAATGATATTCCTACATACACACATATCAAAGATACGGCTTGCAAACAGAATGTTGACCCATTGTTTTAAAACAAACATCGTGGTATTTTATTCATTCTAGAACATAAAACATTAATTTTTATGACATGCGCAGTGAGCGTCTTGTTATAATGATCCTTTATTTCGTTATTAGGTTATAGTTGGTGAGTGTTAGTTTAAACTATTATGAATGTTCTAATAGCTAATAGTAATGTTATAATTACTGTATGCCTGCTTTTCCCTTGTATTGATTGGATGAGTTACCCAGCAAAATGATAAGAGCGTTTTTTTTTTGGAACAACACTCATAAATATTTTTAAATAACTTTCAATTTTAAAATAACGTCTTTATATGCCTATTGTCTACATAAAAAACCGGCCAAGTGCGAGTCGGACTCGCGCACCGAGGGTTCCGTAGAAACCTAAGTTTAAAATTATAAGTTTAAATTTACGGTTTTGGCAATTTTTCCTTTATCTGTGCTATAACACGTTGCTTCGTACCAAATTTCAAGATTCTAAGTTCACGGTAAGTAGCTTGTAGGTTTTGATTCCCTTGCGAGTGTCAATTAGAGGCAAGTTGAAAATTTGCGTTACAAACGGCTGCATCTATTGAATGCGTTGGCTTAGATGTTTCATTTTTTCCCACCTCCAAGGACAGTACCTACTGCAGACCTGAGTATTTGATATAAATTTCAGCTTGATACCAATAGGGTTCCGTTTTTTTCTTTTGAGGTACGGAACCCTAAACAACATAAAACTTTCAAGTAGGTAGGTATCTGCCGGTGCTGCGCAGAGCTTGCGTAAGCGAGGGTGCTGGGGTGTTTTCGGTCGGTGCAATTCGAAATATCCCCACGCTGAGCCCTCCGCGTATATCTTATACTTACAACAATAAAGTAAAATACGAATAACTCACGAACACTCAACTATCTGAGTCAACTATCAAGTATCGAACCAGAACCAACAACTTTACTTAAAATTATGAAGTGTTATGGAATGGTCACCCATCCAAATACCAACCTTAGCACCTTAACCTTTCCAATCAATAGCGCTATACGGCGTTACTTATCCACAAGCTCTATACAATACCCTGGTATACTTTCTCAATCTAAATCTACTAACAGTTGCCTCAGCATGTACAATACTTACTTCAAATTTTATTATTACAAAGTTATTATTTCAAAACGCTATAAATACATGAAACAGTGGGTCAGTAGCAATACTGCTCATCTTGCTACTTAATAACAATTTTTGTGCCATATGGTCATTATATAGCAAACAGCTCATTACATCAAATTACAGTAGCCTCTTGTGTTTGGGTTCCGCACATAATTTTGTAAATCTATTGAAACAGCTGTTTTTATTTCTACAAGATTTGTATTTATTGATGCCATCTAGAGGGAAAGCACTCTAAATACTAGAGTAAAATGAAATAAATAAATATCTTGGGACAATCTCACACACGGTCATCTGATCCCAAACTAGGCAGTGCCTGTACTATGGTAACCAGACAACTGATCAACATACTTATATATTTCTAAATACATACATATTATAGATAAATAACACCCAGACACAGAACAAATGATCGTGCTCATCACACAAAGATTTGTCCTGGGTGGGAATCGAACCCACGACCTCCGGCTTAGCAGTCAGGGTCACTAACCACTAGACCAACAGGCCCGTCAGAGGTACCAAATTATACCCAAACGAATGATTCCTTAATTTTTAAAGACACATGACCAGATCAAAAATTCCTAGTGACGCAGGGCGGAAAACGCACAACGATAATATTCAAGTTTTCACCTCTGCCGGCACTTCTGGGATGCAACCCTTTGTTTTTTTAATTAAAGAATATAATACTGCTTCAGCGAGCAACATTTTAAGGAAACCAACGAAAGTATTTGAGATGATAATTTATTTACCTCTATATTAGGTACTTTCACTAGATAAAACAGAGGAGCAAGTTCAAATTTCATCGTTAACCTAAGTTCGACGAATCATTATTCAATAAAACCTTGATTGCTGACAGACTGGATGAAAGCAGTTTGAAATGTAAAGAAATTTGACGAATAGTTCCCGCCAATGAAAAACGTTAATCTTATCCTAGGTACAAATATTATAAATGTGAAAGTGTGGATGTTTGAATATTTGTTACTCAATCACGCAAAAACGCGAGCATTTTGTACTCATTCCAAAAAGTGCACAGCGCCGCTAAAGAAGTTTCCAGTTCAAAAAGAGTTATTTTAATTTTATTCTTCATTTTTCAAGCGACTACCTGTTGCCGTTATCAATATCGAGCAAAAACGAGCAAAAAAAATCCCATTTGTGATATGGGAGCTTCAATATTTTGATGTAGTCTGTTCTACAATTAAAATTTCAAGTGTCTAACTATCACGGTTCATGAGATTCAGCCTGGTGACAGACTGACAGACAGTTTCAATTACTCAAAAATAATACATAAAGAGCATTCTCCTTTGAAACCTTAATTTACACTTATACTAAATTGCATAAATTAGGTACAAAACTATCGGAATGTTTATTATGTAACTTGGATTGTACCTGTGACCTTTCGTTAGCCACTCAACCGTAATGTTGCCCTATTGACGATGATCCGAATCAATAATAGACGAAATTTAATACTTATTTTATTTCTCTTATAAACTGCTATTTTGAATATTATATCATAGTACGAAGAGTATATTGTTTTATTATTAGGGGTGTATAACCACTTTTAAAATGTATTATCTATGATTAAAAAAAAAGCGCCAGACGAGAGCCATCACTCACAAACACCCTTCCCCTCCACACTTTATCAAGCCACCAGAGCAACTGGACCCCCTGCGGGGTGCAGGGGGTCCAGTTGCTCTGGTGGCTGAACGCGAACTACATTGGCCAATCTGTAAATATCATATCCGATTTCGGACTCAGGTTAACCAATGTAAAAAAATATCGAGACAATTCTTCATCCAATTCAAACGCAGTGGCAGTGTGGAGCCCCTTTACATGACATGCAACACCTCCTTGATGTGCATAACCACCTGTACTTACCAAGATCTAAACGAGACCATTGATAGAGCTGTAGAGTTTCTCAATACTGGTCAGATAAAATTTGATTCGAGTGATGAACACGAAATGAAAGAAAAAAAAATAAAACAGTATGGTGCGAATCACACTTAATGGCGGATGTGAACATTAGGTTAGTCGCTGCGTGGTGACAAAATTATGGCACCAGCGATGGTGTGGGGTGAGGTTCAGCCGCGCTCACCGCGGTTGGTCCGTGGATGGGTGATCATTTGTAGACATACCGAGGCCCCTCCGTGCCTCGGAAAGCACGTTAAGCCGTTGGCCCCGACTGTCATACAGTGATCGTTGACAGTCGTTAAGTCATTACTATTGTTACAACCAGTCTTACTATGGGGTACTGTATGGGTATTACCCAGCAATGGGTTATCGAGGGCAGGTAGGCAGTCGCTCCATGTAAAATACGGTATTCAGCTAAAGTCTGGTAAGACTGGTAGCCGACCCCAACATAGACCCCAATATTGACTAATGATTATGAATATAAAAACACAAAGTTTCTTCAGTGTTCTTACGGAACCCTACACATCAATTATGGCTAATTTAAAAAAAAAACATAGACGCGAACTTGTTCTATCTATTACCTTATTATTAGGCCTACAATTATGCTTGCTTTTAACCAACTTCAAAAAAGAAGAATTATGTTTTTGTTTTTTTTTATAAAATAAGTCACGGCCTTAAGTTTTGTGACACACTCTAAAGAAGGCTACGACACTACCTTTCGTACCGAGAGGCAATGACATCTGATGAAGCAGTGTAAGCCTGCGATCAGGAATTTTCAGTGGTCCTCTTGAAAAATCGGGAGTCAATTATGGAAGCCGACAAGACGGTGACCACTAACAATGAGATGAACCGCTTCCCCGTGGGATGATGATGGTTCCCAATAAAAAAGAGGTACACCGGTCGACGTCATCACTTCAACCCCGACCATTGCTGAAAACCAGCGCTGGGGTGCCGAATCTCAGCACATGCTGAGCGATGACTATTTTGCACAGATTTGACGCATATTTCGTGTGGGCTAGTTTTTTTACAAGGGACCTAAGGAGTAACCTAAGGAGTTTCTCTCCGGTTCTTCTCTTTATAAGCGACAGTTGGGAACTGCGCACCTGGAATCATTTATTTTTAAAGTTAATGTTTCTAAAGGGCCTATTTTAGGTTTTTTTTTTCCTTAGCCTTTACTGTCCCATTGCTGGGCAAAGGCCTCCCTCAAGTCCCTCCATACATCCTTATCCCGTGCAACCTCAAACCAGCCCTCGCGGTACGCGCCGAGATCGTCCCGCCACCTCTTTCTGGTATTTTAGGTTTATTAAAACAAGAAAATAAATTTTGATTTTGAGCTCACAATGATTCACTACAATTACTTTTTCTAGTTACAAATCATCTGACCTCGACCTCGAAATGAGGTCTAAGATCATGTATCACAACAATGATCTCATTGAGATGTGCTTGTTATTCATCCCAGGATATCCTTTATCCCTTCACTTATATTTTAATCAGTAATTTATTAGGTATGTATGTGTGATTAGAATCTATAGGGTGGCCTGTTGTATGTAATTAATTGATTAAGAAAAGTAACATCAACAACAAGCCGATTAATATGGTCAGATTTACAAACTGCTAGAGATAATTTGTATATTTTTATTTATACTTCATACACATACAGTGTAAAAGGCGGACTTAATGCCTGAGGCATTCTCTACCAGTCAACCATGGGGTGATGCAGAGATAACAAGTAGTAGGTGCATTAGATAAAAATACAAGTGAAAAGGGAGGTAGCTAATAATAATATACATAGAATAAAATTGAGGAAATACTAATAAATACCATACATATACTTCACATAAATAGAGGAATACATAATACATAATATACATTACATAAACATACATATACATAATAAATTAGGGAAGAAGAGGTAGTTGCGATGATTCTGCCACTTTTGCCAGTAACAAGTTGCGCACTTTTACTTTGAATGCTAAACGGTTAGTGGACATCCTGATTTCGAGGGGGATTTATATTTAATTGTTGTATAGTTCTCTATAGCGTTCAATGGGAACTAGAGTATAAGAGAGATATAGTATAAGGTCTATCTGTCAATTTCGACCAATCACAGGCCAGTAGCTTGTCTCTCATTGGTGGAGAATGACAGTCAGACCTTATGCGACACTAGCAACCCTAGCGGATTTTTGATACGCGATAGCCCCCATTGTCTAAGCATTTTTTTATTGCATTGACAACTTATTGGCCTTTGAAATTACAGTATGAAGTTTTTTTTACTGGGATTACGCCTAGACGATATTAATGAACTCCAAACATAATTTTAATAAAATATTAAGTTGAACTAAACCTTCAAATGCATATTAATATTAAAAATATGGTATCCACTTTTAAAGTATTTCAAACTTCCCTCCGAAATTGTGTTCAATTCAAACCTTTTCCTGAAGCTCGGTCCAACAGTATCACAAAATCTGATCTTGCTCGACGCACTACCGACCCATGTGTTTTCAACTATCGTGGGAACGTTATTTTACTTTGTCAAACTTAGGTCTTTTATTTCCAGACGCCCGGATCAAAATAATTATGCGCATGTTTTCCTTAGATGTACCAGTGTCTAAGGATTTTTTTTCTATATCCTTGGCATATTCAAAGCCCTTATAGCTTAAAAGTGCTTCCAAATTAAATGAAATAATTTATATGAGATGTCGAATTGAAAGCACTAAACTGTCGAAATTTTTGTTAAAAAATATTATGTTGACTCAATATCTTCTCTGCATATGCAAATAAATGATGATAAAATAATTTTAAAATTACAAACAAACATAAAACGGTAGCAATATTGATATGATCATTCCTACTGAAGAAATTTCGCATCTGAATTCTTGGCTATTGCAATATTTATGACCACTTAAAATACCTTATGATACCGAGTCGGGTCAGCATATTGAACTCATCTAATTGGACGAGTGTATGTAACATCAATCAAAGGATGACGTATTAGGCACCACTGTCAGTGTTACTGCGAAAATGAACCTTATTGTGTTGAAATGAAAGTGGCAAATTTAACTATGTCTTAATTAGAGCTTTTTTTATTTTTACTACAGTTTGTAACAATTTTGCGATATTAGCTAATTCTCGGGATAAAAGTATCCTATTTTAATCCAGTTATTAAATGATGTATGTGTTTTTTCCTAATCTGTGTGCATGGTCAACAAATACAGCTATTCAGCTATCCAAATAAGATTGAATTATATTCACATAAAAAATATGCTACAAAACTATTTATAAGGGTTTTATAAGATGCCTAGGAACACACATATTGATATTTCACATACTATTTCTACAATTGTATAATCTACGGCCAGTATTCTCTACCCATAGTTTACGGGAACGGAGATCACTTATGCGGGTGAAACCGCGGGGCACAGCTAGTTTAAAATAACATTAGAAATTTCAAGACTATATAAACTAGAATACAGGATTAAATTAAAAGAGATAAATATGAATATGATTTCTCACGACATATTCTCGGAATTATTAAAGCACTTCTTATAAGATGTGAAAAAGTTATCTAAGTTTATAATTTGTGTAATTCGTTGTGTGTTAGTCCCACAATGTTGGTATTTCACGCCGGCGTTGTATAAGATTGTATCTGCTACACCTTGTACCAGTACTTACTGTTAGAAACGGAATTTATATTCGCTAAAATCATTGAATATAGTAACAATATTGTATTTGCGTGACATAAAATGGAGGATTGGTCTGTTGGTTTAGTGGTTAGTGACCCTGTCTGCTAAACCGGAGGTCATGGGTTCGATCTCACCCAGGACAAATCTTTATTAGAAAGACGTACTTGAAATAATTTATTTTAATTTTGATTCTGATGGGTGACCATTTGCCTCCTTGCCTTGAAAAGCACGTAAAGCCTTTAGTCCCGACTGTCATACGTTAATTTTCGGCAGTCGTTAAGTCATTACAATTCTTTGCAATTTAAGAGGATGATAAAAAAATAAAAAACAACAGCTGTTTCCATATACTTTCAAAGGTAAATCTTAATCATAATTAATTTTTAAACGAAAACATTATACCAATAAATATTTATTAGTTTTATTTTCAAATCAGGTTATTTCTATCTTCTAATTTTATAGTTAGTAATTATTTACAGAATATACATACAATAATTTTAATTCTCTAAATATTTAGAGAGGACCATATTGATGTGTCGACATGCCTTGCCTTAACTACCTACCCGAATTCAAATTCTGAATTTTAAGATTACGCGAGCGACTCGTCTTTTACGTTTGCTAAACTTCAAGTAGAGCTTCTCGATTGACGATATGTGATTTATCCGGCACCGCCAAGAAAATTAATTTCGCAAATTATAATCATAATATTATTATGTAGGTAGTACAGTATAATAATATATAATACGAGTATAACATCTTGGGACAAGCTCATACACGGCCATCTGATCCCAAACTAGGTAGAGCCTGTACTATGGCAACCGGACAACCGATAAACATACTTATATATTTGTAAATAACACACGGACACAGAACAAATGATCGTGCTCAACACACAAAGATTTGTCCTGGGTTGGAATCGAACCCACGACCTCCGGCTTAGCAGTCAGGGTCACTAACCACTAATTATTTTCCCACTGCTGGGCAAAGGTCTCCCCTGCTTGTCTCCAGACCTTTCGATCTTGAGTCACTTGACGCCAATTACTTAAAAGCGATCGATGTCATCCCACCACCGTCTCCTCGGCCTACCTCGTTTGCGAGCTCCGACATCAGGAGCCAACTCAGTGGCTATTTTAGCCCACCTACCTGGAGTCATGCGGCTAACGTGACCGGCCCAGCTCCATTTAAGTTTGGCTAATACACAAGAATAACCTACAACCCTCACATCATAAGTCTTCTTCTTCCTGCCCTTATCCCATTCATATGGGGTCGGCGCAATGCGTATTTTCCTTCCATTCCTTTCTATTACTCGTCATTGCGGCATCCACTCCTTTCTTTCTCATATCATCTTTGACACAATCCATCCATGTCTTTTTCGGTCTCCCTCTGCTTATATACCTATCCACAGTCATACTTATAACCCTCACATCATAAGTCTCATCCCGGTAGTAGCGGTCATCAATTTACGTAAAAATATGAAATGTAAGACATAAACTTACTCAACTGAGTGAGGAAAACAGCCGACTAACGATGGTTAGGTTATGGACTAGTGAACTGTTACTAAATCTACTGTTACATAAATTACTAATGCCGATAATTATGGAGGTGTGATAATGTTGGATCTCATCACGGTTTTAGTTGCTAGGTCACGAGTTACCCGGTGCTCCGATGTTTGCAATACCTAGGTATTAAAAACATTTTATAAATTTATTTTACTGTTAGTATACACGTACAGTTTCAATTTTTTTTCATTTACAATGGACCATACAGACTGGAAGATTGGAAGAGATTACTTTGCACTGAAATGGCATAATTATAGCTAAAAAAAAATATGTTCCTTGGGGAAAGTTGTTCAGTTTTATGCACCTGATAACTTCGTAGAATATACGCACTCCTTTTAAATTAATCCTGTATATTATTTCTTATTGATGGGGATCTTTCACTTCCATGATCTATAGAGGTTAACTATTTGAAAGACGAGACCACTAATTTGCATTAAACTTTATAATTGACACTAAGACACTAATATTCAAGATTCAAATATGTATTGCATGCCTACTCAGTTAAGATTATTGGTATAATACATTCATACCTATAACTTAATACGACCGATAATTATATTTAGATCTATTCAAGTAGGTACTACTATCCGATTATTAATTACTAGGCGAAGTTACATAAATAGATTCTCGGATACCTATAACTTCTGCATCTACAGGATTAATTAACAAGGAGTGCGTATATTCAACGAGGTAATCCGGTGCTATATACTGCATAATACTGAACAACTTACCCCAAGGAAAATAGGCAAAAATCTTAAAATGGAAAAATTAATTAAAAACACACCCAAACACAGAACAATTTGATCATGCTCATCACACAAAGATTTTTCTTGGGTTGGAAACAAACCCACGACCTCTGGCTTAGTAGTCTGGGTCACTTACTACTAGACCAACAGGCCCGTAAGTTAAAAGTAACACTTAAAACGCATTCTACATGCATTTCTATGGCTCCACGATTCTTTGTGCATGCATATCACCTTCACTGGCGATCGTCACTCTAAATGTCAAGTCATAGCTTCACTTTGCTTATATTACCATACTCGAGTCAGGGTTTATCGCAAAGACACAGTTTTTCAGATAAACACTTATAAGGAAAGGCTGGACTAGTTATGGTCATGTACCAAAGATCTGTGTTAAGCCTTATTGTGATGTAAGATGGTTTATTTATGTTAAGTTGCTGTCCCTTTAGTTATAAAAGGGACAGCAGAAATGTTTAAAACCTATACCACTTTAGCACATACCTTTCTAATTGTCTAATATTGTCATATGAGGAATGTCTATACAAAATTATGATTAAAACGTACAAATTTACATGCTTTTATCTCGCCTCGTTTTCATGAAAAGTTTTGATAAAATTTTACTTGTTATAAAAATAATTGCAAGTGATTCAGTGACTAATTATGAAATATCTGGTTTCATAGAAAAAAAATAAAAAAAAACAATCAACTCAGTCTATCGCGGTCCACTGCTAGTCCTAGGCTTCTATATTAGGTCCCCCATGTTGCGCCACAATTTCCAGTCCTAAATTTGGGGGCGGTGTGTTGTGGTGCACCGACATTAAGGTGTTTCTCCAAGGCACCACGCTGGACAAGCTTTCAGTTCTTTAGTGGAAGGCTGCTGCTGCCTCCCTTATAGTCATCAATTGTTAATCTACCAAATGGTCAAATAAGTTGGAGAGTTAATTATTTAATAATTTTTTCTGCCTTTTCTTTCTGCCTAGCCATTTCCCAAGCTATGTTGGGGTCGGCTTCCAGTCTTACCGGATTTAGCTGAATACCGTATTTTACATAGAGCGACTGCCAATCTGACCTCCACAACCTATTGCTAGGTAATACAGTATTCCATATTAAGACTGGTTGTCAGAATTGTAATGATTTAACGACTATCAAAGATCACTGTATGACAGTCGGGACCAACGGCTTAACGTGCTTTTACAAATGGTCACCCATCCACGGACCAACCGCGGCGAGCGCGGTTTAACCTTTGTTATAGGTCTAATTAGTTGATCTCGGGATCAAAAACTGGGCCTGGTCTCGAGTAACAATGATTAAATTTGCTTTTTATTGCAAACATAGTTATGAAAACCTATATAATTAACATGTATGAACTATAACACCTTGTTGCATGACACAGCCATCCATCATCTTCACTTGGTATAAAACAAATTTTATTCAGTCCCGCTATTTCTATACGCTTTGATCTTTTAAACAACGCAACGGATTTTAATGCAATGTTCAGGAATAGATAGGTGATTTTAAGAGGAATGGTTATTGTGTAGTAGTATTGTAGGCATTTATAACTGTGGAGGAGAGAGGGAGCTCTATTTTGATAAAAAATAAATTCAATTGTTTTATTGAACGGAAAAAACTAGTAGTCATTTCATATTTTTTATTTATCTTTATCGAATAATCGTCCCAACATAGTCATATTATGCTCTAAAATGTTTGGATTTCCCTATAATAAAAGCATCGTATAAGTTTCGCATACCAATGTTGTGAGTTTCTCATTACTAACATTTAACCTTTGAATATATTATTACTTTGATAGGCAGTAACTTTTACGAGCGTTTATGACAATTTTTATAAAAAATAAATTTACATCCTTGTAGCAATTATTATAGGGTACAATGTATATGTTTTCACAATATATTTTTTTTATATAAACTAGGAATAAAGATCAGGTAGAGTCACTGAACCTTAAAAATAATTGAATGCGCGTATAGTCGATGTGATTGCGACGTTTCGTAACTAAGGGCACCTACACTGTCTCCATAATCAGTTCAGCTTATATTATCATATTAAGCGATGTGAGTTTTTAGTATACCTTAAACGTTTCTCTCTCTCCCCGTAGGTCTCGTAAGAGGCGACTAAGGCCTAGTTTTTTGATCCCGAGTTAACTCAACCAATGGTTAAATATGCTAACTAATGGATCCAAAACGCGATTTTTCAACAACTGGTAGTCTATCAAATGGTCAAATATGTCGGAGAGTTAATTAATTAACCATTTGTTTTTACCAAAGTTTGAAACCATTAGTTAGCTTATTCAAACATTGGTTCAGTTAACTCGGGATCAAAAAACTGGTCATTAATCGATCGATTCATAAATATCAATATTATCGATAAATAATGCTGCAGTATTATAAAACTTGCAACACTATCTATTACAAAGATTTCCGAAACAAAAACAGTTCTCATTATCTCAGAGGAGGTCCAAACAGGATGCGGTACCTTTCCATCTTGTCAAGGCTAGCACCTGAATAAGATCACTTCCTAACGCTTAATGTCAGAGGACATAGTTTAAACTAAATGTCTCACGTCCATATAGCGCGACAAACTTATATGACCCTATGAAAGTGTTGCTATTGTTGAATTTAGTGTTGCAACTTAATAGAATTTTCGATGTTTTTAGGGTAAAAATACGCCTTCCCCCAAGTGTGCACAACGAGTTAATTGAAGGATGGCGACGTTGGATCCACGAAATGTTAATTAACGAATTACCGTTTATGTGAAAATACACGTTAATTAGGTATAACTAGGTACTACAGGTTAATGAGATTTTCGTATAAAAAATATTGTGTCATTAATTATGAGATGAGAAAGTAAAAGCTATTGCTTTTTAGAATAGATATAGATAATTATTTAAATAAATAGTATTTTTTTTTCATATTATAAATACATATTTCAAACTAACTTAAATATATACACACAAACTACAAAAATTAAAAAACAAAAAAATTACACACAATTTATACATAATATATTATATTTATACACATATTAGTTCAAATAGTAAATTTTTTGAAGACATTAGAAGTTGCCGATGAACCTCCTCTTTTTGAAGTCGTTGAAAAACTATTCCCATGGTAACTACAACTGTTACTATTAGGAAAGTCTTACCTAAGTCCGTCTGTTTACATAATTAATTCGTTGTAGGGTATATCATAAAACCAATTAGTTAAACGGATGATAAATGAAACGATGAGTGTCGTAAGTTTGAATTATTAATAAATATAATTTTAATTATCGATTTATATCGTTTTATGAGTCGTTTGTGTTCTTTCATATATTCCCTATAGGATAATTAATCATGATGAAAACATCTTTAAAACTGCGTAGAGGCACTTAGAGAAATGATTTTGCAAGTGATGGATCAACCAGCGATAACTGTTCCGCGCAGATGTGACGCATATTTCCCTTAACATTATAGAAATTATTGTTCAAGTTTTTTTTTCTTTAGCATGCGTCGCAGTTGACGCGAAAAAAAGCATTTTCTTTCTTTCTTTCTTTCATCGTCCCCCTGTCCTTTTTTCGACCATTTGGGGTCTTAACATTCATTTCTTTCTTGCCGTATAATCATCTTTCACATTTTTTTTAAGAAAAACTTACTAGCAATTTGGGTCGCACATTAGTATTCTTGTGCTAAGCGAAATGCTTGTGTTACGATTGGGTTAACAGCGGTAGTGTAATGGGTGGGATTCAAACCCGCAACCATATGATCTTAAGTCTGACACTCTAACCATTAGGCTACCGCTGCTTTTATAATTATTAACCCATGCATTTCTACATTGTCTTGCTCTGCATGTATATCCATTCACAGTTATGAGTTTTTTTTATTAAGTGATTTTCAATAATCTCCTTAGTAAGTTAAAAATATTTAGTAGATCAAGTATTACTCAAGTTACCAACATAGGCAATCTTTAACTTGAAGCACTGAAAGTTTTACTCTAAAGATCAAGTTGCGTGTTTCAATTGTTTGAACCATACAAGGAAGCGAAGAATCTTGCGGCGATGAGTTGCATGTAATTGTAAGATTTTAAAACATGTTGTACAACTCGTTGGAACAATTTACTACAATAGAAAAAAAGTATATTGTAACACCTTTTTATTGATTTGCAAGGAACGTTTTAAATTTCATTATTTTTTATTTGGTTTATAGGCTGTCGCTTTATAACTACATTGTTCAGTCACGAGCATAAATATGTATACACATAGCAAAATTGTAAAACAATAATTTAACAGGAACTCACCATCAATTCAACTTTTAATTATTTAACAACATAAAATTATAACAGTTCTCAAATCATGTACTTATATATTTTTGAGTTTCAACAAAAACTTCTCGCTAAATAAGGTTTACAGTTTCTCTCAAGTGACTGTTCATACGAATGCTATAAGACTGGAAGTTTGAAAAAACATCAGGCAGGAAAAGCCTTGACAAAGAATGAGCTTGTTTTGTTAAGTTTTGGCCCAATAGTCGTTGTGTGTGGCATAATCCTCCGTCCGCGCAATTTTCTTAAAACAGGGTAAAAAATTTTTGCTTCACGTATTAAGATTTTTTTTAGATTACTAAGAAATATAAAGATGAACGACGATGAGATGTAGCCAACACAAACAAGGTGGTGTGAATTAATTATTAATTACAAGATGTTTGCTGTTGTTGAATCAACTAACTACCTTTGATGTTATTATATTGACATAACTAGCATTACTAAACCTATAAGCTGTAAAAGGAATAGCATCTTCTAATGAGTAGGTATTTTTATAGTCTTCGGATGTTACTAGAGATTTATGAATGATAAATATTATTATGTACATTCCACATATCTATAATAATAATAAAAATAAACATAATAGTGGGTTCGATTCCCACCCAGGACAAATGTTTGTGTGATGAGCACGATCATTTGTTCTGTGCTCAGATACATTATTTATCTATAATATGTATGTATTTAGAAATTTATAAGTATGTTTATTAGTTGTCTGGTCACCATAGTACAGGTTCTGCCTAGTTTGGGATCAGATGGCCGTGTGTGAGCTTGACCCTAGATATTATTATTATTTATTTATTCATATTCTGCGCCTAATAACTTTACCAAATATTAACTCTTACCTTTTGCTTCCTAATTAACCATACTAAAATGTTAACTAAAGTAACCGTAACCGTTTTAATTAATCATCTATATTAATACAGTAACCTTTAACCAAAAGAAGGGAATTTCCAAGGATTATGCGAACCAAGAATTTCAATTCGCCCTAATTACAATCGCCCGCAAATAAGCGTGCAATTATTACATGTTCATCTATTTAAATGCTGAGAATATGTCCGACTGTACCTCGAGAACGTCTGAACCGGTTTTGAAGTAACTTTGCATACTTATATGTACAGTTTTTCTTCCTGGATTTTTTTTGTGAGATTGGTATTGATTCTCAAGGAGATAGAAACTGAGGTAGTACTGGATCCCTACAAACTACAAACCTTGCTTAATAAATCTAATAACTAAGATTGGTTACTATGCTAATTGAATTATAGTTGAACTTATGATGATAAAAAAAATCCTTCTGCATGTAATTAATTATTTCTTGATGTTAATAATGATAAAATACTTAAAACAAGTCAGTAAATAAATATATTTCGCATATTTTTCAATGAACTTATTTCTTATGAAAACATTGTACAACTTCAATATCATTTACCGAGAATAATTTGAGACTAGCTGTTAGTATTTAGTGTACATTAACAAATATGTAATAATATATTTATATTTACAATTTTATATTAATACTAGCTTCTGCCCGCGACTTCAGCTGCGTGGACCTCAGTTTGGGTCCAAAAAGAAATGAAAAATGTAAAAGTAATGAAAAATGGAATAAAATGTTGACCCGTTTTATAGCTTGGGCTGTTACAGAGTAAAATACCAAATTTCGTAGATGTCTGCCCACGGCCACTTAAGGAATCGGGATAAAAATTAGCCTATGTTCTTTTTCATGTCAAAGGCTACATGCATGCCAAATTTCACCAAAATCCGTTCAGCCGTTTTTGCGTGATTGAGTAACAAACATCCAAACATCCACACTTTGACATTTATAATATTAGTAGGATGATGAAAATAAATATAACATGGATTCAAACCGTGGGCTATAATATTTTATGTAGAAGATATCAAACTAGTGACCCAACTGAAGTAATCCGATTTTATGATCCTAATTCGCGAATTGCATGTTTCGATATTTTATAGTTCAAATAATTAAAACTTAGTGCAGCGAAGATTTCACGTTCAGCCGAATATTTCCAATTATATTTTGCACGGACAGATATTTTGATCGAAACCTAGACGAAAATAATAATAATAACAATGTTTTATGTCCTTTTGAATTTAATGGCCCAGCGGTTAAATGAACGGAATTTCGTGTACAAGGTTGCAAGTTTGAATCCACACCAGGCAATTACCAATTTTTCTTTTTCAAGTTACATGTGCTTACTTAATTATTTATCATTGACTATCAGTGAAAAAAAACATCGTGAGGAAACATGGAATCTAAAATAATTGGTATCTGAAATCCCCAACCCGCAGTGAGCCAGCGTGCCTGTGGGATATTTATAGGCCGGTATTATTATACTTGTCTTCCCTTGAATAATGTTAATAGTTTCTTACTATTTAAAATATGATCAAAAAATCACCTTTTAAAGGGAGAGAATTATTGAAAAAACCAGTTTCGTCCAGAAAATGCATAATTTAGTATCGGTCTAACAAAACGAACATTCGGCTAAAATTACTCTTTAATCTCTTCTATTAATCTTACTCTTGGTTGCCGAATGCCGAATGTTTGTCACATCTTAAAAACCTCTTCATGTTGTAATGACGTTTACGAGTTAACTACGTTCAAAATTAGTAGGTACATCAATAAAATTACTGGTAGTCCAAATATCATTAATGAATTGATATTAATGAGAATAATTTTACAAATGGAATATTTTTAGTTGAGTCTTAGAAATATATTTAGTTTGTTCATTGGTTAAGTATTTTCAATGTAGATAGTAAAAACTGTGACAATCATGAATGATAAAAGAACTGTTATATTTATTTAAAACTAGCCGTGCCTCGCAGTATCACCCGCGTACATTGTCCGCGCTACTGTATTGTTGTCAATATTCCAGTTTTTAGTATTTATTTAGCTATTTGGGAGGCATCCAATTAATCAAGGATCATTAAAATCGATCCATCCGTTTTCAAGTTATACTTGTTGTAACAAACCCGACTTTGTTTTATATGCATTTAAATCGACTCCTATACGTACATACATACAAAGAAAGAACAACACTAGAAAAAAATTAAAAAACTAATTAAACTTTAAGTTATCGATATTGATACAAATAGATAAAAACATTACTAAAGTTAACCTTGCACTTATTAAGAGACCTCGAAATCCAAAACTAATACAATAAAAAACCTGATAGGTCAAAGGTCCTCAAAACAAGATCATCAATGCTCCCTATATGGAACATTGTATATACAATTAACATTGCAAATAGCGAGCTAATTGTAAGTTTAAATTAATCTTTTAACCTTTACTTTGTGATACAATTACCGACAGGATGTGTATTTAATTAAAAATAATTAAAATAATAATTATTTCATGTTTATTTAGCTTTAAATATTGAAACTTATCTTTGATGAGGGCTTGGAAAATACGATAGACTTTTGATTTTATTTACTACAATTTAGTGGAGATGGTTAAATACATTTGTGCATTAAGTGCAGGTAGAAATAAATTAAAATGATTTGTCTGATTACGATGATGTTTTCAACATTTCAATTCGTTGATTTTGAATTTGTTCCGTGGGGCATGGTATGATGGATACCAATAGATCTTTCGTGTGATATTCGACGACTTTAAAATTAAAAACCTTTTTTTGTATGCACACATTACAATCAGAAAATAAAAGATAATTTAGTAGATTAGTTAGATTAATATTAAAGACTTAAAGATTTAGCGCCACTGCAGATGACGTAAAAAAACAATAAAGTTGGCTATGTTTTGGGCTGGTCAGGGATGAAAACAAGCTATCTACACCGTCTACAGGACAAGTAGGAGAAATCAGAGACGTTCTCCAATACTAATTTTACGACTACACCCTCGCAAATGGATGTGAGTTCTCAAGATAATTAGATTTATTTAATGGTGTGTCATAAAAATTAATAACGATACATATTAAAAGGGAGAGACCTCGAAGAGCAAAATAAGAAGTGCTCTAGAAAGGTCAGGTCAAGATCAGAAAAAGTTGATTCACAATCTGCTGCATAGTTGGCCTTTATACTTTGTGATAGGCCGGAATCCGCATTGATCGCGGACTTTAAAAGCATCCAGCTACCATTCGGAATTTTGTTCTCAGTATTGTTTGTCTATACTTCAATAATTATGAATTTGTCTGACGCAAGTTATTGTACAAATTGAACTAGATCTCTGTAAAGAAGATGAAGTATTAATTACAAATGAAGGAAATTTAGGATTTCACGACTTCAACCAGTACTGTAGAATGATGATGAGGATTTCGGGAGGGTAGCGGTTTAATGAACGCATTAGAGTATACAAAGTTGCAGGTTTGAATCTAGTACAGTCAAGTACTAATGTAACTTTTCCAAAAGCGGTGTTGTATGTTCATAATTTTATTGTTGTAAGACATCATTAATAATCGGTGAAGGAAAACATCGTGAGGAAATCTGGCTTCCAAAAAATTTAATCCGAAATCGCCAATTCGCAATGAGCTAGCGTGATGATCAATACTCGTTCCTTTCCCTATGAGAAGGGGCCTGTGCCCAGCAATGGGACATTTATATAATGGTATTATTATTATATAGATACATAGCCAGTAGCTACATTCCCAAGTGTATTAGCCGGGCGAATTAAGTCTATAAGAATATCCTCGCTTAAAAAGGACTCTTCTTTTTAAAAGATAAATGTGTGGTTCAATTCTTACTGAACTTTAATTATTTATTTTACTCATTGAATAGTTCACACTTCCATCTTGATAGCTCTTGGCCGTGGAAAATGCCAGAATGAAATGCCAGTATTCTAAAGGATCAAGATGCATCACATCCTAGGAGCGTAATAGATTTACGAACGCAAATCAAGAGCGGATCGTTAATAGTGTAAATAGCTTATAATAAGACCGTTCACCATTTTAAGAGGGTTGTGGTGTAGAGTTAGCAATGCGAGTAGCTGGCGGAACTTTATTTTTGTAAGTTCTGCTTCAGTAGGACGAGGAATACCTTAATTATTTCAGAGAAACTTGATGACTATAGTTTTTTTTTATAATAAGATATTTAAATTTATTTAACGTTTTAATAAATCTAATGGCTACCTACTACTTTATATCCTTGTTTTTCTAGTGTTTACCGAAGGTTGGCCATTAACTTTTGGAACTCCTCACAGATCTGAAAAAGAAACGGAAGAGCTCACCTGCACTGGTGATTGCAGCCCATTGTGGGATCTTATATCCTATCAGAGGTTTATTCAAAACTACTATACCTTTTATGACCATTAAGCTTTTATTCTCAAATCACCATAAAAAACCGCATATACAATCAGTTTGTCAGATATTATTCTTTTTTTTTACTTTCATTTATTACGTTTAAGAATTAGTTACAAAATAAAGTAAAAGATACTTAATATTCCAAAGTTATTCGTTGCAAAAATATGATGATAATCGGCAACCAAAATACTCGCAATTACTATAAAATTATCGCGCCATATCGCTCTGTATATCACCCAACTCCCACTGCAACACAACCTTATCTGACCGTAACAAGTGATCGTCTCGACCTTGGGTACTATTGCCGGAACCCATCTGACGGTGATCATACTCGTAATATTGTAATATCGTTACACGGATCTTCTGGTATGCAAGTGGTTAATATAACCTCGAGTTTATTGAAAATTGTAACACTTTTTAAAAAGGTAAAAAAGTCAAAGTATTATTCGTATTTTTTAAAACACACTATGAGTAAAAATAGCTATCTTGAAGATTCCAAAATGGCTTCGTCCATCAAGCTACATCTTATACATGACAAATTGAAATCACCAATAACAGAGACATTATAAATATAGACATTATTAAATTCATTGCTCTGAATCCAAAGTATTATACAACACGGAATATTTACGACAGGCGAACACTAGTGATCCTACGCTACGGAGTCATTTTTTTTAATAAATATAGAGTTCATATTATTTATTATCACTATTTTCCTAACAATCACGAAGTCCAAATTATTTGATGGCACGTATATGAAAAAGGCACTTTCAAAGGTTCGCATACCCTGGCCTATACCAATATATATGTTTACAACGATATTACCTCATAAATCGTACTACCCATTAACGGTATTTGTATACGTTTAAATAGCTCTAAACATCTTCTTTAGTTTAAACATCCAAAGTAGAATGAACATTTTAAGAATGAATGAGTGATTGAATGAAGTGTGAATGAGTTACCATTGTTATGGTAATCGGTAACCGTCACGTTTAAGGTTAGTTATGTTGTTTACCGTTCTATTACCATGTAGGTAACATTAGTAATCTACTATATAAAAATAAGTCGGGTTTTCCTTCCTGACGCTATAGCTCCAGAATGCACGAACCGATTTACACGGTTTTGCATTCGTTGGAAAGGTCTCGGGCTCCGTGAGGTTTATACTACAGAAAATTCTCAATTACATAAAAAAAAATTTAGACCGCGGGCAGAGCTACGGGAAACAGCTAGTTTTTCATAAAACTTATGTAGAGTAATGAATGTATTGTAAGATTACATACTGATTAGGTGTTGATTTTGGTCGATATATTTATACGTTGCATTTTATATATGGGTTGAAGTTCGTTTATTTCGATAAATACAATTTTTTTTTTAATAAATGTGGACAAGATCACATACATTGTCCCGAATCCAAAGTAGTAGCTAAAGCACTTGTGTTATGGAATCAGAGACAACGAATGTATCACAAACACCCAAACCTGAGACAATGCAAAAATGTTTTTCTACATTGACCCGTCCGGGGATCAAACCCGGGACCTCGAGGCTGATGACATCTTCAAAACTAGTGAGTACGCCAATCGACCAAGGAGGTCGTCATTTTGTTTGATTTGTCTGGCGAAAATGCAGCTTTAAGTCATTATAATAATATTTAATATGATTTGTTTACTCGTTGGTAGTTTTATTTTACTCCCACTAATATAAATTGGAAGCTTACAACCTAACCGTGTAGCAATATTAAAATTTCATACCATCTTTATTCTGGATCAGACTATCTAATAATTAAATCACGAAGTATTACATTTTTTCTTCGATCGTACGGTAAGTAATTGTGGCGAAATTTTATGCAATTTGATATTTCTCAATGATGTAAAAAGTTGAACATCCCACGACCTATACCCTCTTCAAACTTATTATAACTTACTTATGTAATGTTTGGTAATTTGATGCTTCAATTTAGAATATTTCAAGATATTTGTTAGTAAAGAGCTTAGAATTTTGTTAATTAATATCTATACTCTGTTATATTATCTATACTTATAATAAATCTGTAGAAGTGAAAATTCTGTACATTGAAAATATCAAAAAAATTAATGGCGGGGTGTGTTACTAGACCGACACCGAACACAAAAATGTGATTAAAAAAATTTTTGTCTGTCTGTCTGTCTGTCTGTCTGTCTGTTTGTTCAGGCATCACGCAAAAACTACCGGTTCGATTTCGATGAAACTTGGTATAATTGTTCTTTAATATCCTGGGCACCACACTGGGTAGTTTTTATCCCGGAAAAGTATATACAAAAAAAAACAAACTTAATTTTGCGGTTCGATCCCTAGACCCGAATACTGTACCAGCCGCAAATAATAAGTTTGTCGTAGGTTACGTCACCCGCAGTGGAGTTCACTAAGGGGCGCTCACGCGGCTAAGATACTATAATTATTTATCTATACTATATATATATTATATATTTATATTATTTAATATTATAAAGCTGAAGAGTTTGTTTGTTTGAACGCGCTAATCTCAAGAAGAACTGGTCCGATTTGAAAAATTCTTTCATAGTTAGATGTCATTGTCCCACTTATTGGGGAAGGCTATAGGCTACTTTTCTTTTGGAAATCTATCCCCTAAGGGGGTGAAATAGGGGTTGAAAGTTTTTATGGGAAGTTCGGTATTTTCAATGATAGACATATGAAATTTCGTATACGGGTTTCTGGATAGAAATAAATAAAGACGATTTCAGCGATTTTAAAAATTATCCCTCTAAGAGGGTGAAAAAGGGGTTGGAAGTTTGTAGGTATATGAATTGTGTTTTCAAAGATAGACACATTCAATTTCATACAAGGGTTATTAGTTAGAAATAAATAAGATTTATTTCCGAGATTTTAGAAATCTACCCTCTAAGGGGGTGAAATAAGGGCTGAAATAGTTGGTATGTGAAGTTCAGTATTCTCAAAGATAGACAGATGAAAAGATAAATAGATAAGATAATGACCATCTAAGACATATCTATAATGACGACTCCCGTGGTCGAGTGGCGTTCACTCCGGTTTCTAAGGTGTCGCCAGCTCTAAGGTTCCAGGTTCGATCCCCGGACGGGTCCATGTAGAAAATCACTTTTATACATAGTCTGGAGTCTGGGTGTTTATGGTACCTTTTTTGTCTCCGATTCCATAACACAAATGCTTTTGCTACTTACTTTACTTTTATTATTATTTTAACGCCATAATATTAGATGAAAAATTTTATACATTCTCCTTACTTTGAAAATCACAGAATACATCTACCTTTAATACTACTGTTTACTTTACGCGCGAGCGAAGCCGCGGGCAACAGCTAGTACAATAATAATTGGCTATTGTTGTTTTTTCTCGAAGCAAAATTCATGTACAGTCCATCTTATACTGAATAGAATGTGCTTGAGTTTTTCGGAATCAAATTAACTGGTATTTTGAGTGATATAAAATTAAATCAAAATATTCAAGCCAAGTGTGCTGTCATGGTGGCCTAGCGGTTCAATGACCGGAGTCGTATGCACATGGTTGCAGGTTCAAACCCAGGCAAGTACCAAAGTGACTTTTTCAAAGCTATATGTGTTTTCATTATTCTAAGATACTATTGACAAACGGTGAAGGAAAACATTGTGAGGAAACCTGGAGTTCCAAAATATGAATCTGAAATCGCCAACCCGCAATGAAAAGGGGGCTGATCCTTCTCTATATGGGAAGAGGCCTGTTGTATTGGGATACTTATAGGCTGGTGTTATTATTATTCAGGCCATACATTTTAAAATACTGTCATAATTATCACAACTTCCATAATTTACCTAATTATAAATGTTTATCCTCTGAATACTGAAACGATAATTAACTTTGAGACGCTCTTAAATGTCTATCTGTCGCTACTTCACACCTTAAAGTGACAGAGACAGCATGAGTCTTAACGGCGTTTTTAAACTGATTGACGTTTAAGGATTCAGCCAATAGTTGGTGGCCACGGTGACGGCAGCTTTTAAAGGTGCCTTAAAAGAAATTAGATACAAGAATCAGTACGTTAAAAACCTATATAACCAAAACTTCATTTAAAACTGTAACATCTTTTACCGACGCACCTTGTAACCTATTTTATTTCCACTTAGCATTAATACTAAATCGAAATTGATCTAGATTCGCAAGATCAGACCATAAACGATGCGATGAGTTAGTCACCAATAGAATAGATATGTTATAATTAATCAAGTGGCTTACTAACTAATGTGACGCAAGACAGATGTTACATTGACGAAATTAAATTAATTTGGCTACTATAGTATGAATTGGATATTTTAATAGGTCACGAAAATTATAATAAAATGGTTTTCTATAAAGTCGGCTTACAGACGATAATTTTACGTGATAACGTCAAGAAAATATTGATGAAAAATTGCATACTGACTCTCTTCTACTCGGCCGCATCGGCCGATGGAGTGGAAGAGTGCGCCGATCGTGCTTCTCTATCGCTTGTTCCGTTCTTTCACTTGCACGCTCGACTCAGGCGGAATGTGACACTTTTTCGTGCGTGCAGTAGGTGTTCATCGATTTTTTCGAGGTTGTCACGTCAAAAAATATCTGAGTGTGACATTATGTCGGATGATGGAAAGAACTATGAAATTACTGATGAAATGACAATTTTTATAAAACTTAATTGTTGAATTATGTAAAGACCAATATAAAAAAATAGGAGAACTACTTTTGAAGTAAAACTTAGGAGAAAATTACAAACAGTAAAATTCTGGTGAAGCATTCAAAGCCTGTTCAGGCTAAACCTCTTAAAAAAAATAGTTGACATCTCGCCTTTCAATAAATCAGTAGACAATTTCCTTTCACATCAATTGCAATAAATAAAGTAAGGAATAGACACCGTCATTTCTTCAAATACAAATGCAAACTCTGTCTTGTGACGCGTTATAAATAATTTGTTCAGAACAGACACAAGGCTGTCTGGGGGGTCGGCCGACCTCTGAGCAGATGTAATACATTAAACAGCTAATGGAGGATTTTGAAAGATTTGTTAAGTAACACTTAGTATAATATTGATACAGTAGTTTGATCAGTTTTGTGGTCGTAATCATTTAAATTCGTAAAAAAAAAGAGATTTTCAACTCGATTGTATTTTTTTGTGTGTTTGTTACGCGATATCTCCGATAGTTGTGGATCAATTTTTTTGTATGTAATATAACCGATATAAATAAATCAATCGATTCAGTTTTATCCACCTGATTACCTCGCAGAATATGCGCAAACTTTTTAAATTAATCCGGTAAAAATAACCTATCCAAAAGTAATAAGTTCAGTTTCTAACCTAAATCATCTACCATTAAATAAAAAAAAAATTAAGAACATAATGAGGACTGCAATGGTCCATTCTTAAAATAATATAACATCTTACAATTCAAACAATCTTCGATTTTGTAATAGTTCACAATAATTAGGTTATAGACAGGAGGAACCGAATGATTGACAACGCTACCGTCCGTCTCAACTCTAGTTCGTGTTTCGACTATTGAGAGCGTTATAATAGTGTTGTGACTAAACAACTTGCCACTTGGCAACTTGACTTAAAAAAACATTTTAAGACTTCGTTTATAAGCACAAAAAGTAATAATTAAAAAAAAAATGTTTGTAACATAGAAGATTAAATAAAAAGAATCGGACAACATCACATACGTTGCTCCAAATCCAAAATAAGTAGCTAAAACACTTGTGTTACAGAATCAGAGAAAACGAAGGTACCACAAACAACCAGACCCGAGACAATGTAGAAAATTGTTTTTCTACATTGAACTGTCTGGGGATCGAACCCGGGACTTAAGAGCTGGCGACACCTTGAAAACCGATGTGTACGCCACGACCAAAGATGTCGTCAAATAGACTAAAAATAATTATTATTAAATAATCACGTTCTCTATAGAGTGGCAATAAATTGCACGGTCATATTTGAAATATTTCTTTATCCCATAGAAATAAACAACTTTCTTTAAGGAAACCCTAAATAAATAAAAAACACGCTCTCCATACAAAACTACTCACGATCAGCTGATCAAAATTTTTAAAGAATATCCAAAATATATATTTTTTTTATATTTTGTAGATAATGTTCACAATATTAATGTATAAAAACATACAACAGATATGAATAATTAACTCAATCCGAACATGATAATGAAAGTATTGATAAGCCCCAAAAACATTGAACTTTGAAACAATATACGTAGCTTCAAGCGAATTTCATCGTGTTCATCTCGCCCTTTAGAAACAAAAGCCAAGCTTAATAAAATCTAAAAATATAGTTAAATTTCAAAATCAACAATAAGTATTGAGAAGTTTCTATCGCCGTTGGCTTAGTATTCCGAACTGTTGTGCCATTATTGTTCAATTTTCAATTCACTTCGCCAAAGGCACTTTGGTAATATGCGAAGATTTTTGACTGTAATACACATTATTAGTAAGAGAATAATTCATATTTACAACACTAGAACCTTTATGGGTATAAACTATTGGGATTTTGGTTTCTCTTGCCGCGAGCGATTTTGTACTGAAGATGTTGTCAATGTTTGTAGAATTAAGTTGTTACAATTTACCTATTAAATGTAGAGAACAATATGTCAGGCAGTCCAGTATATAGTTCCTGTGTCCATGATCATAAACCAGATACATTATGTTTTTAATTTATCGTCAATTGTCGTGGTGGCCCTGAGGTTTAATGAATGGATTCGTATGCACATGGTTGCAGGTTTGAACCCAGGCAAGTGACTTTTTCACAGTCAATATAATTATGTACACTCTTAGTTATTAATAGATACCATTGATATACGGTGGAAGAAAACATCGTGAGATAACCTGGATTCCAAAAACTGGAAACTAAATTGGACAACCCGTATGGAACAAACGTAGTGATCAATGCGCGTTCCTTCTCTATATGAGAAGAGGCATGTGTCATTTATAGGCCGGTATTAAGTATATATTTTTAATGTAATTGCAGGTTTATGTAGAACAAAAAATATATAGTATCAAATCTACGGAACAAGCTTCTTAAACTTTTGGCACATATGTACCTACTCGTACATAAAAAAACTTCATTTACAAGAATGCTATAAGTTCAAAATTTTAGATGGAGTACAAAATATTGGCAACAATACTTAAATGTCTGCAAGTGAGAGGATTTGCATCAAACGAAAGATGAATAGAATGCATGACACAGTTGCAAACAGACATTACATTACAATAACTTGATGTCAACATGATGTATTAATGATTCGTGATTTAACATTATTATTATGTCGAAATAGTCATAAAGTTAACTGAAATACATACGTTTAATATGAAGTTGACTGAGGTATTTAGCATATAAAAAGGTTCAGACATTTTAGTCGTTGACTGTAGTAACAGTGATTTGAAGAATTTCTATTTAGACGTTAAAATTAAATCCGAGATAAAGACTGATTGCTGAGCTGATCCTAACCTTCGAAATAAACCTAAAAAAGACACTTAGAAAAAGACCAATATAAAACAGTGAATGGATATCTAAACAGGTTGAGAAAGATTGAAAAAGAGATGGATGAATCATGCGAAAGATGAAATGAGAAGGAAATGCAAGAATGCTGATATAACAAGTAGTAGGGTTGAATGGAAGATGTAATCATTTTACTCAGGAGGTAAAAGTTGATCTCGCACATATGTATCTTTCCTTTACTCGCTCCCCAAATAGAGGCAATATTTTTTGCCAGAATTTTGCAGTTTTAACAACCGACCCCCGCACTAAGGAATTTAATCCTTGTGTTGCGAGGGATTCACAAACATTCAAATCACATGCACAAAGAAGAGAAGACTTGGAACAAGCATTTGTGAATCACACAAATGCGTGTCCCATGCGGAGATCGAACCCGCAGCACGTCGCACACAGTGGTAAATAGCGTGGTGACCTATACCACTCAGCTATCCGCGCAGTCATTGCAGGCGTTGAAAGTGAGAATGTTAATTCAGTAAAAGATTGAAATAGGGTAGAAGACTTCAAACATTTTATACGAAATCAGCGAATTTCTTGAGTCGATGAGAAAGAAGATCCCAATAGACCCTGAGCTGTTTACTTATTCTTTGAGAACACATTTAACTATACATATCAGTATAGTTATCCCATCACTATTTATTCTTAGAAGCATCGAGATGCACTAACCACTCCTTCATGTTTGAACTGCACGTTCTAAAACTATATTTTACGCTACAATTAAAATCGTTGAACTATTTTGAAGGCATTTTGTTTGGACATTAACTTATGGTGCACGCTGGAGATTTACGATGATGCTCGTGTAAAATAATTGGCCTTTATTACTTATGGCAGCCCCGAAATATGATCCGGGTATTAAAGTGTTGCTGGTTATTGTATTCATGGAGTATGATTGAAGTTAGGTGGAGTAGACAAAGGCTTAAGGCATTATTTTGAAATATGAACTTAAAAGTATGATCCTTAGGTACTGAGTGATCATATAAGCATAATTTTATTATATTTTGCTAACAAGCGTATGCCTAAAGCTGGCTTTTTTATGTTAATCCATTAATTTTTATATTAAATCATCGTAGTTGGAGCTTAAAAGCCAATAAGACGGAAAATTCTAATGATTCTGTTAATATTCCTTTTTGTGCTGCATCGAAATTAATTGGTCGAGAGATTCTGAAACATTCATAACACAAGACCTAATTATACAGAATTAATTATATCCGTCTACGTAACGATGCCATCTCATTGACTGTTAATTAACAGTCAATATGAGTAACAGCTGACAATAAAACCAACTTGATTAAAAAAACATTGAACAAAGTTACCTACGTCAGAAAATGAATGAGAAATCCTTATTGGGAATAGTAAGACAAATTATATCATTCAAATGATATGACAAACATTTTTAATACTCCATAAATTAATTCAGATAATCCGTAACATAGTCAATTAAACACCAATAAATTCTTATTCATTCACACATTATGCGATTATGCCATTAACGTACGTGATGACGGCAAAAATGCTTATAAACTGAACCCGCTTGTCATATGCACAAAGATGTCGGAAATAAAGAAGATATGGTGTTGGAAGATATTGCTCAAGTGAACAATAAATATAACGAAAAAGTGTTTAATGAAAAAATCTTTGGAGGTAAAGATAAAAAATACGAGAGTAACGTTGCAAAATTGATTGCAAATTAAATATATTCTATTCTATTCTAACGTTGCTGACCAAATTTTTATGTGGTGAGAAATATATTATGCTACATTCATGGGTTTCTCAATGTATTTATTTTCCCCTTACGTACTTACGTAAGCGCTTGCTTTAACATTGTTTAATGTTGATTTCTCATTAAAAAAAAACTTTTTTGTAAAAAGTTCAATTTAAATAATTATTAATTTGGAAATATGCAACATGGTGCCCTACCATGTTACATATTTACAAATTGATTAATTATTTAATAAAGCATCAACTATGGCCCAGTGTTGACCACTATTACACTTATTCGACAGAGTAGTCTCTTGAGCTGGTCCCATTATCAACAATATAGAATCCGATGATGGGATCCCAGGGAAATCGAAGGCAAAAGTTTCAAGTTTTTCTACCCAAGTATCCCCGACTGGACTTGTCCTCGTTGATGAACTGGTGATGAAAGGTATAAACGTTATATATAGTTTCCTAAGCTATATCTTCTCAAAATTTATATCTTCATTATTTCTTTGATCCTAGTATAACTCCTATTAATCATAGGCCTAATTAATAAGATGAACATTTTGACCTTACTGGTCCATCGTATACGGTGTGAATGTGTGAATTGTTGGATCTTTAATGTGCTAATCATATACAATTGGGCCGCAAGATGTGTGTAATACTTACATTTTAATGATTCATCTCCATTGAAGGGATTCAGAAAAACTCCATTTAAAAGTAAATAAGATTAAAGTTCAAGAACAGGTTTCGAATCAGCTGGATGGATTTTTCCGAAGTATGTTGAGGTCTTAAGCCTAATAAGATGTTTAAAGGATTTTTTAAATTATTACTGTCACTTTATTTTTCATCTTGCGATCGAGTCGACTTTCAGATAATTATGTAATATACATATTTTAATAAACCTCTGACACTAAGCTATGTATATTTTAATGCAGTAACTCTAATGGTGTACACTAAAGAAATTCTATTCTATTCGAACGAAAAGTTGTTCCAAGTTTGGTCTGTTCCTTGAGCATGTGACTGTTTTTCTTAAATATTATACTTTGAGTTAGATGCAACAATAATACTTCCTTCTTCATAATATATTATTCATATTGTACCTACTGTATATTACTAAGATTAATTTCTCAAAATGATGATCCATTTTTTTAAGTGAGACTTGTTTTTGACGTCTCATTAAAACTCAATCAGTGTCTTATTTACGCCCGTCAAAATGACCATGGAATTGATTTGTGGCTTAATGAGAGCAATGAGTTTTAACCAAATAACTATTAAACCCTCAAGCTATTTGCGTGTCCTTCACCTTATGAAAACAGGTTTGAGGTAATTACCTACAGATGTACTTGTATTTGGAGCACATCGCAAAACTTTTAAAGCATGTGACCTTAAAACGAATGAGAAATAATATCATCCTATCAAAGAATGTAAGGCCAGTACTTTTTCAATAAAGTTTATTTTTTATTATGGACTGAAAAATTTAGAGCTCTAGAAAGATTTTATTTGGGAATGCAGATGTTTGCAGATAAGGTTAAGTTCGTAAACAGTCCTCTTGTCAGAAGAGGAAACTAATCAAAAATTCAATTTTTATTTTTAAAGATTACTATCAATGTGGGTCGCACATTACTAGTAATCTCGTTAACCCCTCGTGCTAAGCTAAGATGCTTGTGTTACGAGTGGGTACAAGTCGGTAGTGTAATGGGTGGGATTCGAACCCGCAACCACATGCTCGCAAGTCCGACGCCCTAGCCATTAGGCTACCGCCGCTTCAATTCAAATTATGGAACACTAACGGCCGAATATTGGAATGTGAATCATTTTGAAACCGCACTTTATCTCTTACGTCTCTGTTTTATTAACATGTAAAGTAGCGACAGATAGACAATTAAGAGCGTGTTAAATTTAATTAACGTTTCAGTATTCGTTGGTTAAAAAATATAAAATGTAAATTAAATATTTTCGCAATTCAATCCTGGTATAATGACGGTAATCGTTACCGTCTTTAAAAATGATAGAGTAAACCTTGCAATCAATTTAGTAATAGAAGTTAAACATACGAATTTGAGTCAAATTATTATAATTCTAAACTTAGCCTATTTAAAAATCCTCATATTTTCGTCAAAGGTCAAAGCTCTTAGATACAACAATTGGCCAGTTGATGCAACTCATAATTCTGTGTGTATCGTACAACGTAATAGTCGTGCTGTAGCGTTTAGCCTGCGGTTCTGCGCATGCGTCGAACTGCGCAGACGAGATGCGCGAGGTTTTAAATGAGTCATTATGTTGATGATGTGGTTTTTGAACAATGATGAACACGTTCACCAATATAAAAATGAAATAAGTTAAGCTCCCAAGGAAAGTTTTTTTTAAAAACGACGCCCGCACTGAGGTATTTATTATCCTTGTGTCGCGGGGGTTTTACAAACATTCAAATCACATGTACAAAGAACAGCCAGACTTGGAACAAGCATTTGTGGATCACACAAATGCTTGTCTCATGTGGGGATCGAACCCGCAACACATCGCGCACAGCGCACACCGCAGTGGTAATTAGCGTGGTAAACTATACCACTCGGCTATCCGTGCAGTCAGTTTTATTTTAAAGATAGAATAATAAGGGATAAAATATTTGGTATGCCTTATTAGAGATTGTTTTAGCTCAATAAGTTGTCAATATAAGTACCTATTTTACTTGAAAGATGGACGACGGTACAGAGTTACAATATTATCTTTATACCATACGTGACTAATCACTATAAATGCAACAGGTACCTAATATTTTTACTAAACAATACAATTTGTATAACATTAAAATAAACATTGAGAGCCATAATCTTAAAAATCCTTGAGCATTTTTTCATACTCTGCAAGTTTCAATAATCGCAAACCAGTCGCCCGTCTACAACACCATCGAACCGATTACTGAATCGAAGGATGTTTAGCGATGCAGCGAGTTGCGACATGCTATGTAGATCATCGGTGTTTTGTGCATCATTATAAACGCCCGATCGAAGCTAGGTGTCGGTCGGAATGTGTGTTATTAGGAATATTATCTAGATGATCAAAGATCGTTGTTTGTTTGTTCTTCTTAAAACAACATTTGCTTTTTTTTACACGTTTTTTTTGTTTATAGATGATCGGTGATATTTATATATTTGTATTTTAATCCCAGAACTAATGTGGGTCGCACATTACTAGTAATCTCGTTAACCCCTCGTGCTAAGCTAAGATGCTTGTGTTACGAGTGGGGTCACGTCGGTAGTGTAATGGATGGGATTCGAACCCACAACGATATTATGATCGCAAGTCCGACGCCATAGCCATTAGGCTACCGCCGCTCCACCTCTTGCCCTAAGATAATAGCTACAGTAAATTTTATTTCACCAAATTTGGGGACAAAGACAGGCAAATCCCTGTTTCCCAAAGTCCTGTGCTATGGGTACCTACTAAAGATACAAAACAATAAGAAATAAAATAAATGTCTGAAGACCAAAGACGTATAAAATTATTTCCTACTTGACATGCAGGGATCAAGTGCAGAACACCGGATGAAGTAGCCAAACCATTAACTCACCTAGCTTCGCTTACAAAGTTTTATGAAAGTAATAGCGACTAAACACAGGACTTAAGGACACAGGGATTTGCCTGTCTTTGTCCCCAAATTTTGTGATATAAAATTTACCTCACTTCGGATCTTATCGTCAAAACTGATGATAATCAATAAAGTTTTTAAAAAAGAGACTTTCTGATCTCAGGTTATTGAGTATTTTAAGATTAAGCTAAGATTTTTAGTCACAAGACCTAGTTCTCACGAAGCAATCAACTAATAATTATATAAGTATCTTCCTAGTCATTATATAAACGGACTGAATAAAAATTACTGGAATATGCAACTATTGAAAATGACCTTAATTGACCTGCAGTTGAAAAAGTCAGTGGTGATGTGACAACCAGAAAACCCATTACTTCTGCAGCCAGACAAATTGAGACATTAAAAGATAAGCAATTACAGCAATATAACATAATTGAACTTTACAAAGAACTGCCATTGTGTGAACTTTAAAAATAAACCTGCATTCATTGTTCGAAGAAAAACAATTGCTATCAAAATCGTGATCCATAGAAATACATCGGCATCATCAGACAAATATCGAACGATATCCATTCGATATAGGTGTAAGGTTGCCTCTTAGGGGTCAAGTCCCAACGAAATGAACTCGGCCATAGAATGCTGGTTGCGAAAACTCTTTGTTGTGGCAACCTTGATATTTTCATAATGGAGTGTGTATTGTTAATATGACAGATATTGGCAGTTGTGTATTTAGTTTGCTCTGAGAACTTCAAGTTAGTCATCTTGAAAAATAATGTATGTTTGAGTTTAGGATTAGTCAGCATCATATCAATTAAAGACACGATCTTTCTTGTAAACAGGTATCTAGAATTTTTCCGAAAGAATTCTTTATTTCTATATGTACTGGCTAGGTATTCCGTAATTATTTGCCCAAAGATAACTGGTCCATTTGTCAACTCTAAATTGTTTGCCTTTAATAAAAATATTAAATGTCTTTTTTATTAATATTGATGCACAAACAGTCTTCATTTTCTGGCCCCTGATCCCTGATTTGAACCACATCGGATAAACGGAAAATTTTGCATCCATTCAAGCCTTCAGTTTCCATATATTTACCATTATTTAAACTAGGCCTAAATCTTGCAGTAAAGCTAGACATAACGCACAGTCTGGTACGTAATTATCTGTCCATATTAGGAGGTACCCTCACCTTGACGGCCCTTTCATCTTGTCTGATGCATCTCACGTCGAACATCTTGCGCAGAACTAGATTCCATAGTGTTGCTGCACCCGTAAACGTTCTTAATATAGACATATTACAAGATATATATTGATCCCATCCACTCATCAATGTCTAGGCTTAAATGGCTAGATGATCGATGGAAAAAATTATCAACTTATTAGCTGCACACGATTCTTTAAATATTTGACTCCATTTGAGTGGAAGCTTTGAAAGAGACGTCGTACTTGCAACTGTAACATTGATTAGAGTTATGAACCCTACATTTTATCAGAAGACAATTTTTATTAATTAGGAGTATTAGTAAAATAAAAGTTTCAATATTCAACATTTGTTAGATGTTAAAATTAAAATTTATCAAAGGTGGGCCTACAGTCACCAAAAAAACCCTACATGCCATCTTATGGAATAAAACTACAATCTTAAATTTAAAAGTCAATTCACAGATAACTAAACCGATAAGGCTGTTGAAATTAATGAC
Organism: Plusia festucae; assembly: GCA_950381575.1. Taxonomy (NCBI): domain Eukaryota; kingdom Metazoa; phylum Arthropoda; class Insecta; order Lepidoptera; family Noctuidae; genus Plusia; species Plusia festucae. The sequence continues at coordinate 11,904,156 of OX494447.1, forward strand.
TGAATGGGTTTCTTAGAAAGAACTTTAAACTAAATCGATACGTGAAGGATTCTTTGGTACATGATATTTGAAGAACGGTAAGGACTGGATATTTTGTGTCTATTTGAGCACTGCCCTCGCCTTGACATCATCTGACAGCTGATGCACATCACGTACTTACCATAAGTACAGAATTCGATGAATGGAACGAGGTACAGATGATTTTTTTGCCAGTTTTACTAAAATGTTGAAATCTACAAGCCATAAGTGCACTGTGTACAAAGTATTTGATTGCACTAAGATGTATTTTTCACTACTTATGTATTTTTGGATACTAGTCGTTTAACATCTTATAATTGAATTATTATCTGATGTGAATGACAGATATTTTTTGTCTATTAAATGTGAGTTATTTCTTTCTTTCTTTTTTTTTCTTTAAAAGTTTACTAGCAATGTGGGTCACATATTACTAGGATTCTTGTTAACCCCTCGTGTGTAAGCTAAATTTATGATTGTGTTACAAATGGGTTCACGTCGGTAGTATAGTGGGTGGGATTCGAACCCGCGACCACATGATCTCAAGACCGATGTTAGCCATTCCAATCCCTAGCCATTAGGCTACCGCCGCTTCTTATTACATCTTTATTGATTATAAATTGTTATTAAAGTCAGCAATTAGCTTGAAATTATTTCGTTCAATCATTCCTAATTTGTTGGGTTCATATTAATACAAAATTTAAGTACTCAAACGCAGATTACGTCCAAACAAATTAAGGTGCATTTTGAGACAAGAATTCTGAAACCTATTCATTTAACCCACGCGATGCATGAGGGGATTGTGATCTAATTGAGCATGTGGGCGCAGAGTTACTAACCTGTCACTGTGCTTTAGCTATGACACTTAGGTAATACGTCTCTGTATTATGAACTGGAAAATTGGTTTAGAAGTACATTATATTCAGTTAAATGCTTAATGTTTATGTCTTAATGATCGTGGGTTTAGTAAATTTTGATGCAAAATTTCAATCCAGTAAGGCACTTTTCCGTGAAGCCACATGCCGTTTTTTTTTTAATGACGCCCGCACTAGGTAGTTTAATCCTTGTGTCGCGGGGGTTTCACAAACATTCAAATCACATGTCATGCACAAAGAACACCCAGACTTGGAACAAGCATTAATGGATCACACACGTCATGCTTGTCCCATGCGGGAATCGAACCCACAGCACGTCGCGCACAGTGGTAATTAGCGTGGTGACCTATTAAACCACTCGGCTATTCGTGCAGTCAAACGTTGCCCTGGTCTTCCTACACATTATTGCCTGAGGCAATCTTTTTTTTATGTACCTATTTGCAGTCAATTTTTAAGTTTTTGCTCCAGTTATTAAAAAAAAACTAATTTAAAGCCTCTCAAAAAATGAAGATCCCTAAATTAACTTTAGAAAAATTACAGCAAAAAGGCCCTTTGACTAAATTTTTTTTGGTCTTGACCTTGATATCATTACTAGAGATACCGGATCTAATCTGACCCGAACCCATTAGCAATCAGAAAAAGTCAGACAAAAAATCTAACATGCAATTGTAACATCATGAGCTTTGATTAATAAAGTGTGTTGTTAAGCTCTAACATAAACATTCAGTAATCATTATTATAAATAATAGACGTTATTATGATAGTGAATGATTCTTTGATATACCTAGTTATTATTAGATCAAATTATTGAGACTTACGTGGGTGGTAATTTGTAAGATACCTAACACTAAGTACTTCATTTACTATAACTACTATTAAGTGTACATAATATCTGTTTGAATACTTCTGCATGCTTCGTCATGAGACGATAATGTATAACTTTTATGACAAAATGTAAATTTATTTTCTCATTCTCTTTCTTTTATATAATAAAATCGTAAAAGACAAGGGCTTCAGTTTGTTTGTCTGCGTGATTATGCGCGCTAATCTCAGAAACGAATTCAGCGATTTTAATGCGCTTTTCACTGACTAATAATTATGGTGCCATGGTATTTTTTTTACATTTGAGAACCCAATATTTTAGAAAAAACTTAATTGTTACCGATTTTTTATTCAAGAGTGTTGATATAAAAAAAATGGGCTTTCTTATTGTAAAACGAATTTCTTATTCTATATTTGTATAGTCTATGTGTCTAAATAAATTGGGTTATGTTATTGTAATCGTTTAAGCCCTTGTACGATCGCAGAGATATATTTCACATGGTTGCACGCTCAAGATTTGGTGTGCTTGTCTGATTTCCACAATAACGATTATTAGCAATCTCGAAACAAATAAATATTAAGTCCAGGCTAATCACGAAGTTTACCTTTAATGTATTTAGGTGTGAAATTATCTAACTAGTGGTGGAGTCACATGTATCTATATAAAATGAACTTAAATTAAAGGTCTCATGTTCATCAACAATATCTAATGATTTAATGAAACAACGACAACGCCCGATTGCGTAAAAAACGGTGAACTTACATTTTTAAAATGAAAATAAAAAACAGTGTTCATTATAATTTATTTATTATGTATTAATGAATGAGGTGTTCGAATGAAGAAAACAATGTGATAATATATCCAGTGTCGCTCTTACAGTGAAAAGAGGAAGAAATAAAATAACACCTCTCAAGCAATAATCGATCAAACCGTTTATGCCACAGAGTTCCAAAGAAATATTTAAACAAGAAATACATGACCCTTTTTCTGTGACCCTTTTTCTGTCACAGTCAAGTAAAAAGGCAGTCTTTCTGCATTGTTGATTGATTTCCGACATCTGATTTTCGATTACCCCGCTTGAATGTAAAAAGGCTAGATTGATGATATAGAAACACGCAATCAAAGGACCGACCGCGGTGAAAGGCTACTCATTCGTGGGAGTGCATCGTGAATTGTCTGGCTTCGCCGACGCCGACGCCGGTAAGTCACGCCCTTGCCTACAGGTGGCGCTGTCGTCATTTCTCACACACGTATTACCTACAAACGTGTAAGTTTTCTCACGACAGTGTAGATCATCAATAAATTTATTGTTTGTAAGAACAATGGATTACTAAACGATTTAGATCATACTTGATGTAGTTTTTGTGGTTTTGATGTAAATGATATCTTCATGATATCCTCAAGGGAATTGACTGTGGTGTGACATTAACTGTACTTGTTTCAAATCCATATAAAATTGTACTTTCTTCAATTCTTGACAGTCGATGAAGTAAAACATCGTGAGGAAACCTGGATTCCAGAAAAAAATATCTGGAATTGCCAACCCGCAATGAGCAAGCGTGGTGATCAATTAGAAAAAATCAAAATCATTTATTCAAATTAGGCTACCATGTAGCACTTTTTGAATGTCATCAACATAGACAGCACCCTGATTCGTCCACTCCACCGCTTCCTAAGTGCTCTATATCTAAAGTAGGAACTCTGTATGAGAAGAGGCTTGTGCCCAGCAGTGAAACATTCACTTACCTTTATTATTAAATGGGATAAAGTTTATTGTATAAATCATTTTAACTTTTTGATTCTACGATGTTGAATATTGTTGATTCAGGCAGCAAAATCCAGGAAGATCGAGGAATATTCTTCGACGATATACACTATTGTGGGAGTAAAATATTAGCGGCTGGCAACAGACAAAGAAGTAAAGCTTAACTAAATGGAGGTCTATACACATACAGCAGTTGGTCATACGTAGCTTAAGGATACTAAGGATTTTACACTTCAAATGTGGAGGTTCCACATTTAAAACCAGCCTAGGCATTAAACTCATCAATTTACTACAGTGATGTCGTTTAATAATCACTGTAAGCTTTTTAAGAAATATTTCTTTAGTACACTATTAAAACTCTAGGTCCAAATGTAGGTTCAATTTTATAAAAAAATAAGAATTCAATCCATATTCTTCAAGATACCCAGTTTCATACACGCCATCTATGGTGAGATATTGGTACTACAAGCTTATGTGTGCGTAAGTTGCGTACGGATGACTATCTCAGGCCAAGTGCTGATGCCTATACCTAGATGGAGCTTTCTCTTCAAGTATTTCACGCTTCAGCCAATAATAATGTAAGTAGAAAACTTTAAATGAACTGAAAACGATTCAAATCAAAACCTTTACTTTAATATACTAACTACCTTGATAAAAACCGGGACGGAAAAATATATAAATTGCACCTAAGACATAATTTATACATAGATGAGAAGGTTACAGTGATTTATTTATCAAACCTATACAGTAAATTTGAAACATGTATAGAGAATGCCTCAGGCATTAAGTTCGCCTTTTACACTGTATGTGTATGAAGTATAAATAAATACATTTAAAACTGAATCGTGTTTTACGTATATAAAATGTTAATTTTGATATATTTAGCAAACCAATATAGTCGATTTTTTATGTGACCTCAATACAAAACAAATTGGTTTACAAATATATAATTATGCTCTTCATTTATAATATTTTTAATTGGGAAACAGTAAGTAAATGGATCTCGCTTCAAATGTATGCATACGATTTGTAAACATGTAATTAATTACCGATAGTTAAGTTCAAAGTAATTAATAAGAACAAGAAAAATAATGTCGGTTACATTATATTTCATACAAATTTTGGCATTTAGCAAAATTACATGATATACCTATAAAACAATTATATTTATTACCGGCCTATAAATGTCCCGCTACTGTGCACAGGCCTCTTCCCATATAGAGAAGGGATGAGCATTGATGATTGATCACCACGCTTGCTCATTGCGGGTTGGCGATTTCAGATTCCAGGTTTCCTCACGATGTTTTCCTTCACCGCTTCTCAATGATGTCTTAGAAGTATAAAGAAGGTACACAATTATAACTTTGAAAAAGGTACATTGGTACTTGCCTGGCTTTGAACCTGCAACAATGTGCATGCGAATCCGGTCATTGAACCGCTAGGCCACCACGACATTTTGGCCACCACACTTTAGAATTACATGTTCGCTAATAAAAAAAATTGTATGCACAATAAGATTAAAACTGTATTTTCAAAAATAGTCAAAGTATGGATTTCCAATCTCATATTGTAGAAATTTATGAAAAAATTTTAAGTTGAAGATTGTATAAATAGCTATATCCTAGTCTCCAGATAGAAATGAAGCTTTAAAAAATCAGAAACCCTTTAAGTAATTTTTTTTTTAATTAACTCAGTGCTTGCTGATTTTTGAAAGCTTTATTTCTATCTGGAGACTTAAAGGGTTGAAGGGTTGAAGACTTAAAGGGTTTTAAACAATTTTTCCTCATTTAATTGGATATTAATGAATTAGTATATTACATCGAGATCTCATTTTATGACAGTTGCAATAGAACAATGATCCCCGTTTGCAATAAATTTTACCAATGAGGCTTTATACATAACTAGCTGTTTCCCGCAGCGCCGCCCGCGGTCTAAATTTTTTTTTATGTAATTGAGAATTTTCTTTACTATAAACCTCACGGAGCCCAAGACCTTTCCAACGAATGCAAAACCGTGGAAATCGGTTCGTGCGTTCTGGAGTTATAGCGTCAGGAAGGAAAAACCGACTTATTTTTATGTTCATTCTATTATTTGTTACAAAATGTTTTATGCTTATAAATAAATATGCATAATAATATATGCTTTTATTACAAATGACTATTTTATTATTATATATTGATACCTAAATAAAACGTGGTTATCCCTTACCTTTTTTGTTGGTTCCTTTTTCAGTCAAAATTTGTCGAATTAAATATTTAAATGACTGGTGCATTCCTGGAGTTTGTAGAGGCTAGGCCTCGGGTTAAAAGACCGCGACCTGATTTCAGTCCAATATTTCAATAAATACCATGATAATGCATCTTTAAGAGATAGATAATTTTAAAAAGTACAGCGTAGTATATTTTGAACCTAATTAATTAGTAGTTTGAGTTTATTGATAGATAAAGTACCTATCCATATTTTACCTATAAGTATGTTATTTTTATGCCTCTTGTTTATTTGTTTACGATAGGATTTGCTGTGTGGCCCTTATAAACCAGTTACTCATAACTTTAAGATACATGCAAGAAGAATTTTTTTTAGAAATAAATTGTAATTTAGGTCATAAAAACCTCAAACTTCAAACAACAAACAAGGTACGTCATTTATGTTAAAAATATATTGAACGGTTACTTACCACTCGTTTCCATCACTTTGCTAGGCATGTCTTAAATTAAGAACCTCCTAGAGCCATTTCTTGGTGCACATGAAAAGGTAACGCATATATGCGTTACTAAGGCTTAAGAAGTGCCTTAATAGGAATAACCTAAGTTGAGTTTCGTGCAAACGGGCTTGAATGATCTATAAGGTACTGATAAAGAATAAGGAAACTACGAAAAGCTATTCACAAATTTTATTAATTCAACATCGCTTACAACAAGTTCATAAATAAATATCTTTTGATTTCTATTAATAATGGTAACCGGTCTTAGGATCGTATCTTTGAGGCTGTTTTGGTCCACTGAAATCTTCTCCTATAACCTTAGGTTGATCATAAGGTATAGGAGAAGTAGTAGATCCAATATTGCCGTTGAAATCTGGTCTATAGTTATTTACTAGTAAGTTATCTAGAGGTTTGACAGGACCAGATACTTGATCATAATTAGGTCTTCTAGAATCATATTGTAGACCAGTATTTCCTGAATCTTGGAATAGCGGACGAGTTGGATCTTGAGCAGAGACGGGGTATCCGTTAAATGAAGAACCCTGATCAGAAGGGATAGGTCTTCCAAATCCATCAACTAAAGGTCCATTTTCTAAGTTTTGAATAGGACGATAGGTAGTCGAGTAACCTTGGTCTGGAACGCCAGGGATTTCTGAAGGACTGAAAGTATTAGGAGTAGGTCCAAAAGTAGATACTGATGTTGTCGTTGAATAAGCAGGTATTGAAGGCCCATATTCATAACCGGTTGCTGTTTGTAGATTAAAACCTGGAGTGGGAGTTAAAATAAAGGTACCTTTTCTTCTAGGAATCGAAGGAACTAGTGTGGTGTTTGAAAAACCAAAGGGTCCTTGTGAGTTAATTGTTTGATAAGCATCCGGTGATAAAGTAGAAGACACAGGTCTAGAATTAAAGAAGTCTGAATTTGAATTATCTGTTCTTGGTGGTTCGTAATGGTAACCAGCATGGATACTATCAGCTGATACTGACTGCCTATGATCTGTATATTGTGGTTCTTCTGTCACATCAGAGTAATATTGCGGAGGTTTGAAGGTAGATGTACCATAGCTAGTAGTAGATTGAATTCTAGGAGTAGAAGCTCTAGTACCAAAAGCTGGAACAACACTAGATGTTTTGTAACCAGGAACTAAATTTCCATTAGATAAACTTGATTCTGATATCTGAGAGTTTACAGGTCTTCGTTGATAGGGTTTATTTCTTTGAGGAGTATCGGTAGTTCCAAATCGGGATGAATGCAACGTCGGCGTTGGCGTAGTTGACCTAAACGAATATCCCGGCGTTGCAGTGTTAGAATGCTTGACGGGGCTTCCTGGAGATATTCCTTTTTGACCTATGATAGTCTTTTGACTAGTAGGAATATATTGGGGCCCTGAAGTCGTAATAGGCTGATATGGTCTTGATGTGTCACTAGTTTTACCAAATGGAGCTTTAGTCAAACTGACTCCGTCATTATCAATATCTTCCACAGATTCATAATCATCATCATAGTCTGTGTAAGTATTTTGTGCAGGTGATGTAACTCCAATTGTCGTAAAAGGTCTCCTTGCAGGAAGTGAATCAGTACGATCGTTTTGATTGTATACACCAGGAGTTATAAAGGGCCTTAGTGGTTTTTTCGTCTCTGGTTCTGTTTGAGCCTGATCAGGCCTAATAGTCGTAGTACTTCCTTGAGTACTAAATCTTGTAGGGAACTCAGTTTGGGCAAAAGTTGTATTGGGTTTCTGATAATTGTATCCAGCTTCATCTTGTTGGTTATAATTTGGTTGATTGTTAACATTATTCAAATAGTCCGTGATGGATAGTATCCCAGAATTATCTTTAGGCATTAATGGCCCGTTTGAGATACCATTCTGATTTTGATTATTCTTATTGTAAGATATGCTCAGGTTTTCTTTTGGGTTTTGATCTGGAAATTGGTTACGTTGGCCAGTATTGCCATTAAATTCAGCATTTGCACTTGGTGCGCCAGTGGTTCTATCACCAAAATCCCTATCTATACTTCTATTATAGTCAGACACTGGATAATCACTAGGAATTTTATTAAGCTGATTAGGTGCTGTTTTCTCTGGTGAGATTTCATTGGGTCTTAAAATTTTGCTAATTCCAATCGTAACATTATTTCTATAATCCTGAGAAGGTTCTTCTTTAGATAGTTGTTTTTCCTTCAATAGGTTGTTGATCGTTTGATTTTCAATAGGTTTTCCCCTCGTTTTAGTATTTGGCAGATCCTTATTTATCTGGCCCAGTAAAATGTTTTCATCTTCTATATCAGTTATACCTACGATTGGTTTCACTCGATTATCCTGCTCTCCATACAACTGTTTGTTTTTAATTTCATTTAAATTCGGCTTTTGAGGCTGACGTCCTTTAACAATTATTTGATATTTCTTATCGCCATATTTGTCTTCATCATAAGAACCTGTAATAAAGATACACAACGTCCACATTTATTTCAACAGACACTTTTTCAGGTAGTCAAGATCAAATGATAAAGATTCTGCATCTTAATTAATAACTTGATACATAATAATTACACAGTTTGACTTGATAAGCAAAAGTATGATGGATTAATAAAAGAGTAGGGTTGATTATGTTCTCTGATTAACGATGTGGCATTTGCTCTGTTTTATTGTACTTCTTTATTGTACTTTTAAATAAAAACTTATTATTATTTAATTTTGTATCATTACATGGTGTAGTATGCCTTGCAGGCAGAATAAAGTGCTTTCATGTTATTTTTCTAATATATAATTTAAGCTTATGTTTATTGACAAGTTTTAGTTTTACATTCTAATTAACTCTTTATTGTGAACCGATTGAGAAAATGTTAATTGATGTTTTTAAATATAAAAAGTCCTTGAAAACCTTGCTTCTCGGTCTACAATGTCTCATAATCTGCGTGTATGAGCCGTAAGTGTTGGATGTGTGATACTAGAAAATTAATTCTATTAACTCACCGTCATCGAAAATTCCAGCTGCTTCATCTCTAGCCGCTTGCTCAATAACTTTTTGAATAGCCTCAGGTATCGGCGGAGAAGTGGGTAAATGATCTCCTCGAGGTTGAAATCCATTTTCATCAGCTGTATAAATAACAGTATAGACTTTTCCATCATCACCCGTGTAGGAATATGATCCTTGGGCTCGAGTTCCATTACCAACTGTTCCACTTTCATCAGCATGAATACCATTTGACGTATCGTAACTGTACGAGTAGCCATTAGGATAGCGAATGTTTTCATAATTAAGAATAACAGCATTTCTATCCGCTGCTGCTTGAGGTCTTTCTGGAAGAGGAATTAGGCTATTTGTAGGAGTACTATCAACGGCATATCCAAATGGTCTTGATCCAATATTGGATTGACCTTCTACGTACAAAGGTTCTTGATGTTGGTGTGGTTCATTAGGGTCTGCCACATTTATCGGCTGATCATCATAAGATCGTTGTGTTCCTGAATTGTTAACACTGTAGTTTGGTCTTAGGCTTATATCTTGCCCTGAAGCAGTCGATGGCTGTAGTTCTGGGTTTCCAGGAGTTTGATCAATAGGGTATTGTACCACATTCGGTATAGAACCTCCAGGATTAAACATGTTTTGCCCTGAATATTGATTGCTAGCGGCACTAGCAGGAATCACCCCCTGCTGCTCATTGACAGAAATCGGATTACTAGGGTACTGAGTCAAACCTTGATTAAGCCTTGGAATCTGTACGATATCTCCCGGTACAACTACATTACGTCCTGGATATTGGTTCAAAGGTTGGTCAATAGGTTGGCCATAACCTTGATTGACATCAAGACCTTGGGGATTTTGACTCTGTATAACGGAACCTGGTTGTACATTTATGCCAAATGTTGGTATATTTCCTTTATTGAGTCCAGGAAGTTTGATGATCTGATCAAAGTTAAATGGGAGTCCTGTAACAGGATTAATCAGTAATGGTGTAGATTCGTAACTTTCTGGTGGAAAAGTTGTCGTCTGCGAAAAGGCATAAGATATGGTCTTGGTAGGGACTTTCACGGGATAGTTAGTGGGTGGAGTTTTAGGCATTTTATCCCCATACGTAAAGGGGTTGAAACCTAATTCTCCTTCATTTAGATGTTCAAGGCTTTTTATCCCAGGATGTGATGGATGAGGCAGTTCAAGAGGAGCGTCAAGATCTTCAGGTCTACCTCCAGCATACTTGGCACCAGGGGGTGGCAGGTAGGTGCGGTCTAGTTTGTCCGAAGCAGCTAGGCCTATGGCCAAGAGAATCTGGAAAAGAAAATCACATTAACAAACATCTTAAAACATAGGCATCGGCTGACTTTTTCTAGTTGTGAGTTTAGATACAAATTTATATTAACTTAGACGTGCGCACAAAAAAAATGTAAATATGATGATATTATATGTTCAACTGTCTAAAATTAAGTGATGACTATTTTCTAATCTCACTAAGAAAGTACTAGGACATAGTCCGCCCACAATCGCGAATAGTCCAATAAATCTGTCTGTACTAATAAAGAGTTACTCATTCTGTTACTTGGGAATACAAAGAAGATGCATTACAGTATCAATCGTTTATGAGACCTCATTGTTAATATTGTCACCGGCACAGTCTAAACGCTTTCGTTAACCTTTAATTACGATATACACTGTAGGACCGAGAGAGTTGTTTAACTTATTTTATACTATTTACAACACTTTTTAATATCATTTAGTATTTTTTTTTTTGTATCACGACACCTTTTTATTTCACATTTAATTTTATTTTGATTATTATAATATCAATTCACTTCACTTTAAAGTTTGCTTTTGAACCACTAGAAAATATTAATTTAATATTATTTATACACCTACCAAAAAGCTCTTCATCTCTTTCGATGTATCCTCACCAGGACTAACTTGAGATGTGTGATACACCAAAAAAAACAATGGTTATTTATACTGCAAATAAACCTATAATGACCATTTACATTCGTGTATACGTGACAGACGGACAGCGTGACAATAATCTAATTGTTGCTGTCACTGAGCAAATTATTAAGCATATTTATTTTATTATTTCATCACGTATTAAAATTATAGAGCCTTGGCATTTTTATGGCTCGCACTATAATTTCTCGGTGACAAACGCTTGCCTACGATTTGAAAGTGACATGATGAGATTGGATTAAGGTTTTGCACCGCAAGACTTATTGTATAGCTCACACACACACACAGATCTGGTATAAAATAATGTATATCGAAGTTTGATGACTCAATTGACACTTTCTTTTCAATATGGCGGCGATATCTTAATAGCTCGGGCATTGGACTTGCGATCATGTGGTCGCGGGTTCGAATCCCACCCATTGCACTATCGACGTGAACCCACTCGTAACACAAGCATATATTTAGCGTACCAAGAGGGGTAAACAAAAATATAAGAAAAGAAGAAGAAATATATATGTTTCAAGTTCCATGTAGGCGAGACTTTTTACTTAATACAGCCTAGCTGAAGAAAATTAAAGTTGAAAGCTTATAAAAGATACTCAGCTGTAATTATTTCCTAAACAAACGACTTCCTTAGTTAACCAAACTAAAGAACCATTCATATAAGTCAAATTTGTATGATGAATAGAACTCATAATCACTCTCATACACATCATTTCCGTTTGAAACCCATTCATCACATTTAATTACAACATAACAAGTTAGCAAAACATTGATAGGAATCTTGTAATTATAAAACAATCGAATATTCTGTGACGTTATGAGGTCTTCAGTGTAATGAGTCTTCAGGCTTCTAGTCCAACTTCGATCGACCGTCGATAACCTAAGGAGTCAATGCGAACAAGGAATTCGTGTTTTTTTATGTGTGCACCTCATGTCAATTGCTATCACGAAACATTTGAGTGTTATGGTCGTAATTATGTTTAGTTTTAAATAAATAAATAAAGTAATTAATCCCATTATTTTAAGCTACATACTAATAACTATTTTAATACGTGTCGCGTTACCAAACTCCTCCCAAACGGCTTAACCGATTTGTATTAAATTTCGTGTGCATATCGGGTAGGTCTGAGAATCGGCCAAAATCAATTTTTCACAACCCTAAGTGATAGGCCTAAGCCCTCTCCATATATTTTTTAATGTTTGTTGAACAACGTTTGCCGGGTCAGCTAGTATTATATATGTTAAGGTAAATAATTATGCATGGGTCTTATTTTTCTGACAATTAAGGAGTTTACTCTTTGTTATCATTATAAAAAACGCAAATACCACAGGCCATAATTATATCAATTTTAAAGTCGGCAACAAGATATTTTTAGTGTTTATACCATCATATAAAAAGCGATAATAATAGATTTCTATACTTATTAATTTAGTGTAGATTTATCGTATTGTGGTCGTGAAGTTGTTTCTTTTCGATTCCTTCCAATATTATTCTCACAATACAATTTATCAAGATCAAATTTTATATACTGGGTAAAGACCGTCTTCCCAAATAATTCGACGCTCAGATCATCGCATCTGTTTTGAACCAGATTTTAAGAATCCCAATTGCGATAATAGAAGTAGCATCATTAGACTGCATAATACGCTTAATTATATGTTATGAGTGAAGCTGTAATTAAGCATTGTTCAAAAGGTCAATAAACGGCAATAAATCATACTATAATGATAATTATTGATGTCTAGTCTAGATTTAAAAAGATAACCTCTAAATGTTTAATTAGGATTAGTCTGTGCGAATATACTACAATATCAATACAAGAATTTAACTTATCGATATGTTCATTAATATAAATGTCGCGGTGGCCTAGCGGTTCAATGACCGGATTCGTATGAACATGGTTGCAGGTTCGAACCCGAGCAAGTACCAATGTGACTTTCTCAATGTTATATGTTCTTTCTTAATTATTCTAAGACACTATTTACAAACGGTGAAGGATAACATCGTGAGGAAACCTGGATTCCAAAAATTTGATGCTGAAATCGCCAATCCGCAAAGAGCAAGCGTGGTGATCAATACTCATTCCTTCTTTATATGGGAAGAGGACTGTGCGCAGCAGTGGGACATTTATAGGCCGGTATTATGTACCTATAATAAATGTGCTTAACATACTGAGCGCTGACATTTCCCATAACGGTAATAAATAAAAAAAAATGCTATTATTTATATAACTTTAAAAATTAATTTGAAAGCAAATATTAAGGTCCTTTTTAGTTCAAAATTGAAAACGGGCTATCAATTAATTACTTTACTAAAATAAAAAGAAAATTTATTCTCACATTTATATCACAATCAATTTATTTTGATCTAGTAGGCGTTGGTATTGACCCCTGCAGTACCATAAAGCACGTACAAACGGTCAAGACAAAATATTATGTCAAGATTAGCGACAAATTAATCGCAGTGATGTCCATTTCGTGTCAAAATCAGAGGTCGAAGAACACACGTATAGTTGTCATCACAAGTAAACATTATTGTATAGTAATTACTTCGTTATTGTCCGTGAACTGTTTTGGTAATAAAAATATAAAGGATTATGCGCCTCGCCTTGATCAATTCATTAAATCACATATTAAGTGTTAAAGTATAAATGTCTGACTTTAATTAATGTTTTAAGATCAATTATTTTAATTAAACGAGATTCTTGAATAGATGTAACATTTAGAATAAAGAGAGATTTTTGAATAGAAATATAATTTTGATTAGAGGTAATGAGCGTGAATAGAAGAACTGTTCAGAATAGAGATTCTTGACTAAAGATTTTTGAATAGAGAGGGATCTGATCTGATCCGGACCCCCCATTATTCTCCTACTTATGAATTATAAATCAAAATGTTAAAGTTTAATTTTTATGAAGTTTGACTAGTTCTTTTACTTTTATCTACACTAATATTAAAAAAAAAGGAAAGATTTGTATTTTTGCAAGTGTGTATGTTTGTAATTTCAAAAATTCTTTCACCATTACAAAGCTACATTCACCTTGAGTAACAAAGGCTATATTTTTTACTTAAAAAATTAGGTACCGCGGGCGGAGTCGCGGTACCTGTAGTACCGGTAACGGTAGTATTAAAAAAATTCAGATGACTTTGATTTAATTATTTTAGAGAATAAATTTATTAAGACTTCTTATTATTTTAAGATTGATTAACTTAGTAGGAATTCCAGTTTGTGACAGTGTATTTCAAAGATAGGTATTTATTAGTTTATAATAATTAATTGTATAGTTAATAATTATACATTGGTAGCTGGATATACTACCCAGAATGTTCCAAGGCTATTAAGTTACCAATCTTTGTTTGGATACTATTTAAGGAAATTATTTTCGATAAACATCAATAGTCGTCTTACGTAAATAATTCAACAGATATACTTTTTGTAGATATTTTTAAAAGTATTCATATTAATCTCCAAAAAAACCTTTAACCTAATATACATTCAATCAATGTTTTCCTTTAATTCACAAAAAAAAACCTTCAAGCCTATTATAAGCAATAAGCACATTAACTAATACAAAAGCTCACATCGCTAGCCAACGCCATCTATTATCATAATTATGAACTACAAACACAATATGCGACCTTCACCCCGATGTGAGATGCTCTGCTTGCACCAATAAACGCGCGTACCGCAATCATAATAATTATGAGTACTCAAACATCGGTTTGGTAATCTCAATAGCTATTTTAGTTAATAAATGTAACGTAATTGTGCATTCATTTTAAAGGTATGAGAAATATTTCTTTGCAATAGTATTTGAAGGATTCTCCATCTTTTTGCTGAATTTAGATGTCTTTTGTGTTGTAGATATAACGTGCAGACTGGAAATTACAAAAACAGTATCGTAAAGCAAAGTATCAGTGAATATTATCGCAATAATTTGTCAATATAAACTAAATAGAGACGAAAACAATAAAACTTGTTGTGGGTCGTTAAAAATATGCATTGCACATGTTAAAACAATACAAAACAGATAACTTGCGAAGAGAACTTTCAAGTAAAATAATAAAAGACTTACCTAAAATTCTAGTAAATTTCAGTTAGTTAGCAAATTAATTTCGATCGTTTCAATAGATTTAAAGTATAGTATATTCCCGATACATATCAGACATAACAAACCACACCTTAAAAACAAATCATTAATGGTATACCACAAAAAATCGACCTCGAATACTTTTAAGGAAACTAGACCATAGAGCATATTATCATTACACAATTAATGTTTAAACCATCTGAGAGTTGTAAGGTCATAGAATACAAGTTCATCTTCGCTTGAATCATAATGTCGTTATGAAATATTGACCGCGAATGCCTTTGATGTAGAGCAACTACCAACAGCTATAAATAATGTACAGATACATAATATTTATCAGTTGCAAGCAAAGCTTCTGTGTAGCAAGTACATTCAAACAAATAATCAAAATGAAATTGGTAAGAACTACTTTGAAGCTTTTGAAGACCCACATAAAAATATTGGAAGCACAAATTAAAAATATAGTAAAGAACAGAAAAAAGTTGTGACGTTAACATCTCCATTTTTGAACAGTATAGCCATTTAAAGCCAAGAATACGTTCTGAAAAAATGATCAGAATCATTAAAGAACTGAAAATTTAGATATATATTTTGCTAGTTCAATGTTTAAGTAGTTTTTTTTAATAGTAAAAGTTCTCTGATTTTCATTTGCCGACTAAAAGTGATTACGTCATTGAGATTGCCCGTCTTCAAACTAGAAGTTTTTAGATTCTAATTCTAGATTCTAGATTAATGACAGTTAACACATTATTTTTAATAACTATTATAACTTATTCATTTTCCAGTTCATCATTCTAGCTGCAGTCACCTTGGCTCAGGCCGCCAAATTGGACAGGATTTATCTTCCACCCAACGCTCAGTCCTCGGCAGGATCTTCCTTCCTCCAGACTCCTCACCAGTCCAACGGCTTCCGAGCTCAAGCCTCTGCTTACTCCAACAATGGATTCTCTGGTGCCAGCTCTTACAAACAAAACGGAGCTTACTCAGGATTCGAATCCCGTCCCGAGCGTGCTCAGGCTGCCTTAGAAAGGAACGCAGCCATCCTCCGCTTCGACAACAACAATGATGGAGAGACTTACGCGTATGCTTACGAGACTGAAAACGGCATCGTCGCTGAAGAAAACGGTGTGGCCACTAACGGAGTCCAGGCTCAGGGTGGTTATTCTTACACTGGTGATGATGGCAAGGTCTACTCTGTAAGGTAAGCATCAGTTCTTATAAATATTACATGTGTAGTATAAATTTTTGACTATAATATGTTTCGCTTTATTCTAGATACACCGCTGACGAGAACGGCTTCCAGCCTCAAGGAGACCACCTCCCCACCCCTCCCCCGATCCCTGAGGAGATCCTAAAGGCTTTGGAGCAGAACGCGCGTGATGAGGCCGCTGGCATCTACGACGATGGTAAGCGAGTTTTTATATAAATTATGATACCGCGAACCATCTTAGCCATACACAAAACATGTTAGTAGTCGATTAAGGTTTTGCTTTTGAGAGCAAAAGGACTTATTGCAAATACAATCTTCAAGTCTCGCCATTCAGCTAAACGCAGTCTTAATACTCATTCTTTCCAGGATCCTACAACGAAGTCAAATACGGAAGCAACAGCCAACAGTCGTACAACAGCGCTCAATCTTACAACAGCGGTAACATCAACGCTGCTTATTCCCGCACTGAGGCCACGTACAGAGGCAGCGCTGAAGCACAGAAAGCTTACCTCCCACCCTTCGCTCAGCGCAACACCCAGAGAAGCGGAGCGCAACAGTTCAACGCCAGAACCGGCTACCGTTATTAGAGACTGATGTGTTTGTTGAAGTTATTAAATAAAATATTTATGTAAAGAATTATTTTGCTTTACTTCGTCATCATCATCTTCAGACCTGTAAAACTATTTACGCCAATAAATACTATTTAAACTTATTTTATTAGAGTGGCAATACGTGAGGGTTGCGCGGACCAGCTGCTTCGTGCGCACTTCGAAACAAAAGCAGAAAACTAACGGCGTCGTCGATTGTAAAATAGACACTTTTCGCATATATTTTGTTAAAACAGTAATTACTTATTATAATAAAACTAGATTCAGTGGAGTTTGGACTACTCCGAACAACAGAAAGAATCATAACAAGAACTCATACCTGAGCATAGGGCTCTCTTTGTTTATCACATTATTATTTGTCTCTTGCCAGTTGCATCTATCCATCATGCCTCTCATGCCATCTCAACATAAAAATTTACCAATTTGTACACTGTATTCAAAACTCAACATTTTACGTACGTAATGTCAAAATAAAACTTTCTTTCCATCCGTTTGGAATAAAAATCTGTCATACGAACGATGGTTCCTGACGCAGTCGATCATAGCTTATGAATGTCAGCCACTATTTGTGTGATATCATAACTTAGGTGTGTATTTATTGTAATATGTAGTGCAATGTAGAATACATTATTTTATTTATAATCATTTAGAACTATACAATATTTAATTTATAGTTGAAACATTTTTTTCTAATCATAACAAAAAGGCAACACAACGAGGGATTAACAAGAATACTAGTAATGTATGAACAAATAGCTATATAGCGTTTAAAAAAAAGGTTTCAATCGTGTCATGTGTTACCATCAATTCATTATCAACCTGTAAAGCAAATTAATTAATCTTAAAATTTGATTCACGTCAGTAATTCAACTGATAATGCAAAGATCCTAATCACATGGCTAAGCAGTAAGCTCGTCAGAACAAAACTAAAGCTGCACAGATTAAGTTATTATGATAATTTACATCCAATTCCCATCCCACGCTCGTGGGATGAATAAACGAATTGTTGTGGCAATTGGTTTAAAATATTGACTCATAAAGGACGGCGATGATTGAAGTGTAGTCCAAAGTTTGTCATACTTTTCAATGCATCATCAATTAAAAATTATGTTGGCGCTTTGGAGGATTTTAATTTTTCTTCGAAAATGAACGTAATGTAGTAGTGACATACACAAGATTTCGTTCAGTTACATTGAAAAAATAATTGTTGGGGGTTTAAAAATTGAAGTATGTTTTACTTTCATTTTTGCTACGAGTATATTTTATAAAAAAATAGCTTGTCCTGACTGACGCAACTATGCAGAACCTACATGTGTTAGAAATTTGAAATGTTGACAGCTGTTGTGTTTTATTATTAAACACCCACTTATAAAGGATTTTTGGAAATACCACCCCTAAAGAGGTGCAAAAGGGGATAAACGGTAGTATAAAAATCTTCATTTTCAAATCAACAGGGACATGAAATTTCGCATACGGATTTCTCAATAAAAATAAATGAACATGTGTTTTAGCGATATTAGACATGTACCCCTGAAGAGGGTGAAATACGCAATGCCATGGGCGCAGATGATGGGCGCAGCGACGCCAAAGCTTAGCGGCCCCGCGACGCTATAGCTGATAAGCAGATAGGCAGAAAAAGTTTTTCTGCCTATCTTTTTGGGGTCGACATCCAGTGTTTAATTAACCAAACCAGTTAATTTAATTAATATACACAAATCCAATCCAATCGAAACTAAACAAGTCACTTATTTACAATCTTTTGTTAAATACTACCTGATAATATCACTTGTTAGATGCAAGTAATCTTTAGAACAGTTATTAATTACGACATAATTTCGATATCAGTAGATCGGTATCAGTACCTACTAGTTCAAAGTTTATTTGGTGAGCAACTTGCCTATCAATACTTGATTTCTTATGCAATAAGATGATCTTCAAACTTGATTAACACGTAATAGTAATTGCAAAATATTTTACTTATCTTATGATTAAGATACATCTTACCTTGTAATGAAGAGCTATTTAAACTTTCATTACCGTCTGAATACACTTTTTATTTGAAAGGTCAATCAGCTCTTTCATAATTATTAGGTTACTAGCAATAATTATACGTTTGGATTGGCAAAATTAAAAAATATATTCCAACAGTAATAAACTATGACGTAGGACGTCCATCCACAAGGTGGGCAGAAGATCTCATGAAGATCGCAGGATCGCGCTGAATGCAAGCTGCTTCCAACCGGTCCTATTGGAAATCGATAGGGGAGGTCTATGTTCAACAGTGGACATCCTGATATGATGATGATGATGATGAATATGATGATGATGATGATGAATAAACTACGAGAAGTACACTACATAAAATATTCAGGGGTGTGCTGAAGCAGGTGTTAATGTTATGCCCGATGTATAAAGCTAGAAGGAGTGCTGATAATGATCTCCTTCAGCCATCATACATGGCCTCGGGCGCAGACTTGGGAAAGTCTTGTCTCGATCCCAAAGGCCAAAGATGCCGCGTATGTTACTTCTACACGGCTCTTCATCAGCAGAGAAGGAGCCAGAACAATCCCCACTTAATATTGCAGCTCTTGTAACGAGCCTTCCTGCTTGGGATCGCAGAGGTTTGCAGCGTATTCCAGCATCGTAATCGGTATAAGGGAAGGGAGAAGCACGTTACTCCGGTGGTTTCAACCAGTAAGAGTCAAGGCATACCCTTCCGCCTTCCCCAGAGCGGAGGAAGTCCATGAGAATTTCCTCGCGCAAAAAAGGCGTGTCTGACTGTCATTTTTCGCACACGAGAGATAGGCTGCTGGCCGTGATAGATGAAAATCGTTAGATTGAACAAAGCAGCCTTAGCGCATTTTAGACTCACAAAAACACCCATGAATGCTATTTGAAACTAAATAAATTTGGCACATATATATTGCAACACCTTACGATAGGCTAGGCATAAATAAAATTTTCAGAGCAAAATAAAACCGATAAAATATGTTAAATAATGGAAGGAAGGTATAACATAAAGATGGACATTAATTTAAATACTTTATTGAACTAATTAACAAACAAATCAGTCTCTAATAACGGTAGCCTGTCCTTGCGCTGAACTGTTGCGCTCCGCTCTTCTGGTTGTTGCGCTGAGCAAAGGGTGGGAGGTAAGCTTTCTGTGCTCCAGCGCTGCCTCTGTATGTGGCCTCGGTGCCGGAGTAAGCAGTCTTGATGATACCGTTGTTGTTGGATTCAGCGCTGTAAGACTGTTGTTGGTTGTTGCTTGAGTATTTAGCTTCAGCGTAGGAACCTGTAAAAAGCAAAAGAAAATATATATTTTTTGTGAATTTGCAATACCATTACAATCTGTCAACCAATCTCACTATGACATACTGTGTTACAAAGAAAATAGAGAATAGAGGTCAGATAATCAGTCGCTTCCTATACGGTACTGAATCCCTGATACCTTCTGCTGGTTCGAGGATCATAATTTATATAAAAACTTGATATGCTTACCATCGTCGTAGATGCCAGCGGCCTCATCACGCGCGTTCTGCTCCAGAGCCTTCAGGATCTCCTCAGGGATCGGGGGAGGGGTAGGGAGGTGGTCTCCTTGAGGCTGAAAGCCGTTCTCGTCAGCGGTGTATCTAGAATATATCGATACATATTGTAGTCACCAATTGATGATACTGTACTTGTTAAATGTATAAGAACTGATGCTTACTTCACAGAGTAGACCTGACCATCGTCACCAGTGTAAGAATAACCACCCTGAGCCTGGACTCCGTTAGTGGCGACACCGTTTTCTTCAGCGATGATGCCGTTTTCAGTTTCATAAGCGTACGCGTAAGTCTCTCCATCGTTGTTGTTGTCGAAGCGGAGGATGGCAGCGTTCCTTTCTAAGGCAGCCTGAGCACGTTCAGGACGGGATTCGAAGCCGGTATAAGTTGTGGAACCCTGGGATCCAGAAGATTGCTGGGATGATTGGAAGTAAGCCGATGCAGTGGATCCTTGGGAGTTTGGTGGGAGGTATGACCTGGGCAATGTGCCAGCCTCAGCCAAAGCGACGGCAGCTAAGATGATGAACTGAAAAATCAGACAAGATATGCAGGAAACTTGATAAGTTATGATGGCACAATATTTTAGTTAGCTGAGAACGACCATGATTATACTCAAAACCTCCAAAACTGAAACGCTAATTAAATTTAATACGTTCTTAAATGTCTGTCTGTCGCTATGTAACACCATAAAGTGACAGAGACGGCATGAGCTTAACGGTGGCTCAAGCCGATTGTCGTTTGATTATAATTATTTGAAAGACGATTGCCTTGTTATAAAAGTTACTACTGAATGAGTTTTTTTTTTCTAAGAGAAAGAGCACGGCTATAATCAATAGCAAAAGTAACCTTTCTTGCAGAGTTGCACCATTTTTAGTAACATTATTATAATCAGTCCAAATATTGAAATCTTAAATGCTCACCAATTTCATTTTATTTAGTTTTAAGTCTGTAAGACTGACTAGTGACTACACAGAAGATCTAGATATGAATGATAATGTTAACACAGTTATTACACTATATATACTAAGGCAGGTGCAATTCAATCTATTTCATCGTAAGTAGTGGTCAAAGTTTCATAACAACATTATGATGTTTTAAGATGAACTTGTCTAATTGTAGATGACCTTAACGGAGAAGATAGTCTTGGAATGTGTAATAAGTAAAACATTAATGTGTTACGTACCGGTAGACAAGTTGCCAGACATTTTTAATTTAGGCTCGATTATAACTATTTGTAATGAGATTTTTTTAATGACAGCGTAGAATAAATAAAAACTAACATAACGAAATCTTTTTCATTGAATTTATACTTCATATTAAACTTGCTGCGCGCCGCGGTGTAACTCGCGGTTTATGAGATAACTTCTTGTTAGGACAAAAGCCTTATGTGTTTACCCAGGGTTAATACATAAAATTTTGTGTGGAGATAGATAGCTGACGAGCTACCTCAAACAAAATTTTATAAAAATTGGCGAAGCCGTTTGAGTGTGAAGAAGTTCCAAACATACACACATACACAAACTATTTACAATGTATTAATGAGATAGCGAGATTATATACCTATATGAAGATTTGTTTTGTTTGGTCCGATTCAAATTCAAATATATGTATATAAGTACTAAGAGCTCATTAGCACGTACGTAAGTAGCTAAACCTTAATATTTCTCAAAATAATTTGATATGTAGAGTATTTAAAATTTTCAATTATTCAATTTCTGCAGCTATCCGTGGAAACTCGTTTTTAGGTTTTCTACACTTATTGATTTCCACATTTTGTATAGCTGTTGGTTTTCCTTAGGGCTAACCCACACGTACCACCGATCCCAACCACACCACGTGGTCGGTCGTATATTTTGTATTGAAAATGAATAGACCTCACTCGTACCACATTTTGCAGTCTTTATCGACCGCTTGTAGCCACTATTTGACGACATTTTGACTGCACGGATAGCCGAGTGGTATAGGTCACCACGCTAATTACCACTGTGCCCAACGTGCTACTGGTTCGATCCCCGCATGGGACAAGCATTTGTGTGATCCACAAATGCTTGTACCAAGTCTGGGTGTACTTTGTGCATGTGATATGAATATTTGTGAAACCCCCGCGACACAAGGATTCAATTCCTTAGTGCGGGCGTTTTTTTTTTTTTAATTTGCCGCTGTATTTTAGTGTGGTTGTACACGTACCATAATCACACCAAACCGCAGCGTTAAAATGTCGTCAAGGGCGAGCCTTATAATACTTAAGTAAATAAATAAATATTAATATATGAAAAGTTTAAAGTAAATCTTACATAAAATAAACTCTTCACTATTTAATTGGTCATCTTATTTTGTTTACTACCTATGTGCGAAAATTTATCGATTGGTTATTTGAAGGTTATCTGTGTGTAACGAAATTTATTGCATGGTTTTTTTTATTGTAAACGTGCCTATTTGGCCATGATGAAATATAAAAAGTTTTAGGGTTATAAAAAAATATTTCTACAATTGTTGTTATATGCTTCAAAGATTGAAATAAAACCACTTTTTAAATAGATTCTATCGCGGGTGATTTTGATTTTAGTTCCCGACGTTTCAACGCCTTTGCAGGTGTCATAGGCACTCATCAGAATATTCGCGTAAATCTCAGAAAACATAATTAAAATCTGTTTCAAAAATTAGTATGGAGAACTAAAACCCTACATAAGGGTACTATAATTTTAATACGAATTAATATGTCACTGCTGGTAACAGGCCTCTTCTCAATTAGACAAAGATGCTACTAAACTAGACTAATAATTTCTTAAGGTTGACGCTGTATAATCTGCAACCTCCCAAAAATTTTACGAGACTGAACAAGACCCGAAATATAAAATAACCATGAAATACTACCGCCTGATACCATTAAAATTATGAACGAAACCATAGCGCGATTCAGACCGGACATAACAACGCCATCTAGCGAACAAACACGTAAACTAACCGTCGTAGGAATATCAAGGAATACAGGTGTGTAGCGTATCATTCTGGGATACAAACAGCATGTAACACATAATTTGTTCTGATATTAAATGAATGTCAGAATAAAACAATTGAAATATTTTTGCACCTGGCTTTTAAATTACCTTTGAGCAATTTTCAGCTTTATTGAGTAGTGACAAAGATAAAAATTATTTGTATTAGTCTAAAACAGCACCTAGTATTAAACGTTTTCCCAAAGATTACTTAAAATTTAACAATAACCTTTTAAATCAGTTTTTGATGACTTGTTAGCTGCATTTAATTGTTTAGGGTGGTATTACGAAGATATTTATGAACTTAGCTTTTAATTTTCATCTCAAAAGAGGCATAAGTACGTAATTTATTAATAACTTTTTGAGTGATTTATAGCCGAATATTGAAACGTCAATCAGTTTGAAGCCGCCGTTAAGTCTCATGCTGTCTCTGTCACTGTAAGGTGTAAAGTAGCAACAGATAGATATTTAAGGACGTGTTAAAGTTAACTAGCGTTTCACTATTCGGGAGTTAGGAATTGTAATCGGCTGCTTACAATTAAGCTTAGACTCTTGTCAATACAATAATTAGTTATAGAGTTTGTTTTTATTTCTGTAAAAATATATTATACTAGCTTTTACCCGCATAGGGTTTGGTCAATAAGTGAACTATCTAACAGTGAAATATTTTTTCAAATCGTTCCAGTGGGTGAGATTAGCGCGTTCAAACAAACAAACTCTTCAGCTTTTTAATATACACACATCAAAAGTGTCTAGGGATCAACATATATTTTTGCAATAACTTTTCTCCTGATTGATATTAATTAAAATTTTCTTTAAGGATTCATCGAATAAAGTGTTTTCGTTTGTCACAGTAACGATAAACCAAGTCACCTTTGCATTAATAAAGAAATTTGCCATTTTCCTAATAAAGGGATTTTTGACATTTGAACCACTAACACAAAAGTTCGAAAAAAAGACTGAAATAACAGTTTTCTTTAAAATTTTATTGGGTAACTTAAACAATTAATAATCCGTGTTTCTACCGCGAACACTAACAACACAAGAACATCGGTTTGGCATACTCAAAATGAGTTCATCCAAATCACGCTGTGGAATGGCCGCCCATGTTCGTTGCAACAACAAAAAAAGGTCTTCTTGCGACTGGATACCCTCCATATTCGGCAGAGCTCTTCTCTGTAGCATATCCCATGCATGCTCAATCGGGTTCAAGTCTGGCGACTGAGCAGGCCAGGGCAGGACATTGATGTTAGCTGCGGCGAGAGTCTGTCTTACAACTCTTGCGGTGTGCGGTCGTGCATTATCATGCATTAACTGAAATAAGGGACCGATTTGCACTTGTAGAGGAACGATGACGTCTGATACAATCGTCTCAGCATAAATTTGAGCGTTGAGGTTGCTTCTGATCCAAATCAACTCAGTTCTTCCGCCGATCCAAATACCCGCCCATACCATGATGGTTCCACCACTATAAGGATGGACTTCCTGGCAGGATTTTAATCGCTGTTGGCGTCCAGGGGTTCTCCAGTGTCGTATACGTCTTGTATCCGGTCTCATACCAAAACGAGACTCATCAGAAAAGCACACGAAACGCCATTGTTCTTCTGCCCAATTTCTGTGTTCAAGAGCCCATTGATATCGAATCCTACGATTGTGCATTGCTATAGGTGGTACCCGTAGCGGTCTTCGGGAATGAAGGTTCACTTCATGCAAGCGGTTTCTGACTATTTGGTCGCTAATTAAGTTCCCTGAAGAGTGATGAAGCCTCACGGCTAACATCATGGCGGTTATTGTTGGAGCTCTTCGAGTTAAGATTTGAATGTATCGGTCTTGTCTCCGTGTGGTGCAGCGATACCGTCCTCCATGGCGCTCAGCCACGGTACCAGTGCTTCGGTAACGTGTCCAAAGTCGACTGATAACACTCTGACTTGTATTCAGAGCTAAAGCCACAGTACGTTGCCGGGAACCAGCTTCTATCATTCCCACGGCTCTGAGCATTAATTTCTTCCCTGCTTAAATGACGTCGCCGCTCCATAATAACGTTGGTTTTAATCAGTAGTAGGGAAACAGTAGCACTAATAATGTCTTCAAAGCGTTGTATGTTTTTATAGGGAAAATATTGACAGCTGATTTTCATCTTTTACTCGAATTTGATTCACAGTTCCTGATTCGAATTATGAAATGCACCAAAAAGGATCCATATAAATTTATAAAATCATAAATTTATTACAAAGCCACATCTCAATCTCAAGAAATCCGCATAAAAATGCTTGATCCCTAGACACTTTTGATGTGTGTAAGTATAGAAAGTATAGATTTATGACTGACAATTGTTTTAAATCTAAATAAATATCTCATTTCAATTGTATTTGGTTAGTAGACAGTATTCTGTGTTTGTGAGTGATCATCCAGGGTGCACTGAGTCGAGGTCTGTACCTATATTTATATCGGTATATTTACAAATTTAAATTATAAATTACGTATGATATTGATAAAGTAATATTGATATTCAAGGTTAATAATGCAACCTTGTGAATCGGAAGTTAGATATAATATTATCTCCAGCCCCTAGGCAATTTGCCGAGGGCTATACATCATGTATTGACACTGATATGTTTATTTTTCTGTTATTTATTCTGCTTATTCTTTTTCACCTTGTAATGATACTATAAGTCTAGTATATTTTTTTAAGCTTAGTACCAATTTTATAACATTACCTTTCTTACTTACCCTTTTATATGAGTAGGTATATAAAATAGGTAGGTATTAATCTATACTAATATCATAAAGCTTAAGAGTTTGCTGGTTTGTTTGAAAGTACCAATCTCAGGAACTACTGGCCCGATATAAAAAAAAATTAATTGATAGATAGCCCACTTATTAAGGAATTGGCTAGGTATACGCTATAATTTGCCCCGATAACCGACGCAAGCAAAAGCTCTTAGTTTACATCTTAGTTTAAATTAACTAAATTCATTTTTTTATATAATAGATGACGAGCTTAATGCTAAGAATAAAATGACTTGACTTTATTTGTGTGTACGATATCAATTTAGTTTCAAGAGCTTTAAAACTCTAGCCAAATCTACCCAGTCGTCGTGTCGGTTTCCAGTACCACCAGATTCTGCTAAATATTTTACAGGACACTGCGGTTTATTTGATCTCCACAATCAATTTTAACCTAGGTATCATATTTTTCCATACTAAGACTGTGTGTCAGAATAACACTTTTTTTATTTCTATCTAAATGGAAGCTGATTATAAGAAATAATACAAAAAACGCTTTTTATAAATATATTACACTATTCAATAAATCCTTTAGTTTCTAATAACGGTATCCACTCCTGGCGTTGAAGGACGTTCTCCTCTGGCTGGCCTGAGAGAAGGGGGGGAGGTACGCCTTCTGGACTCCAGAAACGGAGCCTCCACTCAAAGTCTCATCAGCGCCGAAAGCGTTGTTGGTCACAACGGAGTCGTCATTGCTGAAGTTGTTGGGTTCAGCGCTGTTGTAGTATTGGGGTTGGTTGTTGCCGGCGTACTTGGCTTCCGCGTAGGATCCTGTACAATAGTAAGTATCACTTAGAAGACCTATAATTATGAACGTGCAGATGATGCAATGGTAATGTTTTGTAGTAGCTATACCTTAACTCAATGCAGCACATATTAGGTAAAACATCAAAACCTTCAGAACAGATATCCAAGTTAAAACAAGCAAATTGCTAAATTTAGCCTAAGGCGACCCAAATACAGTAATGTTTATAGTTTTACTTTTATATTTGGTCTTAGGACTGAATGGAAAGCTAGTAATATCGATAGATCAAAAATTCGCAACATGACAAGACAAATGCGTCGGCTAAAATCTTAGCCAATGGGTTCTTGATTACATAAAAAGTCAAAGGTCATTTGTTTTATTGGACTGTAACAGTATTGATTGGATCGTTAAGAAATAAACAGATGATGTTTACCATCGTCGTAGATGCCAGCGGCTTCATCACGCGCGTTCTGCTCCAGAGCCTTCAGGATCTCCTCGGGGATCGGGGGAGGAGTGGGGAGGTGGTCTCCCTGAGGCTGGAAGCCGTTCTCGTCAGCGGTGTACCTAATAATATCCAAAGTATGATTACTGACTAGCAATTAATGTGCCATGTATCACGAGTTTCACGTGGCTTTTAAAACTTTATCACAAGAAGCGTAAGGATACTACAAATATTTTCCAATATTAGAAATGGTTTTACAAGTGCCAGTTTGAATAACACAATCATGCCACGTTCCATAGCCGTTGGATCTTTAATATCATGTTAATGTTTAAAATACTTACCTAACAGAGTAGACCTGGCCATCATCACCAGTGTAAGAATAACCACCCTGAGCCTGGACTCCGTTTGTGGCGACTCCGTTTTCTTCAGCAACGATGCCGTTTTCAGTTTCATAAGCGTACGCGTAAGTTTCTCCATCGTTGTTGTTGTCCAGGCGTAGGATGGCTGCGTTCCTTTCTAAGGCAGCCTGAGCACGTTCAGGACGGGATTCAAATCCTGAGTAAGCTCCGTTTTGGTTGAAACCTCCATTTTGGTTGTAAGCGTCGCCAGAGAAGCCATTGTTGGAGTAAGCGGTGGTTTGAGCTTGGAATCCGGGGGATTGACGAGGAGTCTGGAGGAAGTCAGATC
The DNA here is from genome assembly GCA_950381575.1 of Plusia festucae. NCBI lineage: Eukaryota > Metazoa > Arthropoda > Insecta > Lepidoptera > Noctuidae > Plusia > Plusia festucae. The sequence continues at coordinate 11,932,381 of OX494447.1, forward strand.
CAGCAGAAGATTGAGCGTTGGGGGGAAGGTAGGTCTTGTCAAGTTTGGCGGCCTGAGCCAAAGCGATGGCAGCTAAGACGATGAACTGGAAAACAAAAGAATATTACATTAAAGGCATTTTGAATGACCCAACTGAGTAAAAACAAAAGATTTTATTTAAATTCAAATGAACCAAGTGATGACGATTAATTCAGAAAAGAAGATTGATTAAAAAATTGAGAGATTCCTGTTTTAGCCGTTATATTTATTATTATTGTTTATTTTATTCTTACCACTTTCATTTTTAATGTAATATTTTTTCTTGAATTGGTCTTGTTACTCAAAGGCAGTGGATGCAACTGATAACCTTACAGTATCAATACTCTATATATAGTGGGGTGGAGATCGATCTACTTCAGAGTAAGTCGTGCCCAATGTTTCATAATCTCAATATTATGTTACGCTTTGGATGGACTTGTCTAATTGTCGTGGATGGCTTTATGCGATGTTGCTGGTTTAGGCAGTTGCTGTTTACTCTCTTATTTTAATGATTTTATTATTCTCTTGCGTTTATAGCTTTTGATTTAGATATATCTTTATACAAACTCATGTCTGACGTCCATACTTAGTTTTGAAGACTTAAATTAAGCTTTATAAAAAAATCAAGAGCTTTACTAGTAATATGTTATTAATATAATTACGTCACGGGAATTAACGCGAACTCATGCATTTACCTTTTAAGGCTTGACGTTTCGGCCGGGTTACACTGGCCGTGGTCGCAAGCAGACAGTCTGCTTGCGACCACGGCCAGTGTAACTGTTGATTTTATTATAACGCAACAAATTCACTTACTATTACGTTAAATTAAGTAAATAACGACTATTCTCAGTTACTCTACCTGCAAAAAATCACAAAAAAATATGTATATTTACATACTTGGTTCCCATATGCATACCGCGTTTGACATACAATCCTATTGAATGGTAACTATACATACGGACACTTAGTCTCAATCGCGCATCAATTTTTGACCTTGCTCGCTTACACATTCCTATGTAGGCTTCTCCGTAGGTTGACCATGCTTTGAGAACAGCGAGACTTGTTAAATGCTAAGATGACAGTAGCTGTCATTGAAATGACAGACTTTAAGTGAGGTCTACCAAATCTTTATAATTTGATATTCAAGTGGTATGTAATTGTGATGAAATTAATTGCTTCTATTGAATAAGCTGAAACAAATAATTATGGTCATAATATAATAGCATCGTGATAATTTGATTAATTGACAATAAATTTACATTTCCATTCAATCAATATTAACATCATCCAACAATATTAAGGTATTGAGCGGGGTAGTATACATTTAAAAATTTAAACATGTACTATTTAACTGACTCGTTACCACTTCCCTAGGCATCAAACACCAATCACCAAATGAACCACCAGAAGCGGCGGTAGCCTAATGGCTAGGGCGTCGGACTTGCGATCATGTGGTTGCGGGTTCGAATCCCACCCATTACACTACCGACGTGAACCCACTCGTAACACAAGCACAAGTTTACTAGTAATGTGTGACCCACATTGCTAGTAATCTTTTTGAAAAAAAAAAAAGAAAAAAAAAAAAAGAAATATACCAATCCAGGCTTTGACACTGAGAATTAATGTAGCTTCTACTGGTGAAACAATTTTCGAAATCGATTTTTAGTACCGGCGGTAGCTTAATGGCTAGTAATATACCGGTGCCGGTTGCCGGTTCGAATCCCACCCAATGCACTACTGGCATAAATTCACTCGTAATAAAAGCATTTTTATTAGTCCGAAAGGTTATCCAGAATACTAGTAATATGCAACGCACATTGCTAGTAAGTTTTTACAAAATAAAAGAAAGTTTCAGAGATTAAATCCTTCAAAAAGCTCACAAACTTTACTTCTTTTTTAGTATAGACAAAACCTTTAGAGATTTCCAAGTTTTATAATTTACTTTGCACGATTACTTAAAAATCAACTTACATATATTTTTTATTGTTAACTTTATCCATTCAAAATAGTAAGAAGCAGTGTAAACAACAATATCCACATTACAAAACTAATGTGGTCACCCTACACTCACATGACCTTACAATATAGATCGGCTTCCGATGATCATATGATAGTCGAAGTCGTGATTAATTAAGATTTGCCAAATATATCGAATAAAAAATATCGATTTAAATCGATAAAGAAGGTAAGTTTGGTTTGCAAAGTAATTAGATTTTCGAAATTTTCAGGTTGGGTATTCAAAGGTTAAATGTCGATTAGTTTTTAATTATTTTTATTAACGTAATTTAAAATATGTTTTTATGATTAAAGTCAATGATATTTTAATAAACAGATATGTTATGAGCGCGCAAAACGTGAAGACTAGAAAACGTCCTAATTGGGACGTATTGCCTTTAGTCTGTGTCACGCACACCTACGAGTGATACGTTGCGCGCTGCTACGTAATTACCATCCAAAATGCCATCGTGTGTATTTAGAAAGTGTACCAATTATGATACCAAAGTTAATAAAACACAAGGGATCTCATACCACACGTCAGTACGCAATTTACTTCGATTTATTAATATATTTCAATTATTTTCCTAATATTCTGATATTTTGAGGTTAGAAAAAAGAAAGAGATTTAAAATACATGTTTTGTCGTAAGAACGACAAGGATGCGTGCACTCCGGACATAGAATAAAAGTACAGATGCGAATATTAGGCAGTAAAGTGATCTTTACTCCTTCAAGTTCTAGTTTCCCTCCCTTTTAATAACTCTTCTTTATAATTTTGTTTTATTTCTTTACAATGCCAAAAAAAAACAAATATATGACAGCAATGGCATAGACTCAAATGGTTTTATGTCCAGCTATTTAGACTACTGAAAACTGTAAATACTGTTTTAAAACAACTTGTTTAAATCATACCAACTCTGTGTATGATTGTTGTTACAATATACATGTTTCTAAAACGTGTTTTATTTTTACCTACTGTAGAATGCTTGATAACACTAACCACTATCACTAGGTATACACACAAAGCAATGACTTATGTCCGCACGCTACGCTGGTTGAACCTAGAATGCGCTCCCCACCCTGTCACAGTATACTACATCCCTTCCTTCTTTTAAGAAAACAAATAATTGCATATAATCAGATTGCAGCTATTTAATGATAATCAAACACTTGCATCACAATAGATTTGGAGGTTTACGATGATACATACAGTGAGAGGAACAATCAGTTTTCAGCCTCAGGATGCGTTTCACTATTTTCACTTTTATCAACAACTTTCCAATTATTATTTTCTACTCTCTTTAAGTGAATAACATTTCTGCGATATTCTTTTCCTGTTAAATCGTTCCTCACTCTAACGTCTCCGCCATGTACATCTGTTACTGTATGAGCTTCTGGGTTAAAGTTTGGTGTTAGTTTATTTTCCTTTGTTATGTTTCTTATGTAGACCTTTTCACCGATTTCTAAGTTACTATCCACAGCTTTCCTTTTCATATCCGCGTATTCTTTTCCTTTATCTTTCTTTTCTGTATCTCTGTCTCTTACATCTGAATCTGTTATGTTATGTTCAATATCTGCTGCTACCGGTATTTTATCACGAAATTGTCTACGGAAGAATAGTTCTGCAGGGGTTTTCCCAGTTGTGGTATGAGGTGTGCTATTGTACATTATCATGTATTCTAAAAGTTCATTTTTCCACTCTTTCTTTTCTAGCTGACTAATTCTTAATCGCTTAAGTACATCTCTATTCTGGCGTTCGACTTCACCATTCATTTGTGGAAAATAAGGGATGGTATTATTTATTGTAATACCACATTCGTTACAATATGCCTTAAAATCCTCGCTAGTAAACTGGTTACCGTTGTCACAAGTTAGCGTTACAGGGTATCCGAGCCGAGAAAATATTTCTTTAAGTACATTAATCGTTCCTGCGGCTGTAATATTTTTCATTACTTTTATTTCCTTATAACGACTAAAGTAGTCTACAAGAATGAGTAAATAATCATTTGATGGCAAGGGTCCTAGGAAATCGATCGCCACATCAATCCAAGGCTCAACTGGAAGAACTCTTCTTTTAATAGGATGAGGCGGATTTGGTGCTGAAACAAGTGTACACCCTTTGCAAGCTTTAACTCTCTTCTCAGCATCCCTGTCAATCTTTGGCCACCATACCTTGGTTCTAAGGCGTGTCTTCATGGCTACTATGCCGGGATGTCCTTGATGAGCAGCTTCGAGAACTCTATCACGAAGTTTTGCCGGGATAATAAGCTTATTAGCCCTTAGTGCTATATTGCCATGGAAACAAATCTCTGTTTGGAAAGGTTTATAAGCATTAACAGATTCATCCCATTTATTATCGAAAATTCCGTTTTTTAATGCTGTGATCTCAACGTCTGCCGCACTGGCTGAATCAATCTCATTTAGGGGTACTGCAACCGGTCTGCTATATTCAATAATTGAATTAAGATAGTTTTCACTGTCGAATGGTACCGTTTGATTTGATTCACAAAGCCGAGAAATTGGGTCTGCGATATTATCCTTGCCCGGGCGGTAAACAACTTTGTACTTGTAAGCCTGCAGCCGAAGTACCCAGCGTTCAATACGCGCGCAAGGTTTAGATCGGGGCCCAAAGATGGTCTCCAAGGGTTTGTGATCACTGATAAGATCAAACTCTTTACCTAAAAGGTATATTTTAAAATGCTGTACAGCCCATACCAGTGCCAACGCTTCCTTTTCGGTTTGGCAATATCTTTTCTCACAGTCAGTGAGGCTCTTATTACCAAACGCTATCACGCGAGGGCCTTTACGATCAATTTGTATGAGCACCGCCCCTAGCCCAACTGGAGAAGCGTCTGCTATTATTTGTGTCTTATCCGCTGGATTGTAATAACTATATTTAGCTAAGGGTTTTATCCCTTCTGCTGTTAGTTCGTGCCCTAAAAATTCTATTTTATTCGTTCTAAAAATGCACTTAGCTTCGTTAAGGAGAACATTATTATCTTTTAGTACTTGCAGTACCTTATTGAGCCGTCTGTTGTGCTCCTGTTCGTCAGACCCATAGATGATAATATCATCTATGAAGTTAGCAGTACCTTCGCAACCTAACAATAATCTCTCTAGTACTTTTTGGAACATTTCAGGTGCACACGATACACCAAACATCAGTCTCTTATAACGAAATAATCCTTTACTGGTGCTAAAAGTGGTAATATATCTGCAGTTTTCATCAATTTCTAATTGGTGAAAAGCATTTTTTATATCGAGTCGAGAAAAATACTTGGCTTGCCTAAAATTTGGCAAGAGTTCATCCATTGTGGGGAGTGGATGATTCTCTCTAATAATGGCCTCATTTGCTCGTCTCATGTCAATACAGATCCGAACCTCACCATTTTCTTTCAATACCGGTACCATTGGAGATACCCATGGTGACGGTCCATTAACCTCTTCAATAATGTCAGCTTCTTTAAGTTCGATAAGTTTTTTATTTACTTTTTCTTCTAAAGGAATTGGTATCCTCCTATACGGCTGGATAACTGGTGATATTTCTTTATTAATGGGAATCTGGATAGTGACATCTTTGAATTTAGGGAAAGTGCTGATATTATTGATAGGGATACCAACCCGAAGAGCATTAAGTTGTATCGCACTGACCTTACCTAGAAGGTTACGGGTACCATTCCGAATAACATAAAAAGTTGCGGTCTTAGTAATTCCACCATCAATAGTTATACTGGCGTCAAATGCGCCTAAAATCTCTAGAGGTTTTTGACTACCGTAAGGCAATAATATTTTATCAGGATTCTTGATTTGATTAATTGCCTTTACTTTATGGCTTTTCAAATATTCCCACGTCTTATCAGTGATAATATTGCATTTACTGCCAGAGTCAATCAGCATTTCAATGACAACACCCCCGATTTTACAACTAACAATTGCATCATCATCCAAATGAAATACGTAGTCTACTTCGTCTGTGTTTTTGTCGGTTTTACCAATTTTTTGTCTTTTTGTTCTATCCGTTTTCTCATAGTTATTTGATTGTGTTTTCCGTTTCTGTAATTTAGTCCTACAATAGTCTTTATAATGTCCAATAATCCCGCATTTTAAGCATTTTCTCTCTCTGGCTGGACAGTTGTCATCAAAAGACAGGTGTTTACTACTGCCACACCTAAAGCAGTTCTTTGAAGAACTCTGATTTGTAGGAGGAAATTTCCGAGTATGCAATTTATTTATATCAGATTTATTAGTGTCATATATTTTACTTGAACCAGGTTTGTCAAATGTATCAAGTTGCCTATTGACAGTTTCAAGTGTGGTGGCAATTGTAATAACCTGTTGAAGAGTGACACTGTCACCCGCCGATAGGATTTTCTTCCTTAATTCTGCGCTTTGGCCTTTTTCGACGATTTGGTCTATTAAATTTTCATCCTTAGCAGCAAATTTGCATTTATCAGCTTGATTTCGCAGTCGCACTAAAAATGTTTCGAATCTTTCCCCTTCCTCTTGTTTCATTAGTCGAAAGATGTACCTTTCATAGTATCGACTCTGTTTGGGGGAGAAATATTCATCTAATTTCTCTATTGCAACTTTATAAACATCTACGTTATCAATTTCGTCTACGTGAGCCCCGGGCAGGTTGTGATATACTTCTTGAAGGGCAAAGCCACCAATATGCAAGAGGGTTGCTCGTTTTTTTCCACCTGAGTCAATATTGGCGGCTAGGAAATATATCTCAAGGGCTCTTTTCCATTTTTCCCATCTAACCCCCACTGAAACAGGGTCACCTTCGCAATCGAAATGTTCAAGACTTGGAAGCGCTGATGTTATCTGAGCCATAATGGGGCGATCTGTAACAATCGCATAACTGCTTATGATTTGTTTGAAGTTGCAGAAACAACCCTTTCACTTAACCAGTAAAGTCTATCTTATTGACTTTATGAGTCTCTCATATTGACTATATAAACCATAACGAGATTTAATAAAATCCTAGTACAATGTAATAGCCTTTCTTATTGACCATTCATGAGCCACGCGGTCTCTCATATTGACCTTTCAACAAAGTCTTTCCTCAAAGACAACTTTTAACACTTCATTATAACAGTCTATCTTATTGACCTTTCAACAACCTTCTTTAAAGAAACCTTTTAACATTTCATTACAAAAGTCTATCTTATTGACCTTACATTCACACAGGGCCTCTCATATTGACCTCACAATATCACATGAGTGTCCTCCGTCAACTTTCACACCATTTGTGTTAGCTAGTTTTGGTCTTCAAAGAAAATAACTTAATATATATATATTTTTTTTTTTTTTTTTTTTTTAATACCATATCATTTTGTATTGATATATTTATCTTATATGCATTCATAATACATAATAAATGGTGTTTAGGTATTTATTCAATATAAATAAACACAAATATACATATAAAAATATACAAACATCTTAAATACACATCTGTAATTAAAATTGGTATTATCTACATAAGGCGTGATCCACCAAACCTTCCGTTAAAGTTGAAGTCTTTTTTTATTACAACAAATCATAACAATTTATTTGTATTGATAGTATAGATAAGATCGAGATACGTTAATTACGTTATTCTATCGAATACGCTCATCAATTTATGCATTCATCTTACATTCACCTAATACTAGTTAAACTCATTAGGAATGTACAATACAAAGTTGTAAACACGTAATTACTTTAAAGATGAGATAACAAAGTTAACTATCTTCTTTTTGTAAGCGAGTAATATTGTAAACGAACATTTAATTTTTTCCTTCTACCCGCATATTGACTTATTAAAATTTTAATCTCATCTCATCTTATTCCTTTTTAACAAAATACTAGTGCATTAGTACTCACGTTTTTCCTCGTCGCCACTTGTAGAATGCTTGATAACACTAACCACTATCACTAGGTATACACACAAAGCAATGACTTATGTCCGCACGCTACGCTGGTTGAACCTAGAATGCGCTCCCCACCCTGTCACAGTATACTACACCTACCTACCTTTTAATAGTGTTTATTCGTTGCATAGGCACAAATCCCGGCTACAAATTCTGTACACGCGGTTTGTATCTTCTGCCTAGATAATTGTTAGTCTATGATGCCAACGTGCGGTGGTTGGTGGCTCGAATAATGTTTGTTAACATTCCCGCGCAATTGACAACATCTAGCTGTCACTTTTTTTCTTATAAGTTTTATCAAGCTATCCTTTTTCTATCCTTTTTACTTGTAGTGAAATGTAAAATGAATAAAAAGTGTGTATGTCTGCTGCATCTCGGCGCGGAACACTTTTTTCTGTTGTTTTGTAAGTGTATAACATTGTATTAGAATATCATTGATTAAAGTGTTGTAAATGTAGATTGTTAAATAACTAGTAATTATAATATTATGTATGTAAAGGAAAGTTACTTGTAAGTATATGTTTTAATTTTCAATTTACTGATCGTTAATACAATGGTACCGGCCTATAAATGTCCCACTGCTGGGTACAGACCTCTTCTCATATAGAGAAGGAACCTTTTTCACCACACATAGAATTGGTCGTAATCATGGCAAATTTTGTACCTATTTATCCATGTATGTTTCTTTTTTATGTGTCTTTATGGAAATAATCAATTACAAAATCAACTGCTTTTAAGCCTTTTTATAGAGACATTGTTTTTGCTCCAACTACCATCCACCAACTTATGAAATCTGATCTATTCTCTACTATGTACACTTAGTAAGCTTAATCAATCCTGAATTATGAAAACAATCTTTCTCTTATATATTTTTTTTTATTTCATTCTTATTCCTCTAAACTACAATTTTAGTCTTAACAAACGTAATGACTCGAATTGCAGCAGCATCCGCTTTCAGAGATCAAGGACGTGAGTTCAGTTCCCATCGCGACACAATCGGTAAAGCCTATTTACCTTCGTAAAGGTTTGATGTTGTTAATGTGTCCTATAAATTAACAATTGAAATTCGATTTGAATGACTTACTTAGCATTTAGTCACGGAATAATATTTTGGTGAAGATGGATTGGATTAATTTTAATGTTTGGTTAGGATATTAAGATTAAGTTTTATGAAGAAAGAGATTATTGCAAATGCAGTTATAACTATCATTTTCTAATAATAAAGTGAAAAAAAATTATACAAATTTCTTTTGAATTAATTTCTAAGTTTCTTTTTTATGTATACAAAATCAATCAATCAATGTTTATAAGATTTTTTTTATTGAGAGCCTATTTCTGAGACCGCACCTGTAACTCTAACAATGTCGGCCTATTGTCTGTTGTGCCACTGCTGGGCAAAAGGCTCTTCTCATTCAGAGAAGGGACAACATATAAATGAATGACTGCTTCATAATAATTGTCATTTTATTGAATAAGGTTTGATTCAATGAAAACAAGTAAAACAACATTTAAGTCAATTCCTTTATCAAATAATAGGTAATAATACATGTAGACAACATCACATACATTGAACTGATCCTCAACTACCCCAGTAGTTAAAGCACTTGTGTTATAGAATCAGAGGCAACGAAGCTCGAGACAATGTGGAAAAGAGGTTTCCCAAATTGACCCGTTAGGAAATCAAATCCAGGACAACAGAGCTGGCGACTCCTTGAAACCGGTGTGTACAAGTATGCAACTTGACCATAAAGGTCATCCTATACCATCTAATTACTTTTTCTATAACGAAAGCATATGCAAATAAAAACACCGACAGCCAAACGTGATAGGTTCGATATTACGAAGTGATGGATCGCTTGCCTGAATGCCTGCAGCGGGGTGAAATTGCGTAATATTTTTGTGACGCCATTAGTCGCAATAAATAGAGATGTATTTTAGATAAACCGTGAGAGTATTAGGAGTATTTGTATGAGATGAACATGTGTATTGATTGTATTGGAATAGTTTAAAGTATTGATTTATGATGATGTTTATAATAAACGCGTTCCGTTATGCGTACGTTCATTCCTAATTGCTAAGTCTCTGTTTGGACATGTGTAAGGACAGACGCCTGCTTCGTTGCGAACTATTTGTATAGATACTATATACGCAGAGATAATGAGGATATTAATGGTGAAAGATTTTTGAAATCGGAGCAGTCGTTTTTGAGTTTTTTCGTCACAGATATTAAAAAATTCAAATCTAGTCTAATATTAGTATAGATTCAAGCAGTAAATACGAAGTGATATAACATCTGAAATGACTCAAACGAACTTTGAGTGTAATGCTACACCTAGCCATTATTACACGTTAAGCCTGGACTGTCAAATTAAGATTCTTCACGTCACTTAATATAATCCTAACATTTTCGAATACATTAGTGACATCATTAGTGCTCGTGCATTGTCTGTCGAAGGGATTGGTAAAGTTCTGCCACCCACGATAAGCTACACAAAGACGCAATAGAAGCAAGGCATAGCTAATTCTGACACAATTCATTGCCTAACTGAAGGATCTGAATCTTACTCATGACTTAGAAAGTTAGGTTCTTGTATTAGTGGGAGAAACAAAAGACGAGTGAATTATGCGTCCTGATAATTCACTTTTGTAATTTAATTACATCTATAAAATGACTTTTTTAAAATGACTATTTCATGAGAAAAATGTAGATTGCTAAATAATATAATTATTATCATTTTAAAGAATTTAAATGGTCTACTTTGACTGAAAAAATACATCCTGGAGTTTTATAAGCATCATTATATTGGGTCTATCATAAGGGCCTGTTGGTCTATTAGTTAGAGACCCTGACTGCTAAGCCGGAGGTCGTGGGTTCGATTCCCACCCAGGACAAATCTTTGTGTGATGAGCACGATCATTTGTTCTGTGTCTGGGTGTTATTTATCTATAATATGTATGAATTTAGAAATATATAAGTATGTTTATCAGTTGTCTGGTTACCATAGTACAGGCTCTGCCTAGTTTGGGATCAGATGACCGTGTGTGAGATTGCCCCAAGATATTATATATATAAAAAAAAAAAATTGTCTCAATGAAACAGATAAACCATGAAATCTAAACTATTTATTTTATTTTTGCGATCATGTGGTAGCCGGTTCAAACCCTGGCTAATGCAATATCGACGTAAACCCAATAGTAATGCTAGCATTTAGCCTTAGCACGAGGGTATAACAAGAATACTGGTAATGTGCAACTCACATTGCTAGTAAGCTTTAAATAACTTTTTAACCCCTCCTGCTAAGCTAAATACTTGTGTTATGAGTGGGTTCACGTCGGTAGTGCAATAGGCAGGGTTTGAACCGGTAACCACATGATCGCAAGTCCAACGCCCTAGCCGTTATGCTACCGCCGCTTCCCATATATCATCTTTCATAAGCCTATTTACTATTGCGTCGTACTTATTTCAGCAATTCTATGGATACGCAACTAATCTCAGTCCTTTCAAGGCCAATGATGATATAAAAATAAACGACAGCTAATATAACGCGCCTGGTCTTAGAATTTGATGAACTGACCTCTCTCATCATGCTACCTGTAACACGTGGTTTGTGAGAGCTCGTGTTGTGAACATTAACTGGTTTTGATTACTTGTGATGTATGGGATAGTATTGTTAGAGTGACGGTACACGAACCAACATAATTGGTTTTTGTGTTATGTTGGTGGAGTTAATTGTAAATATTTTTTTTCTTTTATGGATCAAATTACGATTTATGTTTTCTCAAAGTCAAAGTCATTTATTATTTGCAAACATGGGTACAGGTACAGGTGTTACATTTATAAAAGTTCTCCATATTCTACCGTCACATGGGCATGCAAATTACATAAAATTTCAGTTTTAGAATTAAGTAAAAATCTCGAAATAATCTAAATTATAATATGCCTTCTAACCCAATATAATTATGTAACAGTTTAAAAATAAAAAAAGTTATTAAAACAAATAAAAAATATATGAACTTGATTTTTTGATTTCTATATTTTACTTGAATAAAAAAGAAATAACACAAAAGTTATTTAACTCCCTAATTCATCCGTGATACAAACTACTTTATTTACTTATATACAAATAAAAATTACATAGGTAATATAGAAAATATTTAATTACTTTTGTGCATTTTCAAGCAAGATATTCACTATAATTCCTCCGAAAATACAAAAAAAAATTGAATCTAATCTAATCATGTTGTTCGAACAAAGCCAACACAGTGGTACCGTGTACACAGACACTAAGCCCGTATCTGCAATCAACGTCACAGTCGATAGCGTGATCACTGTTATTACTGCGCCTTGCACAATTACCTTTTAAGTTTTAAGAACATAGTCTCGACACTTTGAAATGGCCATGTGCGAAAAATATTTATTATTTTAATCAGTTCTTTTGATAGTAATGCGGTAGCCTAATGGCTAGGGTGTCGGACTTGCGGTCATGTGGTTGCTGGTTTGAATTCCACCCATTGCACTACCGACGTCAACATACTCGTTACACAAGCATTAAGCTTAGTACGAGGGGTTAACACACACATTGCAAGTAAGCTTATGGAAAAAAAAGTTAAATTAAAAAAATAGTTTTAAAACAGTTGAAGAACAACCTTATTTACAAAAGACATAGAACGAAAGTAATTAAATTGAATTAAAGTAAACCAAATATCCTAATGACGCAGGGTTAACGTATGAGATTCTTAATTAATCAATTTATGTAACCTTCGTAAGTTTTGGTGTTTTGTACATTTGACTTTGTTCATCAACTTATGTCGCTAACAAGTGACCTATCATGAATAGCAAGATATTGGTTCATAATTATGTTTTGAGAAAAGTTAAAAATGTAAAAGTAATGTAATCGTAATTCAGAAATTGCCCTGTACATTCAACAGCAAAAGTAGACAATCAAAATCAGCAATACAATACTAATGAACGGATTTCACGTCAGAACTGTGTGGCTTCGAAGTGATTCAAAAGTATGTTATTGTAAATTATACAAAAAAATAATTCTAGTACTATTGCCATATATTCGTGATCAGTTTTGACTCCGAAAAGTTATAAACTCAATTCATCATTTACTTTTACTATTGACTGTACCTTATTAAATTGTACAGTTGAAAAGTTTTTAAAAGAAAAATGGCTAAATTATAACTACGCCTTTATTGGGTCATTGGCATTTTTATAACTTATTATTAGACAGGGATTAAGTCCTGTATTACAAAAAAAAATATGTTCTGCGTTTTCATTTTAATTTATCATTAGAAAATTATTATATCGTGCTCATTCAGGATATATCTTAGTAAAGAATTATTATATCTGTCAAAATTAATTATAATAAACCTTACGCCAATGCTCATCGTCGTGACTGCACCGGAGCGTCTTCACACGACCCGACTCTGGTCTAGTTGCGTCACAAGAAACTGTGTCTAAACGGCTTTGGTTCACACATTATTTTGTTTAATTTACTTTACCGTTATAAGCTTGTTAAGTTTTTATCTTTACTTTTACGTATTAAAATAACATAACAGTTAAATTTTGTAATGAGGATTATCTCCAAATAGAAGAACTTTCGTAACATTAACAGTTTTGTTGAATTCAATTCCTATCAACGTATAACTAAAAAAAAGTCTTTTTTTAGTTAGAAGTTGAAAAGAATTCTAAGACAAAAGGCTTTTGGCCATCATTGGGACAGCTGTTTGAATAATTTAGCTTATCGAAAAAAAAGTGAGCGGAAAATTATTTCAAAGAACGGCTACAATTTTCAAGACAGGTATAAGGGAAAAATATAAGTGGACTAAATACATTAATGACAAGATTTGCCATCGTATTCTGTTTTGTAAATATGACTTGTAAATAAGGTAGATTTTGGTATAAAAGGTGTGTAGTAAAAACTGTTATGTGTTCCATAGTGCGTAATAAACTCAGTTCACTCATAAACCAAAGCTAGCGTGTTAATAAATGCAGATTCCTTTTCTGTATGAAAACATTCATTATAGCAATGCAGTACCATTTTAGGTCATTCTTGAAGTAAATTATTTATGGGTTTAACCATTAAAAGACATGTTTCTTAAACATAATAAAAGCTTATCTAGCTTTGCATTATTTATTTAATTTACATATCAATCACATAGTGACTCCACATTACATTCTATACATCTTGTATAAATATGTACAAAATATTAATAAGCGTATCGCGTAGTTTACATTTTTTTTTACTTTTTATATTATGCTTCTTTTCTTATTAAATTAGACTATCCTTGGTTTTAGTATTTGTATCCTTCTTCGTCGCTGAAGCTCGGGGGCTGACGGGGTCCTCCAAAGTTTTCGCTGGGTCTGTTCTGTCCAGAAGGACTGAAACCTTGGGGAGCGGTTTGACCTGGTCTGTTCTGTCCCGAAGGACCGAAGCCCGTTTGCGGTCCTTGTGATCCGGGACGGTTGTAATCATAGCCAGATTCAGGGCTGGAAGATGATGGCCCAGTAGGCTGACGCTGAGACACAGGCCCAAAGTTTCCTTGACCAGCGGGACCTAAGGCAGCTCCAGCAGATCCAGATGGGCCCGATGGTGAGTATTTTCCAGCAGGTCCACTTGGCCTTGAGAATTGGGGACCTTGGCTTCCTTGACCTTGTCCAGGTGTTATAGATGGAGCATTTCCTGATAGAGAGCCAATTGGTGCTCTTGGGTATCCAGCGGCGCCTGAACCTGAGGTTGGGCCAGACTGAGACGAAGGGCCAAATCCTGTTGTAGGACTTTTTCCAGATCCTTGGGCAGGGAGACCGTTAGATCCTGCTTGACTTGAAGGGCCAAATCCTTGTCCTGTGGGTCTTGAGAAACTGGGCCCTTGAGATACAGGCTGCTGATCAAATGTGCCGGTTGGGGTAGGTTTGCCAAATTGTGTCTGAGGCCTGTCATACTGGTATCCAGAGTCATCTTGGGCCTGTGTGGATTGGCTTTGCTGACTAGGACGATAAGGTCCATTAGTCCCAGATGGTCCACGAGCCGGGCCTCCATATTGGGACACTGGCGCTTGATTGCCTTGTGAAGGGAAGCTTTGAGGTCCAGATTGTGAGCTTGGTCCAGAAGAAGCCGAAGGAGATCCA
Source organism: Plusia festucae (assembly GCA_950381575.1). Classification (NCBI taxonomy): domain Eukaryota; kingdom Metazoa; phylum Arthropoda; class Insecta; order Lepidoptera; family Noctuidae; genus Plusia; species Plusia festucae. Next base: position 11,947,449 of record OX494447.1, read on the forward strand.
TATTGAGAAGCTGGAGACTGGCTGCCCTGAGATGGGAATCCCTGAGGACCAGATGGGCGGATGGATCCAGAAGGTGTAGGTGCACCGTATTGATTAGTGGGGGCTTGGCTACCTTGAGCCGGGAAACCTGATGATTGTCCAGAAGGACCAGTAGCCGCAGGAGAACCGTATTGAGATGCAGGAGACTTACTGCCTTGAGCTGGGAAACCTTGAGGTCTGGAGCCGGACGCACCAAATGGAGTAGGGGCACTGTATTGGTTAGTTGGAGTCTGACCACCCTGCGGGAAAGCACCTTGCTGGCTGGGTTGAGATCCTGGAGCGTTGTACTGGTAGCCTGAGTCTTGACCACCCTGGGGTGAGAATCCTTGAGGCTGAGTTGGTCTTGATGGTCCAGAAGGAGAAGAAGAAGGAGAAGCGTATTGAGATGATGGTCCTTGATTACCCTGGATTTGGAATCCTTGAGAACCTGTTGGCAGAGGACTAGAAGAAACAGCTGATGGTGAAGCGTAAAGAGAAGAGGGGGACTGTCCAGGCCGGGAGGAAGAACCCTGGGGCCCCACTGAGGCAGGGGCACCGTATTGAGATGAGGGACCTTGGCTACCCTGAGGTCCAGAGCCAACAGGTCCTGAAGAGCTAGGGCCACCATATTGTTTAGCAGGTTCTTGACCACGCTGACCAGAAGCACCAGATCCTGCAGCAGGACCACCGTATTTAGGAGAAGGGGCCTGACCACGCTGTGCTGAGAAGTCCTGGGCTCCAGAAGAACTGGGGGCTCCGTATTGAGGAGATGGACCTTGACCTTGAGCCTGGTAAGATGGCGATGCAGCGCCATAGTTCTGCAGGGGTGCAGTATCTTCGTCAGGGTTGTATGCTCCTGAAATATTATAAAATAATATCAATATCAATTTAGTTCCATTAAACAAACACTCAGACATATAATACCAAAAAAGACCAAAAAATAATACGAGGCTTGACACGACATAATTTTCTTTTAAGCTTCTTAACTTGAATCTAAAATAAAGTAAGATAATTCAATAGTTGCGTAAAACCATGAAAAAAAACCACTCATTTTAAGTAAGTTATTAACAAATATTCAGTTACCTACAGCGAATTAACGATGACGTGATTTAAAAATAAAATAAAAACTTTATGAAAGTGATAATATAACTCTACCGAACAAATACATTTAAAATAATATTATCAATCAGCTTCTTACTACCAATACCTTTAAAACGATACGTGAGGATCATGATGATATGCCTGCGACCTATATAAAAGGTTTTACTACATTTATATTTAGCATTTACAAACAATTGAACACACATGACATTGATTCAATCCGATTGGCACAGTGGCTGCTTGACATTATGCACTTATCATTTATTGTGCATTCTGTTCGCTTATTGTTTAGTAAAATCTTATTGACCTATTTAATTATTTAGGATTTAAGTATTGCAATAATATTGACTGAAAGCACAAATCTGGTTAATTTTTTATGCATACATTTTTTCACCAATCTGGCATAGTAGTATTAAATTTTAGTGATCTTGAAGACTTTGAACAACTATTAACTTACTATATAATAAGAAAAAAAGTCTTACCTTCTTGGGTACCAGCAGCAGCCGCCCTGGCGTTTTCTTCAATAGACTTCAGTATCTCTTCAGGGATTGGATGAGGAGTAGGCAGATGATCTCCCATTGGCTGGTAACCGTTCTCATCAGCGGTGTATGTGATGGTGTACTGCTGGCCATCATCACCAGTGTAAGTGAAAGCACCTTTAGCTTGAACACCGTTCGTAGCAACACCAGATTCTTCAGCAGAAATACCGTTTGAAGTTTCAAAACTGTACGCGAAAGTTTCACCATCATTCTGGTTCTCGTATTTTAAGATTTCAGCAGTACTGTCAATAGAAGCACTGGCACGTTGGGGCTGCTGCTGACCAGAGAAAGCAGCGTCTTGAGATATTTGGTTTCCAAAGGCAGGAGCTTGACCGAAACTGGCGGGACCCTGGCCAAGGGCGGGGCTACCAGAAGCAGTAGGGGCACCATATTGAGCTCCAGGTGTACCAAATGCTTGTTTCGGTTGTTCATTTGGCTGACCATATCCAGTAGGACCTTGACTAGAGGCTGGGCTTCCAGAACCAGCTGGAGCACCATACTGAGCACTAGGTGAACCGGATCCTGGGTTTAGCCCATTTGAAGGTTGACCAAAACCAGCAGAGCCAAAAGGTCCGGCCTGAGCTCCAGTTTGACTAGGGCTTTGACTGAATCCAGATTCAGGGCTGGCTTTGCCGTAAGACGATGGGCCGGAGGGCTGTCCAAATGAGGCGGATCCTGTAGGTTGTCCAAATGAAGGTCCTTTGGGTAGAGCAAGTCCTGACTCAGCCCCAGGTGCGGTTAGGGCTCCTGGACTACCTCCAGCAGTTCCCGCACTTGCAGGAGGCAAGTACGTCCTATCCAACTTGTCAGCATAGCTGTATGCTATAACGGATAAGATGATGAACTGAAAAGACAAAGTCACTTATTATTCTCAGTTGTATTGATAAGTCACAATGAAGTTAAATACAAAAATACAAAACTATTTTAAACTAGGATTAAGTCACTTAGAAAGAAAGCCCTTGATTGGGAAATAAGTCATCCGTTAGCAAAGCCAAAGAGACAATTTGTATAAAAAATTAAAATGAGTAAGTCAATTAACATTCATCAGTTTAATTTAACCGACGAGTTTAATTAAACCAATCCAGAATATTAAAACTTTTTTAAACTTTCACTGCAATCCATATTTGAAAATTCAAACGAACTTTTTACACTCGATTTTTGAATTCCGAACTTAATTTAAAAATTTAAATTTTATTCTAGCTAGAGCTTAATTTTCGAATCGATTTATATAAAAATAAATATTATTATTTTATTAATAATTAAATTAATTACCAGCTTCATATTAAAAGCTGTTGTGCTACCACGGGGTGATCAACGAATGTGCATATCACTGTAACTGCATCCTATTTATATGAAGTAAATTCGTTCACTACACTAAGTTACTCAAAATTGTGCTCACGGACCTAACCTTTGACAGTACTATTAGTGAAGATTCCACCATGTTTGTATGTGTGGGTTGTTACTCAATAACTCGATCGATATAACTGATACTCTAATTACTGTGAGCGTCATGTGCGTGTGTGTGTAGGCCATATATGGTGAGATTTACTTTGTTTATTTTATATTGGAGATCCGTGGTTTTATTTATGAGAAGTTCTATTGAAACAAAGATAGGGATCAGTGTCAATTCTGGGATAACTTAGCAAGCAAAATAATATTAACAATATACTATTATAATCGGAATTACTATTTACCTTCATTCAAGCAAACAACGTGCAACAAGAGAAAATTGCAACAATATATTTCAATTTAATTCCTTTTTTTTTTCTAAAATATTATGTTCGTAATTTAGGTTAGAGGTCTGGGTTCAAATCTTTGTTATTCATTCAATGATTTAGGAGTGATTTATAGAAATCATGTTTTACTGTGACATTCATGTATTTGAATAACAATTTCAAAAGGAGGTTTTCAATTCGATTTGCTTTATATGTTTATAACGCAAATCAATATCGATAGGGGATAATTATACTTACCATAGAGGTGGTATATCTCTATCGATCTTATATGTTCATTAAAATTTATTTGGGAATTTGTTTTAAAATAAAAATAATATCATGTTTATCAACAATATTTCATGTTACACATGAAAAGAAAAACCAGATTTGTCAACGAAATTGCATACTATGTAGTCGGTTCTTACTTACATTTTAGTGCAATTTTCGTAATTATAATAAAGTTTAAGTAAACAAATCAATAAACCTATTATAAAGTTCGTTTAACACTGCGCCTGTATTAAAACCATTAACATAATGTTTTAAAATAACATATTGTTTTTTTTTTAATTGCTGTACTTGATGCCTTGGTATTTGCAGTGAAGTCTTTTATTTTTAATTATTAATGTATTGCATGCTCTTATGTTCGCGTCCGGGTTTAAAAAACTGATCTTACTGGTAAACCCTGTTAGGTCATCAGTTAAAATGGAACCGACACCCTTGTTTATGAGAAAATAATAGCTATTTATTTAATTAAAAGCTTTGCTACCGTTGGGAGAAGATTCACCAAAGCTTTAGATTTAAAAGTAGGTTTAAACCTAGTTTATTAATGAAGAATAAAGCAATATAAATTTAAGCTTTGGATAATTATGGCGTTCGTCAAATTTTTCCAAAAATCTAGAATTTTCTTTTTTGAGTTGATGACTCAGCGTCTTAGCTTTGTTAGAAGTTTCCAAAGATTATATATTATGAGCAGAGCATTGGAATGAGCTTCAAAATTTTCTTCTACGTTTTTGATTGTTCAATCGAAGGAAATTAAATAAATTATAAGTGTGTCCAAATCAAAATGTTTTTCTTTCTAGTAAACCTAAAATATGCGCTTTTAGAAACGTTAACCTTAAAACTAAATGACACTAGGTGCGCGTCGTGGTATAAATGTAGGTACACTATAGGCAGTCAATCAGTGACTTATTTGCGAAGTAGTTGAATATACTAAGGGACGAGTAACTGTAGAATATTTTAGTCCTGCACTAATTTTAAAATTAGTAGGTATTTATGGATTTATAGAAACGTTAAAAAAAAGCTCTGCCAACTCTACGGTGACACCGTGATCACACATAAAAGCAAAAAAAAAAACAACAAAATATTCAAGACACAATAAATTATTCCTAAAAGAAGCTTCAAGAACAAGTTCTTCTACCCAATCCTACCAACAAATTACAGCAATACTATAATACTCATGTGCCTATCCAAACTTAAATTGGTATCTTATTATTGCCTAAATCATGTACAATTTGCGATGTTTGCCACATTTCCGCAGTTTATAATTTTTGCCATGTAATGTGGACATGAGAAAATGATTTTGATGTAGCTCGTTAATCAACGTCAGTTTTTCAAAAGGGCTTTGATATAGGATTTTGAACCTTAAGATAAGGGTAGGACTAGAAATTACTTTGTGTCCTAAATTTAACTCTGAGTTTCCATGATTATAATTAGACTGGCTTGTTAGTCTAGTGGTTAACCCCTAACTGTTGAAACTGAAGTCGTGGATTCGATTCACACACAGGACTTTTTCTTGTGTTATGATCATGATCAGTTCTTTGTCTTGTTGTAATTGACATAAACCTAAGGTATTATAACAATTGATCTATGTTTATCAGTAGTCACAGGCTGTGCTAGTTTGGGTTCAAATGGCCGTGTGAGAGTTGTCCTAAGATATTACAAAAAAAATGAAACGAATCACCAAGACATCAGGTGATGCAGACGTTTGGACTAATAGCGTACATAATATACCATTGCGGGAAATGGAGATAGATGATGACTGTGAAGACCTATTATAAATTATCAAAGAAACGACCTTTAGTAATGAAGAGCACGGTTCCGACGATAGCATTAGATGACCTACAAGTCGATTAGTCTCCATTTCTGTAAATATCACTTCTGCAAAAGCTATAACAATGCAAAACAAATTTGTTTCTTTTATTACTACACTCATTTGAAACCAAAATATATTAGGAGTGCTTAATTTTATTTCTTTGTCTTAAGAGTTAAACTATCTACAATTATATCAAGTTCTTCTGTTACTGTTTTTTGTTTTAACTGGCCCCGATTCTGTTAAACACGTACTAAACTAATTTAAGTCCATCGGTATCTTTTTCACTTGTACATCTTTAGAAAAGGCCAGACGAAAATTAGAACTGTGAAATTTAGTTCCGACTAAAATTTTCATACAAATTTGCCGACAAGTAAAAACGTGTGCTCTAAAAACACTGTGATGTTATAGGCAAAAACTAGTTTAACATTTCTAAGTTAGTTGTCATCTGTTGCCGTTCTTTTCTTACGCTTTATTTTAGTAAAAGACTGCAATGGTTTAAATTTAGTTTATTTTGCGTACAGAGGAATCAGCGCCAATATTGACCTAACTTAATTTCACAAAAAACTTTCATTGTTACATTGCGTGCTTACACTATCATGCAATGAACCTCGATTATTTTTAACTAGATTTCACAATCCGAACATCTGCAAGCCGGACGTTTATCTAGAACTAACAAAGGGCAGTGAAGGTCTAATAAATATCTCAAACAATTGCGAACTAAATTATATTCAGGTCCCATTTTGGACCTAGTTGAACAAGGCTAGATTATTTATAGGCACGCACGGAACCCTCACAGTATTTCCATATATCAACAAGTTTACCATGGTCTAAATTAATGAGCTAGCCGGCGTAACATCAAATTCAGTAGATAATTATGTAAATTCTTCAAACTAATCAGGAATCTTCTTCTTAAGGAATGACGTTTTGGTGCAGCAGATAAAGGTGAGATTGTATTTAAATGCAGTAATTATATGAAGGGTTTTAAATTGCTGTTAATATTTACATAACAATTAATAAATAATGATTTTTACATAACATTGAACTTTGGGACTCGTCGAATAACATAATTTTTTATTATCATAATTGCATACATTTTTGACATTCAATTATTTTTTTGTATTTAGGTATAAGCAGTAAATTAAAAAAAAACATTATAAGATATGTACAGAGTATGTACATTTGATTAAATATAATTGCGTGTTCCAATTTAAATTTTTGACGTATTGAAATAATGAATCCAGAACGGATTCTATCCCATATAATTTTAATTTCTAAATGTCCAGCTTTCGTTTTGTAAAAAGAGAAAACTTTTATATGAAGTAAGGGAAATATTAAATTCATAATATTAAAAGTTCTTGATACAAAACAAAATAAAATAAAACCTTTATAACTACGGAACTCTAAACGATCTGGCGTGATGTGTTCATATTAGTTAAAATCAATAGTTTGATCGGTGAGGCACATCAGGTCATTTGTGCCACGAAGATCGTGAGGTTACACATTTTTAGCGTCAAGTCGGTTAAAACACCGTGATTATCTTTATAGCATAATTATAAATCCTGTCGTCTGATTCGGTATCGATGTTCATTATTATTAACGAAGGCCGAGAAGGTATCGATTGTATTGGCCATTCAACACCTAGCACGATTTACGTGCATCTAATTTAAAGTTAGACACTTAAAAAGATTATAATTCTAATCTATATTATTAATTTAATTCTTAAAGCGGCGGTAGCAGGCTATCGCGTCGGACTTGCGATCATGAAGTTGCAAGTTCAAATCCCACCCATTGCTTTACCGACGTGAACCCACTCGTAACACAAGCAGGGGTTAATAAGATGACTATGTAGTTGTGTACGACCTACATTGCCAGCAGGCTTATGAAAAATGAAAAAAAAAAACAAAACATGCTTTTTGCATTTAATCTCTATCTTAACACTGTATTATTAATTAATTTAGTTTTTTTACCAGTCATGTATATTTTATTTCAATAGTACATTTATCTAAGAGTTAAAAATTAAATACATTGTATTAATAAATACATATTTGCAAACTTAACTACATATTTACACACATAAAACTAAACTATGATAATAAATTAAACATTCAACAAAGTAAGAATTTATTTATGAAACGAAATCTACATCATCCCTCTCCTACCCTTGTATTAAAGTCATTAGGGGTCGGCACAAAATGTCTTCTTCCTTAATTATCAAGAAAACGGTATATTAGAAAATAATTATTATAATAATTAATATTACCCAATATTTCTACAAGTAATATCCTGTTTGTGTGACAAACAGGGTTGAGAATAAATAACATCTTATTTAATTATAAACATCCTTTACATTCACTTCCGAAGCTTTTTTGTCACACATCTTCGTAATAAACCTTTTACGTTCATTTCCTTAGTCTTAATAAAGACTAGCCTATAAATGGCTTTAAATCCATAAACATCAATGACGTCACCAGAAAACCATTCTATAATTATCGTGACGTCATTAAAATGTCGATCGGTAGCATCAGAAGTCACATTAGTCATATCTAACAAAGGGACGTGAACAAATCAAATGCCAAGAATTCATCAGCTGACAGACTGACTGACAATCTATCACGTTTGCACATTGTATAAGTAATGGTGAGATTTAAGGTACAGGTTTTGTAATATATCTTTAGGAGACCGCGTAGGTATTGGTCAGTAGGTATAGAATTGGAAGAATTGTGAATTAAATATTTTAATATTCATTGGCTTCGTCGAATCTTGTCTATTCAGGACGACGACTCTTTTTAATGTTGTACCGAAGATTGTACAACCACGAAGAAACAGGAAATTGAAATAAAGCCACACTTTAAAAGATTATAGATATGGATCTAAGATGACCCGAAAACCATTACACAACTCTCAAAATTTCCTCTCGAACCGATAATAACAAAAGTTCTTCTACATCGCAACAAAAGCCTAGTTACGTTGAGGTCGTTTCATATTTAGCTATCCAAATAACCTAGTTCCAATATTTAGACTAATCTGATTGAGATCATGCCAAAGAGGATCACGTTTTTATCAAAAACACAAAGGTTATCGACAATAAAGATTTTGCAACTGTTGTTAACTTCACTAGATTTTAGTGTATGATACTATACACTTAGGTTGTTGTTTTAGTCTCAGAAATTGTATCTTTTTAACGGACTGTTCCCGAATAATTACTCATTGGAATTTTAAGTCTTAGAAATTCACCAACTTCAGTGATTTGGGGCTACCGCTAGGGTCGCTAGATTTGCATCAGCTGATCTGTCATTTACCAATGAGAGACAAGCTACAGCACCCTTAGGCCCAGTTTTTGATCCCTAGTTAACTCAACCAATGGTTACATATCCTAACTAATGGTTTTTTGCTTATTTTCCTTCCATTCATCTGTATTTCTCGTCATCGCAACATCCTTTCTTTCTCATAATATCATCGTTCACACAATCCATCCAAAATTAATAATACGTTTTTTTAGGAATAAAAAAAAAATTGAACCCTATTAAAATATAAATAATAACAGTAATTTTCAATTCTTCTGTTGTATATTGGACCACGTCTTTATAACACTTCGATATTGACAACGCTCTTATTTCATGAACAGTAAGGATCATTTTCTGTTATAAATAGGGTATTATTCCACGTTAATCACAGACAAGGATCTATGGAATCGTTGGTAATAAATACTTATTTATTATTATCATTCGTGGTTAAGCCATAAATGTATCATTACCGAATATTAAAACGAAAATTATATTGATCGTAAATTATTAGTTAATTATCTTTAAGATCATATTATGTTTAATTGACTGTGTCCGTATGTTCATTGGATTTTACTAATAGTTTTTAAGTCGATGCCTAAATATGGATTTTTATTCCTGTTTTATTAAATTTCTAAATGAACGTGTGACATTTTATACCCTTCGTTTTTGAAAGGACGCTCAATTAAATGTTCTGTAAAATGTATTGTCAACTAAAGTGATTGGCGGACCATAATAAGACTGACATCATTTAGAGCCCTTGACATAGTACAGTCAGCAACAAAAATTTTTTACAAAATCAATTTTATACCTAGTCCAAAAAAAATTTGTGATTACTACTTATCACTATGGACAACTATTACTATGGAACTAACACTGAATCGGGAAAAAAATCCACTGCCCCTACAGTTAAGAGCGCCAATTTTGACGAACTCACTCACTCGACCTGTTCGACTTACGTACACCAGTTTTCAAGGTGTCGCTAGCTCTGAGGTCCCGGGTTTGATTCCCGGATGGTCAATGTAAAAAAAACAACACTTTTTTTTTGTCTCGGGTCTGGGTGTTTATGGTACCTTTGTTGTCTCTGATTCCATAACAGTGCTTTAGTTACTTACTTTGGATTCGGAGCAATGCATGTGATACCACAATATTTATGTCTTTAGACATTTAATGATATTATTATATTTGGAGTTACACAGAATGTGGACTCATTGACATATATAAAATTTTACTTTTAAAGCATAATTAGATCGAATTGGGCCCAATGATTAATTATTAACAAGCATGAGCCTAAAAAAGCCAATTCAATGAGTAATTAGTAATTAAATTGTTACTTTCATTTAAAAAAACTGTACGCTTACCTTTCGCTTAAAATATTTGGTTGTGATTGTATATTAAACAGAATCTGAAATGTACAAAAAACTTAAACAGTAAGAATTCTTTTAAAGTTTCCGAAACAATTAGGTTCAACGTCCACATCACATTATTTTATCATAAGAGCTTTCAAGTTAAACAATTAAAATGTTTGTAACATCAGCGCCTTGTCAAGTGCTTTGACAGTTGCTGTCAACTTTTAAGACCTTTTAAACTTTAATCAATATTTGATAACAACATCTATACTACACTTTTCTGTGTCGGGTTTGGGTGTTTGTGGTAAAAAACACCCAAACCCGAGACAGAAAAGTATTTTTTTTTCTACTTTGTCCCGTTCTGGGATCGGACCCCGGACCTTAGAGCTGGCGACACCTAAACCGGTGTGTACGCTACTCGACCACGGAGGGCGTTTAATAAAATACAACCAATTCCGCGGTATCTGCTAGTATACATAATACACTTAATTACTAATTTAATGCAAATAATAGCATTACCTTCAATCAAGCTTCAATTACTTAAGTGAAATCTGTCAAGTAACACCCTTGAGATCGAATGTGTGCGAAAACATTTAAGTAACAATCTCTTATTTTGATCAGCCAAAATGTATAATTAGTTATTGCAAATTATATTAATAATTAATTCGTCTTCGCAATAATTAAGCTAAATCGTTAAAACTTTACTACTGTTGATTAAAGTCACGGAATTCAGTTCCGGGTTGTACAAAACGATTTGTGTATTATGTTTTTAGGGTTTATAAAGGGTGTTAATGAGCCTCTATTACAAGGTTCCACAGTTCGTTGGCGTTTTATTTTTTATTTTTCTGTAGCCTTTTTTAGATACCACTGCTGGGTAAAGGCCAGCTCTTTAGCCAGTCTCCCTTTGGCAATTTCTGGACACAGGCAGCCCGCGTATTTGACAAGATCATCACACCACTGACACCAACGCCGCGGACGACCTGGACGGCGATTTCCTTCCTCAGGTGTTCAGTAGGTGACAATCTTTGCTTTTCTGTCAGGCTGCAATCGGGGGACGAGACTAGCCCACTCCCTGTTACTTTAATACCGACCTATAAATGTCCCACTGCTGGGCATTGGCCTCTTCACATATAGAGAAGGAATGACCATTGATCACAACGCTTGCTCATTGCGGTTCAGCGGTTTCAGATTCCATATTTGGAATCCAGGTTACCTCACGATGTTTTCCTTCACCGTTTGTCAATGGTGTCTTAGAACAGTGTTAAGAAAGTACATGATTATAATTTGTAAAAAGTCACATTGGTACTTGCCTGGGTTCCAACCCGTAACTACAGTCTATTCATCCTAACTTGGCACAAATAGTAAACAAACCGGCCTCGATTACAAATCACACATTTTTAATTAAATCATATCATTCACTGGATGAACATTGAAGTACAATTCTGAATAGATCACACAAAGTTTCCCATCACTAATCTTATTGACATTTCTTACATACGCCATATTTGTTTACATGTTTGGCCAAGTAAGGATGAATAGGGTATATATGCATATAAATCCGGTCATTGAACCGCTAGGCCACTACGACATTCATTGCTGCTTTATACTTTATTTTATTTTAGGTTACTTCTATGATAACGACAATTATTATTATTTATTAATCTGCAGTGTTTCAAGTACATATGTTTGCAGTAATTATTTTTCAGGAACTTCCTCAAGAAATTTCTGAGGTCTAGTTCCAAATGGTCAAATATCTATAAATATATTCTAAATTAATTACCTGGTGGAAAAAAATAATAAAACAACTAAAAAAGAATCGAAACATCGGGATTACATCATAATTTCTCTTGTATTTGAATAATCAATAAATTTTGATCATTTACGGAAAAAAATCTAAATATCAACAAATCTTTGTTTAGTTCAGCCGGGTTCATGGTCAAAGTAAAGGTTGGCACTGACTGCGCCTTGTTTTTTTTCTTCTGAATAAAACAATTATTTGAGAGTTCTTCTTTCTTCTTTTAAAAATAAACGACGCCCGCACTAAGGAATTTAACCCTTGTGTCGCGGGGGTTTCACAATCATTCAAAGCACATGCAAGAACACCCAGACTTGGAACAAGCATTTATTGATCACACAAATACTTGTCCCATGCGGGGATCGAACCCGCAGCACGTCGCGCACAGTGGTAATTAGCATGGTCCACTCGGCTATCCGTGCAGTTACCATAAAATATTTTATTATTAGGGCAAAAGATAAAAAAAGTTTTTTTTATCACCTTTTTTTATTGCAACTCAGCTTTTTAATTAAAAGTCAGAAGCACAGTAAAAATCAAAAAAATATGCCACCAGGATGATGATGAATAGCAAGAGCAGTCGTTTATTAAATATGCATATTTTGTATATATTGCTTTTATTTTTATTTAAGATACTTACATCAAAAAACTTTTAAACTCACATTTGTGCTTACCTTAAAAACAGCAATTACGATGTTCAGTAATCTAATAATACTAGATACCCATTAAAATTGACAAATTAGGTAGGTTGTCCTTTTGAAAATAACGTTAATTTGTCAGGTTTTTGCGTCAAAATTCCGTGTCTGTAACAAAAAGCCGATAATTTATACACTATTTTATTACAAAACTTCTAATTAAAGTTAAGCGTTTAGGTCTTTATTAAATTTTAACCAATCATCATAATTATACTTAGACATAACATAATTATAAAGTTGAATATATATTTTTTGTATAAAATTGCCTGAATCAGATTTTGTATAATTTAACTGATCTGTTTCAAAACAAATCGAAGTCTTGCAAAAGAGAAAATACAATAAAAAGACAATAGGTATTTTTTTAATTTATATAAAAAAACATGTGCTTCACAAAATGATTTGATTTCAAATAATAAAATATAGCTTTTTCCTAAAACAGCATTTACCTATAATAATATCCTGACATATAAATACCGCTTATCTATACATATAATAAAACAGTAAAAAAACTGTGTCTGTACATTGAATATATTAAAAAAATTATAATTGAGGGGGGTTTACAAACAGTTATGGAGCACGAATCCAAAAAAAAAATTCTGTCTGTTTGTCTGTATGTCTGTATGTCTGTTTGTCTGTTTGTCTGTTTGTCTGTTTGTTTGTACACGCTAATCTTCGGAACTACTGGACGGATTTGAATGATTTTTTTTTTGTTGTATAGGTATTAAGTCTGGGCAACATATAGGCTATAATTTATCTTGGAAATTTGAACACCTGATGCAGAACCGCAACAGACCAGCTAAACTATAAGAGATACAAAAATGGTACCATAGCAAAAATTGTTCCACGTGATGAGCATTTTCTGCTGAGAGAATAAATTTGAAGATCTGGAACACCTAATGTGGAACTCCAAGAGCCCAGCTACACCATAACACATATAGGAATGACGTCTCAGCAGAGTTGTTCAGCCTGATGCGCACTCTCAGTTGACGTATAAAAATTGAAGATCTGGAACACCTGTTGTGGAACTCCAAGAGCCCGGCTACACCATAACACATATAGGAATGACGTCTCAGCAGAGTTGTTAAGCCTGATGAGCACTCTCTGTTGACGTATAAAAATTGAAGATCTGGAACACCTGTTGAGGAACTCCAAGAGCCCGGCTACACCATAACACATTTAGGAATGACGTCTTAGCAAGAGTTGTTCAGCTTGATGAGCACTCTCTGTTGACGTATAAAAATTGAAGATCTGGAACACCTGTTGTGGAACTCCAAGAGCCCGGCTACACCATAGCACATATAGGAATGACGTCTTGGCAAGAGTTGTTCAGCCTGATGAGCACTCTCTGTTGACGTATAAAAATTGAATATCTGGAACACCTGTTGTGGAACTCCAAGAGCCCGGCTACACCATAGCACATATAGGAATGACGTCTTAGCAAGAGTTGTTCAGCCTGATGAGCACTCTCTGTTGACGTATAAAAATTGAATATCTGGAACACCTGTTGTGGAACTCCAAGAGCCCGGCTACACCATAACACATATAGAAATGACGTCTTAGCAAAAGTGGTTCGGTCTGATGGGCATTCCCTGTTGACTTATAAAAATCGAAGATTTGAAACATCTGACTTGGAAATCAAAGCTATCATTAATTTCACTGTATAATTATAAAATAACATAACCTTTAGGACTGATTTTCGATGACGATGGTATATCTATACTAATATTATAAAGAGGAAACCTTTGTATTTTTGTATGTTTGTATTGAATAGACTCAAAAACTACTGGACCGATTTCAAAATTTCTTTTACCGTTACTTAGAAGGATTCTTCCGAATCCGTATAGGCTATATTTTATCCCGGAAAATAGATAGGATTTTTCGTGGTAGTGAAAATTGTGGAGTAAGTCGACGAAAAAACTGCCGTACGTTAACGATTCTCGCGAACACTGCCTAAATGGTTAGAGATGTATGGTTGACTTCTATAGAAAAGTTGTAGAACTCAATAATGCCTACAAAAAAGTCCCGATAGTATAAACCAAACATTTATATTTTAGCCATTATAACCACTTTTCCATAGAATAAAAGTAATTAAAATTATTAGCCTATGTTTATTGATCATATTATCGTCAAATACTAATCCTTATCCAAATAAACTATTTATTGAGCAAGAATGGAAATCTCTTCGGATCGCGAAGCACGCCTGCATTCTCATCGCATTTACGCATCTACATCCAGGTCTCTAGAGACCAGTGAAGAATATGATGCGCGACTGACAGCTGATCGTGAGCAAAAGATCTGATTCGGGCATTTCCTGCTATCTTACAAAAATGAAAGATCTGGAGGGTCTCGAATCGTCTCGCGCATCACGTTGTTTTCCCGTCCCCGGGCTCTTAGAATTTGACATCAGACGTTTCAGATCTTTTATTTTGACGACCCTGTTGTCGCTGGCATAAGCAACAGGATCCGCGTACGAAGTCGCGGGCAGAAGCTAGTTTACTAAATAAAAGGATCACAAAATACATTACCACTTTTAACATCGCTATCGTCGCGGTCGGTACGCACCTTTACATTTTAAAAGTTCAAGTTCAAGGCTTTATCAGAGAGGATAAAAACGTGTTTAACATTAATATATTCTTATATCTTTCGCGGCTATTCACAATCTCGCACGTAGACACATAATATAAATTAATAAAATATTATTATATTGACCTACCTAATGAGTGTTAGGGATATAAATTATAATGAAAGATGGGCAAATTTAAGTGCTATTTAAGTTCTAATTATTAGGTTTTTTAAAACATAAATTATATATTTATTTGTTGTTTAAGTGTCCAATCTTCATCGTTTATAGAAAACGCTCAAATGTAATCAAAGTGACATTTCTTGAATCATAGTAATAGCAGATTTTATAAATTAGTACAGTTCGAATGATTTTGGGTAGCTCGTAGCTCTGAAGCGCTCAATAACTTGATATGATAATAGTCACCATAATATTTAAAAATCGACACTTAGAACACCAATATTTCTTGAATTTCAAAAGTTATATAAAATATTGTAGGTTTTACATTGTATGTTAAGTGGTCTTTTTATTTGACAGGCTTTTAAAAGTATGTACAATATGTTAAAGTAGATCAATTTATATTTACAACTAGCTGTGCCCGCGACTTCGTTCGCGTGGATGTCGGAACTTAACAATGTAATTTTACTTCGGGAATACTTTAAATTCAAATATCTTTTGATAGACTGAACCGATTGCAATGAAACAAAAACTAAATGTTACGTCAAGTTACGCGCAATCGTTGTGTATAAAAGTAAAAAAAATCTACATTTCTTTCGTATATTTTACGTGATGCCTGAATAAATAAACAGACAAACAGATCAAAATTGGAAAATTGCTGAAAATGGGTTTCGTTGGTTGTACTTTCACCCTGGCTAATTTTTTTTATGTACAAAATGACTTTTCCACAGTTGTATTATATGTATAGATGTATAGCTATTAAACCTATTAAAATTAAAACTAAACTAAAAAATTATAAGATAAATAAAATTATCTATAAAAAGAAGACTTGTTAACAGAACACCAATTATGATTTTCATAATCGCAAATAATATTTATATATTGATTTAATTTCAAACTTTCCTTTTTTTTATTACGATACATAATTATATAGGTATATATATATATTCTATTTTAGGATTTTGATACGACGCTCCTATGTATCAAATCTTCCTATATTTTTATTTTATAAGGTTTAATTTTGAAATAAAATTTCAAAATGTTGTGCACTGCGGATTTACCAGAAGAAAATTCTTGATGTGCTATTACGGGTCGGTTTATAAAAAAACCTTCAAAAATTTCATGTCGGACCACTAACGGATCACAATAAGACGTAGTAGTAGGTAAATAATATTTTTTATGGTAAAGGCGTTACTAGGGCGGAGTTGTAGACAAGTTAATTAATATACTCTGGAAATCGAGTTCACTGAACGCTTGAGATATCACAAGAGATAAATCACAATTGGATTTTATCGTATGATATAATATAACCACGCCTATTTCCGAAGGTGTTGTTACACGCCTTTCTATAGTTATAGCGAATTAATTTATATGTTCTGTGAACAATAATAATGTTACAAAATAGGTACGTTCCTACGCGTGTACGGTAATTTATACATAACATTCAATGCTCGTTCCTTCTCTATAAGGGAAGAAACGGCCAATACATGAACCACTGCTGGGCACATGCCGCCCCGCAGCGTCATTTAATTTTATAGGCCGGTAAATTATATTTTACATAATAATATAATATATTCAATCATAATAATATAATACCGGCCTATATACGTCCCGCTGCTGGGCACAGGCCTCTTCCCATAAAACATCGTGAGGAAACCTGGATTTCAAAGTATTCAAAGTATTGGGATCTGAAATCGCCAACCCGCAATGAGCAAGCGTGGGGATCAATGCTCATCCCTTCTCTATTTAATCATAATAAAGCTATAAGGTTTTTTGGTTGATCGCTCTTATCTCTAAAAACTACCCGACAGATTTAAAACTACTTTTTCTTTTAGCTGATATCCCAATTCATAAAAAATACTATTTATCATGTTCCTTGCCTTAAATGAAAATCAAAGCAAGTGTCACCGCAGAGCAAAGCTAGTAATTAAATAATTTCGTGATACATATTATGACTCCGCCTTTTGTTCTGCGCGTTCGACTTATTTCTAATCAGCCCCCCTAGCCAAGTGACATTTCTACAAGCGATAACGCTGATCGAATCGCGCAAATGTATGAAAGTGACAAGTCTAAGTCACGTGACTTTTCGACGAGAAATGTAATTTCCATACATTTGTAGAAAATGTAACTTGGCTAGGGGGACAGGTCGCTGTCTATGTATAATTGTATAATTATTTTGACATCCATAAAGTGCTACATAGTAACCATGTAGCACTTTTTGGATGTCAACATATACATGATTCGCCCACCCTTCGCTGCTTCCTAAGTTCTCTGGCTGGGGGGAAGAAACAGCGCCAAAAACTCTCGAGCATTAGAAAATAATACACAATGATAAAAATAGATCTTTTTTAAACTTGTTTGATGCAAAAGTCGTTTTATTTTCAATTAATAATTCTGTGATCATATTTATAAACTTGTTCATTTTAATGTCAAAAACGTAAAAAATGTTTGAGATCATCTTGTATACACAACTGATTTGCGACGGGTTTTCTTTTACATTTAAATTTTACTTAATAAAACATTTCAGTAAATCTAAGCAAATGGACTAAACAAATATTTCCGATCTAAGTACTTACATGTTTTATTAAATTTGATACTAATATCTGTGCTAATATTTTAGGATCACAAAAAAAAAACAAATTATCCGGAATGTCAATTCCGTGATTATTTGCAACAATGAAGAATTTGGAGCAGTGTAATCTTGTTATGGAACATTATTTTACCAAACTCAGTAAAAAATAAAGTGCTACTCCATAGGTACATGATACTGAAAAGCTCTGGATAACCTATAAAAATAGGCCAAAAAACAAGTCTCCAACTGACTTAAGAACTAAATGTTTCATGATAATACACAATTTCAAAGCCTTTAAAAAATTACAATTGAATTGTAAGTTTACAAGCATGATTTTATTGTTTAGCATTAATATTGGTTTGACCTTAGACCACACCCGCTTAATATTAATTTATTTGCTTTCAGTATTATTATTTCTATATTAATTTGTCTTCCACCCACGACTATTTAATTTGCAAAAACAGGAATACACCGGATTTATGCCTTTATTGGCTTTTGAATTATTAATCAAAGTGTTCAGTAGGTAAACATTCATATTTTGATACCATATTATAATTACACTAATCTATACTAATATAATAAAGCTGAAGAGTTTGCTAACCTCAGGAACTTCTTTCACTGTTAGAAAGCCCACTTGGAGGCTTGCAGTCTGCGTGGCCGAGTACTGGTCTGACAAAATATAATACATTGCCATTGATCGAAACGCTAAGAAGAAGACATAGTTACCTTTATTTTCGCACAATTTTATTTTGATACATGTACATAAACTTATACTTAAAAGCTATATATATTATTCTTAGAGCACGTAATATTACAGCACGGATAGCCGAGTGGTATAGGTCACCACGCCAATTACCACTGTGCGCGACGTTCTGCGGGTTCGATCCCCGCATGGGACAAGCATTTGTGTGATTCACAGATACTTGTTCCAAGTCTGGGTGTTCTTTGTGCATGTGATTTGAATGTCTGCGAAACCCCCGCGATACAAGGATTAAATTCCTCAATATATCGCTATAAAAAAGAAACGAAAAAAAATATCTAACAATATTTCTCTTGGAAGAACAAAGTTAATAGCAAGAAAACTATTTTTGAACACCAAACCTGATCAATTAATATTATTTGATTGCTTTTCTAACATTTGTATGTTCTGTCGATTCTTTATACATTAAATTTCATTAATATATTTTTCATTTAAAATCGCTATTTTTTTTGTAAAAAGACTAATGGTCTCACTTAATGCGTTATGTGTAATAGATATAAGATGGTATCCTGAGATAATAGAAGCAGAGATATATGGCGACAGATTTTGTATTCATGTTTTTGTTATTTTTCAATTTCATTATATATAATGTGGAATTGTAGCCGAAATTGGAATTCGCGAACAGATTATTTTCGGTTTATGTGTAGCGTTTAAAGTTACATCAAATACTTGTAGTGATTTATTTATTTAGTTGCAAGCTTTACTATTTAACTAAAGGACAAAACGTTCAATAATCTGATTTTATTAAACAGCAAGAAATGTTGCAAGGAGTAAATAATTAGTTCGGTAATTATTTTTTTAATGAATAAAAAAAAAATATCTATCCAAGAATTATGAAGGATATATCCATATATATCATCATTTTTAAGCCGAGATTTGATAAAAAAAACACTTAATAACCCCCTCGTACGCAGCTCAATGCTTGTATCACGCGTAGGTTCACGTCGGTTGTGCGATTGGCGGGATTTGAACCAGCAACCACATGATCGCAAGTCCAACGCCCTAGCCTTATTAGACTACCTACTCCCGCCGCTTATCTGGATAATTCCTGCTATCTGAATTTTAAACTTTACAAAAATATAGACGTAAATAAAAAAAAAAATACCCCAAGTTTTAACAGTGATATTTTTAAAAAGAATAAAATCGACCGTTCCTTAACCTATTATCTTCACCAATTTGAATAATACGTGAACATGAATATTTGCGAAACAAAGTTCGAAGTATAGAGGTTCTTTAATTAAGTGGCTCGCGCATGCGCAGACGACGTGCTCGCTTTGTTTAGCAATCGTTATTAGAATTATAGGTAAACAAAATGTAACCAAATAAAAATGACAATTATGAATTAAAAAAAACCTTGATACGGAATTGATAGTTGAAAATAAAATTAATGAGAAAAGTATTTAATAAAAAATAATTGCTAAGTTCCGTAGGGGTTTCTATGACAATGGCTTCAAACTTGACGGACCTGTTGATCTAGTGGTTAGTAACCCTGTCTATAACCTTCCTCAATAAATGGACTAACACAGAAATATTTTTTTAAATCAGACCAGCAGTTCTTGAGATTATCGCGTTCAACCAAACGAACAAACAAAACTACTCTTCAGCTCTATAATATTAAAGTATAGAACTACACTCGCGAGCAAAAGTATGGAATCACTTACTTGAAATTTGCTTCGCGCAATCTGAGTACTAAATTATTCTGCTAATATTAATAAAAATGGTACCATTTTAAAGATTAAACTGTTACCTTTAAATTGATACCAAATTCATTAAAATCACACCAGTATTTAAGGAGCTATCCTGGATTAAGTGAAGGAGTTAAGGAAAACCTAAGGATAATGAAAAAATAATGAATGAAGAAAACAACAAAAATTGTGTAACAAAAACTTTAATTGGCTTTAAAATTAATTTTCAATATTTTGTGTTCCCTCCCCTCGCCCTTATAACTGCTCGAAGACGGTTCTTCATTGATCGAATCAGCTTCCGAATTGATTCTTGCGGGATACCTTCCCACTCCTCTATCAAAGCCGATTTCAGCTCATCTACACTTGAAGGAGCAGGATTTCTTGATCGGACCCTCCTCTTCAATTCATCCCACATGTGCTCAATGGGATTTAAGTCCGGGCTGAGCGCTGGCCAGTCCATTGTGGCGATACCGACTTCTTCGAGGTATTCAGTTGTGGCACGGGCAGTGTGACAACGAGCGTTATCGTGCATAAGGAGGAAGTCATCACCGATATATCCCGCGTAAGAAAGGACATGGTCCTGCAGAATATCGGTAATGTAGCGGTCTGAAGTTAGACCGCCTCCTCTTCCCCCGCCAGGCACGAAAACCAGCTCCGTTTTACCGTCGAAGGAACACATCATACAAGAACCACCGCCATACGCCACTGTCTCAGCAAAACAACACTGTGCATATCGTTCCCCAGGCCGCCTGTAGACCCGACCTCTTCGGTCGCTGCCATGCAAACACATTCTGCTCTCGTCGGAGAACAGGACACGCTTCCATTGCTCAACCTCCCAATCAAGATGAGAGCGAGCAAATTGAAGACGTGCTTGTCGGTGGCTTGCCGTCAGTTTCGGGCCTGTGGCTGGCCTTTTTGGAGTTAAATCAGCTTGCTTAAGTCTTCGACGAACTGTCCACTCGCTGGCAGCTACTCCACGAACATTTCGGAGCTCCTGTTGGACGTCGACACCAGTCAAATGTCGATTTCGAAGAGAGGTTGACACGATAAAACGATCATCCCTCTCCGATGTGCACCGGCGCCGTCCAGATCTTGGTCTCGAGATAAAGCCACCAGTCTCCCGAAAGCGTTTATAAACTTTTGAGACACAGGACTGGCTTATGTGGAGCTGTCGTGCGACAGCCCTCTGGCTGAGCCCTTCTCGCAATAGGGCGACGATTTGGGCGGCTTCTGTAGGTGTAGTATCCATTGTCGTCCAAATTCAAGGGTCAAAATTAGCGGAGATGTGTACCGGTCAACGTTTGAAAGCAGACTGATAAAGAAAATCCGATAACACGTGCTTTTATAGGGGGTCAATAGGGCGCAAGTTGTGACCTATCAAACATATCTTTTTCCTTACTTCTTGACATAATCCAGGATAGCTCCTTAAATACTGGTGTGATTTTAATGAATTTGGTATCAATTTAAAGGTGACAGTATAAACTTTAAAATGGTACCATTTTTATTAATATTAGCAGAATAATTTAGTACTCAGATTGCGCGACGCAAATTTCAAGTAAGTGATTCCATACTTTTGCTCGCGAGTGTATATATATTAAAAACATCTCAATTATAATTTTGACAAATGACGCCCAGACATCTAAAACGAATCTGATTAGTTGGAGTTAATAACCTCAAATATATAAATGTGTGTGTAATCTTTGGCCGTGATCTTCATGATAGCTTTCAGGTGCCATACCATGAGCTTATTAACCAAGGTTGTTGCCGCTGTGGAAGCGAGACGCTGCTACGTGCATTGTATAGCGCTGTCTCACTTCCACAGCGACAACAACCTTGCTTAATAAGCTCATGGTATGGGCACAGGTATTATTCAATACTTGTAAGAGTGATCAATACAAGTAACTCCCGCATTTCAACAGAGAAGGAATG
This sequence comes from Plusia festucae, assembly GCA_950381575.1. Taxonomy (NCBI): domain Eukaryota; kingdom Metazoa; phylum Arthropoda; class Insecta; order Lepidoptera; family Noctuidae; genus Plusia; species Plusia festucae. The sequence goes on from OX494447.1 coordinate 11,969,714, forward strand.
GCTGAAAATCAGCGCTGTGACGGTCGTGCCCGACCCAGTACAGCATTATCTGAGCCATCTCCTTTTGCTACTGAATCACTCTCTTTTTGTAGGACTGCTGTTATTGTTTACCGTTTTTTTTTGTAGCAATAAATACCTTTTTATTTTTATTAAAGACTTTTTCGGAAATGGTTTTAGAAAATGCACTGACTGCATGTATACGTACCGAATTGAAAATCAAATGTACTTCATAAAAATATGTTCTTGTGAAGTCAAATTCATTGACTTGATACTGACTTTTTTGACCTACTTATTTAGAATTTTATTAACATCTAGCTTATCTGACAAACGTTTCTCAGACATATTAAAAAAAAACTGGAGAGCCACCCTTTTCACTAAGGGGTGTGTAAACGATGTTTGCAGTATCTTAGACATTTTGTTTTTTTTTTATTATGCATGAAAAATGCATTGAATCTAGTTTCTTTCTAAGTCCAAATCAATAAAAATAACATTACGCACAATACCGTGTATTTGAAACACGTGTAATATATTTGGACAAATTGACACGAGAATCAAAGAGCTTGTATTTACTGAATGTATAATAGTCTTTATAAGTGAACCAAAACCTTTAAACCCCTTTTCAAACGTCTTAAAATTTAACGATTAAGGTTGATTTTCGATCGCTAATGGGTCTCTAGTATTAATAAATACATCACGCGTGCGAATTTGCATCTAGCGCGGGCATTGACTCAAGCATCAGCTGATTTTGACTTTGCGTTCCACTGCTAGACTTTTGTTTTAATTGGTTTACTTTTTATTAAATTTTCGTTTCATTTAGCTTACTGAGGATGTGAAGTAAATAATAATTGATTTTTATTATACATCGGCATAATTTAAGTATCAGGACCACACCCATCTTAAGAATTCTATATTACGAAAACACATAACATAGTGGTGAGAATAAAAGAATAAAAGAATCAAAAAATGAAACAACTTGGAATTATTATTTACATTTTCATATTTTATTAAAACATTTTTTTCACAATGTTCAATCCTCATCTTAAAAATATCGAATCAAATCACAATTGCAATGTAAAATTCAACTTCTAAAAATCCATAACATTAACATTTTACAAAGTATTACTAAAATCTAAACTGATACAAACTATTATGTTTGTTACATTACACAAAAAATAAATGCTTATTGCAGTGAAAATACTGCAACTGTTCAAAACAGTGTTCTAAAAAGGGTTAAAAATATAATCATACAAGATTTTTATTTGGAATGTTCAGCAGTTTATAAAACACATATTTATCGACATTATTCATATTCACGTTATATGGCACTGTTCAATAATGGTATCCAGTCTGCTCGTCAAAACTGGGTGGGTCCCGAGGCCCACCGAATTGCTCTTTCTGGCCTAAGAAGCTTTGACTTTCAGAAGAGTAATCCGATTCTATGCCAGAAATTGGTACAACCAGTGGTTGTGATGTGGATACAACACCTACCCTTGATGGAATGCTAGGGGCTGGCGTACTACTAAAAGGACTAGACTGGAGTGACTCACTCGGAACTGTAGGAGTTTGAACAGTAGACACCAATCCTGTAGATGGGAAACTTGGGGCTTGAGTACTGCTGAATGGACTAGATTGGAGAGATTCATCACTCAATGGGGCTTGACTAGGTTTTTGGGAGGTAATTGAAGCAGATTGTGTAGGTTCTACTACGAAACTAGGTCCTTGCGTGGAAGAAGATAATGACTGGCCATCAAGAGGTATTACAGACAATTTGGTTGGCTGAACATATTGAGATGTAGTTACCACAGCAGTTTGAGCTTTGATTGGTTGTTCTCCAAGCTGCCCTGAACCTACTGTAGATTGCGATTGTTGGAGAGTTCCCTGGCTTGATGCCGAGTTAAACGATGATCCAGGGTCTTGATAATTGTACCCACCAGATGCTTGTGTACTACCAATGGCACTCTGTGGAGACTGGCTGGAACCACTTGATTGACCAATCTGGAAGGCAGAACCTTGAGAGCTATCAAAAGGCTTTTGACCCTGATTTAACTGTGTTTGTTGGAAAGTCTGAGACAATAGAGCGCCGATTGGTTTTTGTTGCTGAACATTGGACAAGGACTGGCCAGCTGGCACTCCATTGCCAACGTTGAATTGAGAGTTCTGTCCGAACTGAGATTGACTTCCAAACTTATTTGAAGATTGTAAGTATTGAGATTTCTCAAAATTATTCTGTGTTAGTGAACTACCAAAAGGTTTCTGGGTTGTGAAAGAAAATTGAGTAGTTGGTTGGTATTTTGAAACTAAATTTGCTTGTGCATTTCCGAACGGCTTTTGCGTTAGACCGCCTACATTAGACAAACTTGAAGCAAAAGCACTTGCTTGAGATTGTTGTTTCTGGCCAAATGATCCAGTTGTGGTACCAAATTTGCTATTGGTTTGGGAAAGGTAAGGCTTCGTTGTTTGGGTTCCGAATTGAGAATTCTGGCTATATGAACCTAAAGATGAGCTCGGCTTTTGCCCAAACTGAGAACCAGATGTACCAAACTGTGTCTGTTGAAAACTAGATTGTGAGCTGCTAAAAGGTTTTTGTTCAAATGGTGTTGGTTGGACAATTTGAGAGACAGTAGTTTTGGTTGGAAAGTTTCCTTGATTTTGGGCGATTTGGTTTTGTTGTAAACTGCTTCCAGTTAATGTCTGAGAAGTGCCGAAAGGTTTCTGGCCAAATGGACTGGTTTGGGCCTTTTGACCCTTTGCTCCTGTGTTTGAAGCGAAGGCAGAGCTTTGGGAGGTCACGGGCTTCTGGCCAAACTGAGATCCGGCAGCGCCAAATTGTGTTTGCTGGAAACTAGAGCCAATTGTTGATTGACCGGAGGGCTTTTGTCCGAATTGGGCGGTTTGGACGGATTGTCCCTTTGATCCTGCATTTGACGCAAAGGCAGAGCTTTGAGTGGTCACAGGTTTCTGAGCAAATTGGGAGCCGAACTGTGTCTGCTGCAATTTAGAGCCAGTTGTTGATTGGCCAAACTGGGTAGCTTGGACTGTTTGTCCCTTTGATTCAGTATTTGAAGCGAAGGCAGAGCTTTGGGAGGTCACGGGCTTTTGGCCAAACTGAGATCCGGCAGCGCCGAATTGTGTCTGCTGGAAGCTAGAGCCAGTTGTTGATTGGCCCAAAGGCTTTTGTCCGAATTGGCCAGTTTCGACAGATTGTCCCTTAGATCCTGTGTTTGACGCGAAGGCAGAGCTTTGAGATGTTACAGGTTTCTGAGAAAATTGGGAGCCGAACTGTGTCTGTTGCAAGTTAGTGCCTGTTGTTGACTGGCCAAATTGGGTTGTTTGGACTGATTGTCCTTTTGCTCCTGTGTTTGAAGCGAACGCAGAGCTTTGGGTGGTCACGGGCTTCTGGCCAAACTGAGATCCGGCAGCGCCAAATTGTGTCTGCTGGAAGCCAGAGCCAGTTGTTGATTGGCCCAAAGGCTTTTGTCCAAATTGGACGGTAGGAACTGATGTTCCCTTTGATCCTGTGTTTGACGCGAAGGCAGAGCTTTGAGATGTCACAGGTTTCTGAGCAAATTGGGAGCCGAACTGTGTCTGCTGCAAATTAGTGCCAGTTGTTGATTGGCCAAACTGGGTAGCTTGGACTGATTGTCCCTTTGATTCTGTGTTTGAAGCGAAGGCAGAGCTTTGGGAGGTCACGGGCTTCTGGCCAAACTGAGATCCGGTAGCGCCAAATTGTGTCTGCTGGAAGCTAGAGCCAGTTGCTGATTGGCCGAAAGGCTTTTGTCCAAATTGGACAGTTGGGACTGATTGTCCTTTTGATCCTGTGTTTGACGCGAAGGCAGAGCTTTGAGATGTCACAGGTTTCTGAGCAAATTGGGAGCCGAACTGTGTCTGTTGTAAGTTAGTGCCAGTTGTTGATTGGCCAAACTGGGTAGCTTGGACAGATTGTCCCTTTGTTCCTGTATTTGAAGCGAAGGCAGAGCTTTGGGATGTCGCGGGCTTCTGGCCAAACTGAGATCCGGCAGCGCCAAATTGTGTTTGCTGGAAGCCAGAGCCAGTTGTTGATTGGCCGAAAGGCTTTTGTCCAAATTGGACAGTTTGGACTGATTGTCCCTTTGATCCTGTGTTTGACGCGAAGGCAGAGCTTTGAGATGTTACAGGTTTCTGAGCAAATTGGGAGCCGAACTGTGTCTGCTGCAAGTTAGTGCCAGTTGTTGATTGGCCAAACTGGGTAGCCTGGACTGATTGTCCCTTTGATCCTGTATTTGAAGCGAAGGCAGAGCTTTGGGAGGTGACGGGCTTTTGGCCAAACTGAGATCCAGTAGCGCCAAATTGTGTCTGCTGGAAGCTAGAGCCAGTTGCTGATTGGCCGAAAGGCTTTTGTCCAAATTGGACGGTAGGAACTGATTGTCCCTTTGATCCTGTGTTTGACGCGAAGGCAGAGCTTTGAGATGTTACAGGTTTCTGAGCAAATTGGGAGCCGAACTGTGTCTGCTGCAAGTTAGTGCCAGTTGTTGATTGGCCAAACTGGGTAGCCTGGACCGATTGTCCCTTTGTTCCTGTATTTGAAGCGAAGGCAGAGCTTTGGGATGTCGCGGGCTTCTGGCCAAACTGAGATCCGGCAGCGCCAAATTGTGTTTGCTGGAAGCCAGAGCCAGTTGTTGATTGGCTGAAAGGCTTTTGTCCAAATTGGACAGTTGGGACTGATTGTCCCTTTGATCCTGTGTTTGACGCGAAGGCAGAGCTTTGAGATGTTACAGGTTTCTGAGCAAATTGGGAGCCGAACTGTGTCTGCTGCAAGTTAGTGCCAGTTGTTGATTGGCCAAACTGGGTAGCCTGGACTGATTGTCCCTTTGATCCTGTATTTGAAGCGAAGGCAGAGCTTTGGGAGGTCACGGGCTTTTGGCCAAACTGAGATCCAGTAGCGCCAAATTGTGTCTGCTGGAAACTAGAGCCAGTTGCTGATTGGCCGAAAGGCTTTTGTCCAAATTGGACGGTAGGAACTGATTGTCCCTTTGATCCTGTGTTCGACGCGAAGGCAGAGCTTTGTGATGTCACAGGTTTCTGAGCAAATTGGGAGCCGAACTGTGTCTGCTGTAAGTTAGTGCCAGTTGCTGATTGGCCAAACTGGGTAGCTTGGACAGATTGTCCCTTTGTTCCTGTATTTGAAGCGAAGGCAGAGCTTTGGGATGTCGCGGGCTTCTGGCCAAACTGAGATCCGGCAGCGCTAAATTGTGTTTGCTGGAAGCCAGAGCCAGTTGTTGATTGGCCGAAAGGCTTTTGTCCAAATTGGACAGTTTGGACTGATTGTCCCTTTGATCCTGTGTTTGACGCGAAGGCAGAGCTTTGAGATGTTACAGGTTTCTGAGCAAATTGGGAGCCGAATTGTGTCTGCTGCAAGTTAGTGCCAGTTGTTGATTGGCCAAACTGGGTAGCCTGGACTGATTGTCCCTTTGATCCTGTATTTGAAGCGAAGGCAGAGCTTTGGGATGTCGCGGGCTTCTGACCAAACTGAGATCCGGCAGCGCCAAATTGTGTTTGCTGGAAGCCAGAGCCAGTTGTTGATTGGCCCAAAGGCTTTTGTCCAAATTGAACGGTAGGAACTGATTGTCCCTTTGATCCTGTGTTTGACGTGAAGGCAGAGCTTTGAGATGTTACAGGTTTCTGAGCAAATTGGGAGCCGAACTGTGTCTGCTGCAAATTAGTGCCAGTTGTTGATTGGCCAAACTGGGTAGCTTGGACTGATTGTCCCTTTGATTCTGTGTTTGAAGCGAAGGCAGAGCTTTGGGAGGTCACGGGCTTCTGGCCAAACTGAGATCCGGTAGCGCCAAATTGTGTCTGCTGGAAGCTAGAGCCAGTTGCTGATTGGCCGAAAGGCTTTTGTCCAAATTGGACAGTTGGGACTGATTGTCCCTTTGATCCTGTGTTTGACGCGAAGGCAGAGCTTTGAGATGTCACAGGTTTCTGAGCAAATTGGGAGCCGAACTGTGTCTGCTGCAAGTTAGTGCCGGTTGTTGATTGGCCAAACTGGGTAGCTTGGACAGATTGTCCCTTTGATCCTGTATTTGAAGCGAAGGCAGAGCTTTGGGAGGTCACGGGCTTTTGGCCAAACTGAGATCCAGTAGCGCCAAATTGTGTCTGCTGGAAGCTAGAGCCAGTTGCTGATTGGCCGAAAGGCTTTTGTCCAAATTGGACGGTAAGAACTGATTGTCCCTTTGATCCTGTGTTCGACGCGAAGGCAGAGCTTTGTGATGTCACAGGTTTCTGAGCAAATTGGGAGCCGAACTGTGTCTGCTGTAAGTTAGTGCCAGTTGCTGATTGGCCAAACTGGGTAGCTTGGACTGATTGTCCCTTTGCTCCTGTATTTGAAGTGAAGGCAGAGCTTTGGGAGGTCACGGGCTTTTGGCCAAACTGAGATCCGGCAGCGCCAAATTGTGTCTGCTGAAAGCCAGAGCCAGTTGTTGATTGGCCAAAAGGCTTTTGTCCAAATTGGACGGTAGGAACTGATTGTCCCTTTGATCCTGTGTTTGACGCGAAGGCAGAGCTTTGAGATGTCATAGGTTTCTGAGCTAATTGGGAGCCAAACTGTGTCTGCAGCAAGTTAGTGCCAGTTGTTGATGGGCCAAACTGGGTAGCTTGGACTGATTGTCCCTTTGATTCTGTGTTTGAAGCGAAGGCAGAGCTTTGGGAGATCACGGGCTTCTGGCCAAACTGAGATCCGGTAGCGCCAAATTGTGTCTGCTGGAAGCTAGAGCCAGTCGCAGATTGACCGAAAGGCTTTTGGCCAAATTGAGTAGTTTGAACTGATTGTCCCTTTGACCCTGTGCTTGATGCAAAGGCAGAACTTTGGGATTTTGCAGGTTTTTGACCAAATTGAGATCCGGTAGCGCCAAATTGAGTCTGTTGGAAGCTAGAGCCAGTTCCAAATTGGCCAAAAGGCTTTTGGCCGAATTGTGCAGTTTGGACAGATTGTCCCTTCGATCCGGAGTTTGACGCGAAGGGTGAGCTTTGGGATGTAACGGGTTTCTGAGCAAACTGAGATCCAAATTGAGGCTGTTGGAAGCTGGAAGCTGTTGGCTTTAGACCATATGACGCTTGGTTGGTAGCTGAAGACACACCAGATCCCGTAGTTGGTCCAAACTGAGAACCAGATAATCCGTACTGTGTCTGTTCATAAGTTGAACCGATGGAACCAAAAGGTTTTTGGCTAGTCTGAGAGATTTGACCAAACTGGTTTTGTGATGTTTGACTAGTTTGATCCTTCGATCCAGTGTTTGACGTGAAGGCGGAACTAAAAGCTGCCTGGGGCTTTTGCGCGAACTGAGATCCAAACTGTGACTGTTGGTTATAAGAACCAGATTGTGGACTTTGGGTGTTAGTGTTTGAGAAGGATCCAAACTGCGAAGAACCAAATCTTGAGTCAGTAGTAAATTGAGCAGGTTTATCTTGAGGAACCGACTGAGTCGATAATGCTTGTCCAGAACTCACGGAACTTTCAGCTGGCTTATTGTATTCGTACAGAGTACCCTGATACTGTTGAGCAGATGTTGCGCTCTGACCATTGGCTGGTTTCACACCGAATTGACTGGATTGAGTAGAGTCTTGGGTAGGATTAGGGAAAGAAGATATAGCAGCCTGCGTGATGCCATTGTAAGCCGAAGACGTAGAACCTTGGTAAGTACTCGACGGGGTTGGTGATGTAATTGGAATTTTTGTAGGATCAACTGAATTTACATCCTGATTTGATGTTCCGTAGTTAGCGCCCTGAACATTCGAGGTCTGGCTATTAGCTGTGTTTGCCGGGGGTAAGTAACCACCAAGACTAGGTAATGAAGCCGAACCTGTAGGTTGGATTTGAGCACTACCGTGTGCAGAAGAACCCGCAGAATGTTCAGAACCACCAAACTGATGAGATTGAGTTCCAGAAGTAGGAGCTCCAGATGAAAAGGCGGTTGCTGTTGCGGATGATGGAGCTCGATTACCAACATATTGACCAGATGATCCGAAACCATTTGCCGAGTGGATTTTTTCATTCTTCAACCCAAAACCTGTTGGTCCAGTTGAGGAAAAAGCAGTGGCACTACCGGCGCCTGAAGTAAACGCTGAACTAAAAGCTGAGTTTGGACCCGCCTGGCTCTGGAAAGTAGGAGTTTTGGCGGAAGATCCAGACACCGAGCTTTGAGATTGAGCGTTTGATAGACCAATCACTGGTTTCGCTTGCTCACCGAATCTACTTTGGGTAAATTGGCTTTGAACTGAACCAGCCTTTGCATTTGAAGAGTCACTTGTTGCTCCAAAGCCTTGAGATTCGAAGCTGGATTGCTTGTCACCAGATACTTGGCTGAATCCTTGAGCACCTTGGACTTGTGAGGTTGATGCTGGGTTGTAAGTACCAATCAAAACACCAGAGGTAGGCCTATGTGCCTGGTTGCCCTGACTTGCTGATCCACTCGCCGTTGCAACCGCGCCGCCTTTTGTCACTTCATCATTGTTAATTTGAGCGCTATTGCTGTCGTAATCGCCTTCGTCATTGTATTTCTGGGCGTCGTATGAGCCTGTAAATAAAAATGAAAGTTAAGAACAATTTGTCAACGACTCATACCTGTGTCGAAGATACATTTGTCAAGAGACAAAGTCGAACAGTTACAATGCTAAACTTTGAATGGAAGGTTTATTTGGTAAGCAACTACATTGACAGAATGACTGATTGTCGTTTTGAGCTATCTGTGTAACTTTGTACTTAGTCGTTCTACGTTTTGTTTTTCTATATTATTAACAATATTCCATTTTTTATATAATTAAACAGAAATAATGATTTGGAGCAATACTTGTGTAAAGTCAAGGACCTTTTTAAAATATTTTTTTGACAGTATCAATAACTTAGGTAATCCGAAGTAAACAAATCGAATTAATCACGGTTATAATAAAGCTAAGTATTTATAGTTTATATATTCAAGCCTTATGCAAAAATCGTGTAAATAAAGAATTATATAATAGCCTAGACCAGATTTTATTGATTGATCACGATTCTACAAATAATTTTTTTACATCTGACATTCTATGCAAATTATCATTCAACCCTTAAATTTCATTTTTATTGTCATCAAGAGAAACCACATTCAAAAAGCGGCGGCAGCCTAATGGCTAGGGCGTCGGACTTGCGATCATGTGGTTGCAGGTTCGAATCCCAACCATTACACTACCGACGTGAACCCACTCGTATCACAAGCATCTTTGCTTAGCACGAGGAGTTAACTAGGATACTAGTAATGTGCGGCCCACATAGCTAGAAATATTAAAAAAAAAAGAATGAAGAGTATGAAGAAAATACAAGGTGTCTAGACCCTATAGTAAACAAAAGAATAAATAAAGGCATAATCAAGTAAAAAAGAGCAACATGTTATTTAATAAGAATCAAGTACACTTTCAAACTAGTTAACGTGACATGTAAATTAATTTACAAGTAAACGAAAAAAGCTGTATGTCATTATTGTATTCAAGATTTAAGTGATAAATTATGGCTTGAGCTCCGATATCGAATGTGTGTTAATTTCTAGTCATTATCGTTACGCCGTATAAAGTTCTTCCTCAATAAAGTCTGAGAAGCGGGGTCCTTTATCATGATACAAAAATAATTATACTTTTATTTGTTTGTTTGTTTGAACGCGCTAATCTCAGCAACTACTAGACCGATTTGAAAAAATATTTCTGTGTTAGATAGCCCATTTAACGAGAAAGGCTATAGATTACTTTTACCCTGATAAATGAAGTCGATGCGGGCGGAGTGGCAACCAAAAGCTAGTTATCTTATTAGGTGCAAAACAATGAATGACGTAGGTAACAGACAAAATGTCTGCCGGTGCTGCACAGAGCTTGCGTAAGCGACCCCGCGGCTCCAACAATGGCAAGGACGGGACCGGGGTGTTTTTGGTCGGTGCAAGTCTGAGATGTCCCCACGCAGTACCCTCAGCGTGGGTCGAAGGAATTAGAGTTTCACACCGACAAAAAAATAGGTTCATAATTATAAGCTTGAATGTTTATCATCACACAAACATTTGTCCTGGGTGGGAATCGAACCCGACCTCCGGTTTAGCAGTCAGGGTCACTAACCACTAGACCGACAGGCCAGTCGATAACAATGTATAAGTTCTCGTAGATGCGATGTTAAATTGAATAAGAGGAAAACAGATGATTAAAAACCGGTAGGTTTAGGAAAAACACTAGGTATATCTTCTTTATCGAACAGGATATGAAAAACTAGCGTAAAATTAGATTAACTATGGTTGATCGTAAACTTGTTAAACTTGATCAAAATATCAGCCATAATTATGATATATCCTTGGCATTTAAATGCACCTTAACAAGACTTAAAATAACTTGAAAAATAAAAATGTGCATTCTGCTCTCCGCGAGGAATTACAGTTGCTCTGCTTACACAGGATTAATTTAAAAGGAGAGCGTATATTCAACGAGGTAATCAGGTGCAAAAAACTAAACAACTTTCCCCAAGGAACATAGGTGGAAATCTTAAAATGAAAAATGAACTTTTCATACAAAGTGACAGGTCACGTGACTTATGTTTGTATGAAAGATGATTTTTCGTTGGATATACGCACTCCTTTTAAATTCCTGTATAGATTTACACTTTAATTATGGTAAAATGAGTCGAAAGAATATTAATATCTTCTCTGCGAGCCACATAAAAAACTACAGCGATCATAGATCAACTACGGGATACAAAAGAATTGACAGGTTTTATTAGAAAATTATGACCAATAATATTTTACCACTTTGACTTACAAGATGTTGCTAATATAATGTAAAAAATATAATAACGACAAACAATAATGTTTAATCTAAGTAATAATAAAATGTAATAAAGCTTATTCGATCGTGTTCGACGCTTGTTATTAACGGAATTGAAGCAAAAAAGTTATTTTTTATGTATTTGTCTTGATTAATAAAATAATTTATCCTCTTTTAATGAATATTTTATTCCTCTTGTAGAAATAAAAAAAAAACACGTCTACATCGCCCACCTCTGACTATTACCTACAGCTTAAATACAGTTTATGAGATAAGAGAAGTTATATATTATTATCATTGCTATATGCTTTGCAGCCTTTAAAGCGAAGTTTCTTTACTATATGAAATAAAAAAGGAAAAACTTACCATCATCAACAACGCCCGCAGCTTCATCCTTGGCATTCTTCTCCAAAGATATCAATATTTCTTCAGGGATCGGTGGTGGAGTTGGCAGATGTTGACCCTGAGGTTTATATCCACCCTTATCAGCTGTATAAGTCACGCTGTACGTCTTTCCATCATCACCCTTGTAAGAGTAACCTCCGTGAGCTTTGACGCCGCCGGTCGCTGCACCGTTTTCACCAACAGATATCCCATTTTCAGTCTCATAGTTATAGCTGTAGTTCTCTGAACCGACATCGTTCAAGAACTTTAAATTACTGCCACTATTTTTATCGGCCTGAGACTCTTCTGATCCTACAAAGGAGCTGAATCCAGGGGCAATTCGAGTATTAGGTCCTCCTACACTTCCAAACGCATTTTGAGTCCTAAATGCAGCATCTCCCACTTTGGAATTTGTTGAGCCATATGAGGTCCTCGGTCCACCTAGACCGGTTGGTTCAACCCCAGAAGTTCTAACTCCAGGGTTGACTGCGTCGACTACGACTCCTTGGGCATCATTCGTGTAGCTGCCAGTGGGTAGGCCTTCGTTTGCTCCTACGAATGGAGCTAATAAGGCGCCAGGGCTTCCTCCTGCAGATTTGGCTGTGGCTGGCACCAGAAAGCTTTTGTCAAGCTTATCTGCACCACACACCGCTGCTAAAGCGGTTAAAATAACCTGAAAAAGAAAATAATTTAGTTTCACTGTCCTTATACATAAAGTAGTTCAAAATAAATTTTACAAATAAGCATAATTTACTTAGTAGTGAAGTAACGTTAAAACGGTATTGGGAGGAGTTGCGTGAAGACATTCAGAATAGAACAATTGAAAATCCGTTTATAGCCTTTGGCTAGCAGTGAGACACTAAAAAGATACAATACATAGGTACATAATATATTACAAGTCAGGGACAACAATTTAGTTTGGATTCTTATCATACACGTATGAGCTCATCATTTAAAATTAAACAAAACTGAGAAATAGAAGATTCTATCTCCCAAACACTCAAGGTATATTATGCAATAAAATATTACCTACTAGAAACAAACTAACAAGTCTGCCTCGACCTGTCCAGTTTTTGGAGATCAACAATATGTTAGAAAAAGGATACTAACACGTATTAACAGGCAGAGGTTAAAAGTTCAAATGTTAACGTGTGTGTAATCAAATGCAAATGAGGTAAGAAATCTAGACTTGTTCTGCAACTTTTTTAGGATTCCGCGCCGAAATATTGAAATCTATGGGTAGGTATTATTTTCAAGAACATAAAGAAATTATTATTTAATATTTGACTTGACTTTGACTGTATCAACACTGCTGTCTAAAGACATCTTAGGTCATAGGTTTTTAGATGCCTTGCCATTTTTCATAGGCTTAACGTTAGGGTCTAAGACGATTGCATCGAAAACAAAGCTGGGGTTAAATGATATACTCAAACTACATGATGTAAAGGTGTTACATATTGGACAAGTGCAGTTAATAATGTATACTATACAAGTTCTAGATGACAACGATAAAGTCAATGAACTTAACTGACTTTTAGAGTAATGAGCAAAAGTTTTATTTTTACTGTCACGGTTTTGCGAAGGTAGACATTAATAAAAGTTGAACAAATACTATGTGTATAAGCAAAGTACGGAACCCAAGGCATCCAAGACCGAGAAGCATATATTTCTCTCAAATTAGATAAATTGTTGTTTCAAAAAAAGTCGGTGGAAGGCTTTGTATGCTTAATTAGCTAGTCTAGTCATGCGTTCACAACAAAATTTATCAAACTAAGAATAACAAATCGGTTAACAGGGTCTGAACGACATTAAGATATACAAAACATGAGATTTACATTTTAACATCGGTATTGTACAATTTTTAGATAAATTATTTCTTGTTTTCTGACATGATAGGACTAGTTTTTTAGACTTGACTGTCTGTTAAGAAAACAGTGTGTTGAATCGTTTGAATTTTAATTCGGTGCAAAGCTAACAGTCGATTTGTGAATGTTTGATTCGATTCGCAAATTCCCGCCGAATGGAACCATACTCCAAAACGCTTTCCAATAATCCGGAAGTGAAATTAGGATTTCAGACCTGAACAAATTTTGCTAATCGATTTGCAGTCTAAAATACCAATATATTGTAGGAAAAAACTGAAAGCTAAAAGCTCAAATCCTAATCATGAATCATTCTTCCTAAAGCTAGACCTCAAAATGAAATAAGATGCAAATTTGCAAAAATATGCAAATTGAAACCAGTAAGCAAGTATTTAACGTATTATTTTTTAGTTTTGTTATTATAGCATAGTGTGTTATTGTTATGTCTTAGATTTTAGTTTTAGTTTTCTATCAATACCAAAGTTTTGAGTGGTCTATTATTATCAATAGTATACTTTAAAAAAGGCATTAATTGAGCTAGTATTATAATTAAAGACCGGGGATCGCGGTAATATTGCGAAACGCGTTCCCGTTTAGCCCCGGAAAAAGGGAATGGAGAAGCACTCCGGTGGTTTTAGCCGGTAGGAGTCCAGCACGCCCCTCCGTCTTCCCCAAGGCTGAGGTAGTCCATGAGGACTTCCACCAGGTAAAAAAAGTATTATAATTAAAGTGATTTTTAGTTATTTTAGTCTTAAATGTCTTTACTGGAATTTAGTGGATACATTAAATAAATAGATTTCATGTTTAAATCTTAAAGATACATTGACACATGACTTCTATATTCCGTATGTGCGAAAGCCGAAGAAGAGATATATTTGAAAAGTAACTGACGCTTTGTGATAGTAAGAATATCGGTTTATATAATAGATTCAGGTCAAATGTATAATAATATCTATACAATTGTATTACAATGTTTAGCGTGTAGGATTAGAGTGATGGGAAATTGGTGACATGATGACAATAACAAAAGACCAATGATGCTTTGGATAGATTTTCACATATCGCATGCAAAGATAATGATATTAAATTAATGGGCCAAAATAACTTCGATGGCAATACGGAAATATTAAGGCATGATAACAAAATTATTGCGTACGTTAATTACTACAATGGTTGACACTTTCTCAGATTAAGGGCTAGTTAATTTTGGTTAATGATTATAGAACATAATAAACCATGATAGTGTTAATATTAGCATACATCAAAACTGCTAGCAAAATTTAAAAAATGAACGAAAAGTGTTGTAAAAAAATTTATAGAAAAATGTCACCTTACTATATGTATATGTCACGTATTCATGCAAAATGAAATTTTATTTAAATATTACGCAATAAATAGAAATACACTTCACACACATGACACAAAAGAAAGTATTACCAAAAACATCGTCCTTTATCCCACAGAGGGAAGCGCGTGCGCAGCTGATCCCACTCAAACTGGTGGCACAATGAAGCAACTTTTGCTTTTTATAGCGTTTGAAAAGTCTTCTAAAAAACATGCTCACATGATTCTACCAACTTAATTTTGCGGTTCTCCCACTTGTTTTTAGAATTGTTAGTCCTTATACGCATCACTTAAGATTCAAATTTCTGCAGCTTAAGACTAGGTGTAACCTTAGCTTATCGTGGTAAAGATGCGTATAGGTTCCAAGTTCAAGTGGCATCGGATGTGGTTTACGGGCTCCAATCTATTGTTTTAATTTTTCATAGACAATAATACTTAGTATGACTATTGGGGTCGTTCAATTTTTTTTATCGCTTTGAAGTATAATAGGATTTCAATTTTGAATTTGACCTCTGACTTGGTATTCAGGGCCAGTATAATTTAACAAAATAAATTCTTTACTTACTTTTAGGAAATCCGTAAGCAAATTTTAGTGCACACTCAAGTTTGTTTTAAAATGAACTCAATATATTTAAGGAAGAATTTTATTAAACGTCATGATAAAGATACCTAACTAGAAAATAAAAAAAAACAAAACCTGAAATGGAACTTACAATAAAAGTATCACCAGATATTTGTGGTCCACTGATCGTAGCAGCGGTGCTTAGCAACAGTTCAAAATTACATCGTCCTTCGTCAATGTGAATTAATTATGACCAAAAATAATATTATTGTATTCGTTTTGGCTCAAATTGGTCGCATCCTTAAATTTTGTCTATTTTCTGCATCATATGACATTTGAGAGATATTAATGTCTAAATTTAATTGCAGATTTTCGTCTATTTCTGCTTCGTAAGGCAGTTAATTTTACTTGGGATGTTTCAGGAACATTAGTTTGTTTGACTCTTTATCTAATCTACACGTTTTGTTCAAAAGCTGATCAATGGTGTGAAGGGAATTAGCACGGTGTTTCTAAAATTCTCATCCAACGCAGCAGGTTCCTTGTATTGAATACATGACTCATCATCAATCTACTAATATTTTATTGTAGATCTTTTTGGTATTCTACTTTTTTCTGACTCCATCCAAATCTATGACAGTTCATTAAGTATTTTTATTTAGATAAAATCACGTCTACTAATACAAATTTTCGCCACAATCCGTCATCATATTATTGTTCACTTGTTTCTTGTTTCAACTTTATCCTCATTTGGTTTATATCAGTTTCCAATTTATGATACTCATTCAGAGATATATTAATACAAGTTCCGAACGTAATGTCAATTAAAATAAAAACAAACGATTATGAATATAATTTGTTTCGCGAATTATTTGTCGGTATTTAATGCCAAATTCTTTAATTATCATTCTTCTATACTTTCTAACACAATCTATTTTGTCGTTAAAGTTTGTTTCCATTTTAAGTATTGGTCACGTTGAGACTCTAGAAGTCCGTTTTAAAATGTCATACCTATTGAATCATAAAACTTAAATAAAGCACAATAAAGCTTTATAGCTATAAATTCCACTGTCAGCTGTTTTGTTGTTAAAATCGGCACATTGATACCTAATCAGAAAAAAATATATAATACGAAAAAACGCTATGTTAAGAGTGGTATATATAATACATAGATAGCTAACGAATAAGGAATAAAAACCGGCCAAGCGGGAGTCGGACTCGCGCACGAAGGGTTCAAATTTCATATTGTAACATTTTTAGTTCGTCAAACTCCAGTTATTGTAATCGAGCAAAAATGGGCAAAAAAACGCGCTTGTTGTATCGGAGCCCCCCATAAATATTTATTATATTTTGTTTTAGCGCCAATAGAAATACATAATTTGTGAAAATTTCAAGTGTCTAGCTATCGCAGTTCTTGAGAAACAGCCTGGTGACAGACAGACGGACGGACTGACAGCAAAGTCTTAGTATTAGGGTCCCGTTTTTACCCTTTGGGTACGGAACCCTAAGAATGAGAGAAGTGCTACTAAAATTTATTGATTGTCCGAACCTAAATTAGGTTACAGTATTTGAAAGGACCATACTAAAAGACAAACAAAATGTAGGTATCAAGAATACACTCGGTAATTTCAAGACGAAACGCAAAATATTGTTACCTTAGCGGAACTTCAAGACGTAAACAATTTGTTTACCTGAAAAGAACTCGTATAGATATTAAATGGTAACAATCAGATCACTGTAGACATTTAAAGCCAAAACCAGACATGTGTCGGTTTTAGTAACACAGAAAGACGGGCGTTGTCTTCAAGGTCTACAGGAACTAGTAGTCAGCTGTAAGTACCTTTTTGTTTTTATTATATTGATGACAAAAATCTTTAGCCCTTATTATGCTGCATGCACATAGTTGCAACCCTGGTACAAGTTTAATGTACTTTCTTAATACCATTCCATTACCATTCTAAGATACATTTTTTTTTTTGTTTAAGTTTACTATCAATGTGGGTTGCACATTACTAGTAATCTCGTTAACCCCTGGTGCTAAGCTAAGATGCTTGTGTTACGAGTGGGTTCACGTCGGTAGTGTAATGGATGGGATTCGAACCCGCAGCCACATGATCGCAAATCCGGCGCCCTGGCCATTAGGCTACCGCCGACGTACGACAAACGGTGAAGGAAAAAATCGTGAGGAAACCTGGATTACAATAATTGGAATCTGAAATCGCCAACCCGCAATGAGCAAGCGTGGTGATCAATGCTAATTTCTTCTGTATATGGGAAGAGGCCTGTGCCCAGCAGTGAGATATTTATACAGGGCTGGTATATTTGCTACATTTAATGAGCCCACCGAGCTTACAAGCTGGGCTGGTATGAGGCAGTGAATATGCCGTCTGACTGGCTGATTACTGGTGTTTTACCATTTATGTGTTTTTAAGGGACTGCTTTTAGGATCCTTTTTCTTTTGAAAAGTATTGTCGCAGTGAGCATTTCGCCAGTTTGATACTTAAATGTCTCCGTAAGTGAGAAAAAATCCTCGGGGATGGTATTATCATCCATAATTATGAGTCTATCATTGTGTGATTAAAATTCATATTTTTTTCGATTGTAAGTGTCTTCTATTATGTTTTGGCTATAAAGCCCTTTGTTTTTTGACAAAATGCATGAAAAATGTAATATACTTGAAACATCCAAGTATTATAAAGTAATCCACAAATCTTGAAACAAAACCAAACGAAATCATGGTTATCAATTTTTTTAATTTCATCTTCCAAATAAAAAAAAAACAATAAAACCACAATCATTAAGTTATTATAAAGTTATCCGCTTGTAAACGAAATAAAGTAGCGTAACTTGTTAAACATGATTATTGCGGTTTGATAATGTGCGCACGCGCCGATACAGTAAGTAACGCTTCTTATGATATGATCAATGATAGTTTATATTAGTTTGATGCTGGTATTAAGATAAGTAATTATTTAGATTATGATATACGTTTAGTGTTAATCTTAACAAGCAATATGAAATTTTAGTCAATATTGGGATTATTTTGCGAAATCTGTAGTGACCGATTTGGTATACAAATCTGCTGATTTTAACCTAAGCCAGAACCTTTTTTTACAGCTGTAATTATAATACTTTTTGTTAATTAGGATTCCGTACCTCAAAAGGAAAACCCGGAACCCTTTTACGATCACTTTGTCCGTCTAGGGAATCAAAACCTACAGGGTACTTCCCGTAAACTTAGAATCTTTAAATTTGGAACGAAGCAACGTGTTATAGCACAGATAAAGGAAAAATTGCTAAAACCGTAAATTTTCAATTAGATCAAATACTAAAAATATTTTTAACAATTTTATACTTAGGTTTGTACGGAATTCTCAATGCGGTCCGACTCGCACTTGGCCGGTTTTTTTTTTACTCACAAAACAAAATTATTTTGAAGAAATGTGGTGATCAATGCTCGATCTCTGTACGAGGTTTTTAAATTACAATTTCGCTCTGCAGTGGCCAGTACCAGACTGGTGAAAAAAAAAAAAAAAGTCTAATTATTCTAAGTTCTATTTTTAATTAATGATAAAAAAAAACATATTCTTACCTTTGTTTTATTTTAATACTAGGTAAGGTACCTACATGACAAAACCATTCTAAAATCAATAATACCAGCAACGCCATAAAGTAATAAAAATATAAAAATCTTTAATATTAAAAGTTTTTTGATTATTAAAATATTCACGACTTTTCTTTGACAATCGGATTAAGCCAATCGTTACGCGATCGTTAACCTCTAGACGAAAACCTGTATTCATATATATTCAAATTATTTAATCATCTGTTTCATCTGTGACGTGTTTGATTGGATATTATTCAATTAATAATAATGTAAATCAATCAATATTGCAAAATGATTTTGTCGTGTATTTTTATAATAATATGCTGGCCTGTTGGTCTAGTGGTAAGAGACCCTGACTTCTAATTCCGGAGCCGGTGGACGTGGGTTCGAGCCCAACCCAGGACAAATATTTTTATTAATGAGCACAATATTTTTTTGTTCTCTGTCTGGGTATAATTTATCTAGAATATATATGTATTTATAAATATAGCTGCCCCGGCAAACAATATTCTGCCATATAAAAAAATCTGAAGAAGGTCATCCCTATCAATTTGGGGTATGAAAAATTGATGTTGTCTGATTCTCAGACCTACCCGATATGCGCATAAAATTTCATGCAAATCGGTCCTGCCGTTTCAGAGGAGTTTGATAACATGCATCGCGACACGAGAATTTTATAAATTAGATAAGTATGTTTATCAGTTGTCTGGTTGCCATACCACAGGCTCTGTCTAGATAGGGAACAAATGGCCGTGTGTGAGTTGTTCCAAGATATTAGATAATATTTTTATACCATTTAAAAAGCTCAAAGACTAAGTATTTATTCAATGTGATATTTTCAAAGTCGTAGCTTGCGTTTTCGACTCTTTACAAAACATCGCGTGATGTATTGTCGTTGAACTCGGATTCGCCCAAATCCTTGTACCGGTCTTAATTTGCTTTTATAAAACATATTTCTTAATTAAATTATTAATTTCATGAGAGTATAAGCTATTAAATGTGTAATTAAACTTCCTGTGGGCTTTTTTTAAACGATTTTAATAATAACGTTGCCATAATTACCAATCGATATTAAGACTATGTTTTTATTGAATGTGTTTGTTTATTTAAAATTAATTAATTGAGATAGTAATGTAGGTATATGGAATTAGATAAAATTCTTCGAAGATGAAGACAGAGATATTCAACACAACATTTATGTTTATAGTGGACAAAAATAAATCCGGTAATAGAATTATATCTACTAACATTTTGGCAGACAGATTTTGCGGCAAAAAAAATAGCTTTAAGAAATGACTATTCTCTTTCAAAGTGATCTCCTTAAAATCCATCCAAAATCGGTTCAGTAATTTAGGAGTTATCAAGCAACAGACAAACAAACTTACCAACTCCTTTAATATATCTACAACCAATATTTTATGTCATCTTATTCGCAAGCATAACTTTTTATATCATTAGTAACTATTTACTTTTTTTTTAAACCTTCAACACCTACTTAGAAATATCGTGATCATATTGACAAGGCTGATGCATCGACAAATTGCTGCTGAAATAGCTATAGGAATATAAACTTTGTACATATGAGCCTAAGGTTGGAAATTATTCGGTTGTAGCTTAATTAATTATTGATACGTATATAAATTGAGTAGATTTTGATAATAACAGGAGTATGGATGGTGTTATTATTTGGAAAATGATATATGTATGCAAGTGAACTAATGTAAAATCATACGTTCTTTCAACAGTTTTTTTTTGCTATAGGTCTTTATTTGCATAAAATAATAAAAATAAATGTGGACAACATCACATACATTGCTCCGAATCCAAAGTAAGTAGCTAAAGCACTTGTGTTATGGAATCAGAAACAACGAACAACCACAAACACCCAGACCCGAGACAATGTAGAAAAGTGTTTTCTACCTTGACCCATCCGGGGATCGAACCCGGGACCTAAGAGCTGGCGACACCTTGAAAACCGGTATACACACTTTGTCAGGGTTCTGTCTTGTCTATGTCCTAATAAAAAGTCCAGTCATAGTTTTGAAAAAAATATGAAACAATAAGAAAAAAAAACAAATTCAATTTAGAAATTTTCAAATTTATTTTCTTAGCGGAAGCACATAAAATATATATTTGAGCATTCGTTGGAAAAAAGCCTTTTGTTTTGTCCGTAATATTATAAATACAGTTTTTTTTTATCTATGATTATAACCAACTGTGCATCCTGGACTTGCTTAGCCCTGAGTAAACTGAAGAGGCGCTTATACTCAAACCTCTAACTGACCTCAATCAGGCCTTGTATGACCTTACAACAGAAGACCTAAAAAAAATTTAAACCATCATAGATTATTCACAACAATACCAAATCAATTCTAATAAGACTCATATTAATCAGTATGTTCTTTATACACCAAATAAACATGCTGGTACTTAATATAAAAAAATGTTCTCATCAAAACAATGATTAATCACTGATTGGTAAATAAATATTGATTAATGAATTCGTGAAACGATTTTAATGTTACGGTATTGTTTTTGCTTCTGTTCATTGTAATGCAATCCTTGGATTGATCGATTAACGAGCTAACAAGTATTGTAATTGTAAATAGCGTTATTATATTGCACCGTGAAGTTAGATTAGATTTGAAAGAACTTGATGATATAATAATAATAACAACTCTTTGGTTTACACCAAAACAAGTTTACAGAACAATAAAATACTTACATATTGGGTACAATGGGCTGTCTTATCACTAACTAGCTTTTGCTCGCGGCTTCGCCCGCGTAGGCGTCGGTTATAGCGGCAAATTATAACCTATAGCCTTCCTCAATAAGTGGGCTATCTAAAAGTGAAAGAATTTTTCAAATCGGTCCAGTAGTTCCTAAGATTAGCGCGTTCAAACAAACAAACAAACTCTTTAGCTTTATAATATTAATATAGATTGTGATCTCTTCCATACAACTTATGCAGGGATTGGAGTAAGGAAGTATATTAAAGTGGGTATGCGTGTAACAGATTTATATTATGTTTTGGTATATAATAAATCTTATCCCTGAATTGAAGATCATAAATAATCTTGTTATTTTTACATGATTTTACTAAAAATCTGGATTCCTAAATTTTTAATCTGAAATGACCCGATAACCCGCATTGAGACAACGTGGTGATCAATGTTTGTTCCTTCTCTATACGAGAAAAAGCCTGAGCCCAACAGTGGGAAATTTATAGACCGGTATTATTATTATTTACTCGAAGAGCTTTTTACGTCCTTAATTATTTTCACGAAAGGTATGAGGACACATTCATAAGATATGCGTAATGAAAAATATACATTTAAGTATGTAATACCATTTGCCTTAGGTACGTTCTGCTGAGGTCATTGACTTGTTATTATCTCAATATTATAATTATAAACATTTTGTCCATCTGACAAATTATATGTACCGTTTCGATAGTATATATCTAAGAACAGCTCTACCCAATAATTAACTACTTGAAAATTGATACCTGACAATTTGATAAGCATCAGTGATTCAATTGTCAATCCTCTATTTTTAAATTATAATTATGTAGATTCTGTTTAAATAAATGTGGTTTAACTGGACAGGATGATTGTATCGCGGTAGTATTTCGAAAGGGAATGGAGAAGCACTCTGGTGGTTTTTCCCGGTAAGTCCGGTACGCCCCTCCGTCATCCCCAGGATGGAGGTAGTCCATGAGTATTTCTACCCGGGTAAAAAAAAGACTATGATTGTGTTACTGTAGGTATTACCTAAACATTTATTTTAAAGTCCGGTTTTTAGAAGACACGTATGCTTCGTTTGTCTTTTAATTAGATAATAATTAAGAAGACACAGTGAAAAGAAAATCCGTGTGACGTCACTCTGTATTAAAATTTTTGGTAACGTTACAAGCCCCAGTCCTTCCTTAGGTTTAAAACGCTTCATCTTGGTAAATGAATATTGCTTTGAAAAAGGAAAAAATATATGTACGAGTCTAATATTTTTATTATATTATCTGACATAGCGGACTTCTTCTCCTTATCGTGTCGATGGCAATCATATTGTGTCAGCCCAGATTTTTGCTACGAGAACTGCATTATCACGGCGGACTAAAAGATTTTGATTGTTCATAGGTACCCAATGTAATACCCTATTGACAAACATACTGTGTTCTTCAAGCTATTTCTGTAAATTTAAATTATCATTAAATATTATTACATTAATATAATAAGTATACCGTCTTTCATACTTACAAGAAAGTACAAAACAACCATTTCAATTCACATAGTTTTATCTGTGAACAAGCAGTTACTAGCTTATGCTCGCTGCTTCTCCGCGTGGGCGTCTATAGTCGCGGCAAATGAAAATAAAACCTACAGCCTTCTTCAATAAGTCGGCTGAAGTGAAAAAAAGAAACAAATCGGACCAGTAGCTCCTGAGATTAGCGCGTTCAACCAAACAAACAAACAAACTCTTCAGCTTTATAATATCTTTAAATATAGATACCACGGTATTATTTGTAAGGTATCTTGATCATTGAGGGCTTAATTTAAGAAACAAACAACAAAAAAATGTTTTTTGAAGCATAACAATTTAAAATGTATTTTGTTAATCAATAAATACCTGACAGAAAACTACATTGAACATGTAACATTCTAACAAAGGGCAATTCCTTATGGTGACGTCATGAAGTGCCCATCAATTGTCATTTACAATAATAGTGACGTCATTTGATATCATTTTGTTTCATTCAAGGTGTTATTTAGTATTATATTTTTGAACTAACCTTTAAAACTTCACGGATATATCGAATTGATTGTATTTGATGTCCATTATTGATAGGTTTGCCAGTGATTGGCAATATTGTTTGGTTTTTAGATTACTTTTTATTTGTTTATGTAAATACTTCAAGTATTTGATAGCGTGTTATTGCTATATAATACTACAGTTTTATAAAAAGAGCTGTCCCCGCGATTTGGGGTTGGGGGTTTCGTTTCATGGTATGTATTTTCATGTTTTACACTGTAGTTCTATTTTTTTTTTCTAACTCGTCTTTAGTATTCTTCATGAACCAGGCAATCAATAATAAATTAATTGTAAAAAAAAAAAATTGTCTGTTTGTTTGAACGCGCTAATCTCAGGAACTACTGGTCCGATTTGAAAAATTCTTTCACTATTAGATAGGCCACTTATTGTTGACGGCTATAGGCTATAATTTGTCACGATAAGAGATGCCCACGCGTGCGGAGCCACGAGCAAAAGCTAGTGATATTATATAAGTCTACACGAATATTTTAAATAAGTTAAGTTTGTGAGTTGGTTTGAAGGAATAATTTTGGGAACTACTGAACCGATTTTGAAAATTACCAGTAGAGAGCCACATTTTTCCTAAGTATTTAAGCTATATGGCGATGTTTGATGCCCAGCAAAGTGGGTGGTCAGCTAGTATGTTATAATCTAGTTCATTAGTATAGAATATGATCCTATTTAGTAATTAATTATCTTTGCAAACCAGCCCCTTAAGGCAAGGTACATTTCTACAATCATTATCGCTGATCGAATCGCTCAAATGTATGAAAGTGACAAGTCTAAATCACGTGACTTATCGAAGACTTCCATACATTTACTGTCATTTTTATCATCGTTACCGCTTGTAGAACTGTACCTTGTCTAAGGGGCAGGAATTACATCACAATTAATTTTTATTCCCATATTTCTTATGAGACGTTCCCACAGAAATATACTCTAAGTCCAGTCTATTAAAATGAGAAAAGTCGATTATTAAGACAACAATGAAATACATTATTTAGCACTATGTGGGTGCAATCTAAGCCTAATGATAGAGTACATTCAAACTATTGTATTAGCACATCTTGAATGCCTGAATAAGTCTGAATGTAATTGCCTACTTTTATAAGTGGGTCTATTTGTCCTATTGTAGATGCATACAATTAACGAAGTCATTTAGGTCAAGATCGTGATATTAGAGCTTCTTCAAAAAATCTAGAACAAGAACAATTGATTAGACGTTATGTTAAAAAAAAACATATACCTAGTCGTGTTGAATATCACCGACTTCCAAAAGCCTCCTCCTTTTGGGAGTTGGTTAAAAAGCCGACTTTAATTTAAGGAAAGTACAAAATAAGCAATTTCGTTTTGTCAACATTTTTTGTTATTTAAAAATAGCTCAACAATTAAACTGTCGAAGATATCGCGTAACAAACAGAAAAAACAAATGAATGTCGAATAAAAATAAAAAAAAATCCTCGAACGCCCCTTTAAAAAATCTCGTGTCCGTAACCACGTGCCTACCCGTCTATGGGATTGGGATCTGTTAGGAACAAGCCAAATAAATTTTATAGCAAAGATATTCAACAGACCCCGCTACCGTTATAAGCTCTTATCGACATTATATTGCGATATACTCTAACGATTGATATTTATAATTATAACATCTTCACAAGTATTAACGACGGCACCTTATCTTGTGTGTTTAGGCTGACGTTTTCTGTTACATCATCAAATTTAAGGGATAGCTATACTGATATCATGACTTCGTTATTAAATTACTTATTTGTGTTAATTGACAGACTTCAAATTTCGCCCTCGTATCTTCTTGTGCGATAAGTTTTATCATCATCTCCTTTTTTCCACGGGGTGAAAGTAATGGCTGAAACCCACGTCGAAGCATGCCGTGGGGATGTGTCGGACTTGCACCGACCAAAAATACCCCAGTCCTTTTTCTGCCTTGGCTGAAGCCGTGGGTCAGCGCGGTTCCAGCCAAGGAAAGCCAGCCACGGAAAAAAAAACAATCTTATATCATTTAGTTAGGATGGAACTGAAATTATTTTTGAGTACAAAAATTAAAGATAATTGAATATTAGTTGAAGATATTAGCTATAGCATTTCAAAAGTTTATCCACTGCACTCATCCACACATTAAGGACATTAGATGGAGGTGCAAACACTTGGGAAATATGTAGAATCAGGAACTCAGTTCAATTGTATCACAAGTTCACAGCACAATCGTCCGAAATCTAAGCAGCTTTAAAAAAAAACAAAAAGAAGATGAAATCCTTACAGAAAAGACACATCAAAACAGTTTAATTAATAGTACCTAGGTACATATACCTATACTTAAATATGTAACATTTTCAACAAGACAAGAGTAAGTAACAGCAACTTTCGTAGAAATAGATAATTCATCATCGTTACAAACGAAAGTCAAAGTGGTTTAATGAATGGTTGTAAGTAACCCACTGAGTAATGGACATTACGGTTCGGGTCAGGTCAATGACATCGCCTTGACTGAGAAATACAAGATATCAATGTAATTTTGTAAATGGGATAAATAATATAATAATAATAATCTCTTGGGACAGCTCGCACACGGCCATTTGATCACGAACTAGGCAGAGCCTGTACTATGGTGACCAGGCAACTGATAAAGAAAAATAGCACCCAGTTAGGGTCACTAACCACTAGACCAACAGGCCCGTCGATGAGGATGATGCTATTATAAATAATAATACCGGCCCATAAATGTACTATTGCTATAGGCATAGGCCTCTTCCCATATGCCTACAGAAGGAATGAGCATTGATCACCACGCTTGCTTATTGCGGGTTGGCGATTTCAGATTCCATTTTCTGGAATCTAGGTTTCCTCAAGATTTTTTCTTCCACCGTTTGTCAATGGTGTCTTAGAGTAATTAAGAAAGTACAAAGATATTAAAACTTTAAATAAGTCACATTGATACTTGCTTAGGTTCAAACCTGCAACATGTGCATACGAACCCGTCATTGAACCGCTAGGCTACCACGGCGTACGACGATTTTTAATTATTCATATGATCAGCTGATATAGGAAGACAAATCTGAGTCTGAGTAATCTGAACACTTATTAAACTAATTTTTGTCCATTGGTAACTACATATTTCACTTGTACATAATATGTACTGTACATATTATGTACAAGTGAAATAGTTAAAATTATATTTGGAAAAGGACAGTCAAAAATAAGAACTGTCGAATTTAGTTTCAACTAAAATACTCTTACGAATTTGCCGGCAAATAAAACGTGTGCCTTAAAAACACTGTGTTATTCAAGACGAAAACTAGTTTGACATTATTATTATTACTAATTTATTTGTAATCTGAAGCTGTCCTTTTCTCACTCTTTATATTAGTAAAAGATAGTTAGCAATGGTTTACATTTAGTTTCGTGTGCGTACAGAGGAATAGGCACCATTATAGACTTACAGCTGAAATATATTATTATTATTTCGGCTATCTACGTCTACTTAGTTAAGCTCTTCATCTCCGAGGAATTGACTACCTACAGCTTCAGGACTTGTCACCTAACTTCCCAAAAGTAGAGGCTGATTTCTTTTTAATTCTGATTTAGTCATTGTCAACTGCATTTTCTTCGAATTGATCTGAATTTCATTTGAGATCGTAACTTGAAGTTGATGGATGATGGAATCGGAATGTAAGTTGCCTGTGCATCGAGAAATTAGATTGTTATCGTATTGCAATAAATTCTTATCAAGATATAAATTAATTAATCAGATAATTATCTATTTACTAAGGTCTGAATAACTACGTAATGGCGATGAATCTGCAAAATTATAATCGTGATTCCATATAGCCTTCAAGTAAAATTTTCTTAGTTCATTGCTTCATTTGTTTTCGTCTATCATTATTGCTTATTTATTTATCAGTGGTTACCATTGGCCTATTGACAGCGGTCATCCGTAGATTATTATCTTAGTAGGAACTTCCATTGTTGATCGTTTTGAAGTTTTTTTGAATGTATCTCGACCTAGATGTTTAACGGGAGCAATGTGGAAATGCCTATAAGCAATTTGTCTGCGAATAGCATACGTGATGTACAGTCACGAGCATAAATATGTTACATACACATAGCGAAATTGTAAAACAATAATTTAACAGGAACTCACCACCAATTCAACTTTTAATCATTTAACAACATAAAATTATAACATTTCTCTAATCTATACTAATATTATAAAGAGGAAACCTTTTTTATTTTTGTATTTTTGTATGTTTGTATTGAATAGGCTCAAAAACTACTGGACCGATTTCAAAATTTCTTTTAGCATTACTTAGAGGAATTCTTCCGAATCCGTATAGGCTATATTTTATCCCGGAAAATAGATGGGATTTTTCGTGGTAGTGAAAATTGTGGAGTAAGTCGACGAAAAAACTGCCGTACGTTAACGATTCTCGCGAACGCTGCCTAAATGGTTAGAGATGTATGGTTGACTTCTATAGAAAAGTTGTAGAACTCAATAATGCCTACAAAAAAGTCCGCGATAGTATAAACCAAACATTTATATTTTAGCCATTATAACCACTTTTCCATAGAATAAAAGTAATTAAAATTATTAGCCTATGTTTATTGATCATATTATCGTCAAATACTAATCCTTATCCAAATAAACTATTTATTGAGCAAGATTGTTTCAATAGCTATAAATTACTTTTAATTTTATTCCAATCGGACAATTCATTCAAAAGATATTACGAATTTAAAATTGTAATCAGAGAGCTTAAAAAATAAATGTCCACCCGTGCGAAGCCGGGGCGGGTTGCTAGTCATGTATATATTTTTGAGTTTCAACGAAAACTTCTTGCTAAATAAGTTTTACAATTTCGCTATGTGTATACATATTTATGCTTGTGACTGTACCTACCCTATTTATCTCTTATACAATACACATAGTAATTAATGAAAGCTATGGACGTAATGGACGATCTTTAATTAATGTGTAATAGTGACAAGACAAATGTTTAGGCCTGAAGTAAGTCAAAAGACAGATCATTATACGATTTGATACGCCATTTAAAAGCATGACGAGAAATCTTGATCCCATTTTTTTTTATGTAACGTTCTTTGATCTTGAGATGGTCTAATATTTAAGCGAAAGTTTGTGTGTCTTCTTCTGCCTAGCCTTTTCCCAAGCTATGTTGGGGTCGGCTTCCAGTCTTACCGGATTTAGCTGAATACCGTATTTTACATGGAGCGACTGCCTATCTGACCTACACAACCCATTACTAGGTAAGTAATACAGTATTCCATAGAAAGACTAGTTGTCATAAATGTAATGACTTAACGACTATCAAAGATCACTGTATGATAGTCGGGACCAACGGCTTTATGTGCTTTCCGAGGCACGGAGGGGTCTCGATATGTTTACAAATGGTCACCCATCCACGGACCAACGGATCCGCGGCTTAACCTTTATTATCGGTCAAACAATACGGTTTACACTTAGCCAGTAGCCCCTCCTCGATAGTTTGTGTGTTTGTGCATCAGAAAACATAGGCTACTTTTATCCTGGAAAAAACATCATCTGTTAAACCGCAGCAAGGGCGAAGTACAGCTAATTTCTAAAATAAAAGTGGTTCAAAAAATAGATGACTCTTTATGTTAAATATAAAAATTGAACAAAGTAATCTATTACTTAAGGAAAATAGCAATAGGATGCCTAATAGGATCTGATATTATTATACCGAAGGCCGATTTTTAATAGTTAAAGGAGCGTAAAATAAACCACAAAATTACATAAAATATCTCAAACGTTAGTCTTATCTCTTCCTTAACTGCCAAAAGTTTTGAATATCGAATTAATGACAGCCATTTAAAATGACATCAGAATCATAGAGCACACATGTATAATGCACTTCGTGTACGTATAGTGACACAAACTTAAGTATCTGACCCGTTGACAACGCGGCGGGCCTGGCGTCGCTGTTGAATTTAATATTCAACTCAATAGAATTTTCTACGTTTTTAGGGTTAAAATATTCCTGCCAGAGCTGCGTTGGGAATACGCAAGTGATCCCGCGGCTGTGGCTTAGGCAATGATGGGACCGGGGTGTTTTTAGACGGTTAAAGTCCGACATATTCCCGTGCCAGGCGTGGGGAAGTCGTAAGCTTTTCACCCCGCAAAAAAAGGGTTAAAATATTGCCCTCGCTAAAGTGCTAAGAAGTAATATAAATTTTATTTTCTGATTATTTTTTATTTGTATTTAGCTATACATGTTATTAGTTAAATAATATTGTTCTAGTTATGGGCACTGAGTCAAATAAGTTAGTGGCACAATTGTTTTGTGAAGACATCAATAAAATACATACTTACTTTAATAAATTCATAGCTATCATCGAGTATCACAGTGAACCAATCATAATTTATATCGAATGCGTGCTTTCGTTAAATAATACAGATTTTAGTGCCAAGGCCGCCATTTTGTGATATACTGTGATTACATAAAGTAATACATCTTTCGCAATAGGTTAAAAGGTTTAAACGTAGATCGTTACTGAAGAACTTATAGTACAGCACAGTTTAATTATAAAAACACATTAGACAAATTTAATTTTGTTAGTGGGTTACTCACCTACGTATATGATATTGAAAGTTCAGTAATTAGGTTGTAGAGGTCAGATAGGTTCCATATAAAGTATCTCTACTCCGAAGTATTTATTGAGAATGGAGGTACGGTGTACGGTGGTGTTTGCCCTAATCCTCAACAACACCTAAATAATATTATGAAAAGCACCAAAAAGACACAGATGATGATGGTCAATTGTTAAGAAGAGTAATTTTGAAAAAATCTTCAGAGGAAACGCGGGTGTACCTTTTGCCATACAAACGCTCTCAACTGTTTTTTCCGTGGTTTATGAACTTACAGCTTAGTATGTTTTTGTTGCAGTAATATATAAATAGGCAGTCATAAACTAATATTTTTTTTCCTTTTTTTGTAAAGTTATATGTTAAGGAACTAGAACCCTCCAAGAATGCTTATTATTACTTATAGCTTTTTTCAGAGATGAATGGATGTACAGTTGTCTTTTAAATCACACAAAAATGTATAGCACGACAGCGATAGTTACTTCAAATAGGTAGGTTGGTACCTAATTTTCAAAAGTCTTTGCCCGCCTTTCCTCTTTACC
This sequence comes from Plusia festucae, assembly GCA_950381575.1. Lineage (NCBI taxonomy): Eukaryota > Metazoa > Arthropoda > Insecta > Lepidoptera > Noctuidae > Plusia > Plusia festucae. The sequence continues at coordinate 12,000,255 of OX494447.1, forward strand.
ACTACGATATGTTTTTTTTTAACTTAGCTAATCTTACCAGATAGTAGACAAATGGTCAGACTGACAAATAATGTTTACTGTTTTTAATCTAATATTTACAGGATTTTACAGTTTTAAATCTTTATTTATACTTATTGTAATACATAATATAAATAATCTTGTGAACAAGACAATCATAATGTACATTTAAAAATTACAATAGTAACTGATAAACCACGTTACACAAATGGGTTCTGTACACATTAATTTTGAATTAGGTAAGTATATTATGTGTATCAAAATAATAAATAATAATAATAACCGGCCTATATACGTCCCACTGCTGGGCACAGTAAACGGCAAAATAATATAAGGTCAATTTGTTTTTTTTTTTTGGAACCAAAGGGTCTACTTGGAATAAAAAATCCGAATCTTCGGGACCGAAGTTTGCTTATGAGTTCTACTTCGACCAAAGTTCGGAATAAATAAGTTCGATCGGCCATAGTCAATATTCGGAAAAGGGAATCGGACCGAACGAAATGTGTAGTGCTAGAGTTGAACGGTTTATCGATATGGTCATTAATATTCATTTCGATAATAATAATTGATGAAATAAAAAGTTATAAATTTTCTTATAACAAGAAAATTGAACCTTGTTTTGCTCTGATGTAACTCGTAATGACAATAATATATTTTTTGAGATCAGTCTACAATTGCCGGTGTTATCTTATAACAAACTTAAAAAAAACATCCAAGCGTAGTGAAATTTATTTCATTTTTAAATTTGTCAAAAGTAAATCCCAAACTTGGAACAAAATCGACCGTAAGAGTAAATTAGTCAGTTATATAGATTTTGAAATTGCGAAGACCTTATCACGATGTTTATTCTTATTAATTTGGTAATTAAAATCTGAATTGAAAGCTTCTGCAATACTATAAAATCGTGACTGGTGTATTACAAGATTCACTTAATTTTTCTACGGGCCTGCATTAGAAACTAACTAGGTAGGTACAACAAAATTTATGTTTCGCTTGATGATTTTCTCGTGAGTTGAATAAAAACTAAAATAAAATTAAGGTTAAATAATATTAAGATATATTAAACGCAAATAAAAAGAAAGGGAAAATTCCCAGTATGTTCCATACCAACTATAAATGTTACTCTTTCGTTTTCGTCGGTTAAACGTAATAATCGACAAAATATTGCATTTTCACAGCACTAGGTTCATGATAAAAAGTGTAATCATTTTGCTAAATTGACAAACAGGTATTAATTTTATCTAGTGCAGTATGACGACCTGGTGTGATACATAGGAAATCATCATGCTTTTTAAGTTTTTTTTATTTTATTATAAAGTATTTCATTACGCCCTTGACACGTTTATCTGACTCTGACTTGGTTTCAAAATTGCGACATGTACTTTTAAGAACAACAACAATCTAAATTTAAGATTATAAAAGTATATACATAAATGTACACTTTATTACTAACTAGCTTCTGCCCGCGACTTCGTCTGCGTGGACTTCAGAATTGGGTCTAAAGCTTCGCTCGTTAACAATTTTTTATCTTCCCGCGGGAACTTTTTGAGAGATCGGTATAGAAAGAACACGACCTTTTCCATAGTTTAGGTGACATGCATAGTAAATTTCAAAGATGTCTGCCCGCGACGTAGCTCGTAAACAATTTTCAATTTTCCCTCAGAAATTACTTAATAAATCGGGACAAAAGGTAGCTTTTCTATGTCAAAGGCTACATGGCCAAATTTCATTCAAATCCGTTTAGCCGTTTTTGCGTTATTGAGTAACAAACATCCAAACATCTACACTTTCACATTTATAATATTAGTAGGACGAATGCAGAAAATGGCTCATTATTACCGAAACACAAAATTAAATAGCTTATAACGTTTTAAAATCCATTCAAAGGACCCTAAACATTTGCATCCGGTATGGATGATCACTTAATTGGCAGTTATGGTATTACTATGATTAAATGTCTATCTGATAGGATAAAAAACGATTCGTACCATACTAGTAAACAGCTTGATATTATTTATAGTATCTACCGCTATAAATCAAGAAAAATATTGCTTTGTTGGTCGTGACCGTGAAATCGTGTGGAGAAAAAACTAAGATCCATACCATGAAAAAAATATTCCTTCTTTTTTTCTTATGAATGGTGAAAAAAATGGTGACAATTTATTCTCGGTTATTTTCTAAGTCCAAACAAAACATAACATCGCATGACGCAGATAAGATTATACAGGATTAATTTAAAAGGAGTGCGTATATTCAACGAGGAAATCAGGTGCATAAAACTAAACAACTTTAGTCAAGGAAACTAGGTCGAGATCTAATTAAAATCTAGTTTTCATACACACATAAGTCACGTGACCTGTCTCTTTGTATGAAAAATTCATTTTCCATTTTAAGATTTCGACCTATTTTTCTTGGGGAATGTTGTTTAGTTTTATGCACCTGATTACCTCATTGAATATACGCACTCCTTTTAAAATAATCCTGTATGTAGTTCAAGAATACCGAGTCGCCAAATCTTTTTGTGTTCTGAGAATTACTAGGTAGAGCAGGTAGTGTTAATCTATACGTTTTAGGCCATTTAACATTTCATTTTTTACGTAAAAGTATAGTAAGTCGAAAGAGATAAAGCCTCTCTTAACTCAACATATAGCACGTTATCCGCTTAGACTTAGTGATTATTGGCGGAAAAAAAGTCGACAGTCCAGAGGGTAAGGCCCCTGTGCGTGATTGACCAAAACGCCTTTTAGTACAAAACCTTAGTTTGCTTTTGTATTTTAGATGCTTCCTTCCCAGAAAAGTTACCTCATCCTGTGATTTTGCGATGCCGGCAGAAGTTTTCTGGCAACAGCTAGATGATACCGAGTGGATCAGGTATCTGCGGCGGGAATAATTCCTCATCCGCAACTTTTGACCCAAACTTACAATTTGTATCTACTTCTCAGAACTATAAATAACACAAGATTTAAGGCCCGACAATTTTTGAGGGTAGATTCCACGTGACTGTCGCCCACGTGTACCAATTGGTACCAACCGGGCTTGCGTAGGAATCTACCCAATAAATTGAACGTTAAACAACACTAAATCCATCAGCCAAATGACAAAAAACCTCTATGTATATCAATTGAAAACAAAATAAGGGCAAAAATTTTCCCACGATCAAAATTTTGCATAAATAAGCAGACTTGATTTATAGTCGTAATGAGCTAACCTAGGACGTGATTCCAATTTTATTGCAAACTGAGTAGGTTGTGTCATTGCAGGTTGTGAACTTGCAATACTTGAGTAAGTCCTGACTTAGATTTAAAGGTTATTTGGTTTGGTCTTCTTCAATTTAATAGTTTGAGGTAATTCTGCTATATAATATACTAGCGACCCGCCCCGGCTTCGCACGGGTGGACATTTATTTCTTCATAGCTTCATAGATGTGCACCCCCCTTCCCTGCGGTTTCGCCGTGCGAGTCGTGCGACACATATCGGCCGGCGGCCATCATTCATTTTAATACCAATTACAATTTTAAATTCGTAATATCTTTTGAATGAATTGTCCGATTGGAATAAAATAAAAAGAAATTTATAGCTATTGAAACAATCTTGCTTAATAATTAATAGTTTATTTGGATAAGGATTAGTATTTGACGATAATATGATCAATAAACATAGGCTAATAATTTTAATTACTTTTATTCTGTGGAAAAGTGGTTATAATGGCTAAAATATAAATGTTTGGTTTATACTATCGCGGACTTTTTTGTAGGCATTATTGAGTTCTACAACTTTTCTATAGAAGTCAACCATACATCTCTAACCATTTAGGCAGCGTTCGCGAGAATTGTTAACGTACGGCAGTTTTTTCGTCGACTTACTCCACAATTTTCACTACCACGAAAAATCCTATCTATTTTCCGGGATAAAATATAGCTTATACGGATTCGGAAGAATCCCTCTAAGTAATGGTAAAAGAAATTTTGAAATCGGTCCAGTAGTTTTTGAGCCTATTCAATACAAACATACAAAAATACAAAGGTTTCCTCTTTATAATATTAGTATAGATAGAGAGCATATTAAGCATAGAATCAGCTGATGTTGGCTTAAATGGCGACAGATAAAATTTAGAAAGGTAAAATTTATAAAGCGGCTATAAGATATTGATGTATGGTTCAGAATGCTGGGCAGTGAAAAGGACTGAAAAAGACGATGTGTATACAAGCAGAGGGAGACCGAAACAGAAATGGATGGATTGAGTGAAAGATGATATGAGAAACAAAGGAGTGAATGCCGTGACGACGAGTAATAGAGATGAATTTAAGGACTTAAGTAAATTAAAACAATACGCTTTGCGCCGATCTCATAATACATATAATATATGAATGGGATAAAGGCAGGAAGAAGAAGAAGATATATCATTATCCTTAACGGGGGGGTTATTGGTCAATAGTCCTTTAAACAAATTTGAGATTTATTTTTATACATTTTTGAGGTCAATCCTCAAAATAGTAGAAGAAGTACCTCAGCACGCAATAAAGGCCCATACGCACCAATGCGGGTAGCTGCAATGCGCATACCTAGTCCGCATCCATTACCTAAATAATTAAATCCGATTTTTTTTATAATCTTTGACCGAAACTGTCAAAGATAATGTCAATCGGGAAATTGTCAAATATTTTTTTTTTACTAGCAATGAGTCAATAAGGTCACTGAGCCATGCTGAGACTTAGTATTAATAAAATAATACCAGGAAGACCACGGCTCTCTCGTTAGCCCCAATTATTGGTCCAGTTGAAAGTACCCGTTTTGAATTTCCTGTAGAAATGATCAATTTACAACAATTACCTATTAATAAATTAGTTAAAAAATTATTTAAGTCCTAATATTTAATTCAAGTAGTAAGCAACACTAACTTGCGCGTTCGCAGAATTTCATCACTTTTACTTCGTGCGCAGGCGCATCCCTCGTGACATTGATTGACGTACAATTTTTAAATCTTAGGTCAGTAAGTGAAACGTTATTTTAAATATGAATAATCATTAGATAAATAACTGTCATTAAATTGTGAAATTAAGAAATAAATCTTGTCGCTTCTTCAGAAGTGATTGTCGACATTTTGGCATTCCAGTAGTTTTATTAGACTAGAATTGAAATTATTTATTTTATCATGTGCACGATACAGTACAGAGTAACAATTTTGCATTTTTATAGAACCTGTGCTTAAATTAGGTAGGATACCTACTTACGTTACAGGTCCATTCGGACTTAATACCGACTGTGTAAATGAGGCAAGTCGCTGTGTTGTAAAAAAATCATGATGCACCAGCGGGGGTGCACGCAGATCGTAGATAGATCCATATTTTATCAATATCCCATTTTAAAATTTGTAGTACCTAAGTATTATGAAGTACCTCTACCTACTATCCTTCTACTTACCTACCTACATTAAAGCCTACGATAAAGTAAGGCAATAATAACAATTCGGTTCGGGTTGGCGAAATGAGATGTTTTCACATTATTATTTTCATTTTTCTGAATCTAGGTTCCGATTCAAAGTTTTTTTATTTATTTTAAAATCAATACAGAAGCAATTAGGTAAACTGTTTTATTTACCTTTTTTATGGTAAAAAAACAAATAACGATGTAATTTAAATTTTTAGGCTCAGGTTTTTTGCAATCAAATATAAATATATCGTTGCAAATAAAATTACTAACTTCCAGAGGCTAAATTAACCCAACAAGGTATTTGAATTAAAATCAAAATAATAAGTGTGTATCTAAACTCACTTCGTAAACTTAGAAAATTCCCGAACGAATTATCCGTTCGCCATTCTGACTTGAGGGCATTGCCATGACAATTGAAATTTGTTTGACAAGTTTACGTTGATAGCGCAACTGAAAATATCCTATTGATCTAACAGGTAACGTTTTACTGTGCTATATCCGTGTTCAAACATGGAAAAAGCTTTTGAAATACAAAAACAAGTGCGTGATAATGCTAAAGCATTGCAAACTTACATGACCGACTTGCAGAATTGGGAAGCAGAGATGAAAAGAAAAGAGGCTGCTTTGAACGGTGAATTCGAGCAGGTTTAGACCTATTACCGTTATTATATCGTAATTAGAATGTACCTTGTGTTGTTAACTACATATTTTAGATGTATGTTGGTTGTTAATTTGAGTTATTTTGTGAAAAAGTTGTCATGTATGTAGTCAGGTTATGTTTAATGTTATGCTAAAAATCGCACAAAAAATTAGTATTATTGTGGTGTAGTATTACTCAGCATATTCTTGTTCGCGTAAAGGTCACAATTGCTTATAATCTGAATGCTTTGTGTAGTGAGAGAGTGAGCAATATTCAATTTGTTTTTGTTTTATTTTGAGGTTAGGACTTGCCTCCAGTCAGAAGTAAGGTGAAGAAAGAGAGGCCAGTAGTGGTGAAGAAAAAACCTGAGAAGAAAATCAGAGGCTCTGATTACTCATCATGGGACAAGTATGATGTTGTAAGTACAATGTTTAATTTGTAATCTGTACCTAAATTTTGTGGACTATGATATAGACCTGTATGCTTGCATAAAATCAAATATTTCAAACAAAAAGATCACCTTATCTTGTAGAAAATAATTAAGTCTTTTAACATTTTTGTTACCATCTACCCGCACTTGAATAATTATTTTGAATTTTGTAAGTCTTATTAATACTCTTTGGTGAGGTATTTTAAGAAAAATGTATTTTAATGTAGTGCACATCCAACTCCAAGTGATTTTATTGTGATTAGTGCTAGTTGCTTACCTGTACTTATAGATAAGTTGTAACATTTACAAGAAGTCAAAATAATTGTTCATTGTGGAGTGTACTGTGTTTTATTTGGAAAAGTTATATGTCACTTAGAAATACTTATAAACTTTTGTAAAGGAATGCAAAATACAAGGTTTCACAAACAACATATTATTTAAGAACAATTATAAAATTACTTGAGATGAGGGTAAAATTTTAGTAAATGTCATTTGTTTTATGATTATGGGCTAATTTTTCAATCATAAGATAACGTTATTCCAAGAATAATTTTGAATATTTGACAGTTGATTCATATAAAAACTATCAATTGGTTGTCAATTTTATTCCTCGAATAAAAGTTATCCGGCAATGGAAAAATCGAGTCTTAAACAAATTTGTTTTTTTTTATTATTCTATTATTCTCGTGTTCCAATATATTATCAGGATAAGGCATGCGAAGAAGTAGACATGCAAGACATAGGACCTGCTTCATTGGATAGCAAGAAGAGTCAACAAGCCAAGCTGGAGAAGTTACGGGAAGAAGCACAGTATGAGAAGGAGAGGGTATGTTGATAACATTATTTTTTTATTTTTATTCGACGATCTGGACGTGTACCGCGAGGGCTTCGAGGTTGCACAGAATAAGGATGTATGGACTTGGGGGAGGCCTTTGCCCTGCAGTGGGACAATATAGGCTAAGGAAAAAAAAAATACTTTGTTTACGGACTTCATTTTAAAATGCCTTTTTAACAACACCTAGTCAGTAAGGAAAAGTTAACTCATTTAAAAAACTACATCATGTATTGTAAAGATGAAATTATTCTTAACTAGCTGCCCGGACAACTTCTTCCTGTCAAAAGTTAATAGTAAAAATTTATTAATAAATGTAACGTTTTTCGAGAGATCACGGCATTTTTTTATTGTTTACTGCTGACCTTAGGGAACATACAAAAAAATTAATTAGCCTAATAGGTCCAGCCATTCTTGAGTTATGCGCTTACCAACATTAATTTTTATTTAAATATAGATTTCCAAGTATAAAGCGTTAATTTTTTATCTATAACTGGGTAATTTAGCTGTGACATATTATACATTATTCGAAAATTTTACCATTACATATATTATACCTTTCATTGTTAAACTTTAACAACTTCTACAGTTCAACGTATGGTAAAGTAGTTATTACCCGCCTAAACAGCAACTTTATTTTTAAAGAGTTTTGTTAATACATCCATTATTATTCTGCATATTTGTTTTTTTTTTTATAAATGTTACTAGCAATGTGGGTCGCATATTACTAGTAATCTCGTTAACCCCTCGTGCTAAGCTAAGATGCTTGTGTTACGATTGGGTTAACGTCGGTAGTATAATGGGTGGGATTCGAACCTGCAACCACGTGATCGCAAGTCCGACGCCCTAGCCATTAGGCTACCGCCGCTTCAACTAAGTTGTAATTAATTGTAATCGCATTACTTTGAAATAGAAGAACTTATGATAGTGAACTGTTTGTAAAAGTAGTGTTTTTATTTGTGTTTACCTGCATGTAGTTGGTAGTGTAATGGCCGTATACTGAAATATCAGTCACTTTGAAGCAGCCTTTAAGTCTCATGCTGTCTTTGTCATATTACCATGTAAAGTAGCGACAAATATACATTTAAGAACGCGCTAAAGTTAATTAGCGTTTCAGTAGTAGTTGACGGGCCTGTTGGTCTAGTGGTTAGTGACCCTGACTGCTAAGCCGGAGGTCGTAGGTTCGATTCCCACCCAGGACAAATCTTTGTGTGATGAGCACGATCATTTGTTCTGTGTGTGGGTGTTATTTATCTATAATATGTATGTATTTAGAAATATATAAGTATGTTTATCAGTTGTCTGGTTACCATAGTACAGGCTCTGCCTAGTTTGGGATCAGATGGCCGTGTGTGAGCTGTCCCAAGATATTTATTTTTATTTTATTTTATTTAGTATTCAGGGTAATACTTATTTATTTGTCATGTAAGTAAATATTCTTATTTCTTCTTATGGAAAATATAGAATCTGTCAATCTGGAAATCTGGAAATCTTAATTGTGCTAAGACAGCAGTATCAATTAATTATAACATGATATGGTTTCCAGGGCAACACATTTGTGAAGCAGGAGAAATGGGATGATGCTATATCATGCTACAACAGGGCCATAGAACTGGTGCGAGATGATGCTATTTACTATGCTAATCGGGGACTGTGTTTCCTGAAGAAAGACAGGTAATTATTAATTGTATTATATTAGTAAAACAATAAAGTATAATGTATTTTTATGTTTCCTAGCCTAGATTAGATCCCACTGCTGGGCAAAGGCCTCCCTTTTCTTCTTCGCAAGCTATCTATCTTGTGCGATTTCTGGCCGCCCTTACTTGACTGGATCATCACACCTTCGCCGAGTTCGACTTCGACGAGTTCGACTTCGACGGCGATGTCCTTCCTCCAGCGACAGTGGGCAGCGATCTTTGCCCATCGATCAGGCTGCATCCGCGGGACCAGCCTACTCTCACTGAGTTTTGGAGCGCAGCGTGGTGTTTCTAACTCGGTCTGTGGTCGGTGTTCGGTCGGTGTTAAGCTAACACCTACTGTACTGCGCTCTATCTATCTTACATCCACTGCAATATTTTTTATACCTACTACTATATCTTGGCAAATTTTTACGTGTCACTGATCTGTAGGCGACGGGTGACGTAAGATAGCGAGGGTGGTAAAACGTGCGCGGGGCGAGAGGCAACTGACGGGTAACTCATTTGACTAATTCAGGAGCCATCCTTGGGAAGTTACGTCCCCCGCTCCCCGCGTAGACGATGGGAGTGTCGCAAATGAATCTGCCAAGCTATACTAGTAGAACCTAAGTGGACCAAATAATTAATTTCCTTAAAATAATTAAGTGAAAAAGGTGGAAAACATATAACAATTCATAGAAGTTCCAATTGATACATTATGGTAAACGAAATATTCTTAGATTATCTATTTTTACAATGTAATCTGCCTTTCGATAGTTCATAGTTTATGAAAACTATTCTTTATGTCCCCAGCCTCCACCTGGCAGAATCTGACTGCTCGGAAGCACTACGTCTTGATCCCACATATGTTAAGGCGTACCAACGTCGGGCGACAGCTAGGGAGCGTCTCGGATCCCTGAGGGCTGCGTCACACGACCTCAATGAAGTCCTGAAGTTAGAACCCCATAATAACTCGGCGAGGAAACAGCTGGATGCGATCAAAGCTAGGATGGGAACCAAAGGGGTGAGGATTGTACCTATATATTTTAAACCTATTTATTATAAGACGTGATCTAGCTTCAGGTTCAAGGTTCAATGAACGAATTTGTGTGCAAAAGGTTGCAGATAAGTACAAATACTACATATTTTTCAAGGTTGCAGTTCAAGCACCTAACCTTTTGAATTCGCTGGGTGATTTTGGGGTACTTAAGCACTTATGATGCTTGAATGTACTTCCTTAATAATTCTAAGACATCATTGACAACCAGTGAAGGAAACCACAGTGAGGAATCGCCAACCCACAATGAGCAAGTGTGATCAACCTAGCTCGGTCCTCCTCTATTTGAGAAGCCTATACCCAAGGGCACCTTTATATGAGAGTATTATTATTAAATTAATATACCAAAAATATATATATTTGAGGTTACTTTTACACTAATGACATGTTAATAAGGATTTTATACTGGAGATGGTCTTCAAAACAAAAGCAAATTTTTTTTCGTGTTTCCATAAAATATGAACTAGCAAAGTGTATGTTTTATAATATCTCCATCTCATTGTGTAAGCATAACTTTCCCTTTTGTAAAATTTTAGAACTAGAATAAAGAACATTTTAGATTTCGACCTATGTTCCTTTGGGAAAGTTGATTAGTTTTAAGCACCTGATTAGCTCGTTGAATATACGCAAATCCTTTTAAATTAATTCTGTATCTACTTTTCATGATATCCTTGTAAATCTTTTATTGTTTTTTAATATTACAGGCTAAGTCAAAATCTTCACCATCATCAACACCAACAATAGAAAGCAAGCCGCTAACCAAGCCGGTGCAGCCGAAGATAACGGAATTGCCTCTGGAGTCTAAGGTGTCAGCAGGTGATGACTGGAGGAATGGAGTGGGAGAGAATGTCATGATCATCAAGCCGGTTAAGAAGCCACCGCATTTGAGGTCAAAGGTATGGGTGTATATTGAATTTATTTCAACTAAAAGGTTGCATGGCAACAGAGGAAACAGCCGCCCACGTCATCCTAGCCTGTACGGAGGTGGCAAACTTCAGGGCACTACACCTCGGGGCTCCGAGGTCTCTCTCCGATGCCGTCAGCAATCAGCGTCGATTTGCGGAAAACTAGCCTGCGTTTACCTATACCTAACTAAAAGTTTAGGTTAATATTTTCAAAAGGGCTGTAGAAGTTGGTTTTGTTTTTGGGCTTATAGAGTAGACTAGAATATAATTTTATATTATATATATATATATACTAGCTGTTTCCCGCTGCTCCGCCCGCGGTCTCAATTTTTTTTTATATTTGTGATGTAAGCTATCCTATATTTCAAGTTGGATCAAACTGCACACGGTGTGCAAATTTGATTAAAATCGGTTCAGTAGTTTCGGCGTTCATCCCCGACAAACATCATGACACTGGAATATTTTAGCCCATTCGATTCCCGGTCCGCAAAGCGTATTTTCAAACATCAATTTAATGAAGATTTATTTCTTTTAAAAAATAAAAGAATGTTTTCTTTGAGTCTAATTTGCTATTCTTCAGTATTGAGAGTACTTTCTTTCTGGTGGCAATAAAAAATCCATCCTGTTTATCATAATAATTATAACCTACGACCTACTCTCAGACCTACCAAATAGACAAACGAAAAAAAACATAAAAGTCTGCGAGCCTGATATTTAAAGAAGAAAACAGTTTTAATATCATTGCAAGGAGTTTTGACAACCTTGTTTATTTAATTGTTAAATAACCTTTATGGAGGAGGATCTGGAGGATAGTAAATCGTACTTAAAATAACAACATTTGGTCGTCATGGCAACTACCTACTTACGTTTTTAATGTCAATAATCGCGATGTTAATAATTGATAAAAATTAAACAAAAAAACATTTCAAATTGGACCAAATTGTGAATCTAAACCATCCTCGAATCCACCTGAAGACACACAGCAAATTTCATTATAATCGGTCCAGCCGTCTAGGAGGAGTTCAGTCACATACACACTCACAGAAGAATTATATATATAAAGATAACTATTATTCTTTATTGTACACCGAGAGAGTTGCAGCTACAATATAAATATAAATAATAAAAGAGCTTTTTTTAAACATACTTACCAATAATGATATGAATTTACATGAAGAACATTGGCATTAATAATTTTAATTATGGACTTAAATGTGTAGCGCCCAACTTGCTAAATAATGTTTATTTGTAAGAATATTGTAGTCACATGTTGTTGCAGTTATAAAATGTCCCAAATATTCTGTCATTTCCGGCGCACAAATCTTTTAATTCATCATGTAAAACAGGTTTATATTCCAAATTACATTCTAATATGAAGAATTTTATATTACAGCGCCCACTTAAATCTATACCAATCCAGGAGATCCAATTAGGCAGCAAAACACCTGAAAAACCACCCACCCGTCTCAAAATCATAGAAATTGATGACTTAACCCATGGAGACTCAAATAACAATGACTCCAACAAAATCGAGGATACTCCAAAGAATTTGAAGGGTGAAGGAGACGTCCCTAGTCCAGAGTCAGTGAAGCTTGTCACTGATGGTGTAGTCAAGGAGAAAGATACAAAGACTCTAGTGCCACCGGTCAATAGTGTTCAATTTATGTCAGAATGGAAGTACTTGAAGGGTCAGTGGGATCTGAGATGTGAATATCTTAGAGTGAGTATTTTAATTATTAGTAATTTTTTATTTTTAAATAAAAATATAAAAGGAGGTTAACAAATTAAGCGGCGGTGGCCAACTGGAGTCGACTTGCGATCATGTAGTTGCCGGTTCGAACCCATTGCACTACCGACGTCAAAACCACTGGTAACACAAGTATTTAGCTTTGTACGAGGGGTTAATAAGAATACTAGTAAAGTGCGACCCACTTTACCAGTAAGTTTTTAAAACACCCTATTACATAATATGCTTTTGTTGGTATTGTATTTCTGTGCCACATTTTTGTATTTTGTTTAAAACTTTTAGTATCTAACTATACACTACAAGGTAATGCCTTATTGTTCCTACAAATTCTAAAATAACAAGTTTGTGTCACATGCAGTTTTGCAATGCACTGGTGCTCAGATGTCTATCTCTATTTTCTTTCATCATAACCAAGATTACTCTCATTCAATACTACTTATTGATCCATCACTATCGTGGTGGCCTTGCGGTTTAATTACCACACTGCCACATGATTGCAGGCTCGATTCCAGGCAAGTACTAATATGACTCTTTGTACTTTATCAATTACTCTGTCAAATAGTGAAGGACAACTTCTTGAGGAAACCTGCATTCCTTCCATTGGAATCTGAAATCGCCAACCCGCAGTGAGCCAGCGTGGTGATCAAAGCACATTCATTCTCTATACGAAAAGAGGCTTGTGCCCAGCTGTGTGACATTAATATGCTGTTATTATTTTTATAACTATCACTGTCAATTTGTATTACAGATAATCGAGCCTTCAAAGATCCCCTCCATCTTCGAGAACGCGTTAGAAAGCGACGTGTTATCCGACGTGTTGCGTGTCCTACACGACAATATCCCAAAGTTCACCGGCAACGTTACGGCGTATCTTATTGAGCTGAGTAGGGTGAAGCGATTTTCAGCACTAGCTATGTTCCTCTCGCCTAATGATAAACAAAGTAAGTTTGTAAACAATATGTAACTAAACCCCTGTCCGATCCAATAAAGGCGTATTCGTGGTACAGTTTATGAACCGTCTCGTATAGGCGAAGCCGCCTATACGATTTCTTTGAAGCGGCGGTAGCCTAATGGCTAGGGCGTCGAACTTGCGATCATGTGGTTGCGGGTTCGAATCCCACCCTTTACACTACCGACGTGAACCCACTCGTAACACCAGCATCTTAGCTTAGCACGAGGGAATAACGAGATTACTAGTAATGTGCGACCCACATAGATAGTAATCCTAAAAAAAAAAAGCTGCAGGTAGTAAGTACGTGAACTTTGAGGAGTAGTCAGTGTTGCTGTTGCATTGGATTAGTTTTTATTTAATTATTTTCACTGGGCAAAATAATAATCTCCAATCCATTTAAGAATCCATTTAAGAATTTTCAAAATTGGTTCAGTGGTTCCAGAGATTACTTCCTACAAATTCACAAACTTTACACGTTTAAAATATTATTATAGATGAGTGTCTTTGTAGTATTGTCACTCCTAAATGACTGTACCGGCATTGATTTTTGGTTTTGAAAACGATTTGATTTATAAGTGTTCTAGATATCATTCAAGGCAACCTATTTAGGTAGTTTTTGATTATCAGCTTGTTTATTGTTAAATAATTAAATAATAGTAAATAAATAAAATTTTATTATCAGACCATGGTCCATACGAATTGTGAAAGTTATAATACTTACAAATGAATTACAATAAAATTAAGTTACGTAACCATTTTGACAACCAACACTAGAGTGAGATCCGTGTCAGTATCAGAAGTAAATAAATGTTGTAGGGAAGTTAATTGAGTTGAATTCTATTAATCATCTATTTTATTTTCCAGTGCTCACCAAATTGCTGGACCACTGCAAAGTAACAGAGAACTGTAACGACAAATTCATCACTGATCTGAAGAACAAATACGAACTTTGAATAATCACATAGTCATAATATAATACGAATAATTTCCTTTTTCAACGGCGCTTGCAAAATTCTATATGTTGCATACTTAAATAATGTCAATAAGGCTGTCATTTCTTTGTCAAGTGAGTGGAAATTGTATTCCTCGGTTCCTCAACACTAAGACTAGCCGCACACACGTACAATATTATTGTCAATGCTAATTTGACAAAAATCTTCAATGATATGGTCCCACACACTACGCAATGAACATACGACACCTAGTTTAAAATAACTCTGAAGTTAGTGCTTCCTTTAATTCACGCGAATGTTGGACATTCAAAAAACTACTGAACTAAGTTACTTAAGCGATTTTTAATCGGTTTATTTTATTTTAGTTCCCGACATTTCAAAGCCCATTGCAGGTGTCATGCTCACGGGTAGACTGAGGTCTATCCGTGACCATGTCCGTGACCGTGTCCGCTCTTCATATTTTTATTTCATACATTTTCTTTATGAATTAGTTGCTAACATGAGATTATATTGACAGTTTTGTATGACAATTAATTCCTAACCTCATGCTAACTACAGTCCGACATGGCTTTAAATGAACGTGGCCAAAAAAGGAACTAATGCCGCTATCTAGTTAAACGTCATTGCAGTCATAACATTAACGTCACTGCAGCGCCCCCGCCCACATTCATTTAAAGCCTTGTCGAACTGTAGCTCTGTTCTCTAGCTGTCTGTCTAGCCGAGTTATTTTTTCCGTAGTGGGCCTTAACTTGTAGAAACAGGGGTTGTGTGCTAGGTCTTTGAACAATAATTTCATAATCACAAAGAATACTGTTGTCTTCTAAGCTAGCTTTTGCTTTCAATTCTGTCTGTAGTAATCTAACTGTAAAAACTTTTCCTGTTTTCAAATTATGCAGTATCATTGAGTACTTAATACTTAATACGAGTTTGTCTTACATTTACACGGTTGATAAGTTCATGATTTCTGGCCAATTGCCCCGCTTCAAGCTCTCAACCAATCAGAAAGATGAACGTCATTGACGTGTCAAAACTCGCACTCGGTAGCTATGGTCATCATTTTTTAACCTCTATCTTATTAAGTATTGGTTGAATTAATAAATAAATATATAAAATGGAATAGTTTTACCCAAGTACACAACACCTACAAAATAATATAAAATTAACTGTCGTAAAAGATACATAATAAAACACTTAATACACACAATATAGTTATGATTATATAATTTTATCTGTACCTACGCGAGATAATATACTTAATTATAATTTTTATAAAAAAATGCACAAAATTTAGTATTAAAAAAACATACTGTGCGGAATACATTTAATTTTATTATAAAGTTTTAAATTTAAATAATTATGATTAAAATGTTAGTATTGTAATTTATGAAGTATCATTAACAATATTATAAACTTAATGACTTCTATTCACGTATACTTCGTGTTATCTAATTTACAGTTATTTGGGGGTCAGAAAACAT
Source organism: Plusia festucae (assembly GCA_950381575.1). Taxonomy (NCBI): domain Eukaryota; kingdom Metazoa; phylum Arthropoda; class Insecta; order Lepidoptera; family Noctuidae; genus Plusia; species Plusia festucae. The sequence goes on from OX494447.1 coordinate 12,016,373, forward strand.
GGTCTATGCTAACAAAGACCCCAATAGTTTAACTAGTGTTTAAATACCCTTTTAGTGAAACTAGTCGGGTATTTTTACGTGAATAAAAGTTGTTTGAATCATTCCTACCGAAATAACCCTAGATACACAATCTCTTACACAAATTTAAGCCAAAACTGTATGCAATGGACAGGTGGTGAGAGTTTAGAAACGAAAATATTAATAATTTTGCAAATTCAACCTTATCTGCATGGCATAAAGTTGTTTATGCGATGAATGTTAGTTTTTGAAGGCGGAGTGACATTGCATTTTTGGTTTTATTTAATGTTTATATTATACTTTAATGATTCACAATAGTTATAATATTAATGCATTTTAAATGATAGATTTATTGTAGGTATAGACTCACATATAGGATTTTGCAAGCGCTTTCACAGTATGGTTAGTTAAGGTACTAGAAACGTGAGGAACGAAATATGGTTTTGAGTTAAATATCAATTATTTCTAAGAACAGTTGACCACACGGCTATGGTAACTACGAGTTACGAAAATGTACCTTACTGCTTGCACATAAGGGCGTTTTCAACATTTTAAATCGTCACCACATAAGTGTGGTTGATTGTATATGAAATAATCAAAGTAAAATAATACTATTATATATTTATCATCACATTAATTGATAGTAGTAATTATGAATTACTTCTTTCAAGTAAAGGTATTTCAATATTTTATTTAAAAATACATTATTTCTTCCACTTGTTCTTAGTATCGATAATGTAGTCACGTGACTTCTTAGTTCATGACATCACTAAATCTGTTTGAGTACTTACCTGGAAGCTATAAATCTGCATTTAAAATGTTTAAGTAATATATTGAAACGGCGGTAGCCTAATGGCTAGGACATCGGACTTGCGATCATGTGGTGGTAGGTTCGAATCCCAGTGATTGCACCACCGACGTGAATCCACTCACTCGAGGGGTTAACAAGAATACTAGTAATGTGCGAATTATCTTCATATTATCCTGCTAACTGGAGGACTGTTTTGTTTCGATTAGTTTTTTCTTTTCCACCCACCCAGTATTTACCCTATCCAGTCCGTACAGTTCTAGGATGTTCTAAAGACTATGAAGTCACGTGATATTTTAGATCATTTATTTGTTAAGTAAGTCATTATTGTGACGGAATTAGGTTTTTTTTTAATAATTATGGTGCAGAGTAGCGTTTTGAGTTCTGTGATTGATTTTAAGCCCCAATTATAGATTTTAAATTTTTATCATGTTGTTTTATTTGAACTATTGTTGTTTTTTTGTACTTATGTCCACTTCAGTGAAAAAGTGGGGGAGTTTTGACTTACACATTTTGTATACACGGTATTACGGAAGTTCTGGATACCCAGCGAATTTTATAGCTGATGATAATTTTGTAGGGTCTACATTTTTTTACGTTATCTATTTATATATATAAGTACAGTCAACAGCAAAAGTAGATGATCAAAATCAGAAATTCACTACTAATAAACGCAGTTTGCGTCAGAACTGTGTGGCGTCGAAGTGATTCAGAAGTATGTGATTATAACTTATACCAAACATTTACTACTAGTACAGTTGCCATATATTCGGGATCAGTTTTGACTCCAAAAGATATAAACTCAATTCATCATCTACTTTTGCTGTTGACTGTACTTACCTACTATTAAATTCTTGGAAAAACTTTTTATGAGCAGAAGTAGTAGGTACTGCCACGAAAGATGAGAATTTGCAAGCGTCAGTAGACGGGAGCTTGCGCAGGATTCCTTTCGCCACTCGATAACGCCCGGTCCCTAACCTCTCCCAACGTAACTTCGCAAGAGACCTATCAATCGACTACTGCGCAAGTCACACCATGTGGTATGTCAAGTTATGACTGCACGGATAGCCGAGTGGTATAGGTCACCACGCTAATTATCACTGCGCGCGACGTGCTGCGGGTTCGATCCCCGCATGAGACAAGCAATTGTGTGAACCACAAATGCTTGTTCCAAGTCTGGGTGTTCTTTGTGCATGTGATTTGAATGTCTGTGAAACTCCCGCAACACGAGGATTAAATTCATTAATGCGGGCGCCGTTATTTCTAAAACAAGAAAAAAGTTTCAGCGCTCATGGCACGGTATACATTAGATTCTTTTAAATATCTACTTACAGAAAAGTCAATAGGTCTCACTAATTAATTCTCTCCCCACGGCTAGTGAAGGGTTCTAGGCTTGAGGACGCTCGGGAGAATTGGTACCCAACTTACAGGAATCGAGTAGGCCCCTTGATTACTAATGAAATATGCTGGGGTGCTTGTATGAAGGTATACGTTGTGGTGGCCTTGCTATTCAAGATTCTTAGAAACATGGTTGCCATGTTACCAATGTGACTTACAAAGTTATAATTATGTTTACTTATTCTAATTAAAAATTAATAATTTCGTTCAGGGGTACGGTAGACTCGATCGAAACCTTATATGAATAACAAAACATAAAAAAAATATTGATTTCGAGTCGACAATTTATATCCGCAAAATTCAGATTAAGGAGAATTTCGTTATAAATTCTAATGGCACTGACAAACAAACCGCAGTCGCCATCTTGGGTAGTTAATAAGGCCGCGTTCCGACAGATAATTCTGCTCAAAGTGATTCAAGGAGTTTATTATCATACAACCTCCTTGAAGTGATTACAGTGCTGACAAGGCGTATGACAGTTGCATGATAGTTGGGACCAGAATCGTTTCGGAACGCGACACGCGTTTGAAATAATAATACTTAGTTCAAGAATATTTATTTCGCTTTTTTCACGTTCCGTTGCATACTAGCTCTTATATACCTACGCCTCGCCAATCAACACGTCGCGTGCGTCGCGCCAAAGAAGTATCCATCACAAAGAACTGTGACTCATTTGACTGTGTAAAACGAAACGTCTTGCCGGAAACATTGAGTGAATCTTAACAAAATTTAAAACTTTTCTTCAGTCGTTGTCGTTTCGCGAAAATATTAATATTATTTGTGTGTAAAAAATAAAAATTATTTGTGTTAAACTATTGCAGTTTTTATTTACTATATTTATTAAACACAATGAACGAAGCTATACGAATCTATGGCTTGCTTACCTTTAATATTCCTTGAGAACCGATGACTACAGAAATATTTACGTACATTGTGTATCATGAGTCACATTTCAACCGAGTGGAGCCGGGTTTTCATCTAGTTAACTAATAAACCCATTTTATATCGAAGAAGCGATAAACCGTTAAAAATAGTTCTGTTCTATATGCAAATGATTGATATATGGGACAGGACACATTTCGCTGCATTTTTAATGCAATCACATAGTTCTATTGGTCTTTATTACCGCAGTCCGCAGCTAATTGCCTCGCCCTCGATGTCGGCGTGACCCACTTAATTTATGAGATATACCTATAGAGGGGCTCGTGGCTAAGTGTAAGCCGTACGGTTTGACTGATAATAAAGGTTAAGCCGCGCTCGCCGCGGTTGGTCCGTGATGGGTGACCATTTGTAAACATACCGAGACCCCTCCGTGCCTCGGAAAGCACGTTAAGCCGTTGGTCCCGACTGTCATACAGTGATCTTTGACAATCGTTAAGTCATTACAATTCTGACAACCAGTCTTACTATGGAATACTGTATTACCTAGCAATAGGTTGTGGAGGTCAGATAGGCAGTCGCTCCATATAAAATACGGTATTCAGCTAAATCCGGTAAGATTGGAAGCCGACCCCAACATAGCTTGGGAAAAGGCTAGGCAGAAGCAGAAGAAGACCTTGTATTTCCAAAAGGGTAGGCAGAGGTATAGGTACTAAAAGCATTGCGGTATTACAACTGCGTTCCTGGTCCCCATTATAATAATAATAATCTCCAGACCGAATTTCGGCCCCATTGGTCAATTTCAAGTGACATTAAATTTAGGCATGTACGCAGCAGATATTATACTTACTTGTAGCGCAAAAGTTTATGCGCAAAGTTAGTGTACTTACTCTCTGTTCCTTTATTCTCCTACCTAGTTCAGCAAAGCCGGTATGATTTTAAACATTAATTAATTTTCTCTATTCTTTATAATCCAAATAGGAGAGAATCACTTCTCTTTTATCCAGCTCGCTGGAGTCTAAATTTTCTAACTCACTACCTTGAGAGGAAATACTGAAACTTCGGGGTCACACGGTCTTATAAAGTCTAAAAAAAATATTGTTCATGAGTTTTACTGAATGACTTTTTAAAAGTACCTAGGTATTTGCATATTTGCAATTTTTTTCTAGAATAAAATCATAAAAAGCTCAGTAAGGTTGATTTTGTTTAATGTTACCAATTTCGTGCTGTCTATCTTATTTAAAAGAAGTAAAGCAACACACCTTAATCCATACAAATATTATAACGCTGAAGAATTTTTTTTTGTTTGGTAGAACGCGCTGATTTCAGGAACTACGGGTCCAATTTGAAAAAAAATCTTGATAAGGCTTAATTTTGCGGTGATAACTGACGCCCACGCAGGCGGAGCCGCGAGCAAAAAGTAGTCCATTATAAACACTTCAACTTAAACAAGATTAATCCATTATTTAATTTTTCAATTCAATTCAAACGTAAATCCAAACCTTCAAACTAAGTGAATAAATCTTAAACTTTAACTCTTCTTAAAAAGCTAACAAATGAATTCTGAAATCAGATAAGGTTCGTGTAATTTTTCATGGCTTCTCCACTGCACTGTACCTACTAATTAAAGTGCCATTAGCAACCTCATAAAATATAATTAATTACCGAACTTAGTCCCGGTACTCAATAGAATTATTTTATGAATGAATAAACAGGTATTTGTAGGGTGTCTATGAGTTCCTGTTTAGTGAGACTTTTTTATATTGTTTGCTGAGGTTTACGCGAATGATAAACATTGCAATAAAACTACTTTTAATTTATTGAATAGGGATTTAATACCAGTATACTATCGATCCCGAAGACAAGTGACATTTCTACAAGCGTTAACGATAAGATGATAAAAATTGATACGATGACATTAAATGTATGACATTTCGTTTCGATAAGACACGAGACTTAGAGTTACCTATCAGTTCTATTTATATTTGAGCGATTCGATCAGCGTTAACTCTTGTATAAAATATGTCACGTGACTAGGGGGGCTGGTACAGGGTAGATATCTTTTAAATACTATTCAATCAAGGCAGAGATAAATTTCAAAATGAATCGTTATCTAGTAGTTAATATGTAGTTAACTAATGTATAATTTACTAGGTCTTTAACCCTTTAGGATTGCGAGAAAAGAATAGAAATAAAAATTATATTATTTAGTAAAGAATTAAGTAAAATATACAGTAAGGTCAGTAAGTACAGTGACCCCAAGTTTCTGGGAAAACGGAAGTGAAAAGAAAATTGGTATGACTTAACCAGTTATCCTAACAAAACAATTAAGGGGGTCACTCTGGCGTCCTACTTTTTGAAGTTAACAACGAAATGAATTATTATAGAATTGTTTTGATCTTGCCATTGTCCTTCGAACTCTTTATTTGTGCTAACGAAAGATATTTGTTTTTATTTATGGTTTAAGTTTCGGAACTTTCAATTGTTTTGAAATAAATATTGAGGTTAGGTAGATAGCCTGCTTACTTTTCGTTTTGTTTTCTTTGTTTTTTTTTTGTTTTCTCGTCTATCTATAATTATGTCGATATTTTACGTACTAAAACGTTATAATACAGTCTATGTAAACAATATTTTACCAAACTAACTATCAAATATCTATTGTACCTACAATAATCTGAAATCACTGCCGAAATTTAGTGAGTATGATACATAGAGTTTGTTTATTAATCATAATTATTTGGCCAGAAAGCTCTTTATTAAATTACCATGGAAGGACCGTTAAAAGCTTTCAAACCACTTTTTCCTAGAAATTTAAATTAGGGAATAATATAAATGGGTTTCTTGCAAGGTTTAAATTATTAAAATTAATTTAATAATTTATTATTATTTTGTTTTTACTTATTTTAGAGAATTCCCATAAACAAGACGTCTTTATGAATAAACGCGTCGTGCTCAACCACCAGTACTTACCAAGTTACCAAGACCTAAACGAGGCCAATGATAGAGCTGTAGCCATACCATTATGTAGGTGCTGCCAGTATTGCCTGTAAATCTTCATATGAAAAAAAACCAACTATTTAATTCAGACATACCATATACACGCTTAAGTATAACTAAACGAAAGCAAGGCAATATTATAAGCCATGGTCGAGACCATGAAGAAGAAGACACTATTATTTAGGTGCTGCCAGAATTGCCTGTAAAGTCCATATGAAAAAATCCAACCATTTAATTCAGACACACCATACACATGTTAAAGTATAACTAAACGAATGAAGGCAATCTTATAAGCCATGGTCGTGACCATAAAGAAGAAGACTGTCAGAATTGCCTGCAAAAGTCCATATAAAAAAAACCAAACATTTAATCCAAACACACCATACAAACGCTTAAGTATAACTAAACGAAAGCAAGGCAATCTTATAAGCCATGGTCCAGACCATAAAGTAAGCAATATCCATCGACCGTTTTGCCTAATTCTAATCAAAGAGGATTGGCACTTGACGCCAAATGTTCAAAAGGGGACACATTGTAGATAGTACATAATAGTGAAAGGCCTTCACGTAATTACGAAGCCTGCCCAAACAATATGGAAGCTCGGAAGTTGATTATAGACGCTGCATACGAGGATTATGTAGAGAATATTTTCTGGAGTGTTATGGGTCAATTTTGGGAAGTTTCAAGTGGTGTTGCTACAAATAAGTTTGTTGTCAGAATAACGAATAGTTAGGTCCTTTGGTTAAGTTGTTTCTTGACGCTAGTATTAAAAAGTTAATTGTGCGGTAACTCCAAAATAATAGTTTAAAAGGAGGGTTTTTTTTAATCGGTCATTCATTCCTTATAGACATCGCTTTTGGGACATTAATATCATTTGTCCCGTTATCACTACGTATTACCTATAAAAAAACAGTCGAATTTAGTAGTCTTCGTGTTGGAAGTCGTATAAAAACAAAAACCTCCGCCACGTCTGTTTGTCTGTTCGCGATAAATTAAAAAACTACTGCACCGATTTTCATGCTGATTTCACCAATGGCCAGAGTGATTTTCGAGGAATTTTTAAGTATCAGTTGGTCAAGTTTTTGTATGAATTGGCTAACCGACATCCACATGGATGAAACGAGTAAAAGAAACATTAGCTAGTATAAGTAGAAATTTAAAAGCAATTAAGATTGACCAATTATGAAAATAATTAAATACTATTCCGAAGAAAATGTAGAAAATATAATTAGTAACCATTATGTCATCTAAAATTACTGTGTACAAAATAAAAACATAATTAAGTCTATTCATACAAATAACATGAAAGGAGGTATTAAGTATTATAATTAAGTTTTGTTTAGATGTCTAACTCATTGAATGCTGTACTGTAGCTATCCGTGGAAACCTGTAATTGGCTTTATGTTTTCTATCCTTATTGATTTTTTCACATTTTGTGTAGCTGTTGGTTTTCCTTATTATAAATAAATAAATAAATAAATTATTTATACTAAGCTTTACTCAATTACGTTGCCAGTAAAATAATTGTCCAAGTGCTAAAAGATTATGTGATTATTTAACCTAGCCAGAACAAATTACATATTAGTAGAAATAATATTCTTTGTAGCATTTATTCTTATCTAATAATTATTAAGTTAAGGTTGTCTGTCGTCTTGAAATACATCGTTAATTAAATGATTTTTCTGTATTGGATATTGATTTATCTATCTCAGGCTATCCAAAAGTTCCACCGTTTAGAACAGGCTACGTAGTTTCAGAAGAGCTTTTACTACCACCGGACCTATTTTTCCATTCGTTACAGGTAACTGGGCGGCGCGAGGAAACGTCGTGAGGAGGTGGAACGGTGAGTGTTTCAACTAGATTTGTCCAAGGTCGCTGAGCGGTGCAATGATGCGTTAGCGGCGCTGTGAAACGGTGCCCAGATCTACGGTGCTAAGATGTGTAGCGGACTGGTTCCAGATGCGAACCTAATGGCTAGAGTATCAGACTTGCGATCATGTGGTTGCGGATTCGAATCCCACCCATTGCACTACTATACCGACATGGACCCACTTGTAACATAAGCATTAGGCTTACCACGAGGGGTTAACAAAAATAAAAAAAGCATCCTTTACACACATCGATGGCCCCATCGAATAAACGTGTAAGAGCTGATACACAAAAAATCTTTTATTTGTTTTTCCGTTTCCTTAGACCATTCTCCATCTTCTAATTTATTTTTAGATTTTTTTTTCCAAAAATGACTCAGAAAATTTAAATGATTTCTTTCTTCTGCGGAACAAATATATTTTTTTGTCACAAGAACATAAATGTATTGAATAATACACGTTCAATACTTTCCCGATTTCACAAGAATAAACGTGTAATAAACAGCAAAATGTTTGTCATCGTTAGTTATCTGTTACTCAGTTTAGGTAATAAATGTTTACACGTTTATTCGTGTATTTTTTTGTTGTTGATTTTACGGCAAATGTAAGTTACACTAGAACTAACTCGGCACATAATATGCATTTGTTCTTACAATAATAGATAAGTTTACTTAATTTTCTTAATAACTCAAACACTACTATTCTGTGATTCTTAATACAATTATAATTTTAGTAAAGGTGCCTTAAACAAATGTGAAACACGCTTTTTTATTGCAATCGACTAAAGCAGGATAGAAAGGGGTGCGCGGAGAGGTGCAGTATGCATTTAGGATTGACCTTGCACTAGTCAAAGACAGTGCGCTATTGTTCCGTGACATATAATAATAATATTAATTATTAAATTAAAAAAAAAATCAATTCGATTCAAGATACCTACATAAATGAATTATATTTAAATATATTAAATTGATCCTAATCTACCTATACCTAAGTAACTTAAGATATAATTATATGTATCTTGAATCGAATTGTAAATATAATAAATAAGGTTATTAATTTTACGTCACGGAACAATAGGCGTTTCGAACCGATATACTATCGAATTAATAAATTACCGAACTAACGAGCAATCGCTGTAAGGTTTTTCGCAACAGGATTTTTCGCACAAACGTTACATCGCACCAGTAAAGCATTGATGGAATAACCATCGTACAACTGAATTATCGCGGCACCGTGTTCGATATAAAAAAATCGAATCATCAACTTTCGAAGTCAAATAGGGAACCCCCTACAAAGTACTCTGTCACTGTTCTATAAAATATTTACCGTTTCATTTAGTTCGGCAAGTGGTGAGTTCCGGACCAATGACTCATCATTGGTACGCACACTTCTACTGTACTTTGTAGACGAATACCTATCGCTTAATTTTAAGTCAAACACACCTAAAGTTGCCTTTTATAATTTGCAGTAAGAAAACTTCTTATTTTTGTTTTAGAAAATTTCACACATCTATCGCAAAGTTCTTTTGCAATTGACGGTATATCAGAGCTTGACGAAATTGACACTACAGCTGATCACATTGTTACTCCGTCGCCATTGATACCTATACCGAACAATGTTCTATTACAACAAGAACAGGATATGTCACCTTCAAATGTTCCGGAAAATGAACTTTTGGATATTTCTAATAATATAATTATACCATTTGTACCTAACATGGAATGCTCTCTAACGGCACAGGTGTCTGAAGGAAATTCACCTACCGGTAAACCAGAGTCAGTGACACCATCCATCCGACAAAATATAGATTTTATAGCATCACCATCTATTTTACTTACTTAATCCTGATCAAACTATAAGTCACACTGTGTATCGCAAGAACACCCATACAGACAGATACCTGAACGGTGAATCTCACCACCATCCAAAACAGTTAGCTACCGTGGGTAAATCTTTGTTTCAGAGAGCACACGGAATCTGTGATGACAGACACCTTGCCGCTGAGCTTCAACACGTCAAGCAAGTATTGCGAGACAACAAGCTCCAGATTCCACGGCCCCGTCACAGAAACCGAGTGAAACCAGCCACAGTCGACCGTCTACCTGCTGTACTACCATATGTCAGAGGAGTCACAGACAAGATCGGCTACATCCTGAAGCGAGCTTCAATCAAAACATACTTCAAGCCGCCTAAGAAGATTAGTCAATCCTTACCACCTGTCAAGTGTCACATACCTCTACAAGATGCAGGAGTTTATAAACTAGATTGTGACTGTGGCCTCTCTTACATTGGTCAAACTAAACGAAGTATAGGGATCCGCGTAAAAGAACACATAGCTGACGTAAAACACCGCCGCTCAACGAAGTCTGCAGTCGCCGAACATGCTGAAGGCTCCAGTCACTACATTAGGTTTGATAAACCACAGATCCTCGCTAAAGAATCCAAATTCCTACCTAGGATGTTTCGTGAGGCTATTGAGATTAAAAAACATCCTAATTTCAATAGAGAAGATGGCTGGAAGATATCACCTACTTGGGACCCAATAATTCACAAAATTAAAACCAAACCCAAGAGTAGCGCTGCAAGACTTCAAGACACAGTGAGCTCATATTGCGTAGGTCGGAACACAAATAATTAATAAAAATAAATGAAGGTAGAACGAGCAACATCCCCTGTCAAGACAAATACCACCTCAGTCTGCCCGTGACCATGACACCTGCAAAGGCATCGAAACGTCGGGTACTAAAATCAAAATAAACCGCGATAGAATCCGTTATAAAGTAGTTTTATTTCAATGACAAGGACTAACTCTAGAAGACGTCGAGAAGAGCCTATTGAAAACTTTGAAAGCTTAAAGCCAGCGTACTCTGAAAGGCTGCGGATATCCTTTATACAAAGATCTAATAAGTCTCTGTGACGCAGACGCAATACCGATCCATTACCATGGCTTTTTATAGAAACCTGATGCCATCGGCAAATTAGACCTTGGCCACCAATGACAGTGGTGAAGAAGATTAGAGAAGATTTTTTTTTTATTTTTTTACTAAAATTTCACTCAATTTGTTGACTATTGCTTATAAATGATTAATATTAAGATAAGTAGTTCCTTTCTTAAAGACTGATTGTTAATTGATAGTTTCGATTATGATTGTTAAAAATATTTTTTTTTTTCTTAAAATGATATTTTATTTACACTATTTACAAATTTACACTAACTACTTATTTACAAGAGCAAACAGTTTAATGGACTCTGCATTAGTAAGTATGTATTACACAATTGGAAAGCTAACTTACAGACACTAATAAACATACATTATATCAATACCGTTATCAATTCATTCAACTTTTGTAATAAACAAACATGCAAACTATTGTTGCTGGGATCAAAAGAAGTAAAATTTACATTGAACAATATTCTAACATCACATTACGCTCATCAAAGTCGAATACATTCACACGAATAAACGTGTAATGATTTATTGCACTTAGTTAACCTTTCTAATTGCACTAGAGTAAAAGTATAATGTGATTTTTCATGATTTTCTTGAAAATTGATGACTTTTTCATAAAAATAATTAGAACATATGAAAGATTATTTTTTTTACTCTAATTTCATCATACATTATATACACCTATTTATTAAGACATCTTGGATATAAAGAAATTAATGTTTTTATTTTCTCCTGTAAAGTTGTCATTTTTCTCTTGCACGTTTATTCGGTGGGGCCATCGACATCATTCACTTGTTAAATAATAAATGTCCCACTGCTGGGCACAGGCTTCTTTCCATAAAAAGAAGGAATAGAAGGAAGCATTGATCAAATGTTTGAATGATGAACCACTTGTTTGGTATGTATACAAACCTCGCTCCCACGAGCCGTTTCAACCAGAGCTGCGCTGAGTGAGGCTAATTAAATAAGTGACCCTGTTGGTTCTTAACAAACACATACCTCGCTAAATATCCTAGTACATATCTGCTGCAACGGAGCCTAAGCATTCAGAGCTCAAAATCAGGTGATAGAGGGATGAAGCCAGGCAGTAGCACCAGCAGTGGCACCCTTAGCCAAAGTACATTTAATCGTTATCGCTAATCGAATCACTCAAATGCATGAAAGTGACAAGTCTAAGTCACGTGACTTATCGAAGTGAACTGTCATGTCCATAGATTTAGTGTCTTTTAAGCAATTTCTATCATCTATTAGTTACTACGTTTTACTTACATAGTTGTCTTAGGGTGTTGATGCTTACTTACAACTCAGGTTACTGAAATCTGTTTAAATTCTTACAACTTGTTTTAAAAATCCATTCGCACACAAACCGTAAATATGTGTACGAAATTCTTTACGTATGAAACTGGATAAACTTTGGAGATTTCATTTTAAAATCGTTCTCAGCGTCCGACTCGATCTGCTACCACTGGTGTGTAGAATAACCCTGTATTTGGCTAGTGCAGAATTTAGAATTTAATGTTATTTTGCAACTGAGTCTACATGGTAATATTCTTCGAAGAAAATTCAGATTTTCCTTTGATTTGTTTTCTGAGGTTTACGCGAATATTAGATATTGAAATAAAACTACTTTAAAACGGATTCTATCGCGGTGTCATGGTCACAGTCTGCCCGTAACCATGACACCTGCAAAGGTGTTGAAACGTCGGGAACTAAAATCTAAAATAAACCGCGATAGAATCCGTTTTAAAGTAGTTTTATTCTTCCTATGAAACTAAGTCTAGGTACCTACAATCTAACGTAGCGTCTCTTAAGTGACAAGTATTCTTTTTGTCGCATCTTTTATTTCAAAGGCATGGTCCATATTAAGTTACTCTCTCTGCTCTACTAGCGTGAAGACATTTATCTAGGTCTCACTTAAATTTTTTACCTATTCTTGCATTATTAACGGTTTGGACTTCCAATTCATGCAGATGTCATAAATTCAGCAGCGGCTCTATTGGTTTGGTTTATAATTTTTTGGTAGGTTATAATTCTTTCAGATACATAGTTTTATGTTTCAGCACACAAAATCACTGGTTATATCGGGCGGCTCTCGATCGCTCGCTCTTGTGTTAATATCATCTTATTTGCTCCACTCTGCTCCTATTCGACGCTGTGACATGTGTTTATTTTACAATTTATTTCTAAAAGCTTTATAAGTTGTGTTTAACCGGTCTTGTTCTAGCTTGACTGGAGTTGTTTGCACATGGTTGAAATCTAGGAATGTAAGGAAGATTTTTCGTAATTTTTTTTTTAATAAGCGCACAATTTTTTTTTTTATCGAATTATTTACAATAAGTAGATATGTTTAACATGGGTATAACCAATGATATTATAAGTAAAAAGGTGTAGATAGGTTACCTACACAAAATTCGATCTTCAAAAACGGCACACTAACTCACACATAAATAACTGAATATTGCAAAGCACACTACATTACGATTAGACGTCAAGGTAGGATGGCATGATTCGATTATCGCAAGCAAAAAAGAGACAAATGTACTTGGCAACATAAATAAATCAGAAATGACATTTTACCTTACGTTAAAATGTGGCTAGTTAGCCACATTTTAACGTGTCGCTTGCTGAGCGCCTATAACCTATCTACACCTTTTTACTTATAATATCATTGGGTATAACATACTTAGCGTACCTATTAATACTTACATCTAATTTAGCTATAACACGAAATTTTAGCTTTACCTTGGATTCAGATCCTGTTCTCTCCATGTGAATCTAGTAGTGTACCTAAGCAGTACTTCTAGGAAAAAAGCCTTTAGAAAGATCCAATATTGTGTTACATTTTCATAGGACTTACAACACGTATGCGTTGTCTATTGTTTGCCTACGATCTGCCGCTTGGCCGGCTGAAAATCAACCCCTATATTCGTGAAAAAATGTTGTCCCTACGACATCGGAAAAATTTGGTTCATGCTTTGTAAGCAGCAGATTATAAGCATTTTCATTATTCAAGCCGTTTATGTGTCTAATATTAAACTATCAATAAATATTAGTTAAAAGAAGATTTTTCTCCGTAAAAAGTGAATGGTTGTAACTTTTAGTCAAAAATATTCATGACTATGACAGACAACTCTAGCAACTCTTCTTCTGGATTTAAGCTTGAAGATATCTATCCTGATATTCCCTAACGTGTAATGCTGTTGTTCTGGTACTCAGGAACGTGCTAATGCAATATTAATGAGCCCTGCACCAACGATGCATCGTGGAGCCCGTGACGATGCACTGACCAAATGAGTGTTGGCAGAGCAAGACATGAGCTAGAAGTTACATTATGCGAAGTTCTTGTATATAAGTTTTTTTATGGTATTACGAATAGATTTCCATGCATAAGGTTGCAGGTTCGAAGTTCGAACCCACTACAGCCTAATACCAATTTGAATTTTTCAAAGTTTTAATTATTACTTTCTTAATAATTCTAAGATATCATTGGCATTCGGTAAGGAAAACATCGTGAGAAAACATGGATTCCAAAAATTGGAATCTGGAATCACCAACCCGCAGTGACTCCAGCGTGATGATCAATGCTCGCTACTTTTGATTATGAGAAGAAGCCTGTGCCCTGCAGTGAGATATTTATAGGCCGGTATTATAAGGGTATTTCGTTACTTCTTGTTCCTATTCCGATTATTTCCTACAATCAATTTGTTACGGCAGTATCCAACGCGCAACATGCAGCCTATAATTAGTCCCATGAACCGTTTTTTACCCTGCGATGTCACCAAGCACAGTCACGTCACAAATACATTATCTGCCATAGATGCGGTTATTGCTCAAATCAGCCATAATATCCTTTTGCGTAAGTGACGAATGCGTAAGTTATGCCTCAAAAGGCAGCATGACTGTAATATTGGTAGAATGCCCCAATCTTAGTTTGAAGACGGAAGTCGAGGTATCGCAACATCCGGGAGTAGACTGGGATTGCAAGTGCATCTGAGCTGTTCCGCCTCACTAAAGATAAATTCCAGCAGCTAGTAGCCGACCTTCGTTTATTGGAGTATCACTTTAAGAAGAAGACATACAAAACATAAAAAAAATAATGAAAATATCCTTTTGGTAAAATTCAACGTTACCTCTGTCCTGTATCGTGCTCACTGTAATATGTAGAGAAAGTCATTAATTACGCTATAGCATGTATTGTCAGACGAGGGCGATCTCCACACTAATTACTTGCATGTAAAATTGATTGTTATTTGAACACTCCTCTTATTAATATCCTTTAAATTTCCACCTGTAAATTGATTGCAGGAGTAGGTAGAATTGTGCTCGCTCTGGTAGTTTGCAATTTTTCTTGCCTGGTCCCGAGAAAAAAAGGAGTAGCAACCTGGTGTTTTTTACTGGTAAAATACCTTTGCATGTGTCCGAGGCGAAGGAAAAAGTGGTACCTACAGTTGTAGGTACGTCTTACTGATTGTATTCAAAATTCCAAGATGTACGACGCGCGCGCCATCGCGGCGCCCGGGCGCCAAGACTAGCAGTTTGCTTGAGAGCGCCGCCGCGTCTAGGCGTTCGCAAATTCCGGTCTGCGCGCGCTCGGTTGAAACCAGCATTAAACGATGACAGACTGTACTGACTCCAAAGTTGAGTTGGTAGAAATGATCTGCAGTATGCCATGAGTGCAGTTTATTTGTAGGGATATGTTAAAATGTTAGTGTACTCGGAAGAAATCACAAGTGAGCAACGATTACGTGGGTGATTTAGTGCTTTCAACACATTAAAAACGAATGTTTTAGTGAGCTGGGAGCCTGGGAAGCTGAAAAAAAATCAGCGACGTCGTGCTAGACTGTGGTGGTGGAAACTTCGAGCAGTAACTCCAGGTAACATAAATTAAAAAAAAAAAATTGCACGTTTAGTCTTTTGTAGAGAAGTTGATTTAAAAAATTTGACTACGCCAACAATAGGTACCTATTTGCAAGACAGATTTATAAAACATGGACATGAACTAAGGTATTTTCGCCGATGCTATGCCCGTAAAGTTGCTTAGGTAAGTTAAGTTTTTACTACTTACTTCGTGCCTACGAAGTAGTAAAAAATAACTTAAGCAATTAGATCCAGAAATAAAAACAAAATCATTATGTATGAAATCCTAACTCCACGGCCACGACCCACTTACAACAGCTGAGCGCGTGCGCCTGCTCAACCTAAATCCTACCCTCCTACTGTATCTAACTAAGCTACATAAGCTGACGATCACGCGCGAGCACGATCGTAAAGATCGTAGATGTGTAATGCTGGCCTGTACCTGCCTATCACCGTCGGTGATCGCATCCGACCCCTGAAATGTGGGTTTTTCGGACACGTATCAAAGGTTCGTTCGCGGGAGGTTCGTTGAACTACTACCGAAGATAATGTAGACGATTGCTTGTGTATGATCACCGATCAGTATCCGTGTTAATATAGTTAATATAGTGAAATAAAGCCATTAATCTCACTATTTATCAGCTGATAACGACCGAAATTACAGGTATGTGAGATAGGCTCGTGGTTTAGTATAATTTAAAGCCCATCTCAAAGTAGTTTGTGGTAAGGCTTATGTTAGGTAAGGTAAAGTATCGTTTGACCGACAGTTTCTCGACACACACAACGAAATGCCTCTGTGTGTCCGATGAGTGATTCTGAAATTACGTTTGTATGATTCTGAAATACTATCAAATTGAAACAATTTATAATAGCAGCACGGTATCAGGTCAATATTTATTATTCACGCGGTACCATGATGTATATTGATTGTTTATCTTTTGTGATAAGCTCCTGAATTTTAACCCAAATGCAAATGCATCTTGTATTAATCATAAATTAATATGCCTAATGCTTTATGATTACTAAACATATAACCTTAAAAGGAGTGAGAAATAAAGAGCCAAACACAAGAATACAAAAGAAATGTAGGTGCATCAATTTATTTGGGTAAATATAATATATTATACTTAGACTTAACGGAACCATCGATTTACTGCATACTCTGTAGCATAATTATAGTATATGTGACCACCACAGAAGCCATTGACACAAGAGCAGTGTTATCTACATTGAAAAAGTGTGCAGCGTGGTATCTTATAGGTCTTGTCACTATTAAATTGCGTAGCTCCGTGAGGGTTACTTTCAATTTATTCGCTGAAAGAAGGAAAAAAATTATTTTTAAAAAGTTTGTTTTAGCTTTTGCTCGGTTTCAAATCCCACCCATAACACTACCGATGTGAACCCACTCGTAACACAAACATCTTAGCTTAGCACGAGGGGTTAGAATACCAGTAATGTGACACACATTGCTAGTAATCTTTATAAAAAAAATCGAATCATTTTACTCGTCGTTATGAACATGAGACTAACATTCATGAGCGTACAAATTAAACTGAACAGCGTATTTTTGTTCGCGATTTTGGATTTGTTCTCAAAGTAATAGTTGTTCATATTGATGTGTACCCCCTGAGGTATTAGTTTTACGTCCAAAAAGGATTTTGTACATTCTAGTGTCAAATCTCGAGGAAGCTTGGTACTTTATACTGCCTGTATTTGAACCACTAAAACAGTCCATCACAAAAGAAACGTGATTGGAACTTCACCCTGTTCTCACTTGTAATAACTATGCATTAATTAAAATTCCTGTTCTTCTCGAAGTTCATTCAACTTTTGGGATGGTAGTCTTAAATTATATCATAACTATTAAATTTCTTGTCATTCAGTACTTTCATCATCTGCCTAGCCTCTTCCCAAGCTATGTTGGGGTCGGCGTTGAGTCTTACCGGATTTATCTGAATACCGTATTTTACAGGACCAACCCATTTTACTGGGTAATACTATTTCATAGTAAGATCAACAGTTAAATAAAGAAAACTTACAATTATTTTTAGTGTACAATATAAGATCGATCATCTCCACCACTTCTTCGCTTCGTCTGTAAGTCATCTCAGTGCGGTACCCCACGATGACGTTAATGGATATCCAGTTAAGGAACCTGACAATACTTAAAATTGCTGGCATGTAGACTGCTCCAAGCGGCGTGGTCTGCAAGACAACATTAATCCATTGATGAACAAGGGTCTCAATTAGAGCTCTTCACTCATAAGCCATCTGATTTTCCTTACGAGATATTTTTGTGTTCAACTCCTGACCAATGGCCTTTCCCCAAAGTTTCCAAAATCATTGTTCTTAGCAATATCTAGACAGCTACTAATCTTTGTCCTTACTATGTAATATTTTGAAAGTACAAGTAACTCTGTTTGTCTCTGTGTTACACAATCGTGCATAAACTACTGCCTGATAGACATAGGCTACTTTTTGTCGCAATAACCGACATCTACAAGGGCAGAGTCAAGAGTTTAAGCTAGTTCAAAATAAATCGGATGGTGCTTATTATGCTGTATTGAATATACAAAATATTGTTATTTCACATCAGAAGGAAATTAAGGACCAAACCGAAACTTACCATAGAACCAACAATCAATCTGATTGTAATATTAATCAGGATGATCATATTGATTAATGAAATTATACAAAACGCCACGATCTGTAAGGATAAGGTCAATTAGCTAAGTTCTGAAAGAGATAGAAGAGATTTATCTAAGTTTTAAATTTAAAAAACAAATCTTTGTTGCAAATTAAATGTAACATTAATTATTAACATGTGTTGAACCTCACTTGAAAATATGGACGTGCCATGTGCTTTCAATTCATTTTATCAAGGAAGGACGCAAGAAAACAAAATAAGGAAGCTAAATAAACAAAGGCTCACCCTTAAACCAAACATTTTGTTAATATATTTGTTTTGTTCGAGTAACAAAAGATAACAACGGTTGAATTCAATGCTTTCTATGTAGTGGTTGTGGCTTAAGGTTTGGAGAGATTCTAAACGATTTATTTCATTCACATACTGATTGGTAAAAATTTGATCAATATATTTAAAACCATTTGAAGTATAATAGTCCTGTGCAAAAAGAAAAGAAAACTCTGATTATCACCGACGATGGGTCCATATAAGAAACATTCATGATACAAGTGCAAACGTACCTGTAGAAGACTTTTCATCATTTTAAGGCGATACTCCAACTGCACAACATGAACCATACCATCATACATCGTAAGCATATTTAGAAAGAAATAGAAGTAATCCATGGAATAAAGCGTTGGGGCCATAAATCCATAACCTTCAACCCAACCATAGAAATCAAATATGGAACTTATGCCAAATATGATCGAAGAAACTACAACGATGGTCGAAATAAGTTTCCGAATTTCATCATAATTTTTCATGCCCAAAATTTTATCAATAGAATCAAACATTTCAAAGTACTTAAGATAGTTGTCCCGCCCGTATTTGTAAACCCGGTATAAGTCCAAGATGTGCATGTAATATCCAAACAGAAAGGTCAACTCAATGGAGTTGATGAATTTGAAAGTCGCATTTTTTTTCTCATTGTACGATCTATTGATTTTAAGGAGGAAAACGATGAAATTAACAATTCCGAAACCGAAAATATGGATGAAACATCTCAGAAACGACCAGTATACAACTAGCTTATCTTTTTTACGATAAACACAAGATAGATTGGATATTATTAAAAGCCGATTGAATGCTTCTAAAGAATAAAAAGTGTCTTTTATCACTTCTTTCTTGATATCTATTTTCATGTTCGGTCCTTTGGGTAAGTCACTGATAACTGGTTCTTAAGCCTTATAGTTTATTGATGTGTTGTCTTCATTACTTTTAGTAGTACTATTATTGTTATTAAAATTTATTTAATACGCATCACAGCATGCGGAGCGATTACCTGTAAATTAATTACAAATGGAAGTTAGGTAGTTAGTAGTACTATCTATAATCGTAGAATTTTAATAATGTAATGTGTGTATCATTTTTGTTGTGTTAATGTCATCAATGTTATTATGAGTTGCTTAGCAATAGGTACTATGAAAACACTCTTCTTCACTCCGACCTTCTGAAAATTAATTATTTGAATTCACTTTTTCGGTAATTGGTAGTATCCATAACCGAATAGTTTTCTTCACTGAATTTAACAAGTCAGACTCGGGGAATCAAATTAGCTATTATCCGATGATCGACCTATAATTCATATAATGCAGGCCTATAAACAATTTTATTGAGTTATATTTTTGAAATCGTCTCCTCGACTTCTTTCTTCTGATACCTCACATGAATCGATCACAATAAAAAATATTTTTGGAAAAACATTAGGTACCTACCTTCCCTTTTTTGGTACCTATTCGAAATACTATTAACTTTTGTCAAGTCATTCTGGTATGAGTCTTCGTTGCCTGTACTAACAATTAATATAATAATTTTTTTGACTATAATAAATAATTATTAATTTACATAATAATGTTATAAATGTAGGCACCTAATGTGGTCAATTTTCATTCTACACGCTTTCAAGCAATCAACTTGCAGCAATAATCATCAATTTGATTATTATTTGTAGTAGCTTTCAAAGTAATAAAATACTCTATAAAATTATTGAAATGACAATATTTACGTTTATAATAGTTTAATTTTATTATATTACTAGCAATGTGCGACACACATTGCATATTTAAATGACCGGTTTATGCATTTGTTTAAAGTTTTTAATATTATGTTGCTGTGCCGATATTATAATTAATAACAATACCATGCCGCGACCAAGACCTCTAAGAGGCGGAACAAAGTTCGCCGGGTCAGCTAGTATGTTATATTGGTGCCTCCCTGCGCTTCGATGCGCATTGACTCTTCACTAGTATCTATGAGTTGACGTTTATTATGATATCAGAATCAATAAAACATCGTTAAAATATAGATTTTATTTAAGACAAAAATATGTACTTATTGCACACTCTGCAACATTATTATGGTATATGTAACCACCACAGAGGACATTGACACGAGCACAGTGCAGTCAAGATTAAACAAAAATGCAGCGTGGAACTTTATAGGCCTCGTCACTATAAGGTTGCGAAACTCCATGAGTGTCACTTTCAGCTTACTTGCTGAAAAAAGAGAAAATCGCAAAAGAAACTGTATTAAACTAGTCTAATGACTCTAGATGCGCATGCGCGTGTTAATTAATAGTAAATATATTGACGACCTCCGTGGTCGAGTGGCGTACACACCGGTTTTCAAGGTGTCGCCAACTCTGAGGTCCCGGGTTCGATCCCCGGACGGGTCAATGTAGAAAAACACCGGAATCGGAGCAATGTATGTGATGTTGTCCACATTTATATTTATATTAGACAGCACCCCGATTTGCCAACCCTTCTTTTTACCAGACAACCTATGCAAGGATGTCATTACTGTCATTACTATTTTTGAGGTTCAAGATCAACTCAGCTTGATTGTTTCATTGCTTCAATGGCCTTCTTCCATTATAAAAAGGAACAAGCATTGGTTCAGCACTGAACTCAGTTCTTTTCATGCCTGTGTGAATGTCTGTTATCGCGGCAAAAAGGCCTATGTGATTATTGTGATCTAAGGTTACTTCATAATTATCAAGTTTCATTGAAACCGGTGCAGCGAGTTGGCATTAAAAGCGTAACAGACAGACAAAAATGTTTTTTTCGAATATATGTTGTTAGTTCGATAATAAAGGAATGAATGTCTCTCCAACTTATAAAGGCTGGTTATTAGAAATTACATTATAATAACTTAATTTCTTAAAAAAATACTCACAATTGTTTTTATTGAACAATATAAGATCGATCATCGCCAGGATCTCTTCACTTTGTCTGTAAGTCATCTCAGCGCGGTACGCTATGATTATGTTAATGATAGCCCAGTTAAAGAACCTGTTCACGCTGGAGATTGCTGGTATGTAAACTGCGCCAAATGGGGTAGTCTGTAATTTATCGATCAAGAAAAAATAATTATTTTTTATCTCATGTTCCTATATTATGAAAAAAAAACAGAGAGAGAAATGAAAGAGATAGAAGAAGCTAAAGTTGCTTGAATGAAGAGATGAGTAAGCGGTTTGCATGATATGGAAATGTTATGAGGTGTTAGGAAAGTCTCAACTAACAAGATAATTATGAGTGCAGACGGGTATACATGCTGAAGAATACCTGAACCAAATTGAGAAAGAAAGGATTGAATATTGCGAAGAAAAAAATAAAATTAATCTTTGACTGCACGGATAGCCGAGTGGTATTTCACCACGCTAATTACCACTGTGTGCGACGTGCTGCGGGTTCGATCCGGCGTGTGGCACTCCACAAGAGAGAGAGTATTTAAATAAAATATTGTGGTGAAGAGAAAAAATGCCTTACAGTAATTTTGATAACGTTGTAAAAAAAGGTTAATGTGTGTTTTGGGTAATTTTAAAGAATCTACTTACCATAGAACCAATAATCAATCTGATGGCTATATTAATCAAGGTGATCATATTGATTAATGAATTTATAGAGAAAGCCACGACCTGCGAATGGGAGATTAATTTAATAAGCATATCTAAAAACACGTTAGATTTAAAGATTTGATTAATGTTAAACAGATAATGATGCGGCAGAGGCCACATAAGTTAATATTAATTTCACTTGTAACTGGGTTCACTTGAAATTATCAAGTGGCCCAAGCGCACCAACATCTAAAGAAAAATGTTAATGAAATGTAAATGAAAAACTTACTCGAAAACCAAACATGCTGTTTACATATTTAGTTTGTTCCAGCAGCAATAGGTAACAACGACTGAACTCAATGGCTTCGATGTAACGATTGAGGCTCAAACTTTGAAGAGATTCCAAACGATTAATTTCTTTTACAGACTGTATAGCCAAGATTTGATCTTCATCAATACCTTTAATACCGTTTGAAGTGTAATAATCCTGTTGAAAAAAGACAAGTCAACATATTAATCTGCTCTTGGAAAAAAAACCTTGCCATCAAAACTAAAAACATACCTGAAGAAGATTTTTCATCATTCTTAGACGATACTCCAACTGCACAAGATAAGCCATACCATCAAATAAAGTAAGCATATTTAGATAAAAATAGAAATAATCCAAGGAATAAAGCGTTGGGGGTATGAAGCCATAGCCTTGAACCCATGAAAAGTAATCGAATACGGAACTAATCACGAATATGACCGTAGAAACTCCAATGATGGTCAAAATAAGTTTCCGAATTTCATCATAATTTTTCATACCCAAAATTTTATCAATGGAATCAAATTTTTCATAGTACTTAATACACTTCTCCCTCCCGTGCTTGTAAACCTGGTACAAGTCCAGGGCGTGCATTACATATCCAAGCAAGTAAGTCATCTGAATGGTGTCATTAAATTTCACAATCGTGTTTTTTCTCACACCGTCCAATCTATTCACCTTCTGGACTAAAAATAAAAAATTAACACTGCCGAAAACGAAAATGTGGATGAAACTTCTAATGAACGACCAGGATGCTACTAGCTTGTTGTCTTTGCGATACACACTTGATAGATTAAACACCCTTAGAAGCCTATTCAAGGGTTCTTTAGTGTAAAAAGTGTCTTTTATCACTTCCTTCTTGAAATCTATTTTCATGTTCGTTCCGTTTGGTGCGCAACTGAAAAATGGTTCCTAATCTTCATAATTCATTGCTATATTGTCTACATTAATTTTATTAGCACTCGGGGCTATGACTTTAATTTCTTGTAGTGCGAGTCAATTTACTATTTTTATTATCTGCGACATCAGTGTATGTCATAACATCTAGCTTTAATGTGTGGTTCAACTCTTTTATCGTAAATGTCATCTGCATTATTAATTATAGCGTAGCACTATAATGGAAGCTCTGGATCTAGATGGATCTGGAGCTCAGGATCTGGATTTTTATTCTGTTAACCTACCCTACTTTTTAAACAACCAAAAACAGCTAAATTTAAATCTCTAAAGATAGGCATATTATTTTTTTTTTGTTTTATATCGAATTTTAAATAAGAGAGCAGCCTAGCTGTATCATGCCAGCTTTTCTTCAATATTAAGTAGAGAATAAGAGATGATCTAGGATGGACAACTTCACAGGCAAAATTCGTATATATCTTAACTCTGATCTGACACAGTAATCATATTTTTAATCTTTTTAATATTATAAACTTTGCCAAGTCATCCGTGTTGTGTTCAATTTTGTGTGTATTCATTTTATATGAATTTTTAATATGTTTGGCATAATATTATAAGTTACTGATGATAAGACATTATAAATGTAATGTTCTTTAAGGTATTTTTTCATTACACACGCTTCCAAGCAATCAACTTAATAGCATTATATCATTATTAAATAGATTCTTATTTGTATTTGCTTTCAGCGGAATAAAAGTTTCTTTATTAAATTAATGAAATATGTTTTCAAATTTAAAAATATTAATTGAATTTAATCATTTATTTTAAACTTAGGAATGTAACTTTTTCAATACTTTTTTTAACTTACTTGCTTATAATAAGTTTCCCTAAAAATATTAACAAAGCATGATGACGAGGCAAAAGTTTCAGACCTGAAATCCTAATCAGTGCTGTTTCCTTCGGTGTTTTTAAGAAGTCCTTTTTATGCAGTGACCAGAGACACAGATGTCTATTAATTTTACATTCAAGTTATGTTTTAAAATATAGAGAAGAATATCAGCGTCAAAAAACTAGTGTTGTAGAATAAACCGGTTCCGCTTTCACAAAGCGACTGAAATCCGGTTATCCTTTATCCGTCGAAATCCGGATAAAACAAATACATTTTGTACTCTCTCGTTTATTGAGGTACGAACAGGTGTAGGCAGAAGTTTGCGGTGTTTCTTGTTTGGTAAACAAAAGCCTTTTTAATGTTTTTTTTTCAATTAATGAAAATGAACCGCCAAGAATCCGTTTAAAAAGTTTACCGTTTACTATCAAAATAGTGATTTCTGTTTTTTTTTTTTAAATCTGCTAAATTTTTCTAAAACTGCGCAAAAACATATTATATAAATTAATTAATACACGATGACGCATGTCTTATCCTTCTTTCGTAAAATGGCGACTACAAGGAAGCCGCAGATTAATTTAAGAAATGAATATTGACGTCACACCAAATTACAGCCCTCTGCCTCTCTGTCTAATTAGCAATATTGGAATGCTTGTAATTATCTCAATATCAAAGTATTTATTTTACTGTTTTTAGAATTTGATATATTTGATATTTGAGGAATTTGATAGATTGTTTCTTGTTTTAATTATAAAAATTAAACTATATATTAGTAGTATATTTCTTATAATTAAAACAAGAAAAAATACAATTACTTAATTCTATGTAACTTTCCGCAAAATTAAAAAAAATACAAACATTAAACTATGCGAAATGGACAATAAAATATCAAGTGATTTTATAAATGGAGTTTTATGTTATATGGCTGTACATTATTTTTCTAGGTACTTAACTCTATTCATGAACCGGGTAATCCGCATATATTTTTTTAAGTGCAAAGACCAACCAAAGTATCGCAATTTTTAACCCTTGCATGCAACCAAAGCATTGCATCGCATAATGTACTAGCTATACCATTGACGTAATAGCATAAAATTTTCCTTAATAATATAATATCCTGGGACATCTCACACTCGGTCATCAGATCCCAAACTAGGCAAAGCCTGTACTATGGCAACCAGACAACTGATAAACATACTTATATATTTCTAAATACATACATATTATAGATAAATTACACCCAGACACAGAACAAATGATCATGCTCATCAGACAAAGATGTGTCCGTAGTGGGAATCGAACCCACGACCTCCGGCTTAGCAGTCAGGGTCACTAACCACTAGACCAACAGGCCAGTCAAATTCCTTTTTCGTTAGATGAAGTTACTTTATTATTAACCATCTTTATGAAAAACGAACTCTACTTTTATGAGTTTCAAAGACTCCAATTTTTATATTACGCGGTTCGATTTCCCGCTTGACAAAGAAGCATCCAATTAGACCGGTGAACATGGTTAACGTAAGAGCTGCAACATATTATAGGTTATAGTCACTCGAAAAGAAAAGTAGGGTGACAACACGTTGGAATTTTTTAATAAAATTAAATTTAAAAAAAAGAACAGAAAAAAAAGAAACGGAACAAAAGAGCAACAAATGACACGAGCCTGCTGTTGGCTTAAATTAAACAAAAAAAAACAACAATAAAAACAAAAAAAAAAAACGGTTATTGGCACTTTTTTAAAGTTCATTACTCCTTACTATTTGTTATAAAAAACTTCATAATGTTTTGTTGTTCACTGCTTGGACATTGTCATCTTTACGCGTCAGGCAAAAGTTCGCTCATATCATAAATACGTGACTAAAACACGGTTCACGAAACATGAAATACCTAAATATTTTATAGTAAAACTGTTTTTGAATATTTGATATCAGCATTTGAGGAAAATTTATGACTAGACGTCAGAGCCACGCAGGCGTTTTAAAGTTTAAATTTGGTAGCACGAATAATGCTGATAATACAGACGCCATTTTGAAATACATTAATAAATAAAGTGTGGCTATCTATCGCACTTCTTTTTCCGTTTAACCTTATATACCTATGTCAATTTTGGAGTCGGCTTCTAATTTAGCTAGATTTAGTTGAAAACAAGACTTTTTTATTGAGCCACTGAATAACTGAATTATATCCATAACCTTCAGTTTAATGGTTAAAGGCGCTTAAATTAAAAAAAGACAATATCATGCTGATTCGTTTCCAATAAACAAAACTAATTTTGAGAATTTATTGGTCAAAATGGTTTTTAAATATTCTATTTTCGGTATGGTTTAGTCCACATTTATCGAAGGGGTTCATTGCCACCCTTACTTACCTTTCTACTTTGTGTCTACAAAGGATTCCTTAGCTTCTATTATGTGAATATTTTTTTATTATTATCGCAAAAACTATCATTTTAACTCAATACCTTTCTTATATTTGGATATATTCATTTGTTTTCGATCTATTACATCAAGCTGAAACTATTCTTCCTTTACCAATTACCAAGTATAACGTATAATTGAACAAACTTTTCCAATCCTACGCTTAAATGAAGGTGAACGTAAATTAGGCCTAAAACAATCAATTTGTAGATATTTTTAGGTATATAATATGATATAATATCTTGGTACAATTCACACACGGCCATCTGGTCCCAAACTAGGCAGAGCCTGTACTATGGCAACCAGACAACTGATAAATATATTTATAAATACATACATAATATTATAGATCAATTACACCCAGACACAGAACAAATTATCGTGCTCATCACACAAAGATTTGTCTTGGATGGGAATAGAACCCACAAGCTTAGCTGTCAGGGTCACTAACCACTAGACCAACAGTCCCGTCAATGGATGGATATCAGTAACTGCTCCTACTATGTATTTAAACGGACCTTTTGTGTTTGGTTAGTTAACCTCTCTGCATACCCTGTCGAGATATTAGCGTGATCATACAAAGTTATTAATAAGCAATGAATCAAGTCTCTTAATGAAACCAGAGATGTTTAACAACGGTCCCTAATATGTACCGAGTGACATGGGTCAGGTAGGAAAATCCTGACTATTTCCACAATTACCCGTAAGGCTACCTAAATTATGTACTGGTTATACAAGCACATTTTATTTTAAGCCCTATGTCGCATTTAATAAAATTCAAAGTTGAATGTGCATATTAATATAGTATTTTCGTTTCGTACTTTTTATTGATATTTAGGTATTTCAAGTTTTTGTAATAGGTCTATTTTAAACGGTTTTATCGCGTTTTTTGGTAGTAGTAGTTTATGTACCGAAGTTTCGTCAATTTAGCAGGTGTCATGGTCACGGATACATTGAGCTGGTATTCGTCATTATTTCAATGTCTAACATTAGCGTAAACCTCAAAAGCATTGCTAGAAGTTAAATAAATAAATAAATGAGGACAACGCCACAGGTGTCCATGATTGCATTTCCCGGAAGCCAGTATTTACAATGATAACAAATGAATACCACCGAGACACGTAAGCTTGGTGTGTCCCAGGGACACGTTGCTGCTGGAAACCTGCAATGAAATTCATCAGAAACAGTTTATAGAAGTAGGAAATATAGGATGTAACAAAACTGCTCGTACAGCCGAACATTAATTTATGAATGAAAAATAGAAAACCTATTAAAGTAGGCAAATGTTAGGTAAAATAGGTACGAAGGTCTTTCTGTTAAATAATCTGGTTCCCAGACATGACAGCTTACTGGGGTTGTTAAAATTTTTGGCTTTTTTTTTTAAAGATTACTAGCAATGTGGGTCGCACATTACTAGTAATCTTGTTGAGCCCTCGTGCTAAGCTAAGATGCTTGTGTTACGAGTGGGTTCACGTCGGTAGTGTAATTGGTGGGATTCGAACCCGCAACCACATGATCGCAAGTCCGACGCCCTAGTCATTTAGGCTACCGCCTCTTATGCCACATTGATAATTAATTACATTTTTACGGGGTATTTTGTAACACGTTGTATAAATAGTGATTTGTAGTCTATCTTTTAACTTCAATACGCTAAAAAATAAATAGATTTTGATAACGAAGTGGTATTCGCTGTTACTAAAAGTCGTCCTCTTAAAAAGCCATGAGTAATTTTACTACTTCACAATATTATAAATCTCAATGCCCTCGTAAGAAAACCAAACATAACACTAAATCATGGGTTTGTTTCATTAAAATCTTCGGGAAAACAACTTGGCGTATTTCCATATTGGTATGTTAATGGTAGAAAAACTTATGGTATTAAGCGAAGACATGTTGTTTATTGCGGCAAAGAAATTATGTCATGGGAATTGGCGCCATAAGTGAATGGGGTTTCGGCACATAAAACTGATATACTATTATTTCATAGTCATAACTTTTAAATTTAATGTTTGCAAAAATAGTTTTTTTTTCTCATGACAAAATTCACAGTACCACCAGGTATTCTGTAGTTTCAGTATTTGATAATTTTCTCGTTCTTATTTTATTTACGAATAATATATATTAATAATAGCAGTTTCTAAATGTCCCACTGCTGGGTACAGGCCTCTTCTTATATAGAAAACACAGGATCATTGATCACTACGCTTGCTTATTGTGGGTTGGTGATTCCCGATTCAAAGTGAAGAAATCTCCAGAAATTCCAATTTTATTTGTAAATTATTTATATTGTACATGAAATCGTTTCCGTTTTTTTACTCGTCAATATTCCATAAAAGTGTTTGTTACAGAAACATCTCAATCAGATCGAGTAAAGAATCACAGCCCAAGAACCCTCAAATAGATAAAATAACGTTGAACGTTTGCACATGTAATAAAATAACCACAAAAAGTATAACAACACAACACTTAAGTTTATGTTTGTTCCCATGATATCCGATGACCTCGGGGATACCAAGATGTGGGGAATTACATCAATCCAATTTGAGAAACGGCTCACATTACGGACATTCCGAGATCTAGAAATTAAGGAGGGTTGCAAGTTTAGGAAGACGGCGATGGTAGAAGCGATAAGCGATTCATTCACGGAGGAGCTCATTGTGAATTGTTTAGAAGCTTTTAATTGTTTCTTATTTATAGCAGGACTCATATTTCAAACTTATATATCTTTGGACATCTCACACACGGCCATCTGATCCTAAACTAGTCAGAGCCTTTATGGAAACTAGACAACTGATAATGACTGATCATGCTCATCATACAAGATTTTTCCTGAATCAAACCCACGACCTCCGGTCTAGCAGTCAGGGTAACTAACGACTACAAGGACAGGCCAGTCAATGAATGGTTTATATCAATTCGTATATTTATCTCTGTCATTGCAATTTTAGTTTTCCATAATTTTTGCACTCGGTTATCTATTTTTTACCTATCTCGTCGCTTTCTGTTCCTTGAAACTCTTTAAGTAAACTATGTTTAAATGATAACATATATTTTATATATATAATAATATCTTCATTTCTTGTTCCAATTATACCATTCCGTTCTTTTAAAATAATCTCCACAAAGTGGCTGGCAGTGGTTAGAGACGAAGACGTGTTGAAGATCGAGCAGTGGACGAATATAGGCTGATGATGAAGATAATCTCCAATAAACTTATTACGTCAACCA
This sequence comes from Plusia festucae, assembly GCA_950381575.1. Classification (NCBI taxonomy): domain Eukaryota; kingdom Metazoa; phylum Arthropoda; class Insecta; order Lepidoptera; family Noctuidae; genus Plusia; species Plusia festucae. Next base: position 12,046,402 of record OX494447.1, read on the forward strand.
CTGATCAAGTCAGATAACTTTCAACATTAACAATTCATAGGTATATTGCTTGTATCTTAACACTTGTACGCTGCTCCCAAACATAGAGCCGGTCGGAATAAAAATGAAATGTAACGTTGTAAAAAGTAAGATGTCGGGTTATTGTCCGCGAGCGGTGACAATGTGCGCCCCTTCATAAAATTGAGACATTCAGAATCTCACGCATTTTCTCTTAGATAGGAAGGGAGTTTGTGAAATCAAATGGACTTGTTACTTTGTAACAAGATAAGTCATTTCACTTGTTTTTATTGTTATTTGTGGAACATTTTCGTCTTAGGACTTCTTAAGTTTTGACTAGATCTAAAATTTAACTCAGATTATTAGTTTAATTTCGGTTAGAATTGTACAATTAGAAGGAACAAAATCATTATAATTAATATTAACAATCTTAACTACCTATATAAGTATACTTATTTATTTCTAAATACATACATATATGATAGATAATGTCGATATACATGTAAAGAGGTATATACACACCTAAAACTATAATTAAACAAAACAGAACATAAATTTGTACTATTTTTGCTAGAACCGTTACATTAATATGTATTTATATCGTGAAATTTTTTATCTATGTATCTTCAAGACGAATTTTCCTAGATCTTGTAGAAATAACAAAGTTAGGTGACTTCCAGACTAAAAAGCCAACATACTCCAATCTTCCCAACTTTATATCTAGAAAACAACTATGATAAAACTGCAAAGAGTCCTCAAACACCTAAAACAATGGCTTCTCATGCTATAAGTGAAAACGAGGACAGTATAAAAGAGAATCTCAGACTATTGTCCGCAGTTAAACCAAATTGAAACATCTTCTTAATTCGGGAGTTAACAGTCCCTTGTAGACTGATGGCGAAAGAAATTGAAACTGTAAATTTTAAGATTCCCTTTTGTTTTAAACAGAAAAAGGCGACGGTAATGCAAGATTAAGTTTGGACGATATTAGGGTTTGGATTGAACATTGGAATGAAATCCTTTGAGTGATTATAGCGTAATGCTATTGGATAACCAGTATTAAAATTGAAGCAGTTAAACCCGAATTTTTAAATTATCATCTTTCTACTTCAGACTTCAATTTTAGATATTTTGAATAAAAGGTCTCTAAAAATAAGGCATTCATTAGATTTGAAGATTTATAAAATAAATGATTTGATTAATAAATAGTTCCTTTCTTGAAACCAATAGGCACATCGATTATTTTACAGGATTATTTTAAAAGGAGTGCGTATATTCTACGAGGTAACCAGGTGCATAAACTGAACAACTTTCCCCAAGGAACATAGGCCGAAATCTTAAACTTTTACTTTTCATACAAACATAAGTCACGTGACCTGTCATTTCGTATGAAAATTTCATTTTCAATTATTAATTTAAGATTTTGACCTAGGTTCCTTGGGGAAAGTGGTTAAGTTTTATACCTCATTACCAAGTAGAATATACGCACTTTTTTTAAAATAATCCTTTATAATGCCCCTCTTCTCCAAATTAAATATACCTTTTAATTTCAAAGAATGTTGTTCCACTCAAACAGTGTTATTAGTATTAAAATGATTAACATGTATCAAGAAACAGTTTCATAAAGGAATTACTCATCTTATACTCGTATCCCAGTAATTAGGTACGGAAATATCAAGGATTATTCCGGGAAATAATAAAAGCTGCTTCGATAGCAATGTCTACTAAGAATTTCAGTGTTCTGAAATTTCCTTTTTCATTCCAGATGATGAATTTTATTTTCTCATTTTTAAACCACTGCTATTTAATGTCTTTCTTCAAAACACTTCAGGAAAATCACGAATCAACAGAGAAAAATAAATTCATTCAAATTAAAACATTTAAGGAAAATGTAACCGCTTTTCTTCCATTTTGTTTAAGTAAAAATAAAGGTTTATCTACAATGAACTAAAACATACTGCATATTTTTTTTAATAATAAATATTTACAAACAATAATTTATAAATATAATATAATAATTATACATTATATTTACACACAAAAAAAACTAATTAAAATCTAAAAAATGGCGTTAAGATATTTATTCGCATCGATGTCGACCAGAAGTGTGCCCAAAATGCTAGCTGCATTGTTACGTTGTATGAGAATACTTATTCTCTGTCCGAAGTAAAAGCCAGCCCTTGGTAACTATTATTGTAGGATAATAAGTGGTAGGTATGATATAGATGAGAATGTTGAGAGGAATGTGTGGTGTTACGCGAATGGATAGAGTAAGGAATGATTATATAAGAGGAAGTTTGAAAGTGGCACCGGTAACCGAAAAACTATGTGGAAACCGGCTGTCGTGGTATGGGCATGTGATGCGGAGGAATGAGGATCATGTTGTAAGGAAGGTTTTGAGCATGAATGTGGATGGGTATAGGGGAAGGGGACGACCAAAGAAACGATGGATGGATTGTGTGAAAGTCGATATGGCAAGAAAGAATGTTACTTGTGAGATGACGGCAGATAGAAAAGTATGGAAGAAGAAAACATGCTGCGCCGACCCCAAATAAAATTGGGATAAGGGCAGGAGGATGATGAATAAGTGGTAGGTACTGCATTAAACATATCCCCATTCCAACACACAAAACGATTCCACTTAGTTTTTATTCTCAAACCCCAAATACAAACCAAAACCAACTATAGATTGGTACAAATTAGGATCTCTTTACTTCAACACTATCCTTTTAAATGGAAACAAAAGAACTTGTTAAATGCTTCCTCCAATAGCGAATAGCAACAATAACTTTAGAAAACCAGTAGCCATAGTTTAGAGGAAAATCGCGGGTACAGTTAGCAACGACAAAGAGATGTATTTTTTCGAGGTCTGAATCGTTTTAGTTCATTCGTTCAGTGTCGTGTCTAATGGATTGTGAGTGGAGGCGCTCGCGTGTGCGGATCGCTCTGTATTTTTGTTTTTGGCACGAGTCATAAGACATAGCGTATTTTTCTTTTTTTTATGACGATCCTGTAAAATTACATCACGGGAATTAGCGCGAACTCATGCATTTCCCTTTTAAGGCTTGACGTTTCGGCCGGTTACACTGGCCCGTGGTCGCAAGCAGACTCATGTAAAACCTTAAAAGGTAAATGCATGAGTTCGCGTTAATTCCCGTGACGTTTTATTAAAGTCATGCAACACGATAGTTTAATAGTTAGTATGTGGATGGTCCATTAACCACTTCAGATTTTTTCTATAATCTCGGCTCTATAATCTAAGTCTCTGAAACAAAAGTGAATTCCTTATACCTTCGTGCTTAAAAAATTAACAAATAACTTGGTTATTTGCTGGTACTTAGTCAAAATATGGAATAAGTATTAAAGTTTTCTTTCTACGGACAAATCCATTGTTTTTTAATGTAGCTTTCTCATTATTTTTAGATAATTTATACCTATACATTTTAATATGTTGTGGTAATTTTTAACTCTACTTAACACCTAGGCAATTTACTCAGTACGCCAATTGTAGCAAAATTTGCATTTGCATTCAAATTCAAATTAAAATTCAAAATTCTTTATTTGCTTGCATTCCTATTTATAAGATAACTACATTTAAATACATCCTTGACTTTATTCTATGAGTAGGTACTTTTCTTGATAATATACGAACAAACGATTTCAAACATTTCGTTGCTCATTTAAAAATAAATTATTTACCAATTAAATTATACTTCGCAAAATTTTACGTCGATACAAGATAGTTTTTTTAGAATGGATCACATAATATATTCACTCAGTGGGACACACTTCGAGTGAGTTGCATAAAACCGTGTGAACACAAACCCGCTATATCTGATTCCTTAAATCCCACTACTAAGTTTGCAATGCCCTACTAAACACTTGCCAACTTTATCCGAGACTCAAGTAACTTCTATCACAACGTCACAGGTGCTATTTTTGCATGATCCAAATGCATACTATACTTTGTAATCGCAGTATTATCTAGTTCTTAAATACGATGAAAATGTCTTGTTGGGCACAAAATTCTGTTGGGAAAACTAACAAGCTGAGTTCGCATTTTTATAAAATAAGGTGTTTGCTCATGGTGAAGAATATAGTTTTATTTTTAATTCTTATTGGACAGTGTTTTCGAGTTTAAATTGGTTGCTTTTTGTAATAGTTTGGTCAGGTTCAGAAAAAAATACGTTTCATTACCATCTGACCTGAAGAATTGATTTTGAGTAGGTAGAGCTTATGGTTGTACATCGATAATTATACTTAACCTTTTAATAGCGCTAGTTGCATTTATGCGACAAATATTTCCGTGCCCCTACCGCCTGCTTTGTATTGTGTATACAGACATGGTTGGTAGGGCCACGGAAAATCTGTCGCATAAATAAGACTCGCGCGGTTAAAAGGTAAGAAAACAATGTCCGGTTTATCACAACACTTATATCTCAAGAAAGGGTGGACCGGTTTCCTTGATCCTTGTTTTGGCGGATTCGTCTTCGTCCCGAATAAAGGGACTAAAAAATAAAGGGAACGGGGACAATAATTGACGCGGGGAAAACCGTTAAAACTATTTTTATCTATAATTCCATAAACAGTAGGTTAGTCTAGAATCATTTATTAAAATATTGTTGTCACCATAACAGAGAAAATTTATAATATGCTCATAGATTTCTATAAACACCGTTACATGGTTTTTTAATTATTTCTGTTAGAAATTAAAAATTAATTAATTAACTTCTCTGAAATTATTTCCAGAAAATAAATGCGTGAAGACGTGCTAACCTTCTGACAAAATCATATACAAAAAAGGCAAAATAAATAAAAGCACTTAACTCCTTTGTTTTCTTTTTAAAACAAAAACCACTCTCCATATATTTTTAAATTATAGTTTATTATCATTAGCGAGTCCAAAAACACGCTAACCTATAAAACTCACTTATATTTTTAACATGCTCCTTTTATTTGCAAATAGGTACTTATTACGAAAATCATACTTAATATAAATAAGTGAACATTAAGCTGTGTTTTGAAACTTGGGGGATTATGCGTAAATGAGGATTAGGTGGTACGAGGTCAAGAAAGGGAATGCAGAGGTTTTTTTTTAAGGACAAGAAAATGACACAAAAAAAAATATGACCTGCTGTGGCTAACGTAAGGTTATTGATGATGTATAATCAAAATTAGCCCTTTTTACAGTGAAAGCTAGAAACTGTAGTGATTGATCAAAGAGGTTTGTTATTTATTACCTATATAATTAAGAAAGACACACATTCGATGGGATACCGCTACTTAGGTACAACACGAGACATAATCAACGCGAGAGATCTTGGAGATACGTTGCTAGCCTATGTAAGGGTTTCCCTGTTTGTAGTTATTTAAAAAGAGACATCAGAACACAAACTAAAACTTGACTTTGCAAAGTATATTTTCACGGAAACAAATATAATAAAAAATAATACAAAAGTTTATTAAACTTTTTATTTTTAGTCGAGAAAATATCACAACCGTAATCAAAGTATAAATAGCTTCAATCAAATCAACGGCATAACACCCCACTACACAGTGTTGGTACAACTTAAATAGTCCTGAATATATCCGAAAAGGGACTAGAAGGGTCAAGTCGAGGTCACGAAGGTCAGAGCCATGACCTCCGTAATGTGCTTTCTTCTTTTTTCTAATCATTACTGGTGTTGCTAATGAATGTCGTATAGTAGGTAAGACAGAAGTTTTAGTTGGAAATGTTGTTGAATTTAAGTATGGATAATTCCCGTTTTGACAAATAAAATATTAAGTTTGATTAGGAATTATTAACTGAATACTTACTTTTTTTTAAATTAATGTATGTATGAAGAATTTTTTTTTATAAAAATGGTTTAAAATTTTAATATATATTCATGTTTTTCTATGACTCCATTCGTATGCATATGGTTACAGATTCGAACTAGGCAAGCAATGTGACTTTTTCAAAGCTATAATACGTACTTAATTTATTTTGTAAAAAAAATTACGAAATTTGACAAACGGTGAAAGAAATAAAGCGACGAAACATGGATTTCAAAATATTTAAATCTGAAATCGCCAACCCGCAATGAGCAAGCGTGGTTATCAATGCGTATTCCTTCATATGTGGAAAAAGGCCTTTGCCCTGCAGTGGGACATTTATACCTATGTCGGTTTATAATGTTTTCAAATACCTATTGCTTCCCTATGTTGTATATTATATGCCAATTAAAAACTTAACCGAACGTAGAATATTATTGACGTACTGCTCTATCTGTTTAGTAACTTTGCATTTTTACTACTGAAGAAACGAGTTTACAAGAATTGGAGAAAATATTTCTTTGTTTATTGTTCATGCATAGACAATCTTTTTGTCTAGCTATAAATTGGACTCATATGTTTCTAGCCTAGTAAATAAGTTAGTGCAAATATATCTTAAAAAGGTTCAAGCGAGCGAAGAAAAGTTAAGTCCATTCGGCTTAAGATTAAGATAAGCGGTGTTCTAGAAATTGCTTAAATAATATTGAAGCACTGTTTCAGACGAGAGCTTGTTCAATTCCCAGATGAGAAAGAAGTGTAATTTGAACATTTGTTTGAGAATACATACTTTAATTTATAGACAAATAGGTTTGGTCTGGACTGACAAAAAATATATTTGATAATCCCGTGGGCAAACACAGGTGAGAAACCAAATATTTTTTGAACCCACTCGTAACACAAGCATTTAGCTCAGCACGCTGGGTTAAGAAGAATACTAGTAATGATGACCCATATTGCTAGAAAGCTTATTTTTTTAAATGAAGAGTTATTAAACGTAAAAACTCTTTATAAAAATTTCCTAGCAATGTGGGTCGCACATTACTAGTAATCTCGTTAACCCCTCATATATCATATATATGAATATAATAGGTCTGATTAAAATGTAATCATTTATTATTTGAAAAGGTGTTTTGTAGTTCATTATCTTATCATCCGGTCTCTCCACGAGGCTACACGAGGGAACACGAGTACGGGAGTGAGGACGTTGCGCTCGTGTCCCGTCGGCTTCCTTCGTCTCAACTCGCTGTCGCTCCACTTTTTGTCGGTTTTCAGACGCGAGTCAAAGGATGTAGTGTAGTAGATTTAGGTCAACTGAAGAAAGCGAGAGTGTGGATGGCTAGTACTCCTGCAGCCTACACTTGCGAAGACTCGTGTCGAGAGCCCCTAGGAGGTGCCTTGCGATAGTCTAGATGGGATATCAAGGTCCTCTTCATGTCTCGACTTTGAGTTTTCGAATGATTGAATAGTTCCGACTAGATAATGATGGAGTTTTTTTATACACTAAGTTCAGTCCTGATAAAAAGTAGTTTCCTTTTAATATACAACTTTAGTACACAACCTTTGAATTGCCAATAAACCTACCTATTTTTACCTATACTTAAATTAAATTCATCTTTCATTTTCCTTTATACAAGAAATCCACTTCCCAATTTATGAAGATAAATATTCTTTACTTGAAGTCCTTTGTCAGTTTAAAATGTTTATTTTAATTACACTACCCCAAATACCTAAAGAAAATGGCGACCAGATAACCTTGCTTTCATTTAGCTCACTTTTTACAACTGAAAGAGTGAATCAACCCCTATTTGGTACCATCCCTTACTAAGGGCCGATTTCACCGTTTCTTAAAAACGCGTTTCCAGGAACTAAGTTATCGGGATAATTTTATAAATTGTCCTAAGTTTTCGCCACAGTTGATTTTCTACATTAAGTTACAGATTACTCAAGAACTTAAGGCTAGAAAAGAAACTCAAATAAATTGCACCCAGACATAGAACAAATGGTCGTGCTTATCACATAAACGATTTGTCCTGGGTGGGAATCGAACCCACGACCTCCGGTTTAGCAGTCAGGAGACTAACCACTAGACCAACAGGCCCGTCAAAACCTTTCAGTTATGTTAATGAAATGAAAATTAAAGCACTGATCACAATTCAATGCGAGAACCGAGATTACCTTAGCTGATCGCGATCAGAGAACGACTTTGAAACCTTTCCTAAGTCGTTCCGTTATCACAGGTTTCCGCCACACTGAACTTTGTGTAATTAGCAATGTAATTATTTACCGTTAGAAATATACGTTTTAAATGCTAAAAAGAGTTTCTTTAGCTAAAAAGATATATTTTTGCCTTTGATTTGAATTATTTCATTAATTAGAAGTTAAATATTAGGTAGTTAGGTTGCATACATATGAAAGAATTAAAGAGCCAGTTTAATTCGCTAGCCATTTTTTTTGTTACTTTATGATTTTTATTTCATCTTCATTTATTTTTTGTCTGAAGAAGAGATGTTTAGCACACAAAGATAGACGTTATATTTATTTCAGTAGCAGACGACAAGAAGGCAAGTGTATAAATTCTATGCTTCGTGTTAAAATTTGTAGTTCGTGGTAAAATGATGTACTTTGTATCTTAGATAATGTAGACGTATATTTACGTTAAATAAGCAAAGATAAAGGTAACACAATGTCATAAAGATAATGTTACCTATAATGTGAATCGAATCGAATTTTCATTAGTATCGAAAATCGTTTGAACGCGACACCACACCAGTCGGTACTCTCGATTCAATCTCATGCATTTCGATTGACATTGGTTTTTCTGTTTGGGACCTTTATTTATTTAATACACAAACTTAACGTAGTATTAAATCAACATCACACGTAGTATTAAAAAAAACGACGACGAAACATCGTGTAACATAGTATTTTATGTTTTTATTATTAATTAAGTAAAATTTAAAAGTTTTGTTTTTATTTATGTATTTTTAAGGGCCTAGTTTCCCGAAATAAAGAGTTTTTTTTATTAACCTTCAAAATGTTGATATCGTTTCCAAATCAAAATCACTTGTATCATATCATTTAGCATTTGTATTATATCATATATATCTTTGTTAAATCCTTTAGAAACGGGAGTAATAGTACAATGATTATTATTTTAGTTTATTCGATAACATTACTACCTACACTGCAACTCATAAAACTTTTATTTTGTTTCTGCTTACGTAATCAAAAATCATTCATCGCTCGTCGCTACCGTATCTTGAATGGAATTCTGACAACTAAAAAAACACAAAACGATGTTTATATTTTCATATTTTTGTGATAATACCGGCCTATAAATGTCCCACTGCTGGGCTCAGGCCTCTTCCCATACAGGAAAGGAATGAGCATTGATCTCCACGCTAGCTCATTCTGGGTTGGCGATTTCAGATTCCACTTTCGGTCCAGGTTTCCTCACGATGTTTTCCATCACTTTCTGTCAATTATATCTTAGAATAATAAAGAAAGTAGACCTTGAAAAAGTCACGTTGATAATTGCCAACGAAACATTGAAACCATGTGCATACGAGTCCGGTCATTGAACCGCTAGGCAACTACGTCATGTTCGTAATGATAAAAACATTGTCCAGGTGAAAAGTCCCAAGCGGAGTCCACCAGCCATCTATCAGGTTATTAATTAATTTCACACTCAACGTCTGAACGGCCACAATTGCTTTCAAATTACTGAATCATTATAGTTCATGATGGAATTTTCGGTACAATTGTTCAATTTGCTTTTTTGGTCCAATATTGCTGAAATAATTTCGACTCATTTTATGTTCAATGAAACATATGACGTGTCATGTATTCAGAGGGTTTTAAATGCTTTGTCATATTAAATTAGTATTTATTTACTTATCGAACAAATAAATAAACTTCTTATTTATTTCGTTTCTGCCTGTCTTCATTATGGATGAATTTCTTATTTATCTTATCAGCCTTCAATATGGATGAGTTTGTAGACGCAAGTGGGTTCTTGACCTGAACTGAAGTTAATATTTGTGTAATATGCCTGTGCATTGTGTAATCTTTCATAGTGGTGGATGTTGAGTTACGAATGTGCATTGCCTTAGAAATACAAGATGGAGGATACATCCTTAAACTTCCATCGGATTATGAGTTCTATGTTAAAAAGACCAAGTATATTTTTTGTGTGTTACGACTGGATTCACTTTGGTAGTGCAATGGGTAGGATTCGAACCGGCTACCACATGATCGCATGTCCGACGCCCTAGCCATTAAGCTACCGCATACCGATAGTATATTATGGTCTTTGAGGTGGATGAGAAACGTAAGCAATTTTAAGGAATAAATCGATACCAGAAGTATCAATTAACGTAAGGGACATTTTGGCGAAAATGAGTTATATATATCATTGGGTTCAGAATTTTCTGCTCTATCGATTGGCATTACTAAAAAAATTCTATCGTTTAAAAAAATCCCTTACAGTAAAAATTTTTGGCCTGCGTAAAACAATTTATGACAGAAAAATTGATGTAAGAGACATTAACATTTTTTTTTCTCTGAAAAATAAAGTAAGTCATAGCTTTGAATAATTTACACCCTTACCTTAAACCTCAAATCAGTCGATTTAAATAACATGTCCCTTACTTTAATTCGAGTTTATAGTTTTTGGAACGAAGTTCCTTATCGCGCGTTGTGAAAAAGGGCTAGACGGAAAAAATTCTTACGAAAAGTTGACACGACACTTTTTGCTATAGTAAGCTATTGTAAGCTGTGCGGCGTGCGCATGTTTCTCTGTCTGTCTGTCTTATTACCTAAAAATTTTAATATTATTAATAATAAATTATTAACGAAAAGTTGTCACGACACTTTTTGTTCTTACGAGCCCCGAGGCCTGCTTGAAGTAGTGCTACAGCTTGAGCTGCTTCCTGAGGTGTTGTATCCATTATTTACCGATCAAAGTAGCAAAAATACACGCATCTAAGCAAGCTATGGATAAAAGCTAAAGAAATGTGAAGAAATATCCGACTACCCTCACTGGCCGTGGTCGCAAGCAGACTGGAGATGCGGTGTCATAGCTCCGTGCACGAAGTAGATGATTTTTCATCTACCTTCAGTTCTTCAACTACAAAATCATCTACTTCGTGCACGGAGCTATGACACCGCATCTCCAGTCTGCTTGCGACCACGGCCAGTGTAACCTGGCCGAAACGTCAAGCCTTAAAAGGTAAATGCATGAGTTCGCCTTAATTCCCGTGACGTAATTTTATTAAAATCATGCAACGCGATAGTTTTAAAGTTAATAAAGTTAATACCCTCACTGTTTAAGAAAATAACGCTCAGCGCAAACTAATCAAAACAGAGAAAATTGTTAGCATTGTGTTTGTTGCTTGATTACAGTGTGAGTTGATGGTCCTCTTAATTAAATTTATAGTTATTTTAATCGTATTATAAATTAAAAAATGCTCTTTTTGTAGGTATAACTTTGATATTTGTAAGATTTATACTTTTTGAGAAAATCAGATTACAGTTCCAAAGTAGAGGGTGGCTCGGTTTATTTGCTGTCCAGTGTAGTTTATTGGTCATCAACCGACGTCTACACGGTTTTGTATGAACACCGTGGAGCTGACCACCCGTCCAAGGTGACCTTGGTCAGGTGGTCAGCTCCGACCGTATAGCAGGCCTTTAAAAGTAAATGAAAGTTATGAATGGCACTGTATTTGTTATGATCACTAGGCGAGCGTCCTGCTGATTAGTGTATTGAATTTATGATAATAACAGAGACATAAAAGTCGAAAATAATATTAACAATAAATCGTTTTATTTTTGCATCCCTAAATTTTATTTAAATATGTGACAGCTAAGCTGAAATTAACATTAATCATGCAAAGAACCTATTTCCTTGGTGTCAAAATACCATAATTTTTGTAGATAATCTAGAGTTACATCAAATTGTAATACTATAAAAGTTATTTACAATAGAATGTCGTATAATTTTCTATTTCTTTTGCTGCTTACGCTATGCTTGACAGTTTACACGTAAAATATTAGTAACGTAAGGGACAACTAAACATATTTTTTTAATGTAAGGGACAAGCTATATTTTAAACCGCTGGGTATTCCTAAATCTTTCCTTTATATCATGAAAGAAGAAAAAAATCTAAGAAACTTTGCTCTAGACACAATTAAAATTGGAAGCAACAGTAAAAAGTTATACAGAGATTTAAAAAAATAAAATCGTTTTTTGGCTCTCCTGAAAAACAGTGTTTTGTCCCTTACATTAATTGATACTTCTGGTATCGAAATTATGTCTTTGAATATTTGCATAGATTTCAAGAAGCTACAGTTCTCATGTTTATTTTTTTATTTTTAAGATGTTGTCTTAATTCGTATTGGTTCAGGAGAAGAATTTGTATACTTGGATATGCCATATCCACGCCTTCGTATTCTTACATCTGAACTGTCCAGTAGCCAAACACATTTATCTAATACTGTTTGCATTGTGCGTTTTATTATGTCTCCGGCGTCTCCTCGGCTAGTTCACTGGCTGGTATGTCTATAGAAAATTTATATTTTTGTTCTGTAGGTACTTGGCTATGGAGAAACGTTAGAGATTATAATAATTGAGTTTCTAGGAGTTTTTTCGAGATTATTAGTATCCTTAACAATCACTTCTAGTGTAATCCTTGTCTATATTTCTCTTTATATAAAACAAATTTGTAACAATATTTCTAACTCAAGAACGGATGGACCTATTTTCATGAACCTTGATTATTGGATTCGTCTCCGTCCCGACTGGCAGAATAATAAATACTTAAAACAATGGAATTTATGTTCATGTGATCTGTGATAACTTACGCGGTCGGAACCGCGGCACACAGCTAGTACGATAATAGTCTGAATTAAAGTTGCTATTTAGAATGTCAAGCTATGAAAATAAAACTTACTAAATTATTATTTGCATATTGTACCACATACTTAAGACCACTTAAGCCACGTATTATATTCCTGAAACGGTATGTTAATTGGTCATGTTATACTAGTATTATAATATCATTATTTTGCTCAGGGTTTTTATTTCATGTCGTCGGTTTGCGAAAGGGTGCTAATTTATCGTCTTCAAGCATTTCTTTGGATAAATGGAAATACATCTTTCGTGATGGAACCCACCAAATACATAATAATATATCGCCACGGTCAACGATGTTTCTTAGACAAGCAAGTAAAATTTATGAGTCGAATTTGCTATTTATTTCTATTTATTTTCCTGTTGGTAGAACTTATACAGTCAACCACGCATCAGAAGTTACACTTCGATATTTAAAACGTCTTTATTCCAATGGGCGTAATGTTGGGATTTGTATGACATTCTTACCACTGATGTTTGGTCTACTGTACTGAACTTTTGTAATGATAGACATGATGTATTTCACTTTCTTCTTTTGCGGCGTGTTTTATGTTTTATTTTGTGTACAAACCAAAGCAGGAAATGACCGAGCGATGTTTAATCTTGATTGGAATTTGTTTTTCGGAATAATTTCATTATCTTGAAGTCGTAGTTTTGATTGTTCTAATATGTACATACGTATTAATCGTGCCCTTTTTATATCCATTAAATATATACACACATCAAAAGTGTCTAGGGATCAACATATATTTTTGCAATAACTTTTCTCCTGATTGATATTAATTAAAATTTTCTTTAAGGATTCATCGAATAAAGTGTTTTCGTTTGTCACAGTAACGATAAACCAAGTCACCTTTGCATTAATAAAGAAATTTGCCATTTTCCTAATAAAGGGATTTTTGACATTTGAACCACTAACACAAAAGTTCGAAAAAAAGACAGAAATAACAGTTTTCTTTAAAATTTTATTGGGTAACTTAAACAATTAATAATCCGTGTTTCTACCGCGAACACTAACAACACAAGAACATCGGTTTGGCATACTCAAAATGAGTTCATCCAAATCACGCTGTGGAATGGCCGCCCATGTTCGTTGCAACAACAAAAAAAGGTCTTCTTGCGACTGGATACCCTCCATATTCGGCAGAGCTCTTCTCTGTAGCATATCCCATGCATGCTCAATCGGGTTCAAGTCTGGCGACTGAGCAGGCCAGGGCAGGACATTGATGTTAGCTGCGGCGAGAGTCTGTCTTACAACTCTTGCGGTGTGCGGTCGTGCATTATCATGCATTAACTGAAATAAGGGACCGATTTGCACTTGTAGAGGAACGATGACGTCTGATACAATCGTCTCAGCATAAATTTGAGCGTTGAGGTTGCTTCTGATCCAAATCAACTCAGTTCTTCCGCCGATCCAAATACCCGCCCATACCATGATGGTTCCACCACTATAAGGATGGACTTCCTGGCAGGATTTTAATCGCTGTTGGCGTCCAGGGGTTCTCCAGTGTCGTATACGTCTTGTATCCGGTCTCATACCAAAACGAGACTCATCAGAAAAGCACACGAAACGCCATTGTTCTTCTGCCCAATTTCTGTGTTCAAGAGCCCATTGATATCGAATCCTACGATTGTGCATTGCTATAGGTGGTACCCGTAGCGGTCTTGGGGAATGAAGGTTCACTTCATGCAAGCGGTTTCTGACTGTTTGGTCGCTAATTAAGTTCCCTGAAGAGTGATGAAGCCTCACGGCTAACATCATGGCGGTTATTGTTGGAGCTCTTCGAGTTAAGATTTGAATATATCGGTCTTGTCTCCGTGTGGTGCAGCGATACCGTCCTCCATGGCGCTCAGCCACGGTACCAGTGCTTCGGTAACGTGTCCAAAGTCGACTGATAACACTCTGACTTGTATTCAGAGCTAAAGCCACAGTACGTTGCCGGGAACCAGCTTCTATCATTCCCACGGCTCTGAGCATTTCTTCCCTGCTTAAATGACGTCGCCGCTCCATAATAACGTTGGTTTTAATCAGTAGTAGGGAAACAGTAGCACTAATAATGTCTTCAATGCGTTGTATGTTTTTATAGGGAAAATATTGACAGCTGATTTACATCTTTTACTCGAATTTGATTCACAGTTCCTGATTCGAATTATGAAATGCACCAAAAAGGATCCATATAAATTTATAAAATCATAAATTTATTACAAAGCCACATCTCAATCTCAAGAAATCCGCATAAAAATGCTTGATCCCTAGACACTTTTGATGTGTGTATATTTTTTTTCTAAAAATCATTTTCCACAAATATTTACTAATTTATTATTTTTAATTATTTATACACATTATCGCATGTGTTAGCGAATATTTGTAATTAAATACAAATTGTAGAAGGAAAAACTTAAACCTCAGGCAGGACTCGAACCTGCGACCGCTGTCGCATACGTCGCCCTATAAAGACGTCTTAAGTAGTAGGAGAAATTTAAACTTCCAGGCAGTGACCTCGGTAGCTTAGTTGGTAAAGCGACTGGCGCGTCAAGCCAGTGGTCGCAGGTTCGAGTCCTGCCTGAGGTTTAAGTTTTTCCTTCTACAATTTGTATTTAATTACAAATATTTACTAATTTGTTAATTTTAAACTTTTTGGTTTACCTACTTGTTTAACTTATGTATTATTAATTTTATTTAAAGTAAAAAAAGAAAGCAATATTTCTGTCATTAGTTCTAGCTAACCATGTTTTATTTACACCTTTTTTTTCAACTCAATATGACGTCAAGAAAAAAACAAAAGCCAACCACGTACGCCTAGAAAAACGTAGTTCAAGATACTCAAAGAAATTTTCCATCATTATTTTATACAAAAAGAGAATAACAAATCGAGTACTTATAACAAGCGTTCGCTGTAAGTAAACTTCGCAACAAAGACTTAAAAATATAGCGCTGTCTAGGCGTCCTGTCATGTCTAGATTAAATGGGCCAATGTCGTTGCAATTTCATTACAACAGCGCTGAAAATGAGGTCCGTTTTCAGTTACGGACTTTGCATTCAATGCAACTGTTAATGACAGAAAAGTGAGTCCAAAAAAAACACCAAAGCAAGAGTTGTTATTTGAGTTTGGATGTTCCTACATTTCGTGTTCGAATCTGCTAATCCGATGGAAATATTATATTAATAAAAAATACTTGAAAATGATCTTTTATGGTCATCCAAACTAATCCAGTAAGTGAAATTTCAGGTAGATCGGTTTTTACTGTAATAATCTCCAGACCAAATTTCAGTGACGGGCAATCTCGAATGTGAAATCAGCAATGTACGCAGGAGATATTAAAGTGTACAAGCGTATGCGCAAAAATAGGTGCACTATCTGTTCCTTCACTCTCATAGTCCGATCAGACGTCAGATGGACGCGAACGGAGACAGATCAGGTGCAGGACCAATGGCTTCACGAACTTTCCGAGGCACGGGTTACTGTTTTTGCACGAATACAGCGAAGCAAAAAAGAAGGATAATGTTTTTGGCGGTCTATGTATGTATCTGTATACAGTTTATACGCCATGTCTAATTTGAGGAGTTCCTGGCTCCCACATAAACCACTAGGTTTATGTGGGAGCCACTAGGTTTATGTGGGAGTTTAGTCAAAGCCGTGGTCATCGGTATACCTACTAAGGTATACCGATGACCACGGCTTTGACTTGACCATTTTTGTATCTACGAATTTCTGGATAACTGTTGGACTTGTTTCGTCCTTTTGAGATGCCTTATGGTTTGTAGTTTTTAACATTATTCATGTAACTAGTACTAGACAATGAACGTAATATAAACCAATGTATGTTACCAATTATTACAGATACAAAGCTTAATACATAATGCCCATTTGATAAGATGTCAAAATAAAGAGCATTGAATACACCATCGTTTACCAGACTAACAGTAACAAAAAGAGACAGTATCTTATCTCGACAATAAAAACAAAATTCCGCAATGGAGACGCTCGCTGAATGCAAATCGGGTATCCAGCGTTAGAACCGGGCTTTATATAAAATTATTGCATATTTTAGCATATACGCTACAATATATTAAATTATATTTAGGCCTTTTCAAGAAATGGGTCAGGGGAGCAAATTTGACGTGATATGGAGAGCTTTGATGGTTGTGGTTTCATGGGTAACTCGCTTGGTTCTCTTTCCAAGGTAGGCAGATTTATTTTCTACGGAAGGTTTATTAATCGTGTAAGTATATATCTGTAAGTAAGAAATAGCTGTTTTATTTTATGGAAATGAGGTCCTGCAAGTTAAAATATTCTGATAAAAGTTGAAAAAAGCAGTAAAAAAAGGAAGCTGTACACTTTTATACAGAATGTTACCGAAAGTAATACTGTATATAAATAATTTATTAAACTCATTTTAAGCTGACATTTTTGTAACCCAACAGTATACCAGAAGGAAATAATTTTCGCCTATTCTGAAAAG
This sequence comes from Plusia festucae, assembly GCA_950381575.1. Classification (NCBI taxonomy): domain Eukaryota; kingdom Metazoa; phylum Arthropoda; class Insecta; order Lepidoptera; family Noctuidae; genus Plusia; species Plusia festucae. Next base: position 12,063,587 of record OX494447.1, read on the forward strand.
ATATAGGTACCATTTTGGTAATAAGGCGGTTAGATTGTGACTGTTTTCAAGATTTTTTCTAAGGTATTTAGCAATGCATTGATTGAATTGAGAACATTTTCAAACTTCTTATATAATAATTTTTGTAAAAAGCATAATAAAAAAATGTTTGTTAAGCCACCGGAAGCATTGTCACCTCAGTATTACGCCATAAATTATCTGGAATAGACTTAGATTATTTGATTTTTTTTCGTAAAGACTTACAATTTTTGAAAATCTGTCCCAATAGACCCCAACCAATAGAGTACTATAAAATATAAATATAAAAATTTACTTCGATGCTATAAATTCAAACAGACACCTTGGGTTACATTTAAAACATCGACGTAAACTGTATCCAAGTACTGCAAAATAGATTACTAGTATTTGTACCGATAGCAAAAAAGCGTATTTATAAGGTGACTGGCAATTTCCTTGCTGACCGTACATTTGCTACAGGGACTAAGTGATTGGTCTTCTACACTTAAGACTGCGCTATCGATTTCAGGTATTTGCTCCCAGTCTTGTGCGGTTGCTTTTACGATGCCAACGAAGAAGTTACGTAAGTACTTTGTGAATTATTCTCAGACATCATCGACACTTGGTGAAGGAAAAGATCGATAGAAATCTGGACTTCGAAAATTGGAGTCTGAAATCGCCAACACTTGTAGACCGGTATAAATTATAGAAGAGGTTATAGTGTAGAAATATCGACTGTATTGTGTTATTCGATTAGAATGATCTTATTTCAATTTCTTTGTGTTTCTATGGTTAAAATTATAATTCATAGACCACCAAACATTTTAAGTGCTGCTTAAATATAAAAAAAATGCTTACTAGCAAAACTTACAACTTACCTACTAGTATTAATGTTAAGCTCCCTCGTGGTAAGCTCAATATAATAATATTATGTTTGTGTTTCGAGTGGGTTCATGTCTATAGTACAATGGGGAGAACCCGAACCCGCGACCACATGATCGCAAGACCGATGCCCTAGCCATTAGGCTACCGGCGCTTACAGAAAATAATATTTAATTACTTTTGCGCCGGTTTTTTTCTTCTCGTAGACACGATTTTAAGACATAAGAATGACACATAACGACTTAGGATTTCTTGTTAATATTTTTTTGTAATTAACCTTGGATTAATTTTAAGAGTCAAGCCAAAAACTTATAAAACAACCTCCAAATTTTCATTTTAAACTAAAAGCAAAATGAAAAATATAAAAAAAAATCCCATTGCAATTACCAAGTGTGTCCATATTTATGAACTAAGCTTTCCCAACAAGATGCAAAACAAGCTTACAATGCACAACCGCTTAGCGATGCATATTTTTATATTTTATACATAATGCAAGAGTTTTTTAGTAAAAATATTAAACGGAATATAATGGTGGTATTGTAATGCTCTAGAGCGCGGAATAGTGCCATTTATCACGCTAAGTAAGGTATACTATGCAAATCAGGTTGCGTTGGAACAATGCTTTATTTTGCACAGGTTGATGCGAAACTTGGGTGGATGTGGTTATTAGATTTTTTAGACATTTATGTTTAAAAAAAAAAAAAAATATTTAATATTAAATGAAGGAAAATATCTTGGGACAACTCACCCACGGCCACCTGATCCCAAACTAGGCAGAGCCTGTACAATGGTAACCAGAAAACTGATACACATATTTATACATATATTTCTTAATACATACCTACATATTATAGATAAATTAAATAACACCCAGACACAGAACAAATGATCGGGCTCATCACAGAAAGATTTGTCCTGGGTGGGAATTGTACCCACGACCCCTGGTATAGTAAGTCAGGGTCACTAACCACTCGACCAACAGGCCGGTCAGGTCCAATCATTGCTTACTTTTCATCTTTACATAGTATACAAAGTCTTAGTGCTCTCGCTTTTTGTGTGCTTAGATCTTTTTAACTACGCTACATATTTTAATTCAGTTTTCAGCAATAGTTAGAGTAATTCTAGAGTTAGGTTGTTGTGTATATTAAAGGCCTTTATTTCTGTGTTATCCGCGCGAAGTCGGGGCTCGTGGCTAAGTGTAAGCCGTACGGTTTGACCGATAATAAAGGTTAAGCCGCGTTCACCGCGGTTGGTCCGTGGATGGGTGACCATTTGTAAACATATCGAGACCCCTCCGTGCCTCGGAAAGCACGTTAAGCCGTTGGTCCCGACTGTCATACAGTGATCTTTGATAGTCATTAAGTCATTACAATTCTGACAACCAGTCTTACTACTATGGAATACTGTATTACCTAACAATAGGTTGTGGAGGTCAGATAGGCAGTCGCTCCATGTAAAATACGGTATTCAGCTAAATCCAGTAAGACTGGAAGCCGACCCCAACATAGCTTGGGAAAAAGGCTAGGCAGAAGGAGATCCGCGCGAAGTCGGGGCAGATTCGCTAGTTTATAATCATTTAAAGTATGTGCCACTAAAAACTCCGTAATGATATCTACTGCCAAACGATTTCCTTTAAAAAGAAAACAAAACACCACATAACCTTAGATGGGCAAGCTGGACGGAGCCTTCGGTTACCATAATCGCATATTTTTGCATACACACTGCTGTATTAAATTATGTTTGAAGCTCAAAGAAAATGGGTCACAAAGGAACCTTGCTGTGGTGGTGGAAGACAAAAGGTGGGAAACATTGGTTTAGATTTATGGAAATTGCAAACTATAGTGGATGTTAATTCGTACGAGCATGTAGGATCTAGTGAGACTATTTTTGTTTTACTTTTGATACTGTTTTGGTATTTCTAATTTTCTGTGAAATGAGATTGTTGTTTTGTTAACAATCAGGCTTTTGCTTGAGAATTCATCTACGTTAATTTAAAAATTGTACCCAAAATAAAGTATAAAAACAAAATTAATTGATCTAAGCCCTGTTGTGGCTTAGATCAATTAATTTTTTTTTATACTATATTTTGGGTACAATTTTTACTCACGAATATCTCTTAGGGTCTGAATTAATGGGAAAAAAGCTTCTACAAAGAAATTTATACATTTAAATATGTAGGCACTGGAATTCGAAATTATAGTATAATTAGTTAATTCTAAACATAGTATACTGCTTAAGCAGTCTGGTTATGATTTTCGATGTCAAACAATTTGATATTTTTATGTTATTATCTAATTTCAAGCTGAAATTTTGACAATCGAGTTAATACCAAATTTACTCTCAACTCTTTCGAATTCTTAATTTTATTTTCAATGACACTTAAGCCTTTATTTTGAAATATTATTGTAATTAAAAAGAATCTTCTAGAATGCTGATGAAGCAAAAGATAAGAAAGCTTCTAAAAACGTCTTTTTTAAGTCTTAAAAAGTTACGAGCGAAGTAAAAAGACTTGTCGCTTCGAGTTATTGGCAGTACTTAGAGTAATTAGGTAGTAAATTGGAAGGGATCGGGCCTTTCAGTGTAACGACACAGACTGGCAAATTTTAATGGTATTACAAACAAATTTGCTGACTTTTCTCCTTACCTTATTTGTTGGAGATCATGCAATGTGCATATTATTTTTACTGATCTAGAGAATATATATCTTGGAACAAGTCACACACGGCCATCTGATTCCAAACTAGACAGAGCCTGTACTATGGCAATCAGACAACTGATAAACATACTTATACATTTCTGAATACATGTAACATAGGTAGATAAATTACCCCCAGACACAGAACAAATGATCGTTCTCATCACACAAACATTGGTCCTGGGTGGAAATCGAACCCAACGACCTTCGGTTTAGCAGTCAGGGTCACTAATCACTTGACTAACAGACCAGTCAATTTGACATAGAGGTAGCTGACATCCTGGATTGACAACTAGGCTACATAAAAAAAAAATATCTCATAGATCTCGGGGCGCAGCTAGTAATAATATAATACTGAAGAGTTTGTTTGTTTAGTTGAACGTTAAAATTCCTGGAATAGTTGCTCCAATTTGAACAATCATTTCTTTTGATTTTGAAACCTATGAGAAGATACGAATCACTTCTGTACGGACACAATTTCTCCATTTTAAATAACATAAATCAAATTCACTCCAATACCTAAGACTTGACTCTAGTGTTGTTAGGTTTAAAGGTAAATATTCGGCTTTCGGCCTTCAAAGGATATTTGACCACAATAAGGCACGATGGCTAGCATGTACTGGCTTCGCATACGTATTGTGTGGTCAGCCGGCATACTGTCTAAACTAAGATGTACGGGGTTATACGAAGGCATTCGGGGGGTAGGGGGCTATCCAAACAGATGATTGTGTAATCATGATGGCCTGTTGACCCTGTGGTCTTGTCACAACTAGTTCTAGGTTTGATGACTTACTGTTTATTTAGTGTCATGAGTCTGTATTTATTTGTAAATGTTTTATACAAAATGTGTCTCGTATTGGAATGGTACTTAAAGAAGAAGCTAGTACATATTTAGAATTTATTACATTTAGTTTAATTATAACGTAGTAGTTTAGTGAACTATACAGGATTAATTAAATAAAATTTTCATAAGTGACAGGTCACGTGACTTATGTTTGTGTGAAAAGTTGATTTTCAATTTTAAGATTTCGACCTATGTTCCTTGGGGAAAGTGGTTCAGTTATATGCACCTTATTACCTCGTAGAACATAAATCCTGTATAGACTAAGACCAGCGATCAGAAAAAAGAAAGAAAGAATAAAACTATTTGGCGCGAGACCACAGTTTAACTTAGCCTATTTAAAATCAGTCACTTCAAACAGCACTTGTTCACGAGTATGACGCAAGAGTAAGCCATCACCTCCCTCGATATTTGTGTAGGAAATAATTTAAACTGACTTTAAAACAAAACACTCTAATAATAATTGACATCATGATCTGGACAAATACATAGAATCATTTTCTTACCTACAGTGAGTTGACCTAGTGTTTTTGTGACTACTGCAATTAAGTTAAACCCTTTGGTTTCCAAATAGCTCCACTTTGCTGTACTTAATACAAGTAGATAAATAATGCACTGGTCGCCTATTACTCGATATTGCCTTACTAGCAGGCACAGGTCGGATTGACAGTATATTGAAATAAACTTTACCATAGGTAAATAAAATAAATATTTCAGACCGCTATGATAAATAAACTACCAAAACACTGACACGACAATAAAACTCGTTCTAAACTAAAACAATTCTCTCAAAATAATTTGTAAATAAACAAGTCCCCAATCAACGCAAAACATTAACAAGTTTGAAAATTGTGTATATAAAGCCTTCGCAGTGTTTTGTAACCAATTTTCCGTGCCCTGTAATAATGTTAGACGTTCAATAGCATGGCAACCTGCCAGATACCTGTTCGTACCTGCCATGTCTTGTGCCAATTGTAAAGTCTTGTCCATACAATTTTATGGCAACATGCTCCTAATTTTGTGTTGAAGATACAATGAAGGTGGTTGTAATGTTTCATATATTATCTTCATTATTTATCATGTGTTGGTGATAATGTTTGGTGAACTTGCCTTTGTTGATAGTTTTATTTAGGTATGTGTTTTCATAAAAACTTATTATATAGAGCAGTAACTATCACACCGCTACCACATAACTTTTTTATCTAATATTCCTTTTTTTAACGACCCCAGCATTAATTTAGTGAATCCTTGTATCACCTTCATAACAAATCAAATCAGTTGCTTAAAAAACCCAGACTTTGAACAAATTTTTATGGATCACACAAATGTTTTAACCCAAACGGGAGTCGAACACGTGGCCCGTCGCACACAGTAGTAACTAGCGTGGTGCAGTCAATATAATAATACTTCATCTAATTATGTATATATGTGGCTAAGTAAAAGAAAGTACAGACTAATATACCTACCTAAACTTTCCTAACATCTTACATCATGATAATTAAGTCTCAAAATATAATAATAACATTTATAAACTGTCAAAAAGACCTTACATCAGTTACACTATTAATCCAACTACCAAGTAATCTATCAAATTCATTCGTAATTTATCAAAGAAAAATCCAGGGTAACAACACTAAACAAGATTGGAAGGCCGAATGACGAAGGCCGAATGACGGAGCGTAATCTCAGTGATCTCTGTAATTAAATCTATTTAATTACAAGCTTTGATTAACGATTATTAACGCGAGCACATCACATCGTTTGATATCGTATGTGTTTTGTTTTCGAATCAATTTGGTTGTGTAGTTCTTTGTGAAAATTTTCTCATTTTTAATTTTGTTTTTCGAGTGAGTTTTTCTTTAATATATACCTACCCTCAAAGTTAAGTAGGCTCCTTCTATAGGTACAGATATAAGGAGTGAACTCTGATTACAAAAGATCTAAAACGATGGGGCTTCATAAGCCGATATTCCGAGGAGTTGGTTACTTAAAACTCTGGATTATTAGCTATTAGTAGACTCTACAGGCTAATTCTCACATTATTATTCAACCTTTTACCACAGTCGGTAAAATTTTACTACACATTAACAAGATACGAAACGTGGCTATTCCAGAAGTAATTTAGATCAGAAATCTAATACTCTTACAGTTAGGAATAAAAATATAACTACAAAAAAAGGAAGAACATCCTTATGCAGCGATTTCAAATCGAACATTAAACGTACGGTTACTGGAAATTTCTTATTGGTAGATATATATATTTTCAAATAGAACTGGGCCACATAATTATACCGCTACGACCAATGGCTCAAACTAAAAACACAATGAGCCCCTCAAAATGCCAGAAGACATTGGAGTAGGTTCAGACGGAATTGGCAAGATGATCAGGCCTTTGTGCTGCGCTGAAAAAAAGAATGAAAGAAAGGGCCCACTGAGCTGGGCTGAGCAAAGGCCGCATTCCTGCCTTCTGTTTCGATTCCACGCCACTTAGGATCATTGTAAATAGCATGTGATTATTTCAATACTGAAGTAATTTTTTAGTAGATTCCTGCATACCGAAAATTGTGGATCGATTGCAAAATTCTTTTGGTTTCATAAATAGGATATCTATTATATATATTTTTTTCAAAATTAATTCAGTGTAGATCTATTTTTGTACAATCTAAGACTTTTTTTTTATATTTTTGTGTAATTAATTATCTACTTTTAAGTTTTGGCCAAATGTACGCGTTGAGGTTTTTTGGAAATAATTTCGTTAAAAACAATAAATATGGCTATATATGAATATATTATTCACATTTATGGTCCTAACTTAGTGTATGTTAGTTCGCCTGGTACCATAGTAGAGGTAATAAAGAAAAATGATCAATCATAACTTTTCCACACGGCGAAATATCAAACCAATTGGATTCATTCTAAATGAAATAGAAATAGTTAATAGAAAAATAATAAATTGGACTTTGTTAATACCGTAACAATAACGTAAGGATTCGTATTAATATAAGATTTACTTATCCATCATAATTACGAATTAATTTTACGAAGTTACTGTAAAAATAATCTGTAGGCGGCATACTATGGTTGTAAGCCCGTTCGTACACGGGGCGATAGAAGACTCCGATTCCCGGCTGGTTTAACGTACTTTCCGAGCATGGGGGGTCTGGTGTTACAAATGGACATCCATCCATTGCCCAAGCGCGGCGTCTGCGGCTTAACCACTATTATCGGTCACACCGTACGGCTTACATTTAGCGACGAGGCCCTCCTAATACAGAATATTATTTTTATTAAAATTTCCGTCATTTTTATTGGTATGTTCATACCTATTTTACAACCATAAAATATAGCACAAAATAGTTTGATTTATCGTTATACAGCGGGAATCTGTTGAGAATACGTTACCGTACTGGGATCGGTTAGTACATAGGATCTGTTCGGAACAAGCCGAAGATATAAGTAGGTCTACGAGCAAATAAATCGCTACACGAGCTCATACAGGTTCGTACACACACCCGCTTCTAGATAGAAATACGTCGCCTCGTGTATGTAGGGCCTTGTCGTAGATAGAATTGCGTCGCCTCGTGTACGTTGGGGTTTATTATTTATTAGACTTTACGATGCATATTATAACCAGCTAGGTACATTTATAAAGCCACAGATTAGGAGATACTAAAAGATCATAAGACGCGACCCTTTTACAGATTAATATAATAAAATAAATGTTCATTTCAGCTTAAGGGTGGTACGATACGGTTGAATTAGCATTCTGATTACATACATAATCTACAACCCTTATATATTTACTGTTAACCTTTGATAACGGCGACGTGTATTATCTGAGTATAATTATTTATACTTATGATTTATTTTGCTGTTATATTTATTGCACTAGCTACGCTCCGCGGTGTTACCCGCTGTTTAATAGGTATCTCAGTTTTTCGTTAAATTTATGTCTATGTTATGCGTTAATCTATAGTGTCAGCTATCTCTATATAAACTGTTATTAAAATTGTTGCAGCTGTTGGAGCGTGAATAGACAAAAAACATACACACAAACTTTCGCCTTAATAATAATGTTATAGAATTAAAGTGAAAATTAAAATATCTTGTTCAAATATTACTTTTTTATAAAATAAAATTGAGCTTTTGACAATTTTTTATGTTTTTGATACCAATTTACCTTCAAACAGTATCGGAAAACTTTGATTAATTCATACATAGCTCTAGTCAGTAAAATAATAGGTATAACAAAGACAAAATAAACTAATACCTACATAATTGTACTAACTGAGGGTGCTATAATATGTTTGTAGTAGTTTCCTCCCGAATAAGTTTTATTTGTTCCATACTTCCCAAGAACATGCCCTAAAGGTCAAGCTGAATATAATTTCCTGGCTATAATTAGAACATCAACACCTTCACTTACTTAGTTTTGATTATGTAAGACTAAAAAAAGCAATTTTCTTGTCTATTACGATTTTTTGATTAATGAGTAAAATAATAATAAAAAGTTGTATCTCTATTACATGTTAAAAAAATAACAAAAATATGAGTTCTTTACATTCGGATTTATGGGTTATTTCTAAAATGGAACTTCCTGGTTGGTAATTCCAATGCTAATCAATTATTTTTCTTTTTTCTTTAAGAAGTTAAAAGTGCTCGTGGCTACCTGTAAACAAACCGAGATCCCACCGTGCCTCGCGTAAAACACGTGATGATACGGCGATTTTAGGCAGTCGTTTGTCATTACAATTCTAACAACCAGTCTTATCATGGGATACTAAATTACCCAGCAGTGAAGGTCAGATAGGCAGTTGCGGAATATAAAAAAGTGTTTAAAGTGTTTAACCTAGAGCGGATTTTGCTGAATACAGCATAATCTTGTAAGTCTGGAAGCCGACCCTAACATTAATCTATTTTGCCCGAACTGCCCCACTGTAGTGCAAAGTCCTCCCTTCCTTCCTTCAATTTTCCTCTCTCAAGGGTCAATTGTGGCCACTCCTTCTTAAAGGCGTCGATTTAATCCGTCAATCTCCACCTGGGTCTTCCACGTGGCTTTTGTCTGTTGGGCAACGATAGCTAGAGAAAAGCTAGACAGAAGACTATTGAAGAACAGATTTAATTTTATTTTTCTGTTCTGTCCTTACTTTGTCTTTTAAATAATTTTATATTCTTTCATAGTCTGATCAAGTATTAAAGATAAATATCCTATTCATTTCAAAATAATCTCTAATAATTCATTTAAAGTACAAACCTAATCTGAAAACCATTATTGAAAGCTTTAAATCTGCGGGCAGAAAATCTGAATTTTCAAAAACCCACTATTTCAACATAATTCATACGATCGTAGATCACGAAAAATCCGTTGGAACAAGCGTTAGTTTTAATGAAGTGTTCCCTTGGGATAAGCTTTGCGAATCCTTGGATTTTGAAAATTGTAGTGGAGATCCCGAAAAAGAAGATTTAGTGTAGCAAGCACGATTTGCAACGGAAGCTAAATTTCTGATCGGAATTTTTGGACCGGAAAATGTAGACTGCATCGTTAATGAATGCTTTGATTTTGATAGTTTTTTTTTAGTTCATTTCAACTTCGATCCCTTTAACCCAACGTGTAGTTTTGTCTTGGGCTGAATTTAGATATGAAGTCCAATTGTGTTGGATTGCAACTCTCACACTATCTGCCATTGAAAGTACTATGTTTCTTAAATACGTTTGCTCGCTCAAACTAAACTTGGTCTAACTCATTGAGAGTTTTATTATCATTATGCTTTGTATTTAATTCCTTATCATTGAGTTTTTTAGAATATTGATTTTGTTATTTGTTACTAAGGAGCTGTTACATATCATTATTTTTCGGTAAATAGTTTAATGGGATAAAATAATCGTTTGTCAATGGAGAAGTCTTCTTCATATAACTATTTTGACTTTTACCCAGCCATCCATCTATCCAAATAATTCAAGAGATCATAGCTTCACATAAACAGAACACGGATTTCATAGTTCCCGAAAAGGGTATCCACAAATATTAATTACCCAATTCCAGTTTGATTGTCTGATCAGTTTTGCATCGTAGAATAGGCTTTTGAGCCTAATGGGACTTAATGCCAAGCAGTATTACGTATCCTGCAAAAACAGAGCCATTGCAAAATTTCCACAATGATTTCTGTCAAATACAATGAAATTAGCGATGTGATGGCGATCATTGTAAAATTTTGCTGTCAATTGCTATTGTTTTGCTTTTGCAGTATGTAATATGGCCGTCAGTGAAACAGGGAATTTAGGCAGAGTTGTACTTTATGTCCTGAATACGATAGCTCCAATGGTGTTTAGTAGTAATTTGGACGAGAATTAAGCTTTCAACTCTAGATATTAAGCGCTGCTAGGAATTCAATAATTCAGAACTAAATAGGATCATGTTTGAAACTAATAGGTAAATTATAGATTTTAGGAATAAAAAACTAGCTTTTGTTTCAAATATTTGATTTATTATAGTTTTCATCGTTTGTTATAACTTTCAATAAAAGCAAGATCCCAAATTTTACAGAAAAAAAGACGTCATATATAATAACGTAAAAATTATAAATATACACTATTTACTAAGTTTGTATCAAGCATAATACTCGTACATAATCTACAGCGGTGTCTCAGAACTTTGCTAGTTAACCTAAGACACTACAGAGTTACACTAAAAGTAAACATCGCGTAACTTCGCGTGTTTAGACATAACTAACGAAGTAAGCAGTGTTGTGGTCGAAGCTTGTTCCATTTATTTGAGTAGCCTTCAATTAGGAAACAGCACTATCATAAGCGAGAAGACTTAAAATTACAAAGAAAAATGTATCAAAATCAAAATGTTTTTATTTCTAGTAAACCTAAAATAGGCCCTTTTTTTTATAACGACGCCTGCACTAAGGAATTTAGTCCTTGTGTCGCGGGGGTTTCACAAACATTTAAATCACATGCACAAAGAACACCCAGACTTGGAACAAGCATTTGTGGATCACGCAAATACTTGTCCCAGGCGGGGATCGAACCCGCAGCACGTCGCGCACAGTGGTAATTAGCGTGGTGACCTATACCACTCGGCTATCCGTGCTTTAGAAACGTTAACTTTAAAAATTAATGACTCTAGGTGTGCGGTTCCAAAGTGTCATTCCTATGGAGAAGAAACGGCAAGAAACTCCATAAGTTACTATTAAAAAAAAAACAATGAAAATAATCTTGAGATGATGACGTTGGCTGATGACCAACTATATAGGTAAAATACGTTCATCGGCATCCAGTCAGACCCAGATTTATTTTTCAGGTCATGAGTCCATCGCGCTGGGGGGGGGGGCAACCTACATTCAAGGACTCGTCTGTTGCAACGGCCAACGGTCTTTCAACTAACATAACAGCATTTTCAAAAAAATTCTCAAGCAATGAATTGCGGGTAATTGCCATTGATTTAGATCAATCTAAGTGGTTTTCCTGTGAATCTAAGTCTTGACTGTCATACGTTGATCTTTGGCAGTCGTAAGCCGATTCAGTTTTGACAACCTTTTTTATTTTCAGTATGATGGTTTGATAACTAGTCGCTCTACGTGAAATATGGAACTCACCTAAATCCTGGAAGACTGGAAGCCGACTCCAAAATAGCTTGGGATCAGGCTAGGTAGAAGAAGACCATTATGCCATATAATTGCAATGATATTACTACTTGATAATGATAGACTATTTATATTTCAGCAAAGATGTATTTAAATGTACAGCTAGCTTGAAAGGCCAACTCTGCACTAAAAGAAACAGTATGAGAAACAAGATAATATTAACCCTCATTTAAATTTGTACACATTTTCGTCCAAAATTTTCCAAGACCCTGCGTCGATGATTTTAACCCAGATTTTTCCCAGAAATCTTTTCATCTTGTCAAGTAAGAGTAATTAATTTAATCTTGGACCTTTATCTCAACGAATAGAAGCTGTGAATAGAGCCTTCTGTTTTTGTAATTAGAATACCATGAATGAGATTTGGTTATGAAAAGCTTTGAGATATCTTATTTTGTTTGTTAATTATTACATTGGTTGTATGTTCTTAATTACTGTTATGATTTTTATCTTAAGCAGAAATTTTGTTAGATGTACATTCATCATCTTTCCTTTTCCCTTTTATACGGGGTCGGCGCAACGCGTATTTTCCTTTCATTCATCTCTGTTACTCGTCATCGCGGCATCCACTCCTTTATTTTTCATATCATCTTTTACGCAATTCACCCAATCCATCTCTTTTTCGGTTTTCTACTGCTTGTTGTATACCTAAGTGTACATAACGATATCGAATTCCATCCAGAATTACATTATCTAGTCTTAATTTTCTGAAATAGAGGTTTTATTATATTATATTCGTCACCTGTCATAATTGCATAAAAACTGAACATTTTAAAAACAGTTGAATGCTAATTGCATTGAAACCAAAATCACTGTTCGCGCTTGAAGCCGGAATCAAAAGGACATCAACTATGTTTATTTATTAGGTCGTAGGGTAGGTAATATTATTAGTATTCGCAGCAGTAGAAAACAATAAACAATCAATTTTTTCCTTTCGCATCTGCATACAAATGTTCGAAGCTGGGATCATAAATTGAGACAATAGTCGCAAATTAACAATAACGGTGCAGATATTATCTACCCATAGATATTTATATTTTGCACGTGATAGCAATAGTTGATAGAATTTATTGCCATTCATTTACGTAATGGGGTTAGGTATACCAGAAGAACGGAACGTGATTAAAATAATTAGGAAGATGTTTAATCTATAAATAATTCACGAGTTTAATGCTTTTGTTTTGATCACCCATTTAGTGGGAAAAACATTAAAGTCAAAATTATGTTTTGGTGGAGGCCCATGCCCAGCAATGGGCTTCATAATGATGGCATTCATCCCTTTAAAACATTCATCTTGAAGAGATTTTGCTAGATGTGAAGCAAAAAGTTTATTTTTGTCGAAATGAAATTAAGAACGGAACACGTTTAAAAACAATCAAAGTAAAATACGGAAACAATTAAAAATACGCTACATCTAAATTAGGAAAATAAAGGTCCATTTTTAGTAACGAAACATTTTAAAAGTAAAAACGCATGTGAACAAAAAATCTTTGGTTTAAATTGCCGTAAATAGCAACAGGTCGGGCGGTTAACTGCAATTCTACAAAGATAGTTTTTTGAGAGAATTTCCTAAAAGCGTTGCTCGCAAAGAGGTTTTTAGCTAAAACTAATTACGAATTAATTTGCTTAAAACTTATTTCAGAAAACATTAATAGAATAGTGTTGACATTACGATGAAATTCAATTTTCTAGAAGTCTTTGTTGTGGTATGGTCATTGCCTTATCCGACATGTTATAAGGCTCATAACTAAACAAGTTGTGAGTATGACCCATTCACAGTTTCCTCCCCCGCCTCTACATGTAATGAGTATAAATGAAAATGTAGATCGAAAGAGAGATGGATAGATTGTGTGACGGATGACTTAGAAGAAGTAGTAGAGATGAATCGAAACAAAGTACGCATTGGCCCGTCCATAAATAGTTAGAAATAGCAAAGGGATGTGATAAACCGGTGGAAATTTTATTAATTTAAATTATCGTGTGCAAAATAGTTGCCAAAAATATATATATGCTATTGATTTCAAAATGTGTTTTGAGAAAATTTCGTAACGACGTAGATGAATGAAATTTACAGGAAAAACAAACTAGTTAGGATGAAACATCTGATCAAATTTATATTGCTTGTACAAGTGTACATACCTTCCTTTTGGCTCCAAAATTCCATTTGAAATTAAAAAATTGTTTCCTCTGATTGAACACTAAAAATTTGGATGTAAAAGACTTGTTGAACAATATAATTACTTTGTTAGAACTCGATATTAAGGGTGTGCACACAGTGGAATTTCGACAAGGATGAGCTCATAGACCTAAACTTGATAGTTTGACTTACCACATCGATAACCAAGTATCGTTCTTCTTTCTTTCTTTCAATAAGTACCTACCCCCGAGTTTTAAATATTTCCTCATCTGGAGGCCCTTATAGTTTCGACAAAGTCTGGTGAAGCAGTCAAAGCCTGTGCTCAGGCTAACTGAGGTACCTCATCCAAAATAAATAAAACCCTCATCTTTGATAAGGTTAATTTTATTCTGCAAACAATAATGCTGCAACACCGCATAACTCCTTTTAAAAAAATCGACAAACGCCGTAAAGACATCATCTGTGCTACTCCACAACCTCGCTTGCAGTTTACTAAAAGATTCTTTTATTTCCTAGGTCCGTCACTATACAATAAAATAAACAAAAATTGTCCAATGTATCATTTAACTTATAATAATTGCAAAAAGACTGTCCGCTTATTCCTCCAAAATAAAAATTATGATGAAACAGAGCAATATTTAACCTAAACAATGACAAGTTTATACCTTGTACCACACAACACTTAGCCCCACTAGAACACTCGTCTTACACCAACGCACGCTCACAACTCAGCAAGCACGCACCCATTTGCACTGCACGTACGCACACGCACTTACACAAACGCACACACACACATACAAACACACACACATACATCCACACACAAACTCACTCAAACACAACTAGGCGCTCGCGCATTTTAGATCTGTAATTTAAAAAGTTGTAGTACTCTTAACTTATATATTTAACTTATTGTACTTATAGTTACAACTTATAATAATATTATTAGAGGGGCTCGGGGCTGTACTCCTTAACACAGGCTATTCTGTAGCCTAGCTAGGAGAACAGTATTTCACCCACTTGATTGGAGATGTTTAGTACAAAAATACTTTTTGAAAATAATTTGTTTCACATGTACTGCAATCACTTTTTTATACAATAAAGATTATTATTATTATTATTATAAGAAGTTTGAAAAAATAATTTACCTGTCTCTAGTTTATTATAGGAAAATCGTAGGTCGGCGACCAGATTCTCCAGAAGGGGTCTGGGGCTCATCTCCACCTGACAGGGTCGTTTTCGGAAGGTTTCTATTTCCATCTTTAGCCTTGAGGTTCAAGAGCAAAATTGTAATTCAATCATTTCTAGACAATCTATCATGGAGTTCATTGCCAGTTCCTTTCCATAAGAATGTCATTTTGAAATCGCGAAACAAAAGTCATTCATCGTTTCGATAGTAGCTTCCAGGCCTCAAAAAGATAACGGAATCCATATAGAATAACTTTGTCGTCTGTCGATGTGCCCGTTTGTCCGCCAAGATACTGCAAATCGGAAACGCATAGTGATATCGAGTTGAAATTAAAAACTCATATTTAGTTCTTCAGGCAGTTTTCCTTGAGGCTGTCTAAAACTCAAATTTCTAAGTTAAAAAAAAATCGACTGCAATCTAACCGCTAATCTAAAAATACAGGAAAAACGTTTAAAACCTATACATTTGTAATTAAATCATGAAAATCTGAGTCAGATTCGCCCTTGTCTGGTTATTTTTACTTATTATAGATTTTCAAGTGAACAGTGCTGAAAGTATAGTGCACCTTGGTTCACACGAAGTTCACGTACAAAACTTGTTACTAAAAGCTGACAAAAACTTAAGTCACTCAACTCAAGTAAAATTGCCGTCGCCCTGCGCTGAGTACACTCAAAATATTTGACTTTACGTCAACTTGAAGCTGACAGCGTCTTACCGTACGAGTTTAGCTGGAGCAGTTAAATTGCATAAGTTTTTGGACCCAATTAATGCAAGTTTGGCGGTACCTTTTGATATTTGATTAGTGCTTAGGTTCGTACAGATTCAATTCGATTCTACGAAGTCATGTTGTTGCGAATTAATATAATTTAATGTTTTATTTTATTCAATTTCTTATTACATACGGTCTACTTTTGATGTGTTATAATTTGTCATCAAATATTAGGTTTTTTAAGGAAGTTTTTTTAACGTTGTTTTTTTTTAATTCGAGACATGTTTGCTGTCTGTTGGGACGACAACAAAGGACCAGATCGACCTGAGCAAACTTGCTCAGGTCGATCTAGTTCTTTCTTCAAATCATCCAGGAATGATTTGAATGATGAATTTAATAATTGTCTGGACTTTAAAAGAGGCTAAGTTTAACCCCTAAGTTTGTTTCGACATTTTTCTCAGAGTAGCAAATAAGGAAATGTCGACTTCATCGAGCTCTAAAATAGTGACAAGTAAACGTGATTGTATGAATTCTTATTACAAAATTAATTATTAGAATTCAAATTTAATATTCCTAGTTTTAATCTATTGATATTTTAAAAGAACAGTTTTAGTTCTATGTAATAAGAGGTACCTACTATATAGTTTCTGGTATGTATACCTAATACATACCATTTGTGGTGCTCACTCTAAATCCCTAAAAGATCTTTACAGAAAATACCAAGAAATTATCCATGGCCTCTCTCTTTTAACTAGTTATCACAATTGAATCCATGAGACCGACAAAGCAATAAATTCTGCAGCTAGACAGAATAAGACAAAATCAAATACAACGATCTAAATTCAGGATTCAATTTAAACGCATTAGAATCCGAGATTTATTTACCGCCATCTCGAACCGAAGTTGGTAACTTTATTTCACATGCTGAATAAGAGATGGCGTTACAAATTCATAAGCTCACCTCTCATGTTTAATTCAAAAATAAATAAGCAGATAAAGTTTATTTAAACTCATCCACCATTTTAAACGCAAGAGACGGTACTTAAGTATGCGAAACTGAGACAAAACTATTCGTTTATCAGCTCGCTACTCCGTAACGTTGGGCTTTTAGTGTCCAAGTTATAAAAGATATACACATAAAGATAACAATTATTATATTTTCTTACGTATTAATTTTGATTGTACATGGTCTTATTTTCATCAGCAATTTAAGAAAGAAAGAAAGAGAATTTATTCGCGCCAAATACGGGAAAATATGCGTCACATGTGCAAAACGGTCATCGCTCAGTTTTTGCTGAGATTTGGAACCCTAGTGTTGGTTTTCAGGGATAGCCGCTATTGTTATGATGACAGTAATATGTTTATTTTCAGCCATAAATGGACGTAATTTCGTGTGTTTTCGCTTGACTAGAAATAAAAAAAAAAGGTTACGATGTTAAAAGTCCAAATATTAAAATCGTGGCAACGCCCGAGTGGGCGTCGTTTATCAACTATCAGAAAAAAAACATTTATTTCCCTCTCTTAGGATCTAGACTAACTCTATACCAAATTTCTTATAAAATGGTGCAGCAGTTTAGATGTAAGTATTTGCGCAAAATGCAGACAGACAGAGTAACTTTTGTATTCATAATATCAGTAAGATTTTATCTCGTGTCTGAGGTCTGGTTGCGATCTTCATCGTACATTATTTCTGTTCCTAACAGTGTTCAGCTGTTTCAGTGTGCTGACGTAACAAGGCCATTAAAAAGTTTATGACTTGCGTCACATCGGCGGCAGTATTTTGAGCGGCAACTTGGTTAGTTTACCCGCTTGATGGAAGTAGAATGAAGTCCATCAGTGTTTACAAAAGAGGCTTAAAACTTTATTTCATTAAAACATTTGTGGTAGTTAGATATTCGTGAAGTTTTTCCTGGTGGGTAATCTTGACGACTGTTTATGGAAATCTTAATATTCTCTCAGAAATTTCTCAGTAGAAAAAAGAATTTTACTTTAAGAACCTACAATTAAATAAGAATTCTTTATTCGTTTCTTAGAATTTGATCCGTACTGGGTGTACAATACAATTACAGCATTTATTAAGTAGGTACATAGCATTGTAACAATTTGTCGAACGTAAACGTATAAATATTTCTAAAACTATGCCATAAACAGGAACGGACAGGACGGACATAAAAAAAACATAATAATGTGTATTAAAGCTATTTAATGTCGTATTTGTGCTATCACATATTCGTACAAAAACAGTATTTACACTATTTTTGTTGTATTATAATATCCTTCAAGCAACATCAAAAAATGGATGGAATATGTCAGTATGTTTATCAGTTGACTGGTTGCCATACAGGCTCTGCTTAGTTTGGGATCAGATGGCCGAGTGTGAGCTGTCCCAAGATAATATTATTAATAAACAATAATCACAAACAAAAACATTTAATAACTTAAACTTATTAGAATACAGCCGTATCCCTGGTATTCCCTAGAGACTAGCCCTTCTCCTTAGAATTGTCTTTCAAACACGGAACTAAATTTGACTTGCCCTAAGTCCCTTTTATTGACCTACGTGTAATAAAAACTTTATCTTACAAAATTTGTAAGATCCATTTAATGGGTTCACCGAATGGGATAAGTACCGTCCAATGCTGGAATTAACTAGTCAGTTGAGTTTTAAAAACCAGTATAAAAGAAGCTTGTACAACAGAAATATGTGTTATTCATCTTTATTTTTTTTTTTTGAAAAGATTACTGGCAATGTGGATCGAATTAACATTACTAGTAATCTCGTTAACCCCTCGTGATAAGCTAAGATGCTTATGTTACGAGTGGGTTCACGTCGGTAGTGTGCAACCATAATATGATCAGAGAAGAAAAATTTCACTAATAATAATTTAAATATCGATGCTTTTATTAAATTTTAGACCACTCATAATGATGCAAAGTGGAAGATAAGGAAGATTAGTATTCCGCTCCAATCATCAAATTAAAACTAAAATATGAACTGCAAACTTGTGATTACAAAGTAAAACAAATTTAAAGGAAAGCTTTTAACTGATTATATCTACGACCGCAACTCGAGAATCGCAAAGACAATAATTAAGTTTGAAAACTAAAACTCGCCTACGGAAAATAAACTTTTATATGGGTTACCTGTCCCTGCGGTTATCAAAGTAATGGTAAAGGTTTTATTTGCTTTCTGCATCTAGTTTTAAAATGCTGATGACTTTTGCAGACTTCTTTGTTCTTCAAGATATTACGGATGAATAGGGAGAATTGTTTTAGTGTGAGTGCGTATAAATCTTCGAGAGAGTGAGGGTTCCCCATAAGGGAGGAGTCTAGTTGACCGAGTTAGAATTTTAATAACGGCCTATAAATGTCCCACTGCTGGGCACAGGCCTCTTCCAATATAGAGAAGGAATGAGCTTGATCACGCTTGCTCGTTGCGGGTTGGCGTTTTCGATTATTTATTTTTAACTAGCTGACCCGGCGAACTTCGTACCGCCTAACAGTCAATGAATGTCGTGTTACCTTTTAGCTGAACTAATTTAGGCTTTGATGAACGTAATACAATGATACAAAATAAAAATACAGATACTTAGATATCAAAAAGTATTTTATTATGATAAATAATACATACAGAAAGAGAAGTAAAAAAAAATTAAGTACTTCAAACACGTGTCAGCAAAAAATGACTGAATTGCTTAGAGAAATCATCAGCAGATAGATCGTTCAACAATGCAACTATGCAACTCTCATATTTACTGCAGTACGGCTTCGCTGGGAAAGATTAGATCTTCTAGGACGTGGCATTGTTACTAATACTAATACTGAATATGTACTCGCACAAAACCACACAAAACAAACAAATATAACAGTAGCTGAACTTTCGTGACATAGACATTGATTGACAATAGTTTAGATCATAGACTACTACTTTGGATACTGCCCTTTTTATTCAAATCTGCTTAATACACCTTTCAACCTTTTTAATTGATTAAAAAAAATACAGACAAAAGATTATTCACCCTTTTTAAATAATTACACAAAATACATTTCTGAACGCATGCATAAATGTCAATCACAGTATTTGACAGGATTACAGGAGGAAAACAAATGTTTGACAGGTACGAACATAATTAAATGGAAAATGATTCATTTTCATAAATATGTATTCGTCAAGTTTTTATTAATTTTTAAATGTATTCTGCTATTCAGCGCGGAGACAAATCCAACGAAACAAAAACCATGAAAATTGATCCAGCCGATCTCGAGTTATAAGTGTTGTAACAAACCCGTCTTTGTTTTATATATATAAGATTATAATCAATGTGGGTCGCACATTACTGGTAATCTTGTTAACCCCTCGTGCTAAGCTAAGTAGCTTGTGTTACGAGTCCGACGCCCTAGCCATTAAATTTGAGATTGAAGAGTTAGTAGCTAGTTGGATTACCTCATCCAAAGCCAAAACCCATCAATAGGACTGTTAACAACTTCTAGTATTGTCAGGAATAACTCAATTATAATATTTAAACTAAACACCATCTAAAAAGGTTACACCATCAAACGTATTAGGAGAATTGATCGAGCCGCTTTGAAATAACTGAATAATTCATGAAAGGTGGCGCTTAATTTTCGCTGGAGTTTGCGACTAGTATGCTCCAGAGAGTCATAGTTTGGTCTTTGGTACTTATACTGTAACCTGATTACCTTGTTACGATATATCGACGTGTTTTTAGGGTATCTTCGTATCAAAATATAGTTAAATCATCTGTAGTAAATACTTGTATTTAAGGACGAATATTGTTTGGTCTTTTTATTTTCAAGATTAAAAATGGGAAATAATAATGGTTCCGAAAAAAAAAATTAATCTCCAGCGATCTGTGGCCGACTATTATTCTAATTAACTAGCGTTATAATGAATTACCGACAAAAAAACCCAAAACATACCGAAAGGAAAAATTATATTTAACAAACAAATAAGAGCACGTTAAAATTACATATCTCCTAAAATAAAATTGAACTTCGAAATACAAAACTAAACTTCTGAATAAAATACTGAACCTCCGACAAAATTACTAAGTTACCGACAACAGAGCTTTAGTCAAAATATTCACATTTTTACGACTTGCATGAACTATTTTAATTTCTATTGTTGGTTATAAAATATATTTTTTACCTCTCAGTATTTATGAAAATAACTAAACCGCGCCTAGCCCGCGCGATCGATTCGATCGATTTCCATGCTTTCAATTTCCTAAATTATTACTAAACTACTCTTGTAAGTAGTTTTTTTTCTAATTGGAATCTCGGAAACGGTTGAAAGGATTTTTATGAAATTTGGTATACCCACAGGGGTTTTCGGGTCGATATATTATTGTCCTACTTGCCCATTGCAGATAGGTTTAAGTGTCAAATTCGACACAGTAGGTTAGGTTAGGTTAGAACTGCGACCCCCCCGGCCAGAAGCGACTCGCTATGTTTTTACTTTTCCATTACAGATAGGTTAGGTTAGGTTTACAGTCATTCATCTTTACTTCAACTATTTGGATTTATACCATAAAAAGGTATTATTACAAGTACATTTTAATATTTTTTAATATTTTCTGTATAACCACTCTGAATAGTATTTTCATTATAACGTTGTATTTAAATTAGCACCACAGTCTATGAAATGTGAAGGTAATTTATGAATTAATAGTAGGCAAGTAAAGATAAAAATGTCAAAAAATAATTTTCAGTAGAACGTAATTTAAGCTGGTAGAAAAGTATTATAGCAATAAACAGTTATGTTTATTTTTCGAAGATTTTAGTATCTGATTCGGTCGTTTCGTCAATTTTATTCGGATGAAAGTAGTCGGAAAGTAAGTATTTTAGGCAGTAAGAATTCTTATTTTTTTGTCGGAGCTTTTATTACTACCCACTAAAAATCATGTTCAACAAAACTGTTTTTTTTTTGTATTTTTGACTGCACGAATATCAGAGTGGTATAGATCACCACGCTAATTACCACTTTGCGCGACGTGCTGCGGGTTCAATCCCCGCATGGGACAAGCATTTGTGTGATCCACAGATACTTGTCCTAAGTCTGGGTGTTATTTGTGCATGTGATTTGAATGTTTGTATAACCCCCGCGACACAAGGATTAATTCCTTAGTGCGGGCGTCGTTAAAAAAAAGTATCGTCTTGCCATTAACAGTCCTCCTTAATTATAAGTCTTGATGTTTTGCTTAGAACTATATTTTAGCCGCTGAAATAATCACTATGTTTCATAAACATTAAAATTATGTTAATCTGTGGAAGTATTCACACTTCACCCCGTCTTGTGATACTGTCATGATCAAATACGAGCGCCTCAGATGTTACACCCTGATTTGGAACTATTGGTTGTAAATCACACAACAATGTAATATCGATATCGTGAATTGGTAGTTGGTGGTAGAAGAGTGACAGGCCTTTGCCCAGCAGTGGGATAAAATTGGCTTATAACTTTAAATTAGACATGGTGTATTCGCCATAATCGATAATATGGAAAATGTATACCTGCACGAGCAGGGCGATAGAACGCTCGTAATGCGCCTGTTACTCTTAGCAAAAGACTAGTCACTTGAGCGAAGTATTTTCAGTAAGAAAAACACAAGATAAAGATTTCAACTGTTAGCTCCATAAGAGCTAAATAAAAGTCAAATTACGGTTTCCAACCAACAAATGGCCGGCTAAATGTATGTACTAACGTCCTTTTTAGCTGTAAAAGATATACGGTCAGCATCATTAGTAGCGTCGGCAAAAAACTATTTTTAAGCTTCATACTATTTGTTGAAATTCTCTGTGAATTCGGAACTGCATTGTAACCTCGTAAATGATCTTTGATCTTAATTGTGAATAGTTTCCCTTTTTGTGGTGATTAGTGAAGGTTAAGAACTGTAGCATCTGTTGATCTTTTGTACGGTCATCAAATAAATTATACAGTCACTTATGTTAGGGCCATAGCTGAAATTTATTGTATGTCAATGATAGATTTGCAGATAAAAATAATTTTACTATATACAAATTAAATAAAAAAAAATTAACCTCCGGCAGGACTCGAACCTGCGTTTACTGGTTCACCGCACCACGGTTCGAAATCTGCCGAAAGTTCAAATTATTCCTTCTTTCTATTAGATTTAAGTACCTGGATCACCGAGCTTTGCTCGTTCTTTTTTTGGTAGTGTGTTTTTAGAAATTTTAAATACGAATTAGGTACATACTGATGAAATGAGAAAGTATGAATAATATTTTTCGATCTTACAGAATAAAAATACGAACTGGTTATTTAATTAAAAAATAACGAGTGCATTTAGTTTAATATTTTATTAGAAACAAATACTTATTTTTTACAGCTTATCAATCACATATAACATTAAAATTAAAAAAAAATATTATTACTCGCCAACATGTCAGGAAGAGTAATTTTTTTAAGTTGATTACAGCTGTTATCACGGATAAAACGTAATTTTCTGAAAATGAGTCGTGGATCGATTTATTACTTTTACAGGGTGTTAGTTTAATACATAAATATAAAACAATTTAAAATATAAAAAGCATATTCGAAGTCCTGTAATAGTTCTGTGTAAGCCCTTTGAATATTGAGGCCAGTTATCAATAACAGCACGCACTCTTTCCATGGGAAAATTCTTCACTACCAATCGTATGGATTGTTTTAGGGACTCTAAATTATCATGGCGTTTAGAGCAAGCCGTACTCTCTAAAACTGACCGTAAATCATAATCCAGCGGATTAAGATCGGGACTGGACGACGGCCAGTCTTCAACTCTGATGAAGTCCGAAACGTTGGTTTCCAACCAAGATTGCGTAGATCGAGCTTTATGACCCGGCGCCGAGTCTTGCTAGAAAGACCATTCTTGTTTATTGAACATGGTGTTGTTAAGGGGCTTCACTACCTTCTCAAGAATGGTATCTTGATACCCTTGTGCCGATGTTTTGATACCTTTTTCACAAAAGTATGGCTCAGTCACCCCTTCATAGCTAATAGCCCACCAAACCATCACTAAAGTTGCATAATGCCCACGTTGCACTTTGTCAACAAATTGGGAAACTTTCTTAGAGCTGTGAGCATAAATACGGCCATTTTGTTTGTTAAAAAGTTGTTTAATTGCAAAAAAAATCTCATCCGTAAAGAATTTTTTTCTGTTACCTCCTTTTGAGTACCGCTTCAGTAGTTGTTTCGATTTTACCACCCTATTCTTTATTAAATTATCAGTTAAGAAATGACCAGTACGTCTCTTATAGGCTGCAAGTCCTAAGTCATCTTTTAAAATACGCGACATGGTTCTAGGTGACAGGCTTCTTTCCCTTACTGCTTTGACCACCTTTTTTGTACGAATACTACGTGGACGGTCTGATCTTTTTCTGTCACAAATAAAGAAGGTCTCATTTTACCTATTAATAGCCCGGAACACAAACATTTTAATAATACCAAGCGTATCGAGAGTTTCAAAAATTGCATTTGGCTCCATACCTACCAATGCAATCACAGCGATTCGGTCCTCTTTATCACCCCACTCTATTTTAATATCGCAAAATGTACTAATGTACAATGTATTGGTGCCAAAATGAGAAAACACAATGAACAATCATTATAAATGACAGATTCCAAATTCAAATGTTTTGTTTATTTTGAATTGTAACAGTATTGATGGCCGTATATACAAGAATTGCACGTTTAAAGATTTAAGATTACTGAAAACACGGATAAAACGATATTTTCTGAAAATGAATCCTAGCTAAATCGATTTAACGCCCCCGAAACTCCCTGCATACAACATTTCATGAAAATCGTTGGAGCCGTTTCCGAGATCCGGATTATATATATACAAGAATTGCTCGTTTAAAGATATAAGATAAGATATACAAGTAATCAATTGTTCCGTATGAATGCGTTATAACTCAATAAAGATTATTATAGATATAATTATGTTTCTTGGCTTTTAAAATGGAAAATTTATGGAGTTTCTTGCCTCTATAGAAATGAAATTTGGGAACCGCGCGACTAGTCATTTTACTTTTCGAAAGTAAAATGACTCTACTGGTCTACTTGCAATATAAATATTTTGATTTTGATTTAGAACGAACTTTAACAAGACCCGATAGAGGCTGAAATTTTATATTTCCTAAAGAAACATCCGGAACACTCAATGTGTATAGTGTACATAGAAACTTAAAAAAACAACAACAAAATGACGAAACGACCACGACTGAAAAAATAACAAAAAAAAACTGGCTGAACGGTATTCAATTACAAAAACATTTTTCCGTGCCATTTACTTCAGCGGATATATGAGAGTAAAAAAACGGTCAAGCGCAAGTCGGCCTACAAAGCGGGCATATGGGGTGCATCTTTTATTTTCTAGAAAAAAATAACGGGCCGGGATAGCGATTTTGAACTTAACATCAAAAAGATAATAGAGATTTTGCATAAAAGAGGGATTTTAATATACATAGTTTAACTTACTTTTTAGGAAAGTAAAACAGACGTTTTGAAATTCTTTTTAAAAAAGAACTAATCTATAATTTAATAATCGTAAAAATTCTAATATATTTATATACTTATCCTTCATCTGAGAATACTTTTGATTTTTTTTTAACTAGTTTAATCACCAAATATAATTATTATTTTATTGAAAATCATTATAATAAGATTATGATTAGATTAGATTATGATTAGATTTGTTTGTTTTTTTGTATATTCACTAATGGCGCACTACTTCAAAGTACCTCTTACAATACGACTCAAAAATACAGAACTAAATAAACTTAGTTCGTATATCCGGTCCTTTGATTCGTATTGTTGCACTGAGGTAAAAGTTTTTCATGTTTATTCATTTTAGTACGATCACATAAAATATTCCTAGAACTAATAACTCCGTTTTAACCTTTTTTATAGCGAAACTGGCAATTTACCTTTCTCAATTTTGCCTGTGGATTACATCCCTGGGGAGTATTTTGAGCGTTTTTGTGAATCATAAATCTGGCACACGTTCACACCGCCAGCTCGCGAATACTATAACATACAATAAAACATGAATGCTCCAATGACACCGCAATACCTAGGCTATGTACGGAATTCACAGATTTACTGTTCGTAAAAAAAGTTACACAAATTGGCCAAACATTTTGATACTTTTAATAGCTTCAAAAGTGTTTATTGTGGATTCTAGAGAATAGAAGTCCAGGGGTGGCAACAGAAGACCTTATTGACATCAAGTCAGATGGACAGATGATATCGAATACAAACAACGTGGACAACATCACATACATTGCTCTGAATCCAATGCAAGTAGCTAAAGCATTTTGTGTGATGGGATCAGAGACAACGAAGGCACCACAAACACCCAGACCCGAGGCAATGTAGAAAAGTGTTTTTTTATTTTACATTGACCCGTCTGGGGATCGAACCCGGGACCTCAGAGCTGGTGACACCTTGAACACCGGTCTGATCCCGGAGGTCGTCAAAACTTTATAGGGCAAGATGGCCACGAATTAGTTTACATTGCCATGTGTAGAAAGACAGGTGACATAGTTTTTCAATATTTTCTTAAGAAAACCTTCCACGCAACATGTGCATAATATCAATAGGCCAAATTAGTTTTAGAGTTTCAGAGAGATTTTCGTAATATTTCCTACATGAATATTTAAATCACTTCAATGTTTCACCTGGATTCAAAACACTCGTACAGATCAAATAATTATAAAGATCCAATATTAGACTAGGTACGCAAAACTTTCGTGCTTAGATCCGCGGCTTCGTTTTCCTTTCTCATCAAATATACGTCAAATCAACATTTGCTATGAGTTTAGTGTACGTGGTGAATTTGGGATTGTGTGTGAATGAATGTGTGTGTGAGAAAATGAATTTGTAGCACATCCATGCTTAGTTTAAGAAAACGACAAAATTGTAAAGGAGCACATAATATAATTATAGGCTTAATTATCTATTCTGGGAATAAAAATAATGTCTTTAGAGCGATGATACCTCAGTTTATCAGATAACTTATTAATTTCGGGATTAAATAATAATATCTTGGGACAATCTCACACACGGCCATCTGATCCCAACCTAGGCAGAGCCTGTACTATGGCAACCAGACAACTGATAAACATACTTATTTATTTCTAAATACATACATATTATAGATAAATTACACCCAGACACAGAACAAATGATCGTGCTCATCACACAAAGATTTGTCCTGGGTGGGAATCGAACCCACGACCTCCGGCTTAGCAGTCAGGGTCACTAACCACTAGACCAACAGGCCCGTCAAAATATAGGTAGACTATGTGTTAGTCCAAGAAATCAGCTACCTCCACACCAAATATTATCAAAATTGGTCCAGCCGTTTGAGCGTGAAGAGGTAGCAAACATAATTATGTATACACACACCTTCGCCTTCATAATTTTAATAAATTGTTGTGGGAGATGAAATAAGAAGAGTGGGGGATACTCTATAAAAGCCGCTGCCACCCCGGCATCGGCCTCTTTCTGCAACCGTCATCAAGATAGGGCGTTACTCTGTCCGATTACCGGTCGATTTGTAATTTGTTATATATTTAAATTCTGTTAAGTACATTTTGTTTTGTAATAATTAGTTTAGTTGTCAGTCTAATTTTGTTTAACTGATTGGTTGTATTTGTCAGGTAGTAATAAAAATTGTTTTTTTAAAAAACCTACTTCTGGTCTTATTTCCAAGATTATAGTATTGAATTGCTATGACAGTGAGATAAAAAATAGTCTTTGCTGTCACTGAGACCAGACAGTAAAGTTAAAAAAAAACATGATAAAGGCGGTAACTTTTGATCACCAGTGGAAGGTTATTTTAGATATTTTATTAGCTCACTTTTTTCTTAATGAAAGTTCTACTTTAACTGTAAAAATAATTCATTTATACAAACGTAACGTACATCACGATCCCAGTCTAATGCTACTGAAAATTATGGCCTAAGTTCAACTACCATATGGAAAATAGACCGTATCTAGCGAACAATTTAAGTTTCATTTTAGAAATTCACAAACTTGCAAAATTCCAAATGATTTACTCACTGAATATTTCGAAACACACCGTAGGAATAGTCGTGACGTCATAAATCGTGGACAGTATAAAACACAAATGCTTTTACCGCATTTCGTCGTAAGGTTTTATAGGAATAACTGAACTGAATCACAACTGTTATACCAACTTTTATAGAGCGTTAGAGTTTTTGTTTAACTTTTCATGTTATGTCTTTTCCTCTATTTGAGTTAAAACACAAACATATTTAAATATGACATGTAAAACTCTAATTATGGCCGTTGATTAATTCACAATTAAATTCTCAACATTGATTCACTATAGTTATTTAATAAATAAAAAAATAAAAATACTTTTATTTCTTGCATTTCAAACATAAATTATTTTTTAACAAAAAACTATTTTTAACATATTACCTACTTCTTAAATTTTATTTTTGCTAAAAAAGTATTCTTAAATTATTATTTTGTAATTGCAAGAAGGGGTTCTTCAATTTTAAAAATAATATTAATAATAATAAGTCAATGTAGAAAAAAACACTCATCTACATTGTCTCGGGTCTGGGTGTTTGTGGTACCTACCTTCGTATTCTCTGATTCCATAACACAAGTGCTTTAGCTACTTACTTTGGATTCGGAGCAATGTATGTGATGTTGTCCACATTTATTTATTTCTAGCTTCTGCCCGCGACTTAGTCTGCGTGGACTTCAGAATTGGGTCCAAAAAGAAATAAAAAATGTGAAAGTAATGAAAAATGATATAAAATTTTCCCCCGTGTTATAGCTTGCGCTGTAATTGAGAAAAATTACAAATTTCAAAGCTGTCTCCACGGTTTAGCTCGGAATTTTCCCTCGGGAACTACTTAAGGAATCGGGATAAATGGTAGCCTATGTTCTTTTCCGTGTCAAAGGCTACATGCATGCCAAATTTCATCCAAATCCGTCCAGCCGTTTTTCCGTGATTGAGTACAAAAATCCAAACATCCACACTTTCACATTTATACTATAATATAGAAATAATATAGAAAGCACATACATCATGACTATATCTAAAAATTAATCTCTAACTACATTAAATGCGAAATCTGTTTTCCTGAATTACGTGAAGAACGGGTTCTTTGATCATTGTACCCTTTACGTACAAACTGAACGCGTTTGAGTATCAACACAAGATCGTGATCATCACCTTTGAATAGTCAATAAAGTGTGATATGAGAGCAACAAACGATCCCATTAGTGAACGGAACTGCGTTAGGTCTGAGTGTGGGGATGCATCGCAGTAACTAACGATTGAATCGATAAGTGTAGAGACTGTACCGTTGTATATCGATATATGTGGGTACCTCATTAGTGAAGTGGTCGCAACTGAAGCGATGCTTGCGTGTCATCAGGAAAGGATGAGAGATTTTTTGTTGTAACCAACTTTTTAATCTTTCTGTTTTTTTTTTCTCAATAATATTATTATGTGTGTGTTCTTTGTGCAATAGTGGTCTTTTTTATGTAAATTATTCGTGCAAATGAAACTTCTTATTAGTTTTTATGTATAAAATTCTCGTGTCCAACCAACTCGTGTGTCGTGTACCAACTCTTCCAGGATTTGTATGAAAACTTTTGTGCATAACTGGTTTTTAATATGGCTGAACAACGTTTGTCGGATTAGCTAGTAAATTAATAAATATTTTGATTCTTCCAGACAATATCAAAAAGTTATTAATCTAAATGAAGCTTTTAAAAGAACTTCGAATAATTTAGCCACCAAGCAGATAACCCTATATAATATGTTAGGAATAAAATAATATAATAACTTCATAGAAATATTTCAGAATGTTCAATACATTATGAAACTTCTCCACATTAATATTCCTGTTTCATTGTAGAGCACTTACAGCCTACTTAATTCTCGTCCTACCCACAGTTCTAAATGTCAAAGTTTCCTACAATAAGCACAACAAACAATACATAAGTACAAAGCCTAACATAATTATGAGACAAACATTCAAGTTTGACGAACAAACGGACCAACTTCGAGCAAACACACCTGAATCCTATTTCTAGTAAACATTTATTTTCGTACCGACTTTGCCCGCGGCCTCGTCCGTGCCATTACAAATATAGATTCACTACAAACTACGAACGGAATGGTATAACAATGGGAAACTGCTTTGCCTTGCAACACCAGTTACTTTGCGACCGTAAAATAGGTGATTTAAAGTTCAAAATGATCCTCTTTCATTTCTTTATGTTACGGCTTACGGTAATTTTCCAGGCGGTTTTCAGAATGTCAATCAATCAATCAATCATACTTAATATTTATTATGGATCACATGTAGGTACAAATACAGATGTTATGGGAAATATTGATTAATAAACACGTACTACCGAAATTTTAAACCTTTAGTTAGGATATTTAACCATCGGTTTAGTTAACTCGAAAACTGGGCGTAAGTAACCCTAAGAAGTGACCTGCGAATTTGAGTGAAATTGCAAATAAGAATGTCTTACATTTTACAATTTCAAATAAAGTTTATTAAATTCAACTGCATTGAATAGTATTTCGATAAGGTGCAAAGAGTCTAGCATTCTAAAATTACCTACGTTAATTTTAGAATGCTAATTTTTATGAGGCTTCTTGAATCGTCTTTATACGCAGGCGTAATTAAATATCGTGTCTTTTTCCTTTGGTAATAAGCAATATATTTACATAGATTATGCTGTAGGAGTTCTAAGTATAGTACGGTATACAAAATTATATCTTGGTAAACTTTTTACTAAATGAGTTATTATAATGACGTATTTTTAGAATGAGCTTTTTTCAAATAAGGTTACTATGAATGTGAGTCGAAGGGTTGCTAAGCTGGTAGTGCAATAAATGAGTTTTGAACCGGCAACGACATGATCGCAATTCCGACGCAAGACAATATGCGACTACTTCAATTATCTATACTTACTAACATTATAAAGCTCAACTAATAAAAAAATCTATTCACTGATAGTAGCCCACTTATTGAAGAAGGCTATAGGCTATAATTTGTCACGATAACCGACGCACACGCGGACGGAGCCGCGAGTAAAAGCTCTCTATCTCTATATATTGGGGGATTCATCTGCTGCGGATTCAGTCGGTTCTTCGACTGAAATGACCACCCTGCTGCCACTTCAGCTTACAAATCATACTTAATTTTTTTATTGAAATTTAACATAATAAATAATAGTACCTAACTGAATCGGGTTCTCTTTAGCAAACGTATTTAATTTAGGTTATTTACGTTGTGGGTTTGCCTCTTAGGACTAATAAATTATTTTACATATTAGACGAATATTTATGTGTCTAGGAGAATACAAAGTTCGTTTGTATATATTATCATGTTTAAAAAAATAACAGCATCGTCAAACTCAAGAATGATCTTGAGGACGTCTGAAAGTTGGTTTTAAATTCTTAATTTCACTTCTTATTATAATATTATAAGACATTTTATTGCCTAAGTCTGAAAAATTCCCATCGCTACTCGTCAAAAAAATCTTCAAATTCATTTTACAAGTTTGCAGAGATCGTGTATATAAAACCAGTGAAACATCACGTTATTTTTTATTTAAACTAGTCATGATAAATATAATATGTACGCTCCCAAATTATATATAATATCAATTAATTGACTTATTAAACAACTGTATCAAATAAAAACAATAAAAAATAAATCTTGATGAAATGACATACAAACAACACTCCAACGATCATAATATCTTTAAAACTATAAAGTAACTGACATTTTGAGCCGTTTACGTCACAAGCACGCTAGCTACCGCCCCCAGGCTTCGCTTGACAGATTTATTATTTACAAAGTTACGAAGCTAATTGTACTTCAGTTTTGACGTAAGCATTTAATGTTGTTGGTTCTTCAGTTTCATGCTTTTCTTTTCAATACTATTACCCCTTTGTAACCTGTAACGTGTAATTAAAAAGAGTAATTATATAGGCTAGTTTGACATGAAACGATTAATTATAAAAACATCAGAATCTTTTAAATAAATCAATAATTTTATTGGTGTTACGAGAGAATAATTTTTTTTGTTAGATTTTTTTATTGCTTATTCCAATACCATTATCATCTTAAGCCTTTCCCAAGCTATGTAAAAGTCAGCTAGCGGCAAGTCTCACCGGATTTAGCTAAATACTGTATTTTACATGGAGCGACTGCCTATCTGACCTATTGTAATGACTTAATGACTCTCAAAGATCACCGTATGACAGTCGGGACCAACGGCTTAACGTGCTTTTTGAGGCACGAGGGTATTGGTGTATTTAGAAATGGCCACCTATCCACGGACCAACCGCGGCGAGCGCTGCATAACCTTAATGATCGGTCAAACCATCCGGATTACACTTAGCCACGAGCCCATTCCAAGCTCTCAGTTCATTCAAAGACCATCAGTCCTCATAATAATATAATAATATGAATAGGTACCTAATTAGTATGATTTTTAATTACTACTTTGATGGAAAATACTTAACTACAGGCATTATGAAAGTCCAGTCAGTAAATGTCTCACACGTAAAAGGACTCTTCTGATGTAAAGAAGAAAAGAAAATTTGCCTTTAAAAATACAAGAATGAAAATTCTAAGCAACAAATATCTTCCTCAACAAATATTCTAAAAGCACCCCGAAATTAATTGGAATATATTTTCCTTTTAATTATTGTGATGAATATTATCTTCCACAACGATTTATTGAGTCTCTGTTGAGCGATAGCCCGTAGGGAAGAATAAGGTAAACTGTGCCTACTTAGAATAATAAAACAAATGCTTGATGGAATAAGGACTCGTGTTGTTGAGTACAAGTTATTTTCCATAAATTATTTTGCCAATTTAACACAAACTACGTATTTGTATTATTTTATTTTTATGAAATAAACTATGAGTTGTTGTATAAATAATACCGGCCTATAAACGTTCCACTTCTGGGCACAGGCCTTCTTTTCTTATAGAGGAGGAACGAGCATTGATCATCACGCTTGCTCATTGCGGGGTGGCGATTTCAGATTCCATTTTTTTTAATCCAGGCTTCCTCACCATGTTTTCCTTCAGTTTGTCAGTCAAAACGGGCGGTAGCGTAATGGCTAGGCCTTCGAATGCGATTTTGCGATCATTTAGTTGCGGAATGTATAAGAGGTATAAAATGAAAAGCAAGATAAAAATAACCGTCCAATCATTTAAGTGCTGAAGCAAAATGATCAATTCAATAAAGTTACAGGTTCAGTTAGAAGAAATAACAGAACAAAATAACTTTGTGTTACTTGAACAATTTATGTTCTTATACATTATATTACACTTCAATTGTTTAGCTCCTCATAAAAATATTAGGTCAAAATAATATTGGACTTTAAAAGTATATTAACACCAAAAGTTCGAATATAAATAAGTACAAAAACACGAAACTTTTTCAATATAAAAAGTGTTTGGCCGCAAACAAAATCATTAATTTCGGAGCACGGTAGAGTACGACCAAGTTCACTTCATAAATTGACAAAAAGGCATTCAGATGAAAAAAATATGTAAACCATTGTTTACTTTGTCTGAAAATTAATATGACATAAACTGGAATATTCCAAATAATTTAATAGCTCAAAAATACGTTTAACTTCGCGTAAATGGTACTTGATGCCGAGTAGGTAAGTAGTGGCATCAAATTATTTCGGTTTCATGATTTGTTCGCTATACCATTTAAACCACAATTCTGCAAATTCCACATCAGATTCTGTCTTTCATTCCTTTACAGTTGAAAAAATAACTAAATATATTATTTGATGTACCTACTAACCAACAATAAATAACAATTTGTAAAAACGAACTTGGCTCTTTTACTTCCTATAACGTTTTTGTTGCGATAAATATTTACCAAAACAAATTACTTTCAGAGCGAGTGCTCAGATTATCGCTAACTTGAGGGTTTTGTACCAATAACCTCCTTTCTAAGGAATATTATATTATGAAAGGAAACACGTTTCGATAAAAATGGCTTACAAGTTTTTTTTCTTCCTTAATTTTTTATTTCTTTTGTTATTTTGTTTAAGTACTTTTTTGTAGGTGAAATAATTGTAGTAAGGTGTTTTTATAATAAATTCTATATCTTATAATTATTATTATTGCAATATTAGGATGTTTTTCGCTATTTGCAACGAGAAAAAATCTTTTTCTTTTACTATTTGCACACGCCTTGGTCTTCAACTAAGAAGAACAATAAAAACCATTCTCTCTCAACGGTAGACCTCAAGAAACAGCGACCTTCAAAAATGAACCTTATCCCTTCGGCATAAAGGATACTGAACTAGTCATCTAGCCTTATAAATTTTGAGAAGGTACGCTAATTACCTTCATGTTCACAGCCCAAGTTTAAAAGGTCAAGCCTATTCGTACACGAGGTGACGCCAGTCTCCAATACATAATTATACCTGATGACGTCAGATTCCAACAACGGTTGTTTCTTTTTCTGTCTCTTACTTGTAGGTAATATAAGCTATTCTTTGCTACTGTTAGACGAAAATTGGTATCGCGTCACTATTAGCGGAAGAACGAACAACACTATTCTGGTAGAGAGATGGCGGCGCGCGCGCTTCTCTCGTTGTAGGTAGCATTGAATTGTTTAATTGTAATATAATTATTATGGCACAGATAATTACAGCCATAATACTAAAAATCATCAAAATTTGGTTTGGATTTGGACCCGTTACTACCCTAATGCAAATGGGTCTATTGTAAAAAAAACCTGTAAAAAAATCTTAAAAAATATATAAAAAAAAAAAATTGTTGTAGTCCACACTCAAAAGACATTCATTATGGCGTCGTGCCCTTAATTTTATCATAAATACATTTACTATTTTATAATCTAGTTTTCTATGAAAAAATCGGATTCGATACAACACGTGAGAAGTTTCACATATGGTAGAAATTTCACATATGGCAGAAAATTACACGTATGGTAGGAAGTTTCACATATGGTAGAAATTTCACATATGGCAGAAAATTACACATATGGTGAGAATCACTTTGAAATTCAATCTACAAAGCTGGCCTTCTATCCCGATAATGATGGCAAGATTGAAATATTTGCTGCATCTATATTGATTGACTGAAAACAGCCAATATATATTATTTATAATTCGATAAAGGGTGGACCGATTTAAAACATTCTTAATTTGTAGAATTTGTTCCCTCCCAAATAGCAGAATAACATTTAAAACATAAAAAAAAACAAGGAAACGGTAACTAACAACGCGAGTGAAACCGCAGGCACATCTAGTAACAATATAGTGTGAAGCATAAAGAAGCTATAGTACGAACCTCCATGGTTTATATGGTGGTAATCGCTTGGTATAAATTTTAGGTAAGGTATAGGACACTTGCATCGCCTCGTGTACGAGGGGGATAAGGGTTATTTTAGTACTTTAAAAGTTGCCTTTTACCTCCGTTTGTGGTATTATATAACTTTTGGTTAATAATGCTTCGATATTCGACCTTTGATAATATCTATTTTGGTCTTAAATATTTGTGCTGTATTGAGAATATTGTGTAATAGATAACCTTGAATATGTTGCTTACATAGACCATATTGTCTTAGGCGTCGTACATTGTATAATCCGAGGTAATATGTTGGCACGTAGATTTCATCGTTGTACCGATCAGGTTAAAATTACGCTGTTTAAAGCGTACTGTCAGGGTCTGTACACGGGGGGTCTATGGATCGGCTGTACCAAAGGATCGCTGGACGCCCTGCGTGTCCAATATAATAATATATTTAGGATGATGTTGAGACTTCCCCGCTTTTGTAGTGCATCGGAAATGTTCGCGGAAAATAGAACTGATGACTTTTACGCCTTAATTAGAAAGAAAACGGCATCAATAATAACTAGGATTCGGGCGAGTAACAACAGCATCCTAAAAACAGTGGCGGAGAATCTGTACTCTCCTATTTTTAGACATTTTTTGAAGTTAGTAGTGAGGATGGCGTGAAGATCAATTTGTGTCCTTAAATTGTTTTTTATCTACTAACAATAATTATAAGTTGTGTTTTTACTAACAAAATGGACTGTATGTTGTCTGAAAAATAAAGATTATTATTATTATTATTATTATTATAACAATAAAATATTATCTAGAGGTTTCTGCTGTTAAAACGAAATGTTTGTTTGATAAACAAAAATGATTTTTACTCAAGATAATAATTTAATATCGTGGGACAACTCACACACGATCACCTGATCCCAAACTAGGCAGAGCCTTTACTATGGCAACCAGACAACTGATAAACATACTTATATAAATGCATATTATATTTTTGACGACCTCCATGGTCGAGTGGCGTACACACCGGTTTTTAAGGTGTCGCCAACACTGAGGTACCGAGTTCGATCCCCGGACGGGACAATGTAGTAGAAAAACACTTTTCTAAATTGTATCAGGTCTGGGTGCTTGGTCTGGCACCTTCATTGTCTCTGATTCCATAACAAAAGTGATTTAGCTACTTACCTAACTTAACTATATACACATTAATTATTATTTACATATAATATTACACCCCGACACAGAACAAATCTTCGTGCTCATCTCAAAAATATATTTTGTCCTGGGTGGGAATCGATCCCACAACCTCCGGCTTAGCTGTCAGGGTCACTAGTCAATCTTATCTTTACTTAGTATTAAAAAATAGCATTAATGATTATACACACTATGAATCGTATGTAAATTACATAAAAATCCTGTATAAGAAACTTACATATTTAATTAAAAAAAAATTGAATATTTTATTTTATATTAAACACACTGTATACGTCTCTTCTTAATATAATTATCCTGTCGCAGGTCTGGCAGGAATTTCTAGAAATAAGCCGTACCTTTGTACCCATTTGTCATTGTTTGTCTGTTGTGTGTACATTAATAAATAAATACATTCACATTTCAATTATCTTGAAAGCTAGTCTAAAAATTAATATTTGTATTGTAACTAGCAGCTCTGTATCAGTCATCCAACATCCCTCTATAATCCCATCATCTCCCACAACCCGCCATTTTTATCACTGAAAGTTCACAGCTAACATCGTATTGTAATTTCCCCCGAGTCCGCCCGTTATGACGTCACTGGGCAGGCTCCATGATTTAAGTAATTTATTACAGCCATTGATGTTACGAAAATAAGGATATTATGAGAATAATCCTCTATTTAACGATTAATGTTTATATTCAAAGGATTTTGGTCCTTTTGTACCTACTTAGTCTAATGAAAAATACATTATTTGAATATTCAAATCGTTTTGTATTTAAATAATAATGCAGACCATTACTGTTGTGTTTCTGTGTTATTTTTTTTCTTTCATCGCTGCTGGATTAATGCTAATGACTGAAAAGTAGAGTAAATTCGACTGCCTCCGTGGTCGAGTGGCGTGCACAACGGTTTTCAAGGTGTCGCCACTCTGAGGTTCCGTGATCGATCCCCGGACGGGTCAATGTAGAAAAACAGTTTTCTACATTGTCTCGGGTCTGGGTGTTTGTGGTACCTTCGTTGTCTCTGATTTCATAACACAAGTGCTTTAGCTACTTACTTTGGATTCGGAGCAATGTATGTGATGTTATCCACATTGATTTATTATTATTATTTATTTATGAATTCTGAATGTGTCTACATTAAGAATTACTAAGCGCATTCATTTGCTTTTTGGTTTTCTTCTACCGCTGTATAAAGAGTACCCAAAAATGATCTCAATTGAGAAGTTACGTAATAAGAACGATTGTGGGTCCAAGCAGATTTTGGATATCATATTATCATTACAGTTTGTAATTGCTGTTCCTTGCCATATAATTCTAGGAGTTAAAGCACAATAAAGGTCCTTTATGATGGCACAAGAGAGAGATAAGTATAATAGTAAGATATAAAATAGGCTTACGAAAAACACGTTTAGAATATGACATGTACCATGATATCATACGTACTTGCCAAGAAAGCCAACTTTGCGACTTCGCCAAAGGGTAGGTTGCAACCGATTAACATTTCGTACCCATTCCAGATGTTAATCGTGTTTTTTATTTGCCACCCATTCGCAGGCCAAACTGCAAACATATTTCCCCGAAAATGCAAAACACTGAAACAGTATGAATAAAATTTGCCCCAATTGTAAGTTTATACGCGAAAAATGAGACTTTAAAAGGAAAAACGATTTCGGGATGGAGATTACAATGTAAGAAAGTTATTTGCGTTGGGGCCTCGAAAAAAGCGGAGTAATTAATGAAATGTGTTTTTTTAAGGTTTGCTAACGTTTAGTCTGAGCGCAGGCTTTGACTGCTGCATCGTACTAAGTGCAAAATACTGTTCGTTTTTATATTTCTCAATAATAATACACTTATGAATCGAACCTAGGTACTGCTTTTCAGTCTTACTTTAATGCCAAAAAAATATTAGTTCTTATAATAAAAAAAACTGTTTTGAATGGCCAAAATAATAATAGTTCGTGAAAAAAAAATACTGCTTGATTAAAAACGTTATCGTGCATGACTGATCTTATTATATTTTAATTTCTGTTAACTTGTATAGGTACTTAAGTGTACTTTGTCCTAAAAAACATATGCTTTTGTACACTGTAGCATTTAAAAAAAATGTTTTTAATGAGTTCAGAATGAATAATTGTTAAACATTATTTTTGGGTAAAATTTTTTCGTCGATATTAATTTCTTTTTTTTACTTTATTATGTAGATACATAGATGTTTAATTATAATAATCTTTTCTCCATATTTTACCTTCAATGGATATGCAAATGGTATATAGTTTTTGAAATAATTTTAATTATAATTAGAATAAACAATAAAAATGTCTGGCCGGTCACAGTATTTAAATAATACGCGTAACATAGCGTAAGCGTCAAAATTATAACAATAGCAATTATTTGCTTTAACTTTATATTTTTTCATACGTCTGACTGTGTCTTTACAATACTTTTTTATATACAACCTCGCTTTTTCCCTAGCCACCCCTATGCAAAACAAGCATGATGTTATCTCGTATTTATATGAACTGGCAAGTCGCCCGATGGGGTGCATCAGTGCCATACATAACAAGGATTATAATATATGATAAATATGGTGGCTATTTCGTGGAGATTGAATGTGTGGGATAGATCGCACTTTGTGACAGTTGACGAATTGTTTCTGGTTAGATTTGGGTCAAGTGTGTTTGTTGGAGCCGGGAGCGTAAGCTTTTTATCAGGTCAAGAGGCCGTTCAGAAAATGCCATACGATTACGGAAGAGAGAACTAATAAGAAAGAGGAAGTCAAGTTAGAGAAGAAAGAATATCTGACTTAACATTACAAAGGTATTGATTGTGCAAATTTATATAACATTTTTTCTTAATTATTTATTTTATTAGTTTGTGATAAATTGGGTCATGAAAATATTCCACCTAATGTATTTAAAATGAACATTTTGTATAACACAAGGCACTCTTATATTCAAAACAGAGCACCGATAAAATACTTTTGTCAACTTACAGCATATAAGCTGTGTTGATCTCCAAGTTTCCTACGTAATTATATTAACCGGATTTCGGCGGTTCTCAGCGGTTTTGACTGGTAATCTCCAGTTTATACCGGCTCTCGAGTTTTGTAGCGATATTTGTTTTAATTTTACGACGGAACTCAAGACTGAAGCGACGTTTAATGTGACACGGCTTTAACAAATGTTGGAGAAAAGATTGACTTGTTTACTTTTAATGTTGGCTATGACAAAGGTGGATGAAAAAATACGACCATAAAATATAAAATTGCTCTCCGCCCTGCATATAATTATGATTGCATTTTGTTTTTGTTAATATTCTCGTGGAATTATTGTTTGAGTTTGTGGTGATATCGCAAGAGAGAAGGCCCTTATTAAATATCTACAGTATCCTGTAATGTGTAATAGGTACCTGTGATGGTTTCCAAAGAAAATAATCCTATTATTTCAAAATATTATAATTGAGCCAAGATAAAATGTAAGAATATTTTATTATTATAATTGCCCAAATTGATCGCTGAAAACCTGTCTTCAAGACCTTAAATGTCGTGGTGGCCTAAGATACAACGAACGCTCTTTCGCGCGCAAGGACGCAGGTTCGAATCAACTACAGGCAAGAACCAATATGACTTATTCTATGTTTTACGTACTTTCTTAATTATTCTAAGACATCATTGAACAATCGGTGACGGAAAACATTATTATGTAACATGTATTCCAAAAGTGGAATCTGATATCGCCAACCCACAGAGAGCCAGCGTGGTCATTAATGCTTGTTCATTTTCTATAAGATAAAAGGCCTTTGCCCAGCAGCGGGACATTTGTAGGCCGGTATTGTAAGACCATAAATCTGAAAGATCTTCATGGGCTCTTCCTCTGCCTAACCTTTTCCCAAGCTATGTTGGGATCTGCTTCCAGTCTTACCGGGATTTAGCTGAATACCGTATTTTACATGGAGCAACTATCTGACCTCCACAACCTATTGCTAGGTAATACAGTATCCATAGTAAGACTGGTTATCAGAATTGTAATGACTTAACGAATATCAAAGATCACTGTATGACAGTCGGGACCAACGGCCTAACGTGCTATCCGAGGCCCGGAGGGGTCTCAATATGTTTACAAATTTACAAATGGTTACCCATCCACGGACCGACCGCGGCGAACGCGGCTTAACTTTTATTACACTTTGCCACGAGCTCCTCCTTAGTTCATAGGCTATCAAGAAAAAAAAACGAAAAGACCAAAGTCGCAGCCATTATTATAATATAAGAAAACAACAATAGATTCCATGAAGACAGTCACTGAATTGACAATGAATTGTGTGAAAAGTTCAAAAGAAGCACTTTATAAGTGTAACAAAACAAAAAACAATATATTTCCATCAGACCGAGCTCCATCATTCAATGGTGTCATAACTGATTTTTCCTTAGCAACATTAATTCATTTTCTGTTGTTTTGATTAACGCACAGTTTTAAGGCTTTGGTACAACGAAAGCTATAACAGGTAATGATTGAATTGTAATTGTAATTTCGGGATACCTTTCCGCGGTCATCTGACCCCAAACTAGGCTGAGCCTGTAAGTACTATGGTAACCAGACAATTACTGATAAACATACTTATATACTTATAAATACATACAATAAAGATTTAGTACAGCCAGACACAGAAAACATTATCATGCTCATCACACAATGATTTGTCCTGAGTGAGAATCGAACCCACGACCTCCGGTTTCGCAGTCAGGGTCACAGACCACTAGACCACTAGAGATATGTACGAAGTTAAATTTTAGGCATTAATTACTGTACCTACTACCCGGGCAAAGCCAGGGCAGATCCACTAGTAACGTTATAAATATTAATATTTTCGAATATTTAATTAATTCTCTAAGCTAGTACTTGCTTCATAAACAGCAAACTACATGAGTATAACTATTATTTGTAATTAACAATTCTGAATTACATGCTGTGTAAGCTCCTGAAATTAAATTATAATTATTTTGTTACATCAATGTTACTATTAGATCATCGAGGTGAAACTCGATCGTTGCCTAGCAACGCATAGAACCCGTAATAATACCTTTTGCTCGAATATTACGTCAAATATTAAATTTTCACATAACTGTCCTGCCTTGGATATTGTGGAGTAATTAACTTATTTGCTTTATACATATTGCATAAAATCATTTTTTTTTTCATTTCGACATGGTATTTAAAAAATTGCGGGACTATTGACACAAACTTATTATTTTGACCCGGACTGCCTCGTTGGTCTAGTGGTCGCAAGCGCGACTGCCGTGCACGAGGTCTCTGGTTCGATTTACGGGTCGGGCGAAAAATATTTACGGTGTTTAGAAAAGTAGTGCCTCGGAAAGCACGTAAAGCCGTTGGTGCTGCGCCTGATCACTCTCCGGTCGTGTCGGTCAACCGTCCCATCGGACTATGAGAGTGAAGGAACAGAGAGTGCACCTGTGTTTGCGCACACATTTGTGCACTATAATATCTGCGTAAATAGCTGATCTCACTTGAGATTGGCCGCCGAAGCCGAAATTCGGTCTGGAGATTATTTGACCTGGTGGCCAAATCTAGTACTAATATAAATTTACTAGTTTCATTTTTATATAGCTTAAATATAAAATTATTATTCTATCATCATAAATATTTCAAACTTAACTATTAACATACCTTAAACTAAACTTTGATAATTGAAGAATTACTAACCTACGTCAAAATACTCTTCCACATCGCTGTCGACTGGAAGTGTGCATAAAAGCCTGATAGCATTGCCACGAAATGGCAATGCTTAACCGCTGACCAAGGTATTCAAACCAGCCCTTGGGTCACACGAGGTGTCAATATAAATTTATTAGAAATTTTAACCACCACTTTCTACAACTATTTGATCATCATTTTTTACAACAATTTTACCACCTTCGGTTTTTTTTAACCTTTTAAGTGCTCCACTGCTGGGCAAAAGTCTCCCCTACAGTGCTCCAGGCCCCTCGGCCTTGAGCCGCTTCCCACCAATTCGGCAAAAAGCGAATGATGTCATTCACACTTCGGTTGACCAAACAAAAACTATTTTAGCTTTTCTTTAAGGAAAAATATTCAAATAATAAACTCCTTAACTGTGTCGCAGTCCTTAAATAAACAAAAGTAGGGGGGAGTCAGCACAATCACGGATAAAGAATTGTTTTGTACGAGTATTTCTAAAGGATATTAAATGGATGGTTTCGTTCACAAAAAAGGGGTTGTAGTCTTTGTTTATACTAATTTTTATAAAGGCTTTCATTTTATGCGAAATTTGTACTTGTGTAGACATGATTTTGCGCGGATAGCCGAGTGGTATAGGCCACCACGCTAATTACCACTGTGCGCGACGTGCTGCGGGTTCAATCCCCGCATGAGACCAGCATTTGTGTGATCCACAAATGCTTGTTCCAAGTCTGGGTGTTCTTTGTGCATGTGATTTGAATGTTTGTGAAAACGCCGCGACACTTTTTTTTTTTAAAGAAAGAAGTTTTAGTTGGATGGCAATAAGATAATAATAATATTATGTTGAGACAGCTTGCACACGGCCCTCTGACCCCAAACAAGGCAGAGCCTGTACGACAACCAGGAAACTGATAAACATACTTCTATATTTCTAAATACATACAAATTATAGATAAATAACACCCAGACACAAAACAAATTATCGTGCTCATCACACAAAAAATTATCTTGGGTGGGAATTGAACCCACGAACTAGTTAAATTGTCTCTACTTAGTCAATTTAATAAATTATTTTTTATAGTAGTAAGTTCTTGGCAGTGTTTGAGGTCATGCCTTGATCGATTCTTATGCCACAGATCCTATTATAAAGTCACCATGTTGCCGATGTTTAAATAAATAAATCGAAATCTTCTTAAAATCATAGTGTATTTGTACGTAGATTTGGGTTAACTCATAATTAATATCACCTTTCTTTACCTTCATAACAAATTTATTGTAATTTTCTTCTAAAACAAAAATTTCAGTATATTTTTTTGGTGATTATTATGTACCTATTAATTTTCTATAAACCCAAAAGTAATTGAGCATTATCAAACGGTAGACGGTGTTAAGCAAATCCTTAAAAAGTTACGTCATT
Source organism: Plusia festucae (assembly GCA_950381575.1). NCBI lineage: Eukaryota > Metazoa > Arthropoda > Insecta > Lepidoptera > Noctuidae > Plusia > Plusia festucae. The sequence goes on from OX494447.1 coordinate 12,107,409, forward strand.
CACACATAGTTTAGTTTTGCATAATTCTACTCGTAATAAATATCTGTTAGCCACTGCCCATAACATTTGAATATCCTTAATCAGGCTTCAATTTATTGATAGATCTAATCCGATAGACCGGAATGAGCTTGCATAGTTATGGGCGCGCGAAGTTTTTGGATTCCACACGCAGCTGGCGTGGAATTTCCACCATTATTGAGAATACTTGGGAGATGTGTGAATATTGGAGGTGGTAATTATAGAAAAACTTCAAAGATAACAGTACACTGCGTTCAATATCTAAATGCTCTATTAGTGACAATATTAATTTAAGTCAATTAAAGTTTAGATAAAACATTAGTAATATTATGTTATTAAATGATAAATGGAAGCTCCACAACTATAGTTTGTCCAATCCAAGATAGTTTTAATGTGTTTAAAATTAACACATTAAAACTATCTAACACAACTCAATCAAAAGTGAAGTTCCATTACTACCAATGTGACTTTTTAAGGTCTATTCCCTAATTATTCTTAGACGTCATTGACAATCGGTGAAGGAAAAAATCGTGAGGAAACCAGAATAAAAAAAACTGAATCTGAAATCGCCAACCCGCAGTGAGCCAACGCTCACTCGCAAGATCAATGCTCGTTCCTTCACTCTATGATAAGAGTCATGGGCCCTAGGCCGGTATTATATATACTTAAGGTCTAATTCACTTGTTTTCCGTAAAACATCGTCTCCGATACCTCATCCACACCACATTGAACATCTCACCCAATACATCGGCAGCATCCCAACGATTCCCGCGGTCGCGCCAATTAATCAGCTGTGAGATATTGATTAATTAACGGTGGTCAGTGCGCGGCCTGCCCAACGTCCAGTCCCGACTAATGTGCAGGATTACTGATGCTAATGATCTGGTATTAATGGATGTATTGATTAGCTTCGTCTGTTAACATTGGGTGACGAGCTACAGACAATTGTTTTTGAGTTTTCCGTTTGTATTTTAGAACAGTTATTAATTTGAGGTTGATTGAACGAATGATCCGTAAGTATGTATACAGGTTATGACTTTAATGATAGAATTGACATGATAAATAATACGCATTGCGCCGACCCCATATGAATGGGATAAGGGCAGGAAGAAGAAGAAGAAGAAGAAATAATATTATTTTTATTTAATTGTTTCTGTCATTTTTAAATACCTATATAGTTTTTATTTATGAAATGATAAAATACAAAAAATAAAATGACAACTTGGTTTTCACGACTAATAAGAATTAGTAGGCCAGGGAGGTATTGTCTTGAAATAGTCATGTTATTTTCTAAGACAAGAATCGAGTAAATTTAGAACATTAAGATCTGCCAATTGAATTTAAGTTCTATTATCATGAATATTTTGAAATAAGGCAGTTACGATCAAGTAAAACAAACAGACTCCCTTAATATAACGGTAGTAAAATTATTAATTTTTTTCTTGTAAAAATACATTACTGAAATTAATTTGAAATATGTTTTGCAAAGGTCTAGACCACTCAAATTATTATTAACATTGCAGCATATAAAATTATTATAATCATGTAAGCAAAGTACAGTCAACAGCAAAAGTAGATGATGAATTGAGTTTATAACTTGTGGAGCCAAAATTGATCACAAATATATGGCAACTGTACTAGTAGTAATCAGTTCGACGCCGCACAGTTCTGACGCGAACTCCGTTTATTAGTATTGAATTTCTGATTTTGATCATCTCCTTTTGCTGTTGACTGTACCTCAACCCTAACTTCAATAATAGTAGCAATAAAACTGAAATTCTATTGCTACTATAAATTATTGAAGAAGGCAGAGTGAAAAAATCTAATTGTTAAAAAATGGTCCCACATGCTTAGGTTTTTAGACATCAAAATATACTCTAGTACGGCCATAGAAAGGATACTTGTTCGATCACCGAAGAGTAAACTGGATATTTTAACGAAATTAAATATGAATAATATTGTACCAATGTCGCAACAACATTATTTATACACTCCTATAAATCTCCCACTGTTAGGCACAGGCCTCCCATAAGTCCCACATAGAGAAGGAATAAGCATAATAGAATAGGAATAATCACCACGCTCGCTCATTGCCAGTTGGCGATTTCAGATTCATTTTTTGGAATCCAGGTTTCCTCACACTGTTTAAGCTATTGTCCAAAATTATAAGCACCCGACCAAAAGCTTGGCTTAGCTTAGTTAAAAAAAAAATCTAACGGCTGAACAGAGCTAAATTAAATTTCCATCTGACCCGGTAAACGTTGTTTTGCCGAATTCTGGAGATGGCTATCCTTAACAATTAAGGGTATAAAAATACTTTACAAGCTATTCTATACACGAAAATTTTTATAAAATTGGTCTAGCTGTTACGGAGAAGTTTGTTAACAAATACTGTGACACGTGAATTTCATACATATAAATAGCTTTAAAACTACCCCGGTTATATCAGCATTCAAACAAAAAAAACACTGCGTCAAAATCAGTCAATTCGCTTCGGAACTAAGTTAACACGCATCAACATCACTCTTTTTTTGGTGGTGGTTTAAAAGAAATACAACTACTGTGTTGTCTGCACAGGACCTAGGAGTCATTCACCTTCTTCCATTTCATAATCCATCACAAGACCGTTGGGCACTCGCTGAGATTGGATGAGTCTAGTCTTAACTTACGACCCATAAAATTGTGTGTGCACCAAGCTAGCTCCCAAAAGATGAAAAAGATTATGCTAAATAAATATCTATAAAACAAAGTCGGGTTTGTTACAATACTTATAACTCGAAAACGGACCGATTATGATCCTTGATTTATTGGATTCGTTTTCGTCCCGAATCGCAGAATAAACATTAAAAATAACTGGAATGAAAAATTGTATTGGATTTAGAGAATACCCCCCTGGTTTTCAACTGTTTCTTAGGTTCCGTGATCAGCGGTTGCTTTCATCGTTAATCATTTGTACTTTTATGATTTTACTAGCTTCTGCCCGCGACTTCGTCTGCGTGGACTTCGGAATTGGGTTGTCCCTCGGGAACTACTTAAGAAATCGGGATACAAGTAAGCCTATGTTCTTTTCCATGTCAAAAGCTACATGCATGCCAAACTTCATTCAAATCCGTTTAGCCGTTTTTGCGTGATTGATTAACAAACATCCAAACATCCACACTTTCAAATTTTTAATATTAGTAGGATCAACTGCAAAAATAAAATTGCTTCACCGCCATCAAGTCAGATTTAAGACCAAATTATTTGCGACTTCGTCATCAAAAAGTGCCCTTATCATTTGAGAACAAAATAGCAACGACTGCACATTCAATAGCAAAGTCAGCCGTGTGTACGCAATCTGACCTTAGATGTCAAATATATTAAGTTCTGAAATTAATCTTCGGAATTTCTTGACGCCTGAATTAATGGATGGAATAGCCAGCTCTTAGCGAACAAAAGTTGTAATCAATGTTCGTTCTTTGTATGAGGCATTTGACCTGTGATAATAGTGTTACGACTGGTTTAATTATATTAATATTACGCGTATTTACGTCAAATCTATTTGATCTCACTCCTGAGTCGATTTTCGTAGAGTTAGAAAGAATTTTAGTTTTTAGATTATTTATTTATTTATTTACAACGTATACTTTAATTGCATCAACCTCAAATAACTATAATTCAAGCAGAACAAGTAGAGGATGAAGAGTTTAAATATAATAAGCACTAGTCGTCGACTTTAGTCAGGTGTAATAAATGAATCTTAGACAGTTGTTATCCCTCTATAAATCTTAACATACTGGTATGTCTTCAGCCTGTGACAACAAGCTCATATATTAGAATTTAAGGAATAATCTAGACAAAAGTCGTAGGGCTTTAGTCCTACTTCTTATTAAATACTCAACTGTTTAACCTCTCGAGCGCCCAGGTGTCAAATGTCAATATACCGTCAAGCGCCCGGCTCCAATTTTGCGCGCGAGTCCAGAACGACGGAGAACGTTCAAACGCTATTTTCGCCGTATATATATTTAAATACCTAGTAAAAAGTATATATATTTGAAATCAATATTAAATTTACTGTATTTATAAAGTATTCGTTTCTATTTTTATTCTTATATGGAAATGTTATAGGCGTTCTAATCAGAGAAATGTGTAAATTTTAACAGGTTTGGAAATAAGTCCCGTGGAAATCGAAATAAAATGATAAAAGCAAAATACAGCTTCTATAATTTTATTTATTAGTTATTTTATTACAAACACTTATTAAAATATCGCGAGCGTATAAGGTCCACCGCGAAAAACTCGAAAGTTGTGACCACAGTTGTGACCAGTTTGAAATATGAAACTTTGCTGGCACGTTTCTGTATTAAAAAGTTACAAAAGTGTGCATGGATTTGTATTCTATATGCATCTCGTTTTATTAGGTTCAATTTCGTATGAGCTGGAAGAGGATGGATATAGCTCAAGGCAATTTATTTAGTCATAATTGAAGACAGGTATCGGTAACCGTACAACGGTGGCCGGGCGCTTATCCCGACTTCCATGTAACGACCGTTGTACGGTGGGCGGGCGCTTGAGAGGTTAATACTAAACTATATTAATAAAACAAAACTAAAACTAAAAAATAGCATCATAAAAATCAGCATTGCCATTCATCGTGGCAATGTTTCCCCAGCGATGTGGAAGAGTTTTTGATGCTATTTTTTAGTTTTAGTTTTGTTTAGTTAATATAGTTTAGTATTGACTAGTTGAGAATTTAATAAGGAGTAGAACTATAGCCTTATGACTTTTGCCTCCATTATTCCTCCGCCTTATCCCATTATCTGGGGTCGCCTTACAAAAACGAAAGATAATGAGTATAATAGTGCACGATATTCAAGAAAATACGTAGAAACGCAACCACAATAATATTATTGTTGAAATTGGCAACAAAAATAGAAACAAATGTTCTAGACGATACAAAAAGCCGACATAGTATTGTGATCCTAAAATAGTGTAATAGTGCAGTTGGAATGTACTACGGATCGCACACGACGCGGGAATACATCTGTCTGTCTGTCAGCTGAAAATAAATGTGTGACTACACACGGGAGGAATGATTGAACAACTTTTTTGTTTGATGGTGTGAACTGTTGTATATAGCACTTAAATTTGTTTTTGATTAGCATATTCAACATGCCAGGTTGAATACCACCTGGTATTCAACCTATTTTTGAAAAAGTAAAAAATTAAATGTTGTCATTCATTATTATGTCGGCGCAATGTGTATTTTTTTCAATTTATCTCTACTACTCGCCATTTGAGCATGCACCCCTTTTTTTCCTCATTTATCATCTTTAAATAATCCAACCATCTGTTTTTAGATCTTTCACTAGCTGTTTATTGTTACGCAATTTTATATCCTCATTACATGCAGATACTGAGATAGGCAAGTAAAATTTCATCTTTTCTGTAACTATGTATTAAATAGTAAAAAGTATTAATCACTTTTTGTGTTTATAAAACGGTTGAATATACCTAAATGTTAAGTTCGGCTGTGGTTTCTTAAAATAATCATAATTCGCGTTTTTTGTATATTTAAATAACTTGCTAATAGAAATACCTACGTATTATTATATAGTTTTATTTTGTTATTATTACTCAATACTATTTTACATTATATACCTACGTGTAAACATTTATAAAAGAGTACCTAACCTATGGAGTTTCTTGCCAGTTCTTCTATATAGGAATGACACTTTGGAACCGATATTAATATCGACCGATAATAATAAAAATGTTTTGATTTCGATTTGATTTCATTGATTTATAAAAGCAAAATTATATTGCACTTTTTTCAAAGATAATTTTCCACAGGTAATACAATTTAAGCCCTTTTAAAATATTCTCAATCCAAGAACAAAAAACAACACCACAAAAAATATTTACAATTCACTGCAACCACGTTGTACGAACACACCGACCGTGTGTATTTCTACTAAATTAACTTGAACCCGTGGCGCCGCTTCTGTTTTTATTTATTTTATTTGTTCAGCGATATCTGCAAGCGAGATCATGTCCAATTAGGTCCTACCCGTCTGTTACTACTCAAGCAAATTGTCGGATTTGTAAAACAAATAGAGTCTATTTTTGAGTGACACTTTGATGTAACGCATATGGTAGAGATTAATTCGTGATACGATCGTTCTGTTGAGATTTGTACGTATTTGTGTGTATATGTTTATTATGTGTATTAATAATAGGGCTTTAAATAATTTCTGAGGCACGGATGGGTCTCGGTATGTTTACAAATGGTCACCCATCCAAGGACCAACCACGACGAGCGTGGCTTAATCTCCATTATCGGTCAATATAGTTAAACTCGAATAATAATACTTAATAATTGGACTCTAAAACTGTGGCATTAACTTTTTGCGTACAGCTTGACTTTTTTTTAGATTTGTTTAGTTTCGTATAGTTTTAATTTTTAACAACATCATTGAGTTTGATATTGAGGCACTCACTCAACACACTCCTGTTGTGACGACCATCACAACACAGAACTGATTCTCAGAGACTGCCTCCAGTGACGTCACAGAGACGATAGGTAATATTATTAAAAAGTTAAATACTAAACAGCGCTGGATTTGACTGTACAATTCGGGCCGCTGTATCTTGGCGGGTGAGAAAAGCGATATAAGATATTGTCGTTCTCTTTCTCACCACTCACTCACTCTTTCACGCTCGCCAAGACTCGTCGGCCGCAGTATACCTTAGGGATAAACACTCCCAACAGGCACCAGGCCACTTGTGCTCGAGTTACGCGCTCGTAAATCTCTCACCACTGTCATCACTTAAACAACTGTTGCAGTACCAATTGCATTTACGTGAAATAGTATCCTGGTCTGTAAGGCTCTGCTTAGAGCGTATATCTCGAGGGATAAAATTCAATAGCTTCAGGATTTCTTAAATAAAAGTTTTTGTTTTTATGTTCAACTAGCTTTTGATCGCTCCTCGCGTGGGTAGTTATCATGGCAAATAGCCTATACCCTTCCTCAAAAAGTGGGCTATCTAAAAGTGAAATAGTTTTTCAAATCGGACCAGTAGTTACTGAGATCAGCGCGTTCAAACCAACAAACGCTTCTGTTTTATAATATACTAGCTGTTCCCCGCGACTCTGCCCGCGGTACATAATTTTTTAGTAAAAATATGGCCTTTGTTACTTGGGGTGAATGTAGTATCATTTTTCAGGCTCGCCAAGCTTCGTCGGTCCTATTTTACAGTTTGACTGGATTGAAAAAGTTAAGATGGCCGCGGCTGGACCAGCAATAAATGAAGAAATAATATAATAATAATAATATATGTATTTATTTTCTTCCACAAAGGTGTCTTACAACTATATTTTACATAATTATTTGTTAAACTCAGCCTTTGTGGGAGACGGGTATCTGCACTAGGAAACCCTGTCACACAGATTACCAGGCCCCCCCAATTTGAACAGCGATAACATCAAATAGAGAAAAACAGAACCTTTGTAAATAATGTAGGTCTTTGTTTACTTATTCAAAACAAAAGAAAGTAAAAGATATATGTATGTTTAATATATGTGAATTTTGTGAGTGTGTGAGAGAGTGTATGAGTGTGTGTGTGTTTGTGTGTGTGTGTGTGTGTTTGTGTGTATGTGTAGTCGGTGTCTTGTACATGTGTGTCTATGTCTATTTGTTATTGTCAGATGATTAAAGTTAAATAATTATTACTCTCATCACATTTTTTCCAAATCGAGTAGGTACCTATGTTTAATTACAGGTTTATTGCAATATTAAAGTTTGTAAGGAAGCCCAGAGGTAAGCAATAAATTCAGTTGTCTATTATATACATGTATCGTAACATGTATTCCTTTTGTTTCAGTTTTGTTCTGTATACAGTTGCCAACGATATTGCAATATCACTTGAAAACGTAACCGAAGTATTCGAAATTGAATTTCACGCGAAACAAGAACTTATGAAAAGCTTTGTTTCAACGATATCTATATTTTATTGGAGTTTGAAATGAAGAATAAAGATAAATAAAATATAAAAGTAAATAGAAAATAGTAAAATAAAAACTTTAATAAGTTTATTATTATTTATTTAATATTTAATAATTATATTAAATAGTAAACTTTAGAGCAATGCGAGCTGTGTGATTTTAAAAAGTACTTTTGGAAGATTTGATAAAAATATTGTTATGCATAGAAATAAAGAAAAAACATATTCCAAGCTATTTTGGGTTTGGTTCCCAGTCTTACCAGATTTATTTAAATACTGTATGTTACCGAGTGCAACTGCCTATCTGAACTCCAAACCCCATTTTACTGTGTAACACAGTATTCCATAGTAAGGCTTGTTGTCCGTATGTTAGAAACAAAATATAATCGGCTTTCATTTTGGCAAACCTCAATTTAGTACAACCTATAATAACCGTGTATGACTGGGGCATCGAACTTGCAATTTTGTGTTCGTGGGTCGAGTCCCACCCATTGCACTATTGACGAGACCCTACTCGTAACACAAGCATTAAGCTTACCTCGAGGAGTGAACAAATAACTAGTATTCACTAGTTATTTTTGACCCAGTGCTAGTAAGCTTAAAAAAAAACAAAAATGGTGTTTCCGTCTATAAAATGAGAAAATCTCTGCCCAATGGGACAATTACACACAAATATTGGTGCTGATTTCTCTGTACGCAAACTAAACTAAATTTAAACCATTGCTGTCTTTTACTAACATAAAGCGTGAGAAAAGGACGGCATCAGATAACAACTAACTTAGAAATCTCAAACTAGTTTTCACCTTTAACATCAGTGTTTTTAGAGTACACGTTTTTAATTGTCGGCAAATTTGTATGAGAATTTAAGTCGGAACTAAATTTGACAGTTCTAATTTTTGTCTGTCCTTTTCTAAATATGTAAAAGTGAAAAAGATACCGATGGACTAAAATTAGTTTAGTACGTGTTTAACAGAATCGAGGCCAATATCTATCGACTTTTAATCTACAATACACAAAAAAATCTTGACGCTTCTCTCAACAAAATATCAAGACGTAATCTAATTCTGAACGTCGCTTCTTGCATATACGAATAATACTACGACAGTATCTAAAGGTTCGTACCATGCAGGTCCGTTGCGACCGCGCGGAATGCAATAAAGGGTAGATGTATTGTGTTGTGGCTCCCGTAATATGCTTTTTATTAAGTGTCGGGTTTTAAAGTCTGAGTCATTTGCTAGTCGCTTTCTATCTAGTAAAGCTGAATTAATTAAAGACGGAATTTGTGAGTTTGTTTGGTGGATTTATATTTTTAAGAAATACATTATTATGTAAAAATGTGTCAGATTTAAATTTTCTAAGGGATGAAAATTTCGGATATTTTAATATGTACCAAAATCAATGGTGGATGTTTCTACATCCACAAATAATCAATCAATCAACTCAGTCAATCGCGATCCACTGCTGGACATAGGCCTCTCCAAAGTTGCGGGACAACACCCGGTTCTCCGCCTTCCGCATCCAGTTCGACCTAGCTACCTTTTTCAGGTCATCGATCCATCTGGCTGGGGGGCATCCTACACTACGTTGGCCGATTTGCGGTCTCCACTCAAGCACTCGTCTGCTCCAACGGCCATTAGTCCTTCGACAGACATGACCAGCCCACTGCCACTTCAGCTTACTAACTCTGCAAGGTTTGTCGGTAACTCAGGTTCTTCTCCGGATAATCTCATTCCTGATTTTATCCTTCAAAGAAAATCAGAGCATAGCTCGCTGAGCGACTTTGAGTTTGTGGATTACCTATTGTCAGTGTCCATGTTTCGGCGCTGTAGGTCATAACAGGCAGGACGCGACTGCAGACTTTACTGTACACAAACGACAAGCAACATCAAAACGGTTTAACCGGTCGAAAGTTCTGAGGTAACAAACATAAAAAAAAGGTTGAGTACCTCCTCCTTTTGAAAGTCGATTAACAAATAATTATCGTAGGTATAGCTTATAGAATAAAATGTATTTTGTATTCTTTATATATTTCAACCAACAGATAGGTATACAAAATGTGAAAAAACAATAAGGTTACAAAATAAAAAGTTTAATTAGTAGACAAGAGTAAAAATTAAAGTTTTTTGAAATGAGATCTGAAAACTGGTTAGTTATAAAACCGTTATACAGAGCTAAAAATCTCTAACTCCATACAAGGCTCAAAAGGCTTACAAATATAATTAAAACATCCGGTTTATAACACAAACTTTTAACCATTAAAACTTAACTACAAGTTAAGGTAAACACAATAAAATTAATTACGAGCAACTATTCAACTGTGTAATGGTTGAACTTCGGCAAACAGGTGAGATTTGATTACTTCACTGACAAAAAACCTTCTAACGTAACTTGAATAAACTTAGACGTGCTATGAAATGAGTTTAGTAAGTTTCCGGGCTTTGACACAGGACCCATACTAAACCAATTATACTAACTGGCTCTCACAAGACAGCGGTTAACCTAACTCTGTTATTAGAGGTTATTTTCGGCGTGTCAAAGTTGTGAGTTTAGTTCTGATACATCTAACTAACAATAAACAGGAGACGGGTAAATGTCTCTATTGTATTAAATTATATCTCAAAATATGCGACATAGAATTAATATAGCAAAAGTCTTGCTATATTAATTCTATGTCGCATATTTTAAAATTAATGAGTTTTAAATTATTGTATACTACAATTATTACCTTATGGAGTTTCTTACTGATGCAGATTGAGCTGGATTCTTACGCTCAAAACTGGCACGAAATATATTCACTAAAATAATAAAATACTTACATAGTTATTATTTCCTGCGGTTTATGCGAACGTTAGACATTGGTATATAATTAATTACTTTTAGGCTGATCGCGGTTTATTCTGTTGTGTGTGTCTGTGTCTGTTTATTTTAGTTCCAGACGTTTCGACGCTTTTGCAGGTGTCATGGTCACGGGCTGACTGAGGTTAGCTTATGTCAGCAAAATTTTATAATATATCATTTTGAAAACAATTAGGCTGAATGTTTTCAAAACCACTTTTGATAAATGAATTTTGTTTAAAAGTACTTTAAGTAGTCGTCAATTCGTATAACTTGTACACTTAGTCTCTTGTGAAATGCATTAATTAAAATACGAATTTAATTGTTATAGTTAAATTTGTTGTTCTGTCGTGTATGAAACTTTTACACAATACATTTATTTGTATTGCAGTATTAACAATGACAATGCTTTGTGTTTCAAAGTTCTTAAACTAATATAAAATAACGATTATGGATGTAAAGTTAAATTACGTTTTACTTGCGAATTTACTTATTATTCTTTACTGGCTATTGCTCCTGACTCTGCCCACGTCGACGCGTCGGCGTAGTAGAATATATACAACAAGTAACGGTATAAACGAAATACCTCATGAAAAATAATGGCCTAATGGCTACGGCATCGGCCTTGCGATCATATGGTCGCGGGTTCGAATCCCACCCATTGCAATACAGACGTGAACCCACTCGTAACACAAGCAATTTAGCTCAGCACGAGGCCAGGTTCGAACCCAGGCAAGTAACAATGTGACTTTTCATATTATTTGTACCTTCTTAATTATTCTGAGACACCGTTGACAAACGGTGAAAGAAAACATCGTGAAGGAACTTGGATTTAAACAAAAAACTGAATTCGCCAACCGGCAATGAGCTAGAGTGCTGATCAATACTCATTCCTTCTCTATAGAAAGAGGCCTGTAACAGCAGTGGGTAATTTATAGGCCGGTATTATATATCGAGGGTTTACTGCGAAAACCTGCTAACCACCATTTTTGACAAAAATGAGATAAATACATGAAAATTCTTGTCTTTTTGAGATTTTTATACTGGTAAAACCGGCTAAGCGCTACGTTAAACGGTTTAGAAGATACTTCATGGTAAAAACAGTTAAATACAACAAACCGCTCAATACTCGATTGCTAAAATAACATAAAGGACGTTAGTAATATTTTCACAATAAATGTTAACATGCAAAAAAAACTAAGCGCTAATAACCTCTTTTTCTTTTCTTAGAATTAAACAAAATGTTCTTACAAACTTTCAGTAAATATAATCTAAACGACCTTAAACGGTTTTAGCGGAAGAACTTTGTGGATTTCGCTGATGTTCTTTACTGCAAAAACCTAATAAGTAACTATAATTACATTTTACATGTACCAAATTTTTACAAATACTAACATATCGTTGACATGCAAAAGCGACTAAACTACTTTAGCTAGTTTTTTTGATACAAAAACATTGCCAGATGGCGTATGCAAAAAGTAATACGCGCGCCTAGCATGTTTTGACAGGTTGCCGTCAGTGGCTCAGTTCACTCAGAGTGTTCAGCGTGATCGTATCGAATATAGATAATTAGAAAATATATGTGTGAAAATCACGTCAAGAGGTAAAATACTAATGACGTAAAGATAAAAAAGAATAATGACGTCAAGAGGAAAAAAACTAGTAGGTTTAGTGAACAAAAATAGTGAATTTGATACCGGTAAGTTTCATTTTGAGGTTATGTTTTCTAACAAACTTTAATACCGAACTTTTTTCCTTATGAAGTTATTATGTTTTAGAAAATGTATTAAATGCAAATGGAAGCCCCGTAAAAGTCCAGGAGACTCAGTCTACACCCAATAACACAGTGAATATTATCGAGTTTCGTCATTCAATAATTGCGGGTAAATTACCTACCTTCATACTTCATTATCTTTATAGCTACAGTAGGTATTTTTAGAAAATTGAGATTAGCGAGTTCGAACAAACTTTTCAGTCTTATAATACTAGTATAGATTACGATGTTATTATCTTAAGTGTGAACTGAAGATGTTTAACTCAGCTCAATTGTTTGTTTCAGAAAAATATATACGTCATTATAACAAACATTTTTAATAGGTATTTCTTTGTTGTTTTCCTGTTAGTTTAAACCCGAGAGTCATATAAGTCTATCGAAGAAACGTTTTCTTTTTGTCATTACTATATAAATTTTCTTAATATTCAGGTATTTAATTACCTACCTGCCCAACATGCTGAAACGTTTTAATCAATTTTCAGACGATCCAAGCACCAAAGTGTTTCCTAGTCATGCGAATACTTTGATTGAATCAATGCCATCCTGTTCTAAGTATCGAGAAGGTAAGTAAAGTTATGATGACAGTAAAGTTTTCTTATACCTGATTAGAATAAAAATTCGTGAGTTTAACTCGGCGCAATTGTTTGTTTCAGAAAAATATATTGATGAAGATGTTGAAAACGAATTGGAGAGTTTATTTGGCGACGTTTCCGATACTGACGATCCAACATACCGTTTGCCAGATTTTCCTCATCGGGTTGTTAACGAAGATTCTAACAGTCTTGTTACATTAGAAGAATTACTTGGACATAAAGAAAATGAAAATATTCAATATTTTGAAATCCAAGACGCACTAAACATTAACGTTATTGAGCAAGACAAGGTCCTATATCGCGAATCAACCGCCATAGTTGAAGAGGTTTTAGTTGAAATGTTTAAAAAAGCTTGGTTACTTATTGAACCGACAAAAAGGTGGCGAAAAGCGAACCCAACCAATTGGGCTTGTAATGTGGCTAAAAAGAGACGAGCAGATGGATTGCCTTACAAAATCAAAGCGAAATCCAGGCCAGCTAAGATGCCTAAAGACATTAATTGCTCCTCATGTCAATATAAATGCTGTGATGTCTTTGATATGACGACTAGAGTTAGTATTTGTAGATACTTTTGGAATTTAGACTTTCAGGGCAGAAAGAATTTTATTTTATCTAACGTTACCATTCAACTGCCAAAACGAGTTATCTCTGTACGCAATCGGCAAAGACCAGAAAAGAAATACACAAAAAAATGTTTTTTTACTAAACAAAATGAAAAATTTCAAGTTTGCCAGAAGTTTTTTTGTTGTACTTTGTGTATTTCGCCTGCAGTTATAACTGATGCCATACAGAAACGAAACAATCTAAACTGTTTTGATGCCAATGACTGTAGAGGAGCTCACGAGCCTGTCAACAAAACTAAACCTGACATTATTCAAGGGATAAGAAAACATATCGAGTCATTTCCGTGTATGGACGCCCATTATAGTAGAAAAGACACACAACGCAAATATTTAGATAAAAATCTTAATATTCGAAAGATGCATTTATTGTATAAAGATGAGTGCCTAAAAAATGATTCTGAGCCAGCTTCGGAAATAACTTATCGGAGAATCTTCTCAAAGGAATATAATTTGAGTTTTTTTGTTCCTAGGAAAGACCAATGCTTAATATGCACTAACTATGCTCAAGCTGAAACAGAGAAGAAAAGGGAACTTGAAGATTTCTACAATGCTCACCAAGAAAGAAAGAAAATCTGCAATAGAGAAAAAGAGAACGATAAAGTCAGATCAAACACAGATGACCATTTTAGTTCTGTAACATTTGACTTGCAAGCAGTACTCCAAATACCTTCCTGCGACGTAGGCCTGCTCTATTATTCAAGAAAGTTGTGTGTATACAACCTCACGATTTACGAGGCTGCTTTACCCAATAATGCCTATTGTTTTTCGTGGTCAGAGGTAAATGGAAGGAAGGGTAGCTCTGAAATTGGGAGTATACTGTTGCACTATCTTTCTAACTGTGTCCCTGAAAATGTCAAAGAAATAAGTTTATTTTCAGACACTTGTGGCGGTCAAAACCGCAATCAATATGTGGCTGCTTTACTTCTTTGGGCAGTGCAAAAAATTGACCATCTTAGCGTCATTGAGCAAAAGTTTTTAGAGTCTGGACATACGCAGATGGAAGCAGATTCTATGCATAGTAGCATAGAATCTGCTAAAAAAAATACCTCTGTTTTTTCAATGATGGATTGGATATCTATTTTCAAGCGTGCTAGACGCAGGCAAACAATAAAAGTCGATGGGAAAAAAATAAAAAGAGAACCATACATTGTAAAAGAATTTAAATATGACGAGTTTTTTGACCTGAAGCATCTTGCCAATACAATAATGAAAAATAGAACGAAAGATGAACAAGGAAAACAGGTTCAATGGCTGAAGATAAAACGTATTAAGTATGTAAAAGGAGAAGACAGAAAAATTTTTTTCAACTATGACATGAGCAACAATTTTAATGTTATAGAGATTCGAGAAAATTCATCAACTTCCAAATTCCAAAGTGCGCTGAAACACGCCTACTCTACACGAAATAAGAAGCGGCCTACTGAAAATGATTTACTACCTGTAAGTCTTCAATTTCCAGAAAAATTAAACCGCCTCTATGAAGCACAGCTGAACATAAGTGAAGCCAAAAAAAAAGATTTAATTAATCTTTGTAACAAACAAATTATACCAGAAGAGCTTCACGGTTGGTTCAAAAACCTAAAAACTGACAATCAGATTGCTGATAAATTACCTGAACCAGCAGTTGGTGAAAGTGAAAGTGGAGAAGATGAATAACAAGGATACCAAAAATTCTTATAATGTGATTAAAAGTAACTAATTAAAATAATTGTGCATGTAACCCTTTTTACTTTTTTAAAACTTAATAAACATTTACAGGTAAAACCAACTAACTTTTTTCTTTGATCGACTACACAAAAAGTTCCTTCGTTTAGCATTATTAATTTCTCTTATCATGCTGTAATTCATCAAAACTACCTAACTTGCATTATAAATCCTATAAAACAATAATAATCTAGCTTCAAGCGCATTTTTGCAATGTACATGTAAAACCGACTAAGTGTACGACCTTAGTCATGAATTTCCTTATTTTCCAGATTTTTATCACACATATTTACTTAGACTACACAAAATTAAAATATTTATTATATATTCTAACATTTGATTACTAAAGTATTAAGGATTTACTAAAATTATAGTATTTTTATTAGATATAAACTTTAAAAACGTAATAACTCATAACTGACTTGACTGCACTTAGTTGGTTTTCGCAGTAAACCCTCGATATAGGGTATCACGGGAAAAGGGGATCAATTTTTTGTCCTGTCCTACCCCCGGGTGTCATGAGTACTATCTTCTGTCTTTTTTATCGGGAGCGTTCTTCTTACAACCTATATACAGATCTACATGTAATACAAATCTATATCTATACTAATATTATAAACCTGAAGAGTTAGTTTGTTTGAACGCGTTAATCTCAGGAACTACTTGGCTGATTTGAAAAATTCTTTCACTGTTAGATAGCCCACATATTGAAGAAGACTATAGGTAACGGACGCCCACGCGGGTGAAGCCGCAAGCAAAAGCTAGCATCACATATAAACAAGCCACAATGTTCTTTGACAAACCCCCTCGTCTCAACACCACATTTTACGCCACATTCGAACACAAGACAGAAATACTCTGTTTACTTAAAGCTCGTAAATCTTAACAAGTCTCTAATAACAGACAGACAGACAAATGTTAGCTACATAAGTAACAATCTAAATCTCTCAAGGCCCTCGACGCATACCGCATTTTATTGACAATTTTATTTTTAGATTGAAATTCATTTCGAATTTTTCGGTTCATTTTATTCGTTGGTTTGAAATGTATGTAGATAGAATTGTTTCTGGAGGATTGGGGATTGATTTTATTAAAATGTGGACCTATTTCGGTATAGCATTTTTCTGAAAACATCACAATTATAGGCCTTAATAAACTATAATATTAAGGAGATATTTCTGTGTTGGGAATTCACCAGTGATCCCGCGGCTCTGGTTAAGGCAGTCTAAAAAACGTCTCAATTGTTCTTCAATATTTAAAGTTAGTAACACAATAAAACTTAACTACAAGTCATTAAATTACCACTTAGTACTACAGTACTACAATATTTTTTTCAATGCTTACTTGCAATTCGTGTATTGTTACTTAATTAAATAAATCCTCATTTAATGCTAATAAATTATTTTGATTCCATTTGAAAAAGTGTGAACTGTTAGAAGTAGGTATCTATTTAGGTCGCGTTGGTAACATGCTGCAGTTATTTATCTAGTGAATATTAATAAAATTACTCATGATTCTATTCAAACTCAAATACTATTCCATAATTAATAATATAAGCAAAAATAAATCGCCTTTAAAACAATTAGGTTAGTGGACAAAGTAAAATAGTTGTCTTAAAATACCTTCGGGGAATTACTAATTCCGTTATGTCGAGACCATTACCAAATCAAACCTGCTTCAAAAGGTTGGATACCAGGAATCTTTGATACTACTGATACAACTGCTATTTGTATATTTTCAGTTCTTGCTCACAAAAACAGGAAAAACAGCACTGTATACATTTCAATCAGGAGTAGAATAAAGAGGTGTACTTATTGAAAAAAAATTAGCCCCGCATATTGAAACGAAAATTAAATTTAAGATGTTCTTAAATGTTTATCTGTCGCTACTTTACACCTGAAAGTGACAGATACAGCATGAGTATTAACGGCTGCTTCAAACTGATTGATGTTTCAGTATTCGGCTATATGTGACATTATTCGGTCATACTTGTCCACAGCAATTTGATACTTGCTGCTATACGAATATGTAAAGCGAGATTCTGCCCGGGAATTCGTCTGCGTGGACTTCAGAATTGGGACCAAAAAGAAATGAAAAATGTGAAAGTATTAAAAAATGGAATAAAATTTTCACCTGTGTTATAGCTTGCCCTGTAATAGAGACATATTATTATACTAAATTTCAAAGCTGCCTGCCCACAACTTAGCTCGGAAACAATTTTTAATTTTCCCTTGGGAACTACTTAAGGAATCGGGACAAAAAGTAGCCTATGTTCTTTTCCATGTCAAAAGCTACATGCATGCCATTTTTCATCCAAATCCGTTCAGCAGTTTTTGCGTGATTGAGTAACAAACATTCAAACATCTAAACATCCAAACATCCACACTTTCACATTTTAGTGGGATAAAACAAAATAAACTCTTCTAATGACATAATATCGATTATCAAATGCTCTCATAGTAATTAAGTAGAATAGTAAGCAATTATTGTAGAACGCAATATACTAAATGAAAATAAAAAAAAATAAGAAAGTTGTATTCAATAAATCTGAACTGAAGCAACATAATGGAAAACCATACCCGTTGTGTCTCTATAATTATGATATTATTAGCATGGCCTTTGAAGATCTTTAGAACTCATACAAGTTATAACCTATATCTAATTACATAAAACGTAATAAAAAGTCTGCATTGTCCATTAAAACGTGTTTGAGCGGTCAGATAGGCAGTCACTACACATAAAAAACGTTGTACCCTTTAATGAGATTTGTTCATTTCTTTGTGTAATCAATTTTTCTAAATGTTGGTGTACAATAAAGTATATTCTATTCTATTCTATTCTATAATCCGGTGAAACCCGAACCCAATATGACTTCGCAAAGGGCGACGCAAAAGAAGATATTAAAGTCACATTGAACATGATTATATGATTAAATCAGCCAATGATCTTAGTTTATGAGTAACCAAACGTAATAATTTATCTAATTTACTTTCTCAATTACATACATGTCAAGCAATCCGTATTACAAGCGAGGCCATATCCAAAGTAACTCGTATTAATATTATTATTAACACATAAATCAACAAACCATTAGTCTATGCTAAGTTTTGGTTGATCTTGCAGTAATCGACTCAGTTGTGTGAGTTTAATTGCAAATAATAACGGTTTGAATATTAAATTGGTAACACATTGTAAATATTGTCTTAAGGAACTTCGTGTAAGCGTATATCGTTTCCTGATTGACGTGAAAATAAGTTACATGTAAGCCTATGTAAACCTTTTGATAATCCCTGACTTCTTGAAATTGTTTATTTGATTACTATAAGCCAACTTAAAAGCGGCGGTAGCCTAATGGCTAGGGCGTTGGACTAGCGAACATGTGGTCGCGGGTTCGAATCCCACCCATAACACTACCGACGTGAATCCACAAGCATTTTAGCTTAGCACGAGGGGTTAACAAGAATACTAGTAATCCAGTTACAACCAATGAACATACGAGGTACGTTCTGTACTTATATCGTAATTTAATCGGCAGTACTTATAAAAATACAAAAGCGTCCATATAAGAGCAATTTAAATAATAGAGAAAAACATTAATTTGTAACGTGCGTACTTCAGAAGTGGTTGCTAACGAATAGGCATGGTTATTACTTTGGAAAATAATGCCACATCGCAAAATAATAGCAGTGAAACCGTTCCGAACAATATCTTAAAATCAAATTTAAATTCTTGGCTCTCCGTCAAAGTAAAAAGATATTCATTTCAATTAAATATGGAGCCCAAAACAAATAAATTATCCTTTAAAAAAAGTAACAGTAATTAATGTTTATGAAGGCTAATTAATTGCTTATAATTTTGTTATTTATTTTCATAGAAACTATTAATATTTCAAACAGTGTGAGGCTCAATAAACTTTATGGCCTGCCATGTGTGTACTACGTGAGCTCACTAATGCATGTGCGATTTACGCTACTGCGAAAAAACTGTACTGCGACTCACCACACTTCGAATACACGCTTGTGGTCACAAATGAAACAAAACCAATATTACGAAAAGCAAAATTCTTCTTCCCGGATTTTCTGCAAATTACGTATAGTATATTTTCTTACCGGTTCCAACCAAACCCCCGAAAAAAAAAACCTGATAGTTCAAATTACCTGCTTTGTGACAATTCCCGCCAATTATTTCAAGCGCGGCCATATTGTACGCCATATTGGATGCGGTTATCGGTGATTATTATCTTTTACGATTACAGCGATCCCGGACGAAGCCCGAATCAATTTTAATGTCGGTTATATTCGCGACCAAAATTGACTATTTAAATGCATTCGTGATAAAAACTTCAGTCTACATGGAGGGACAATTATTCTGATATTTTGTTTGAATTTTGTGGGTAGACAGACATTTTGTTTAAATTGGGACACACGAATTTTCTTAAAACAATATCTGATCGTAATGGACTTTGATGTGACATTATTATATTCTAAAACCTATGAAATAATTATTCTGGTCTATTAATCAGTGAAAAGAAGACAATAAGGCAATACTGGTGTAAAACTAAAGTGAGAAGAAATGACGTCACGTTTACATAAAAATATAAAAGCTACAACTTAGTTAAAAAAATACTGCGAATATAAACATGATACGAGCTTTATGCATTTAACTGCTCTATATTTTTTTCCTTTCGTAAAATTATTAGGTTTCATCTATACTTATAATAAATCTGTAGAAGTGAAAATTCTGTACATTGAAAATATCAAAAAAAATAATGGCGGGGTGTGTTACTAGACCGACACCGAACCCAAAAATGTGAATAAAAAAATTTTTGTCTGTCTGTCTGTCTGTCTGTTTGTTCAGGCATCACGCAAAAACTACCGATTCGATTTCGATGAAACTTAATATAATTGTTCTTTAATATCCTGGGCACCACACTGGGTAGTTTTTATCCCGGAAAAGTATATACAAAAAAAAACAAACTTAATTTTGCGGTTCGATCCATAGACCCGAATACTGTACCAACCGCAAATAATAAGTTTGTCGTAGGTTACGTCACCCGCAGTGGAGTTCACTAAGGGGCGCTGCACGCGGCTAAGATACTATAATTATTTATCTATACTATATAATTATATATATTATATAATATTATAAAGCTGAAGAGTTTGTTTGTTTGAACGCGCTAATCTCAAGAAGTACTGGTCCGATTTGAAAAATTCTTTCATTGTTAGATGTCATTGTCCCACTTATTGAGGAAGGCTATAGGCTACTTTTCTTTTGGAAATCTATCCCCTAAGGGGGTAAAATAGGGGTTGAAAGTTTGTATGGGAAGTTCCGTATTTTCAATGATAGACACATGAAATATCGTATACGGGTTTATGAATAGAAATAAATAAAGATGTATTTCAGCGATTTTAAAAATCATCCCCCTAAGAGGGTGAAAAAGGGGTTGGAAGTTTGTAGGCATATGAATTGTGTCGTTTTCAAAGATAGACACATTCAATTTCATACAAGGGTTATTAGTTAGAAATAAATAAGATGTATTTCCGAGATTTTGGAAATCTACCCCCTAAGGGGGTGAAATAGGGGTTGAAAGTTTTTATGGGAAGTTCGGTATTTTCAATGATAGACATATGAAATTTCGTATACGGGTTTCTGGATAGAAATAAATAAAGACGATTTCAGCGATTTTAAAAATCATTCCTCTAAGAGGGTGAAAAAGGGGTTGGAAGTTTGTAGGTATATGAATTGTGTCGTTTTCAAAGATAGACACATTCAATTTCATACAAGGGTTATTAGTTAGAAATAAATAAGATGTATTTCCGAGATTTTAGAAATCTACCCTCTAAGGGGGTGAAATAAGGGCTGAAATAGTTGGTATGTGAAGTTCAGTATTCTCAAAGATAGACAGATGAAAAGATAAATAGATAAGATAATGACCATCTAAGACATATCTAAAATGACGACTCCCGTGGTCGAGTGGCGTTCACTCCGGTTTTTAAGGTGTCGCCAGCTCTAAGGTTCCAGGTTCGATCCCCGGACGGGTCCATGTAGAAAATCACTTTTATACATTGTCTGGAGTCTGGGTGTTTATGGTACCTTTTTTGTCTCCGATTCCATAACACAAATGCTTTTGCTACTTAATTTACTTCTATTATTATTTTAACGCCATAATATTAGATGAAAAATTTTATACATTCTCCTTACTTTGAAAATCACAGAATACCTTTTTCTATCTATATATCTATATATTCTTTTTTAATCTACCTTTAATACTACTCTTTACTTTACGCGCGAGCGAAGCCGCAGGCAACAGCTAGTATTGAATAATTATTCAATAATAAATTTAAAAATAGTTATTTTTGGACTACAAGCAGGTTCCTGGAATTCACTTCCAGAAACAAATAAATTTAAAAGGTTTTGCAGTATTTTTTATCAAAAATTTAACATGTGTGCTTAATATTTTTTCACAGCTTCGTATATTTTCGTGAGCCAACAACATCAGTTTAATATTTTATTTCCAAGCCATATAAAATCATTACTGGGGTCGATCCATCATTGCCGTCACTACGGCGCATCGACGAACTCCAAAATGGTTCCCAAGCGAGTTATAAAATAAAATATATGTTTACGGGAAATGTGTGCGTTTTACGGTAATTCTCATGTTGTTTAACCTTTTTTGTATAACCTTAACCTTTATTTAAGGTTCAGAAGCAGTTTGTAGTCCAAAATGTCTGGAGGCATAGAAGACAATGGGTCGCATAAAAAAAAGATAAACTATAGCCTGTTTTTTAATCCTGTAGACTAATTTGACAAGTGCAAATGTCAAAATGACATAGATTACAATATGAAAGGAGATTACAATAGCATTTATGTCAGTTTAGACTCTAGGATTAAAAAACAGAGCATAGATATTATAACTTGGCAGTATTATTTCCAAGGGATCAGATAATAAATCCAAGTCACAATTAAATAGGTAGGTACATGTTTTTTGGAAAACTCAATCTTCAAGAATGTGTCACTATACAATTCAAGATTCTTAAAACCACAGAAGGTTGTGATTTGGAAATGATTAATAAACAATTAATTATCTGTCTGGATTGACGAATTACAAAAATCTCTTCCCTAAATTATTAATAAAAACGTACAAAATAACCGATTTTCTGAAATAGTGGTATATTTTCAGTTTTATTTAATGGAATTCTTGATATCCTCGCAAGCGCTTTTCGTCGAAACGATATTTTATTTCCGGACCATATAAAGTCATTACCAGTGGCGATTCGTCATTGCCATCCCTGAAACGCATCGACTCGTGCGCATGTTCGCCTGTCACAGTAAACTACACTAATTTATTGAAGCTACCCGTCATTCTACTGTTTATCTTTCTTTGTCACTTATTCTGAATTGGAACTAATTTTTAATGGCCTTTGGAACAAAAGAAACAAATAAAAGTGGTTTGAATTTAGATACTGTAGTATGTTAATGCTGGTGCCGTTATTGGGAAGGAGAAGATTCGAGAAATTCTTTACCTGTTTTATTGGTCACAGAAATTACGTCATAAAACTGAAAATAAATTTAATAATAGTGAGATAGAAAATCGAAGGAAATCGATCGAATATATTTCTTAACATTTAAGTTATTAATCGTAAAGAAAATCGATAAGTAACATATTTTGTTAATGATACTGTCTAATATTATAAAAGCGAAAGCTTATGAGTGTTTGTATGTTTCTACTTCTTCACGCTCAAAAGGCTCGACCGATTTTTATCAAATTTGGTATGACGACAGCTGATCCCAAAAAAAGAAATTATCTTTTAAGCCGCGGGTAGGTTACACCGCGGGGCGCATTTAGTATATTACCTAATGATGAAGACATAATATCAAAAAGTCTAAATATGTGAAGTTAGAGGCGAAACAATAATGATATAAAATTAAACATTAATTATTAAACTCAATGTGCATATTCGGCTGTCATCGTGTTTAGGGACGCCATGACAGACGATGTTTGTGAGGAAATTGCAAAAGTTTTCAGTTTACTGTTTTATGCTCACAACGCTCAGACAGACGAACGTTTTTGTGTAGCGTCACTCATTATCGTGGTTGAATTTTGACTTAAAACACAATTACAGGATATTTATGGCAAATTTG
The DNA here is from genome assembly GCA_950381575.1 of Plusia festucae. NCBI lineage: Eukaryota > Metazoa > Arthropoda > Insecta > Lepidoptera > Noctuidae > Plusia > Plusia festucae. Next base: position 12,131,081 of record OX494447.1, read on the forward strand.
AAACCGTAAATTTCGTGACCCATGAAACTACGACATCTGGAAATAAACCATTGATTAAACATTAATGTAAAAAACCAACTTCAATTAATAAAATAAAAAAATAAATATTCAACTTATGCAATTTCGTGAAGTCATTCTTGATAACATTTTCCAGTAATTTCGATTTAAGAACTAAATTATTCAGTTATTATTATCCTACTAATATTATAAATGTGAAAGTATGGATGTTTGGATGTTTAGATATTTGTTATTCAATCACGCAAAAACAGCTGAACGGATTTGGATGAAATTTGTCATGGAAAAGAACATAGGCTACTTTTATCCCAATCCCTTATCCCGAGGGAAAATTGTTTACGAGCTAAGTCGCGGGCAGAAGCTAGTCTTACTATAAAAAAGCTAGCTTACTAGCAATTTGGCCGCACACTAAAAGTATTACACACCAAAAAACACAATCTAATTGAGAACCTCTTCCTTTTGAAGTCAGTAAAAAAGCCAACTAGTCGTTTTGAAAAGAAATAGTTCTAGTGAAATAATAATGCAGATTGTACTAACATATTGATACTCGACTCGATCGGACATTCTAAAAAAATCTCGTTACATATTAAGTCCACAAATTGTAAGTCTACGTTGAAAATTTTATTCGAATCTCCGAAATCCCTATTCGACATTATTAAGCTCTTATAAATTATTGAGGTAACACGAACGTATGAATTTAACAAGTTCAAATACCTACCTCCCGTTTGAAATGAAGACTTTGCCGTCAATTATGTGGCAATTTAATTTTCATTTCAAAGACGCATGGTATCAACTGTCGCTGAGATGAAATAGTGGCCAAAGATTATGAAAAAAAGTGCAGATATGGCATATGGTATCGGTGATCGAATAGAAATATTAGATAAAAATTAGTAACAAGAATTCTTCTCGTTAGCGGTATGACCCATACTGAGAAACATTTTTGTAAAATCTATCGTAATAATATAAATACTAAAATGACTATCTTTATGTGTTGGTACACTTCCGCGTCTAAATTACACAGCCCATTGTAATGATATTTTTATGGAATTAACTTTAAGAAAGGACTGCGGACGAAGCCGCGGGAGAAAGCGGTAGCCTAATGGCTAGGGCATCGGACTTGCGATCACGTCGTCGCAGGTTCGAATCCCACCCATTGGTCTACCGATGTGAACCCACTCGTAACACAAGCATATTATTATATTTAGCTCACCAAGAGGGGTTAACGAGAATACTAGTAATGTGTGACCCATATAGCAAGGAAGCTTTAAAAAAAGCTACATTTCAAAATTATGGCTCATGACTCAGGTATTCGTCGACGATTTCAAGGGTTGTCAGACTTGCAATGAGTGGGGTAATTTTGGACAAAAATCTAAATAGCATCAAAAAGAGTTTTTGATCGTCATAACAGTTTGGTTGATACAACTTTGTGTCATTAACTTAAGTTAATAATAGCTTGATGGATGATAGTTTTGGCTAGAACCTAACTAGGTCAGATAGTTAATTAGCTGTATAGGCCAGAAAGGTTTTTGTTCCAGCTCCTATGAAAGAAAATAATGTATCATGATTTATTATTTTTGATGTTCTGTTAGTTTTAGGAATTTCTTCAACTAGATTTTAGCTAGGCGACAACTTGATTGATAGCCTCGTATTCATGGTAAACATTTGTTTAGCAACAGTTGAAGTGAATTCTGGTCTAAAAGTGTGTTTTTAATTATGTAAGCAGATTCAATTTTTAATTGGAGCTGTTAAGTTTGAGGTAAATTTTCATGCTCTTGTATACAATATTTTAAACATAAAATCATTTACCTTGACTAAAAGGTTTCCCATATATTTTTGGCTTGTTAAAAAGGGCTTGATAAGGGAATTCCAATTACATGGTTGGCACACCTGGTCGGTCAATTGATTGATGTTGGGCGTTCGTAAATGCAAGTATGTTACGTTAAACTTCCGGGCTTCCCTCATTTATAGCCAGCGGATTTCCATCTTGGTACTTAATTGTTATACGTCATGTACGGTATGTGTAAATTTCCTTTTGACGAAATATCTAAAATATTGGGACAACTCACACATGGCCATCTGATCCCAAACCAGGCAGAGCCGAGTATGGTAACCAGTCAACTGATAAATATACTTACATATTTATGATATAAACAAACATAGTATAGATAAATTAGATCCAGGTGCAGAACAATTTGATCGTGATCATCACTCAAAAAGAAATCCGGGTTGGGAACAAAAATTAAGACCACTGGCTTAGCTATCAGGGTCACTAACCACTAGACCATTACGCCCATCAAATGTTGATGAATCTTTTGGTTTTCTGATATACAAAAAAAAAGGAACTATAAGTCGTTTTGGTTACAGAACATTCATATTCATGACTAACCCACGAAGTTCAAATAAAATACTTTCAGTAAATTTTCCGTTACAATCTAAAAAGCGAAAATTTTTCCGAGCAACCAATGAAATATTAAGACTTACCATAAACCACTTTTAAAGGTACAGTTGTAATATCATCGGGCGTCGCGTCTGCATCTTTACGACATCGTCTCATCAACATAAACTTGCCTTACAATCGCTGTATATGTATGAGACACATTTATCTCACTGACAAAGTACATTCTCGGCCTAAGGTATGTCGTGGCTAAACTGATATGCCACATTCAATTTTGAACTTTAATTTCCCCTTTTAAGGTAACAATTCCAATGGGCTGATAATAGAATCGTCATGTTAATAAAATCCGAACTTTTAGTAGACAAAGCGTTAATTAAGGAATGAGATTTAGAGTGTAACACAGGGGATTTTAGTGGGTTTTAACCTATTTCTGAATTGAGGATGGGTTGCTATGGTAATTGAATGTTCACTTCATGCAATTAGTACCGAGATCTTTCGCTTCTGAAAAGCCTGATATATTTATTGAGAATGAAGCCTTGGATTCAAAGAGCAAAAGGAGCAAATTAAATGACATGTCAAATTCTCTAAAGCCATTACAGACACCCATGTACTGTTCAAAATGAACACATCAAAACAGGTATCCTCTCCAGGATATACAGGCGAGACATTTACCATGTTTAGCAGTGTTTAAGCACGTTTTACACTCGAGTGTGTTAGCATCGACACCATTGTCTCGTTCAGGCATCGTTGCTTCGTTTGGGCAGCGATGAAGAGTATGCACTGGAATGTTTACGCATGCGCTCAAAGACCCGTTCAAGCGGAAAGCGCTCTTTACAGTCCACCCAGGATAGTGTGATGGCATTTACAGGCTTTGAATTTTTCATATCTATGTTTTTTTTTGTAGATACGTGTTTCGTACTAGGTAACTATCAAATAGTTCGGGATGTCAGTTAAAACTGAAAAAAAGGCACATGTCAAACTTCAAACACAACTTTTTTTCAGCAGCTGCAGTTTTGTTCTGAAATTAACAGACTAGCAATTAATTTAAGCTGTAGGTTGCAAACACTGGAGATTTCTAGTTAATATTTTGTTTATAACCAAAATCCGATAGGAACGAACACATATAAAAAACACAAAATAATCATAAGTCTGGGGCTCTCAAATTAAGCTTCCAAGAAAAAATCAGACCTTGTTCGGCTTTTAAATAGAAAAGTTTTAGGAACCCAAAGTTTGAAATTTGTTTCAGTAAATACCATTAGGCTCGATAGCGGTCCCTTGTTTTCTATTATATGAAGCGGTAATCCTGTCATCAGCTATATTTTTGCGTAAAAAGGAAGCTAAAATCTTTGTACATTCTCGGGAGAATAGCAAAAATCTGAAATCTAGTTCTTTCTTAGTTATCCACGGACCACGTTGCCTTACAGAAAGACAGACTTGCTTTATTTTAGTTTGTTTTTAAATAGGTATACACTCTTATTTTTATCTTGCACTTGCTTTGGCCATGGTAGCTTGAGCCCCAAGAGGTTTACTAAGAAGACAACGACTATTTCCTAAGTTGCAGTATATTTTCACTTTAACATTTCCCTGGGTGAAAAACTTGATTTTGATCCCCAGTTACTTTTTCAGAGAGTTTGTGCATAGATGTCACATCTGCCGACGGAGTTTGTGGTAATTTGCTCCGTTTCCGTCTTGTATGAAGCAATTCCATACTTTTAGTAGACAAGAGTATACTGCTCTGCCTTTTCCAGGATGAAAGAAGTACTTGAGAACTTTTTTTTTTTAATATTACTAGCAATGTGGGTCGCACATTACTAGTAATCTCGTTAACCCCTCGTGCTAAGCTAAGATGCTTGTGTTACAAGTGGGTTCACGTCGGTAGTGTAATGGGTGGGATTCCTGCAACCACATGATCGCAAATCCGACGCCCTACCGCCGATACTTACAACGACAAAAAAGTGTAAACGTTTAAATGCGTCCTCTATATAGAGTTTTGTAACGTTGACAGAAGTATATTTTTCACAATCAACTCAGTCTATTGCGATCTACTGCTGGACCTAGATTTCACCCATATTGCGTGACAACACTCAGTCCTCCATTTGGGAGCTGTGTTGTGGTGCGCCATCATTAAGGTGTTTGCTCTATCACCAGGCTGGAGGCAAATGGGTTGGTGACCGCAGTTTACTTTCAGTTCTTAAGGAGAACGCTGCCGCCTATTCTACGTATTTCTATCTCTTAGTGGCCTCTTACGATACCCATGGGTAGTAAGGTAAAAGGGTTCTATTCTATGCCGAAACTCCAAGGCCATTTTTCACAAGTTATGTTTACCTGTAGACTGCATACCTAGGCGGTAAATGAACCATTTTATTGTGACCTAAAAATATTTCTCACTTTATGTTCAATGAAATAACTTAATACATCAATGTCGTCGGAACTCTGTATATTGATTGATTGTTAGCGGCTGTTTACTTCCAAAGCCTAAATGTTGCTGCAAAATTAAATGAAGTACCTGGTATTTTGGGAATATTCCAGGGATAAAAATAGCTTTTGGGGTAATTAGGTCCAGTGTCCAGTGTGTGTGTGTTGTTTTTGTGTGTAATAGATTACGATTATGGCTAAAAATATTTACATAAATAAGAAAGATAAATAAATGTGGACAACATCACTTACATTGCTCCAAATCCAAAATAAGTAGCTAAAGCACTTGCATAGATATTTCTTAAAGTCTAAATTGGTCGGTTGCTGATGATATTAGTTATTTAGGAAAAAAATATTTCATCTTTAGTTTTACTAAAGACGTATTTTTAATATGAGAAACAAAACTAGCAGGGCGAACTTTTTTTTTATGGAAAGACTCCCAAACTAAGAAATTTAAGCCTTGTGTCGTGTGGAGTAAGAACACAGAATTTGTGGATCACAAAAACTTGTCCCAAGCGGGTATCGAACCAACAGCACGTCGCGCACATTGGTAAGTCGCGCAGTGACTCATACCACTCGGCTATCCGTGTACTCAAACTTGTTTACTTCCATAATATTTAATTCTTTGATACATGCTGCTCAATAGCCTAAGACCCTAAGTTTTACCATCACTATTTTACTTACTTGTTTTTTACCTTATATTTAGAAAGACTTTTTAGTTATTATTCTCTTACCTAACTGCTACATAAATAAGTGCCTCCGTTCCACGGTAGAAGTTTGCGCCGTAAGACATACTTACGAGTTAGTTCACAAAGTTTTTTGACGAGGTGAAAACTTTAAGAAATAATGAAAGTTTATTTTGCCGCGCTTGCAAAATTGTACCTACTCGGAGTTTTGAATATTATTAGATTTTATTAAAGCTTTCTATCGTGGAAGTTAGGAAGGCGAGGCGTAGAAATTTACGTGGTTATATTGCCATGCATGTACCTGAAAAGTCACAAATTAAGTTTTCTCTTTGCTGGGCATATAATTTGGAAGAATTGACGAGTATTGAAGCCAAAGGAAATACTATTATGGCTAATAAAACAAATGATCATGAAGCAGGATATCAATATTGACCTTGTAATCAGAAAAAATAAATACTATAGCTCATCCCTTCTTAAAAAAGTGACATTTCTACAATCCTTAAAGTTTATTGAATCGCTCAAAAGACAAGTCTAAGTCACGTGATTTATTGAAAAGAAAAGTGTGTTCTATACATTTGAGCGTTTTCTATCAAGTTTTCGGGGCCGAAATTTTGATGATAGATCATGATCTCTTATTATTATTTCGGTGGTAGAATAACTGCATGCACATAGTTGCAGGTTCGAAACCAGACACGCAAGTAACAATGTGAATTTTTCAAAGTTATAATAATATGCACTTTCTTAATCATTCCAAGTCACCATTGCTAAACGGTGAAGGAAAACATGGTGAGGAAACCTGGATTCCAAAAAGAAATAATCTGAATTTGCCAACCCGCAATGAGCAAGCCGGGTGATCAATGCTATATATGGGAAGAGGCCTGCAGACGTTTATAGGTCGGTATTATAACCTATACAACTATCATTAGGTTAAATAGTTACAAAATAAAATCCAACCAGAAAACCCTGATACCTAAAGTACGCAAAAAAGATAAAAAAATATGTTAAATAAAGTTTCTCTTACGCCGACAATTTATTTTAAGAAAAAAGGATCCGAATTGTCCACTTTTATACGATGGCCGAAACAGTTGTTTTCAAAACTAATAGGTTAAGTAGCTATCAAGTGCCCTTTAAACCCATCCTTGTAATTATCTCTTTATCTTTATGGTAATTAGTTAAAGGTTTTAAGTGTTAATTAAATCTCATTGGACTTTGGCAAATTAAGTCCGCTGTTTAATACCACTTTGATTTTACAGCAAAAAAAATACGTTTTTGTAGGCATTTTCAAACTCTTTTGATGGTGTTACTCTTAGCTGAGTTTCCCTTTTTTATTTTTATCGATAACTTTTAAGATCACTTTTAATATGTTTGTTTCTTATTTTTTTTAATACTGATGATAAATTTGACCTGCCGTAATTGGCGCAATCAACAATTTGGTCCTCATTTTGCATGAAAAGAGGGTTTTGCCCTGTATTAGGAAAGTAACAGGCTGTTTTCAGATAAAATATAATTTACCAGAAATCTTGTGATTTTTATAAATATCTTACTTGCATTGCATTCTTGTTAACACTACGTGCTAAGTTCTTTGTGCTAAGTGCTAAGTGCTTATTTTACGAGTACGGGCTCCCGTCGGTAGTGCAATGACTGAGATCCAAACCGGCAACCACAAGATCGGTAGTCCGCCGCCCTAGCCATTAGACTACCGTCGCTCGAATTATTATTTATCTTATCAGATATCAACAGGAGCCCATTATCAGACCTTCTGAACAATGAGCGATGTTTTCATTATTATATATATATAAATACCTCACTAAAAAAAATATCAAATCAGACAAAAAGCTGTCGCGTTTTAGATAAAACATTTGGTCAATTGAACTAAAACTAAAAGTTTCCATTCAAATAACAGCTTCGAAATAAAGGTTTAAGCCTGAAACAGATGCATCCATCGTTAATCTTACCTTATCTAACAATCGTTCAAAGTCGGCCATCCAGTTTTCAGTCGTCTATCCTCCCGTCGAAATTTCACATCAGTATAAAAGCAACAACTTAACAATCATGCATTCTTTCTTATCTGACTTTTCGACACTGATGGATTTCTTCTTCCTTGGTCTTTGAATCTCAAAATATTGTAGTGACGTCATTCTGACGTCGTGTGAAGAAGTATTGATGAGTAGGGTGAGGTCAATTGGGTTGATGCTCTAGTTTTATTCTTCAATTCCTTTTATTTTTGCTGCCAGATTTGGAGGCTGTCGGTGAGACACTTGTGCCAACTGTTTGAGATAGAACGTGATTAGGTACTTTCTTTTCACAGTTGTAGTAACTCACACTGCGCTGCAATTTGATTTAGAGCAGAGCCCTAAAAAAATTATAGAAGATAAAGATAAATAAATGTGGACAACATCACATAAATTGCTCCGAATCCAAAGTAAGTAGCTTAAAGCACTTGTGTTATGGAATCCAGATACAACGAAGGTACCACAAACACCCAGACCCGAGGCAATGTAGAAAAGTGTTTTTCTACATTGACCCGTCCGGGGATCGAACCCGGGACCTCAGAGCTGACGACACCTTGAAAACCGGTGTGTGCGCCACTCGACCACGGAGGTCGTCGAAATGATGAATATGCAAATATTAATTAAAAACGTCTAAAAAAGTAAACTAAAAATTTGATCAAAAGCTTTTTAGTTCATGTAAATCATGAAAATGTACATAAATCTTTTGGAGTAGCTGACATTTTGACCTTTCAAAGCAACCTTAGACAACTCAATTATCTACACAGTTATTTACTAATCTACAAATTCCAACACGTTTCGCTGCTCAACGAAGCATCCCCAAGACGATGTTGTCGTCAGTTACTGCTAAATTTAGCTTAATCACTAATTGTAGAACAATTAAAGCCCATTATTTGCTTTCGCGTATCTTGATAATGGCGATAAACTGTACCTTGAATAATACATTCAAGATAAACACAGTGCGTTGTATTGACTCCGGAATATATAATTGAGTTACTTTGTAACGATCAGGTTCTATAATCACGGTCAATCTTATTTAATTGTAATATTCAAATAATATTATTACGTAACCTAATTTTTTTTCCTTATTTCGTCGATAACGGTGTTGGTTACGTGATAACAAAATTTTATTTTACCTGTCTTAGTATTAAGCTGTATTAGGTACGCAATTGTTTGTTGTCCTGAAAAAATAAAAATAAAATAAGTCATCGTTGAAAATATACTACTCTATCTTCTAATGTTGGGGAAAATAGAAATAAACATGAATGGACCTAGAAATGGCCCCTGCGGTAACCTCTGATAATTGAATGACATAATTAAACAGCTATAATTAATTTGGAAAAATAAACTTATCTGCGTATTTGATATTTCAAGCCCTATTTATTATTTAGGACTGTTAACACACACAAAACACAAGGATCGATGCGAATCAAACTAATCGAACGCGAAACTAATCACTGTTACCCTCATTTGATCAGACATATCTGCTAGCCCAAACATAATACAACAGTAATTAACAAAATCCCATCTCTTTATTGGTCTTTAAAATAGACGACGAGTGTGGATTAACAAATCCGGGCATAGTGGAACATCAAAATAATGGCAATTCGAATTTGACTGATTTGTGTAAGTGTGTAATGGCTTACAACAAATTTCAAATAGGGATGGAAATTAATCACTAAGGTTGATCATTGCAGGTGACAAGAAGGACCCTGTATATATTGATGACTTTTTTTATTGGATAACATTTTCAGGAAATTAATTAATATGTGAAAAAAATATCATTCAGAGTTTGGAAAGGCTGTAAGCCATACAATGAAACAGGATAGTAATATAACAAAAGGTAATCAATTGGTGCTTTTTTGTGAGCTTAAACTGAAAATCATGTTTCATAATTATCACAAAACACGTCACGGTAATTAACTCGAAAAAGCATTTGTCTTATAAAGCTCGATTTGTCGACCGAGTTGCAACTGCCGTGGTCACAGGCAGACTCGTTGCGAGTGTGTTTAGTAAATACATGTTCAGGTAAACTCCTGTGACGTCATTTTATAATAATCATGCAACGCGATAGTTTAAAAGTTAGTATGTTTCATAACACAAACAGAATCTCATTAAGACATACTCATTTCAAAGATCTTTGGGTTAAATATAATTGCATTAATAGAACCAAGGAAGTAGGTACTTGTCTGTAGGCAAGGCATGATAAGGACGTGTTAATGTGGGTTGGATAATGAAGACAGAAATAGGAAATACTCTCGAGTACAAAAGACAAAGTGATGAGAGAGAATAAATAAATAAATGTGGACAACATCACATACATTGCTCCGAATCCAAAGTAAGTAGCTAAAGCACTTGTGTTATGGATACAGAGACAACGAAGGTACCACAAACCAGACCTGAGACAATGTAGAAAAGTGTTTTACTACATTGACCCGTCCGGGGATCGAACCCAGGACCTCAGAGCTGGCGACACCTTAAAAACCGGTGTGTACGCCACTCGACCACGGAGGTCGTCAAAAGAAAGATATGAGATAAAAATTATAATATTATACAATTGATATTCGGAGCTCACTGCCAACGTTTACCAATCGGAGAAGCACTAAAAGAATTTAAACCAATTTTTTACTTGTAAACTAACTTCTTTTCCATTTGTAACTGTAACGAAGGACTGTAAACTTATCGGTATACTAGCTTTCTACCGCGACTTTGTCCGCGTGATTTAGTTTTGTGGGTTTTTCATATTCTGCGTGGAACCTTATTTCTTGGTTCTAAAATTAAAGCAAACCTTACGTATTCCTGATAGGTTATTTATTAGTTATTCCTCCTATGCAAATAGGTTTTTAATTTCAATATAAATTTGACGAGTAGTTTTAAAATAAGCGGGTTTCAACAATCATTCAAAAAGTTGCTTATTTTTATTATATAGATAGAATTTAGAGTAAGTTTATGAATTTATAAATTTAAGACTTGTTTCGTTGACTGTATATTCATTAGTATGCGCGTGATTATGTACAAGTGAACGTCGCTAGAATTGGTCGACGCATAAAAAAAAAACAGAACGCGAAGTAAGTCTTGTGTATAATTATTATCTCCAAATGTAAATACTAATGTTTGTAAGTCAATTGCCTGAATGAATTGAATTTCGTAATAAAATAATATTATCACGTGTTACACAGATGTGTAATTTACTGAGTCCGTGTAAAAAATTGTAATTATACATTTGAGGTATGTTTAGTTCAAGTTCAAGTTGGAAATTTTAGTATATGTTTTAAAATTAATGAAAATCTTGACAAACACATTCGTTGCTACTCGTTCCAGCAAACTAATAATTGATTGAATATTCGTGTCAAGTAACGTTGAAACACGCGTTTTTAAATAACTGTTATTGTCAGCTTCATGAAACGCTTTAGTTTGATTCAGTTATTAACAATTGCTTTATACGTTCTTATTCTTCTCTTACAACACTAAAAGCTCAAGAATGGTAAACCGATTTTCATGATCCATGATTCGATGGATTCTCCATCCCGAACAGAATAAATATTAAAAACAATGGAATATTGACTAAAAAGGATTTTTACGGGAACAGAAAAAACGTTCTGAATAAAAAACTATTGCTACGCCACGCTACGGTGTAAATGCGGACTATCATAAAATAAAAACTTTGGCATTCCCGGAGTTTGAACGACTAAATTGCTGATACGTAAAAGTGTTTTAAAATTGCTTCTGTAACGCTCTGTATCCGTGATTTGATGTTAGTTTCAATTTTATGCTCTTTCAATTTCACTGGTAGAAAAATATTAGCTCAAACTTTTTTGAAGTAGAATTTTTTTCTACTATTTTTGACCTTTCGTTATGGCTGCGAGTTGGGAGGAGGGGGGAAGTTGTAAATAAAAACGGATAATCTTGAGCCGAGGGTCAGTTTTCAGTTTCAAATTTTATATCTACCACTTTTGCTTTTATTCCAATTTTAGTCCCAATACTTAGTTCTTAAATTACAGTATATAAATAAATGCAATGTTGCCAATTTTATAGTTGACTAACCACTCTCATCATCTAGGGGTATGAAAAATAGCAAAGACCTACCAAATATAGATACTTACACAAAAATAAACCTAAAAATCGGAGTTACTCGAGATTTTTATAAAGTGTTACAAAAGTGTTATTCAACTTAAAATATCAATTGTTAAGAAAAATATATTTGAGATGTTTTATGCATAAGATATTTATTACTAAAAGGCGATCGAATAGAAATCATAACCCGAACCAGCTTATCCAATAATAATCTTAACAAAATTACGTAGTTTATAAAATATGAAATTCGCTTAAAAGTTAAAAAAAAATCGAGCATTTGCCAACTCTCAGTGTGGATGTTTAGTTTTTTTAATAAAAAACAATACTCGAGTTCCAGAATTTCTGGCCAACTGCTCGCAATGTGACGCCATAAAAGAACAAATTCGCTTCCACTATTAACAGTCCTTATTTTTAAATATTTTGTTATTTAAATTCAACCTCTTTGCGTAACATTGGGAACGGTTTTTTAACTCACATATTAACCGTTTGCTTTTAGATTTGAAAAAGTTTTCTTTTGTTTTTGATTCCATTGATTTTGTTCGATTTTGTTTTGACAGCTCGATTTTCTCTGTAAAGTGCCATAAACTCATCTGATCCTGTGACTGTGATCGGATAGTGAGGAATTGAAGTGGTTTTTAGGGTAAAAATAATGCCCTAGAACAGACAACAGCAAAAGTAGATGATCTAAGTCAAAAATTCAATACTAATGAACGGAGTTCGCGTCAGAACTGTGTGGCGTCGAAGTGATTCAATATTATGTGATTGTAAATTATACCAAACATTTACAACTAGTACAGTTGCTATATATTCGTGATCAGTTTTGACTACGAAACTTATAAACTCAATTCATCATCTACTTTTCCTGTTGACTGTACAAGTAGTAGTTTATCTCCTTAAATTCTTAATTCCCGATTATTTTGCTATACTAAATGAATTGAATCAAATAATATTCGTTCAAGATTCGGCCACGGGCCAGATGCTACAAAAAATGTAGCACTATCAATAAAAGTATTTCTTAATTTTTGTGTGGATATATTTAATTTTTTATGTATTTGCGCAGTCTACGGTCTTGTGCTTGTGTTAGCTTTTTCTAGAGTGAGCTGCCTTCTGTAGTTCCTTTTTTTAGGTGCCCCGTAATGTTACTATTAACAACAATCTGTACATATAGTATCTTCAATAATTGAAATTATCTCCCCTTTTCTAGCAATTGTGTTCAACTCTTGTGTCACTACTGGTGTGTTTCCTGACTTAATGAAGTTAAGCAAGGTGATTCCACTCTTCAAATCGGGTATTACAACCGATCCAACAAATTTTCGCCCTATCTCAATTTTGCCCACTTTGAGCAAAATTTTTGAGAAGTTAATTTTAAAGCAATTGTTAAGACATTTTAACGGACATAATTTGTTTCATTCGAAACAATTTGGATTTACCAAGGGTCGGTCTACTACAGATGCAGGAGTGGAGTTGCTGAAAAATATATACGAGGCTTGGGAGAATTCGCAGGACACTTTAGGCATATTCTGCGACTTGTCCAAAGCCTTTGATTGTGTATGTCATGATACACTCATTAGGAAACTGAACCACTATGGTATTAGAAGTAAGGCTCTTAGTCTTTTAAGTTCTTATTTAGACAATAGAATACAGAGAGTTGATGTGAATGGAAAAAGATCTAAAGGATCTGTGGTAACGATGGGTGTTCCGCAGGGTTCAATTCTAGGACCGTTTTTGTTCCTTATTTATATAAATGATTTACCTTTTCATGTAAGGGAAAATCATAAGATTCTGCTGTTTGCAGATGATACTTCTTTAGTTTTTAAAATAAAACGCCGACTCGAAAATTTTGACGAAGTTAATAACGCGCTCTCTAGGGTTGTCCATTGGTTTAATGTCAATAATTTACTTTTAAATTCATCAAAAACTAAATTGATTAAGTTTTCAACGCCTAATGTAAGGCAAATAAGTACCAATGTACAACTGAATGGAGTAGAGTTGGACCCTGTTGAATCAGCTGTTTTTCTTGGTATAACTGTTGATGCCAAACTACAGTGGGGCCCACACATTAACAAATTATCTGGAAGGCTCAGTTCAGCCGCTTATGCTGTAAAGAAAATCAGGCAGATAACTGATGTGGATACAGCCAGAATAGTTTATTTTAGTTATTTTCACAGTATTATGACGTACGGCATTCTCTTATGGGGAAGCTGTGCTGATATTAATACTATTTTCATTTTACAAAAAAGGGCTATCCGCGCTATTTATAATCTAGGCCCAAGAGTTTCTCTCCGAGAGAAATTCAAAGAGATAAACATTCTGACTGTTACTTCGCAATATATTTTTGAAAATTTAATGTATGTTCAAAAGAACGAATCTAATTTTGTAAAAATGTCTGATGTTCACTCTGTTAATACCAGGAACAAACATAATTTAACTGTTCATGCTACTCGTCTTCATAGAGTTAGCAACTCGTTCATGGGTCAATGTATACGCTTTTACAATAAGCTCCCCGTTGATATTCGGAAATTACCTGTTAGAAAATTCAAAACTCATATTAAATCAAAATTATGTAAAAAAGGATATTATAAGATATCCGATTATTTGAATGATAAAGCCGCCTGGGATTGAGCTGCTCGCTTATACATCTGTCGTTTGTTTTGTTTGCATGTTGTAAATATATTTATTTATATACAAATTGTGGACATGTTTTGCGCTTTTGCGTATACATGATTGTATTTCATATTTATTTTTTTTGACATGTTTTGTGCTTTTGCATATAATGTTTACAATTTTATTTAATTCAATTTATTAAATTCATTATTATATAAGTTCATGGGCATTGTAAGTGTAAATATTATGCAGGTCTATTATTAACTCTTAATTTGATTCTAAATTATTGTACATCTTTTAGTCTGCTATAGTTTTTGCAATCTGGCGATTTGAGGAAGTTGTTGCCCCACATATTTTTATGGTGTCACTGGTGGTATTGTTGTGTGTCGGGTTGTGCAGCTCCCTCGAAAATGGTTGAGCTGCATGAGCTATTCGAGGCATGCTTGCCATCTGTTGGCACAGGCTTGCTCAGATCGATCTGGTTCTTTCTTAAAAAGGCCAGTCCAGGAAAGACCCTGCATTTATTTACTCAATATTATTTAAATTGTATCATACTCATAACCATTTTTAAAAGAGTAACCTATGGAGTTTCTTGCCGGTTCTTCTCCATAGGAATGACACCTTGGAACCGCGCAACTAGCGTCATTAACGTTTTGAAAGTGCCTGTAAAGGTCTACTCGAAAAAATAAATATTTCATTTCATTTCATTTCATTTCAATTCAACAAAATTCTCACCAAAATGCGAATGCACGAATGATAATCAACCAATAACTAATTAGTTATCAATGGCTTCAATAGGAATTCGTTATTATGCATTGTTCTAAACTATACCAGCTTTATGCTAATTTGATTTCATCGGAAACCAATTACTTTGGCATTTTGTTGGCTTAAAGGTTCGAATTGTAAGTAGCCTTAATGATACATCTATAATCTTTTTTTTATGACAGCTCACTAACGGCCATCTGATCCCTGATCCCAAACTAGGCAGAGCCTGTACTACGGCGACCAGACAACTGATAAACATACTTATACATACATTTCTAAATACATACATATTGTAAATAAATAACACCCAGACACAGAATAAATGATTGTGCTCATCACACAAAGATGGGATGACCTATGACCCTATAAACCTATGACCTCCGGCTTAGCAGTTGGGGTCCAACCACTAGACCAACAGGCCAGTCATAATTACCGCCATATTGTTATAGCCGTGTGGTAATTGATGTGGTGACCACATCAATTACCACTGCGAGGTGTACCGTGAGCTCTCTCTCTCCCCACATCAAAAAAACATGTGCGAACCGAGAATGTTTCATCCCCCAAGTCGGGGAGTTCGTGAATGTGTTTGAATGCTTGTGAACACGACTGTGATGAAATCCTCTACAGCAAGAGACGCTGTAAGGAGCAAAGTATAATCATATTGTTGTACATTATTGATCCCAACCCCATAATGACCGAAAGGTAAGGATGACATTAAGGCCATTGTCCTTTACTATACTAAAAAGGGGAAGACTCAACTATCGATTCTCGTCAATAAGTCTAACTTTAGAAATCCATTTAGCTTTTCAATAAGTTAGAAGCTTAATAACGGGTTGATATGCATGAAGTACAGTCAGCAAAATAAGATTTACAAAACCCTTAAAACACAATTAAAAATCCATGAACTGATGTTTGACTAGGGAAAAAAAGCCTTCTTACGAAGGATTAAGACTTTGCCCTTATAAGGTGAGTTTCTGTTTTTTTTACATTGAGGACTTTTGTGAAATTGATGGTGTTCATTAAATTTTGTTGCTGACTGTAACCTTTTGTTTCAGAGCGAAGACTTTTCTGATAGTTTTCGAACTTCTGTATAATATATATATATAGTATCGGTGTCTGTAAGGTTCTGTAACTGTCTGTGGCAATTTTTTTGGTGTTAAATTTTGTCTGGATTCCTTTTTTATTCATTTTTGTCAAAACAAACCCCAAAGTTGGATAGTTTTATACTATTTCAGAGTTATAAAAATGTGTTTTCAGTCCTTTATCTTGATTTTAACTTTCCTTTACCGCTGTTAACTTGAGCGCAGACTTTGACTGCTTCAACGGAATTTATTTCATTAAATGCAACTTACAATTTTATTCCTGTCATTTTTTGTTGAATACATTAAGTTTTCTTTAACATTAGAATTTATTCTAGAAAGGTCCCGGCATTTCCTATCTACCTGAAGAAATGTTGAAACGAACTCAAGGGAGGCGTCAGAAAGGCCAATAACCTCAGGTCATGCCTCTTTTCAAAGGAGTACCTTAAAAGGAATTAGATTTATAGCGTTTGATATGATCCCTCGACGTTCAAATAACATTACCTTTCTTTATTGATATAGATACGTTCTCGCACAAAAATATAAGTCTTTGTGGCTTTAGGATTTATATTTCCTTATGATTTGGACATCTTATTTAAGCCTACAACCAACAAAGGAAGTTGAAATGCATATTTGAAAACGTGTCAGCATTCCACTATAATGTGTAAAATAAGGTAACTAAATGAAGATCAATTATACTGGCTATTATTTTCTTCGTTTCACACCTCGATTTTTAATAACGTGTAAGTGTATGAAGATATTTAGGAGACGGAAAAAAAAACGGAAAATTGTCAAGCTTTCAGAGAGAATTGAGGACACAAATGAAACATCCCGGTAAATAAACACCAAAAAACAAAAGATTCCAAACAAAAGAAACATAAACCATTAGATTCCTTAATTTCCTTGTCTTTCCACAATTCGAAATACGTTTAATTACTACTAAACACGATTTAAACCTTAGTTAATAATGGTGGTTCATGAAAGGCGATCTCGGAATTAACTGAGCACGAAGAACACGGTCGGGGCTTGACGGTCGTTATATTTCAGAGCCAACACAGCAAAGCAGAAAGCTTAGGGCTGCTTGATCTGCTTCTTAGCGGTTCTGCTTTGGTAGGTATAATAGTTTCGAGTTATGATGTCGTTGAATAAATGTGACAATTGAGTTTATGTGTCATTGACACGAAAATAAAAACAAGAATGTGGTAATGAGTATTAGTTTTGAAAAGTGAGATTTTTCTATTAAGTTGCAGGTAAAGCCTCAAGAATGGTAAAATGGAAGATATTTTTTTCTGACTTCTAAGAATAGCTAGTTTGGAAAAAAACTATTAGAGGAGTCATCCCAGGGTTGATTGGATTGAAGTGAACAATTCATGCTAGGATCGTAGGTAACATATTATGGAACGTACCCCTACGTACCCCTTGTCTTCTATCTCCACCTATCTGCCCCCTTAGACAAGATACATTTCTACAATCGTTAATGCTGATCGAATCGCTCGAATGTATGAAAGTGACAAGTCTAAGTCACGTGACTTATCGAGGAGAAATGTCCTTTCCATACATCTTATGTTATATTATTATAGTATGCGATTTCTATCATCGTCAACGCTTGTAGAAGTGAACCTTGTCCAAAAGGGTTGGTAATTATTTAGTGTTTTTAGGCTGAAGAAGTGTATAAATTAAAAAGGAAAACGTAATTTTAGAGTAAAAATAAATAACGTAAAAATTTCATCTAATTTGGCATTTCATTCTCAAATTTACTGGGCTGATAATTCCACAGCCCTGATTGAGGTTAATTCAAAGGGTATCATTTGACGTTTCACCGTTAGGTATTAATTGCTGGACGTTTAGCTCGAAATCAGTGTAGTATTGAATTCTGAATATAGAATTTACGGCAGCTATCAATTCGAATTGGTTTATCGTATCTGTAGTGGCTACTTCCGGATTAGGTACCTATTTTGGAAATTTTCAATGTTCATGTAATATTGTGGTGTTCTAGCGGTTCTGCGTATGTGTGCTCAAGGTTGTACGTTCGAACCATTAGGGACACATTAAAAAGTGTACTTTTCAAAGTTACATGCTTCAAGCAGGAACTTTAGCATGTTATATTGAGCGATGACGGTTTTGCACTATTTAGAAGTATTATTTGTTTTATTTATTTATGCGTCACATTTTTGTCAAAAAATATTTTCTTTCTTCTTTAATAATATGTTCATATATGAAAAAAAGTGGTGATCAATGCTCGATTCTTCTCCATAAGAAAAGATGTCGTTGCCCAGTAATGTATTTTTCTCGATATCCTTGCGTGAGTGCCAAAGTTTTCTGATTATTAGGTTGAAAATGTAAGTCAACAGCCACTTTTTTTAACCTTTTTGTAGGCGGATCAACCTCGATTTTAGGATGGTCAAATTGATTCAAAACACTAGTTAAATAGTGTAAAAAAAAAGTACAAAAATCACTGCTTTCCTTTTCATATACGCGTGAAATCCTAAAAAAAATAACGTCCATTCTAATTCTGTCAACAGAGCTATTTAATATCTGACCTTCTAAACAAAGTAACGTGAAATAAACACACCATGTATACAACGATCAGCATTTACTAAACCACGTTTATCTAGCGATAATTCTGGCATTATGCGAAACTGCCAAGAGTTATGACCGCTGTGCTGCCAGCTTTTTATTAATAATAACATTTTACTACTATTTTCAACGAGGTTTGAAATTTTTATGCAGATGACGTAAAAATCGACGTATTTTTTAGGGTTACATATAAAAAAAATATATTAATGATGGAGCTAAACTTTGATCATAAAAGTATAATTACACTCTAAGTTGTTATTTATCGATACTTAGATTATAAAGCTGAAGAGTTTATTTGTTTGAACGCGCTAATCTCAGCACCAACTGGGCCGAAGTGAAAAATTATTTCACTGTTAGATCCACTTATTGAGGAAGACTATAGACTATAATTTACCGCGGTAACCGAAGGCGAAGCAATGCTAGTCTTAGATAAAAAGAATTGCCCCAAAACAGTCGTACATCAAAGAAGCTACGGCGAATACAAAGTTCTAACTATGATTGTCTTACAGAAGCCTTATTCACAAACTCCAAGCAGTTAACGTGCTGTTACGTGTAGGTTTAAGAGAGTCATTATCTCTTTCGATTTACTATACTTTTAAGAAAAAGTCTGTTAAATCGTCTATACCGCATATACTAACACTACCCGGTGAATCTTATAACATAAAAAAAAATTGGCAACCCGGTTTAGTTGAACAAAATCTGCGTCATGCCACGCTTTTGTTTGGACTAAGAGAATGACCCCCCAGGTAATAGGCAAGGAATTCTATCAAGTAAGATAGAAAGAAATAATCATTGTAGCCTTTCAATCATTGTTCATCTATATTTATATTACAAAGAGATAATATGTGTATTTTTGAGTGTATGTTTGTTATTTAAATACAAATTGTAGAAGGAAAAACTTAAACCTCAGGCAGGACTCGAACCTGCGACCACTGGCTTGACGCGCCAGTCGCTTTGCCAACTAAGCTACCGAGGTCACTGCCTGGAAGTTTAAATTTCTCCTTCTACTTATAACGTCTTTATAGGGCGACGTCACACAATTTGTATTTAAATTACAAATATTCGCTAACACATGCGATAATGTGTATAAATAATTAAAAATAATATGTATGTTTGTTATGAAATCAAAATCAAAACAAAGGCTACATTTTTTTACTAAAAAATTAGTTACCGCACGCGGAGTCGCATAAAAGCAACACAATAATATCCACACCGAATTAAAATACTCCGATCAAAAAACTACACAAATTAACACAAAATCCTTTACTACTAAAATACACCACGTCATTGTTAAGCCGAAGGCTAGCAACACCGGGCAATATCAGCCAACCGCACGGCTCGCTTGACTTATAGCCTGCAATTTGACCAGCCTAAACATCGCACATATTTGAAACACACTGTACATAGGACTCTCCTATTTTCCACTTAAAATGATAGAGGCTACCTAACTTTAATTTCTCAACTTTAGGATACTAACTTAAATTGAATCTTAACTAGAAACTGCGTGTAAATGGTCTAATTTGAACACGTTTGAATTTTTAAGTTTTAATTATTTGGTTAAGGTCTGGTTTTCTGTAATTTGATTAGTTTAGAGACAGATTTATGGCGCTAATTCTTATTAGGGCTTTAGTTGACGATATAAGAGTCAGCTGTTGTTTTTTTTTTAAAAGGCAGTCTCAGATCACATATAGAAAAAAAAAAATTGTGTAAGTAATCTACAAAATGTTCGCTTCTAAAAACTTTATATTCGTATATAAATAATGAATAAAGTTTTTCTTATTCTAATTGTATTTTAGTTTCCCCTCCCACGTTTTACTTCCATTCATAAGTAAACTAAACTTAATCCTAAACTAGAATAGATTTGGACTATAAATTTAATATACTTGATAACTAAAGCACTTTGCTTTTGGCAACGACTTTATTCTCGGTTTAGTTAGACATAAGTGTCTTTTGCTTCTGAGCTAAAACCAACTAGAATTTAAGTCTTAAGTTTTGAAACTAAACTGTTGAATAATTAAGGTGCATATTTAAAGATAATTCAGTCGATAAAGTTAAAAAGAATGGATGATTTGATAATAAAAACGATTTACATGAATATAACGACATGCTTTGTTGTCTGATTCCTGATAGCCCTTTCCGAAACTAATACAAAAAAACATTTAATTTAATTTTAAAATACAAAAAAAAAATGAAAAAAAAATACCACCTATAAACGTCCCACTGCTGGGCACAAGCTTCTAATTAAGGGTTGGCGATTTCAGATTCCAATTTTAGGAATCCAGTTTTTCTCATGATGCTTTTTTTCACCGATTGTCAATAATATCAAAAAAGTCACGTTGGTTCTCGTTTATACTGGGTTCAAACCTTCAACTTAGTGTATACAAATCCATTCATTGAACCGATAGGCCATTACGACATATCCAAAACAGGCAATCCTCTTATGACAGCAAAAATACCCGTTATTTTTTTCACGCAACAATGATATGAAAATAGGACCTTGACATTAATAGAACGTCTATTGATGATTTATTTCAAAGGTTTTACTCACGCTGAGACTGAAAAGAGTTTAGATGACAAAGGTAAAAAAAGACCGTATGTTAAATAGCATACGAGTTTAAAGTTAAAAGGATTGCGTATATTCAACGAGGTAATCAGATGCTAAAAAACTTTGCAAGAAACATAAGTCGAAATCTTAAAATTGAAAATCATCTTTCATACAAACATAAGTCACGTGACCTGCCACTTTGTAAGAAAAGCTCATTTTCTTTTTTAAGAATTCGACTTATGTTCCTTGGGTAAAGTGGTTCAGTTTTATGCACCTGATTACCTTGTTGAATATACGCACCCCTTTTAAATTAATCCTGTGTGAATTGAAAACCTGCACATGATAATAAACCAACATGGAAAGACCAAGCAGATATTCAAAAAACTCGTTTCGCGAATGAAGAGAGTTATACTTTGCATATAGAATTGCAGGCTGATGTTATTATAACCATAAATCTGGCTGTACTAAGTGATGCCGTGTCTAAACCTAGTACTAAGTATTTAGAGGTTCTCAGCTACACTAAACACGACACAAGGCTATTAGATCCCCGTATTAATGTTCCATATTGCGGTTTGCAAATAGATACAAACGAAACGCCTAGAGAGTATTCAGATGCCGTTGAAAATGCAACTTTTACAGGAGTAGTTAGGGTTGATATTTAGCTGGTAAAGGTGTCACTTGAAGGTATCATTATGGGTAATGATTTGAGGAAGTAAGAAATCATAACGAATCATTTAGAATGAACGTGGCAATGGTTCGTGAACGGTGGCGGAAATTCTGCCTCGTTTTGATTTGCAGTTTGGGGTATACGTGGAGCAGAATGATTAGCGTTATCTTCCTGGTACAGTTTATTCATGTTTTTATACTAAGGATTAATTATTGTACCTACTCATCATTATGGAAAAATTTCACTATGAGACTTATCGCATGCAAGAATTCAGAACTCGACGAAGTACAGAACTGCATATTTTTTTGCGCTTTTGGGGTTGGTTCCATTATATTTTTTTTTACAGTGTTGAGTAAAATGTTTCCTTGAGAGGTACGGTGTTTATCATTTAACATGTTGTATAAGCAAGGTGCAACAAAACTGTCCAGTCGTATATTTGAAATACTATTTCAGTACAAATAAATGATCACTTTTTAAACTAGTTTTGTCGCAAATTAGTACATCGCATCCGCAAATTGAATGTCGTGGTGGCCGCTACCGTACCGTGAACCGCTAGTTCAATGACCGGATTCGCATGCACATAGTTGCAGGTTCGAACCCAAGCAAGTACCAATGTGTCTTTTTCAAAGATATATGTGTCTTAATCATTCTAAGACATCATTGACAAACGGTGAAGGAAAACATCGTGAGGAAACCTGGATTTCAAAAGTATTGGAATCTGAAATCGCCAACCCGCAATGAGCAAGCGTGGTGATCAATGCTCATCCCTTCTCTATATGGGGAGAGGCCTGTGCCCAGCCGTGGGACGTTTATAGGCCGGTATTATATCCGCAAATTAGTACGTCGCATTTAGTTTTTAACGTTTACTTTGCTTAAAATCGTTATCGAGGGTGTTCTTAGAAATAAAACGAAATAATCTATCCGAACCATCTGAATTCGATCAACGAACAAAAATTCCATATAAATTTGAATTCCTGCAGATTTTTTAATTGCAATCATCCTTTTAAATCTCTATCAGAATTATCGTGTTGATATGTTATCATAACACCATTGCTAAGTGACCTTAAAAGTATTTTAATAACTTTCTCAGTTTTATTTTTTTCTGTTTCAAATTCAATTGTAATTCAATTTTTTTGCATTCTATATTTTTGCGAGCGAAAATTAGGGTGTAACATCTAAGGTCGTTGCACTGTAGCATCCAGACTTTCCCTTCGCTTTGTGTGTACAATACACAAATGTTTAATAGTTAATTTAACTCTAATAGAGTGGAAAATGGCTTTGAATTTCAGCATGAGTTTAAAATATCTGTTTTATATCATAATAACATTCTGCGGTATTTTCATCAAAATCTTGTTAAGTCGTTGTTGTATTTCACGTTCATGGTATAAACCAAACGTAGAATCTTCTACATTTAATATTCCAAGGAGTATCTGTGGGACAATTTTTTTTTTCCTATGTAATATAATAATAATAATATCTTGGGACAGATCACACACGGCCATCTGATCCCAAACTAGGCAGAGCCTGTACTATGGTGACCAGACAACTGATAAACATACTTATATATTTATAAATACATACAAATTATAGATAAATTACATCCTGACACAGAACAAATTTTAATGATCCTGCTCATCACACAAAGATTTAACCTGTCGGTGGGAATCGAACCCACGATCTTCGGTTTAGCAGACAGGGTCACCAACCACCTAGACCAACAGGCCAGTCGATCTAAGTATTCTTGTTATTCTTGTTCAACGTGTTCAACTCATAAATTCTTTATTTCCATCTTTATGGCCATATTAATACAACTTCACTGAAGTGCATTTCATTCTACGAAGCCGTTTTATAGTCAGCCAATTTAATCCCGCCATCTGGGAAACCAAACTGTCTGAACTTTTGCTCTACATAACAGCCTCTTTCTCTCGTTTTACTAAACAGGTTAAAAGCTCTACCACAAACTACTGCTAAACCAACTTCAACGTTTAAGCGTACGGTTAAGCAAATTCGAAACTTCGTCGAACATATTCGGAAAAGTATTTGGTCATTACAGTTTTAGAATATGAGAATTTTTAGATAACGGTTACAATATTTTTGTGACTCGAAGATTTTGTGGCTGAGCATGAGACACAGCAAGGTAACTTGCGTACCCTGAATGACACTGCTAATAGACCTATTTTCCTGCTCTTTGAATGAGTTCACAAAAACTTCTTTGTTTTTCTTACACTGAAAGATGATAGAAGAGTTTGTTACCACACTACCGCATTGGGGAAAGTGTATCTGTTATGATAGCTGTGTTTGTGATATATAAAACAAAAAAAATTAAAACATGGCTATACTAGGCTTCAGTTTAAGATGATAATGATGATGACTCATTGCTAAAACTTGCATAACTTAACACTCAACAATACCACCAGTGGCACCATAGAAATTGTGAGGCAACAACTGGCTCAAATCGCCAGATTGAAAAAACGATAGACTAACAATTGATGAAAAAACGCGTTTTGAAACCATTAGTTAGCATATTTAACCATTGGTTGAGTTAACTCAGGATCAAAAAACTGGGCCTAAAATGAGTACAATAAATTAGAATTAAAATAAAATTCAGGTTGTTACTTAAAGCTTTCACGAAAGTTGGTACAAAATACAGAAAATGGTACAAACCAAGTTGGTACGGTAGGTACTGGCTTGGAACTGATATCAGAATTATTTAAGCCACATGTAATAATGAAGATACACGCTAAGTTCTGTTGTATCTGCAGAACAACTTACAGTCAATCTCGTGTTGTACGCAGGCTGTA
Organism: Plusia festucae; assembly: GCA_950381575.1. Classification (NCBI taxonomy): domain Eukaryota; kingdom Metazoa; phylum Arthropoda; class Insecta; order Lepidoptera; family Noctuidae; genus Plusia; species Plusia festucae. The sequence goes on from OX494447.1 coordinate 12,155,713, forward strand.
ATCGCTTGAGCTTATAATCTGACTTGTAATGTGACACATTGTCGTGTAGTTCATCCAATGTTTACTTTTTTGTGTCTCAATGAGGTTATATTTAGTGCTCCAAACCGCAAAAGGAAAAAACGGAACCTTTATAGGATCATTTTGTTGTACGTCTTTCTATGTCTGTCCGTCCGTCAGTCCAGCCGTCCTTTTGTCTGTCCAGACTCTTTATTTCGGAAACGCCTGCCTGCAAGTAACAAATTGAAATTAAAAACATACGTTAAGGTCATAGTCACTTGATGTTGAGAAAACAATATACAACAAGATATGTACAGCTGTTTATATCCTTTTTTTTTTCTTCTGGGGGAAACCTTCAATAGGCGCTCGGTTTGCGGATATCGGTTATATAAGACCATGGAGTGTGGGATTTTTACCACACTAAAACCACCCCGTTGTTTACCATCTGCACATGATAAGGGGCTTCTGGTACCTCTTAAAAGACCAAACCAGAAACCCCCTGTGCCACGCCTGTTAAAGCACATCTTCGAGATGATTGTAGAGGGAACTGTTTATACCTACCGCAAAAAAACGTATATTTAATAATAATAATATCTTTGGGACAATCTCACACACGATCATCTAATCCCAAACTAGGCAGAGCCTGTACTATGGTAACCAGACAACTGATAAACATACTTATATATTTCTAACATACATATGCAACAATATTATGTATTTTAAAAATTATACAATTTACGTATAACTATATTACCGTCGAGAGAATTTTATTCAAGTTACAAGTTATATTGTTTACATTTACACATTGATTGCTACCTATAACTACATTACATCAACATCTGATTCTGACATGTTGTCAGATTTTAAATAAATAATAATAAATAAAATGCATTTATTTCAGGTATTATTCACCCATATGTGTACAAATTAATTAAATTATTATTAAACATTATTAAAAATAAACATTATTAAAATTAAAATTAAAATTCTCCATTTATCCAGAACTAACTGTGACATGCTTGCTACAGCAGTGCCGGACATATGGACAATCTATTCTACTCGCTATCATCGACAGTACGGCATTCGAGCTGCCCCGCACCCTGCGCACCAAGGACGCACACCGCTTCCGCATACTCGCGTGAAAACAATCAACACGCGCCGCTGCAAACATGCCTGAGGCACTGCAGAAGCGGGGCAACCCCAACACCGCCCTGAATGCATTATTAAACTGGACGCGGAGGGTGTTGTAACTCTTCTGCGTGTAGTTGGCCCACAGGCTGCAGGTGTACAGTGAGGTACAGTACGCTTGGAAAAGGGCAACCTTGACTGCATCTGAACATCGCACAAACCTACGGGCCAACATATTCGCTCTTTTAGACAAGGCCCTCCGCTCCCGCTCAATGTCAGCATGATCCCCGAGGTCAGCCGTAACTATATGGCCTAGATATTTAAATTGGTGAACTCTGACTAAAGGGATACCATTGAGCCGAACTGATGGTATACTATGTGGGCATCTAGCATGTGCATCCTCGAAGACCATGTACTGACTTTTCGTCACATTATATTGTAAGCCATGACTACATGCGTACACTTCACAAACACTTATCAGCTCCCTGAGGCCACCGACCGACGCACTCAGGAGCACCATATCGTCTGCATAGCTCAGATTGTTGACACACACATCATCAATGTGGCAGCCAACATGCCGACCACTGAGCTCGACGATCAGTGCGTTAATGTATAAGTTGAACAGCGTTGGCGAGGTCAGTCCCCCCTGCCTCACGCCGCACATCAACCGATACGGCTCCGACATTGTCCCCGCCCACCTGACCCTGTTGATCTGGTGTGCATACCAATACCTGAAGATGGTCACAAGTTCTTGCGGTAAATTGATACTCTCCACTTCCTTCCAGAGAATATCGTACACAACCAGATCAAATGCCTTTGACAGGTCCAGGAAACACGCATATACAGGTGTTTTGCGTTTAGTATAGTAACTGACGACATGCTTAAGACACAGGATGGCGCTTTCTGTTGATAGTTTGGGTCTAAAACCAAATTGGTTATCGTGCAAGTTTATGTGTTTATCCAGCTGTGTATTAAGCAAACCGTCAAACACTTTAGCTACGACAGTTGCCAGTGAAATAGGCCTATAATTAGTTCTGTCACCAAGGTCACCTGTTTTATTTTTCACTATAGGCACTACTACGGTTTCCATAAGATCTGAGGGCAAGTAGGAATGGCTCACGCACAATGAGTAAAACATTGCTAGTACTCTGGCTATGTGCGGACCAGCATGTTGCAGGTGTTCAATGCTGAGGCCATCGTGCCCCGGAGATTTCCCTCTAGTCATGTTTTTAATTGTTTTTGCTACATCTTTCGATTGAAAACTTACGCTAACAGGCCCGTTTGGCATTTCAGCATTGAACTCCGTTTTGGCCGGACCCAACGGAGATTGAACATAAAAGTGGTCTCGGAACATCTCAACAATATCCTTATGATGACATACTCCATCGATGCTCACGGGAACGCCAGGCTTGACATTTATTTTACTGGTGCCCTGCCAGAACCCCCGGAAATCCCCCTTAGAATGCTTTTCAGCAAGAGCGTCCATCCTGATCTGGTCTTCGTTATTTTGGCACCATTTCAGTCTCATCTTAAATTCTCTTCTACTCTGACACATCTCACTATACATGGGACCACTTCTAGGTCTGCCGCAAGCCACCCATTCTACGAACTTCAACCTGGCACTCCGGTGAGCCTCGCTGACATGTTTGTTCCAACCCATTATACGTGGCCCACGCCCACACTGCTTTGTGCCCGCCTTACCTGCCAAAGAAGAATCACGAAGGGCGGCGACAATATCGGAATACAGTTTATCTATGACAAGCCTGTGATCACTGCTGTTACAATAAAAATCAGCACAGCTTATACACTCACTTGGAAAATCAATTAATTTTAAATATTTATGACACTCTTTGGTATATTTGGTCACCTGTTCCTCGTTTCGTACACCCCAGACTATATCCCTGTTGTTACAAGGTATTATATTGGGTAACTTGGCTGTTAATAAATCTAGGTTGCATTCAATGATAAGAGGAAAATGATCCGACCAGAGAGTGTCATACTTGACGTAAACATTCGTAATACTTCGCTTAGCCGATTGGGTTATTATGCAGTGGTCTAACCAGCTACACGATCCGTGTGCCTCGCTTACAAAGGTGTATGTACCAGAATCTGCTCCAAGAAAATCAATATCGATGCATGACCAACACTGCTCGTTACAATAATTTAAAAGCTCAAAGTAAAACAATTCATAAATATTGGCATTAAAATCACCTAACATGAAAACTGATTCAATTCCATATTCGTCTATTATAGCACTTACCGAGCTTAAACAGTCCGTAAAATCCGGTAAGTTTTCACTCGAGTTGGTAGGCATGTAAACACACATCACAATTATTGGCCGGTCACTTGTAGTTATTTTGATAGCACAAACACGAGCATTGTCACATTTTAAGACTGTCACTTTTTGGAAAACATTACTTCTCCACAGCAATGCAACGCCGCCATAGGGTCTCCCACGTAGCATGCCAGCAGACGTGTCCACCGCTGACGTGCCGGTATACCCGAAACCGCAATCAATTGTACTTAGAAACGGTATATCTTCCGGTAATAACCAGGTTTCTTGCAACGCAATTAAATCACAATTGCGACATAATTCCATGACACTGTCTACAGAACGCTTTATACTTTTACAATTGAAACTTGCAAAGCGATATGATGAACTATTCATTGTTATATTTATTCTGGCCGTTAACAGGTAATGCTCTGTTCGAATTCCTGCGTTTAAAATTAATAAAACGCCTAAATATGACACCATCTGGCCATATGTTCTCGTCTAAGTACAAGGATAGCTTTGTTTCAGACACCAAAAATTTATATGCGTTGTGACCTTTTTCTTTTTTCATCAAAACTTTCTCAAGAGACACAGTTTCCTGTGTCTTCCTACGTATATATTGAATAATGTCGTTCTCTGTCGTATCATTGTGTATATTTGTAATAAACACAGGGACTTTGCGTTCGGCCGCCTTGAAGTTGCATTCTAAGTCTCGTGCAATGCCTAACTTGCCTGCATAACGATATTTAGACCTCTTCCGATGATATGAAGGTATTTGCCACTCTCCATCGTTATTACGTATGTTCGAAATTGCATTAGTTTCAAATGAAGCTACGGCTTGTCCCGTTACTTTTTCCAATACGGTGTCGCTCGTCTTATCAGTTGCCTGCAGCTGACGCACGGCGGGCGTTACCGTTGCCGATCTAGTGGGAGGTGATGACTCATTCGCTGTGCCGGTTTTGCTCGCCTTTGGCCGTTGCTGCATACATGATTCACGTTCGATTTGTTTATCTTCTACCGTCTTAATTTTCCTGTACTCTGGTGTTTTCTTATTCAAATCACCATCGTGATTGCTATAGGATTCGTTCATGGACACTTGAGAAAGTCCTTCAGGGCCACTGTCAAGCCATGCACCTCGTTTAGCATTCACGTTATACGATGTATGTGGTATGGAATCTTTTTTGACGTGAAGAAAATTAGCCTTTAATTCCTTCAAATGATCTAACGTGGCATACGTCGATTTCACTTCTTCTATAGCATTTTGCATTCGAAGAAGGTCTTTCAGAAGCTTCGTGCAATCTAGGTGATCAAATGTAATAGGTGGCAATTTTTCTAGTTGTTTGGCCACGAAGACAGGAATTTCTTCCGGATCAGCAGATTTAAACAAGTTCACGATATCTTCCAAATCTCGTACCTCCTTCCCTTTGTTTTTTCGAACGATTTTGCGCAAATTCGTTGGGATGGAATCAAAAAGAAGGCATTTTGAATTCTTGATTTCATCGCTAGTAAATGACGAAATACATATTCGTATTAACGTTACTTCGTCAATCACAGAAACTTTATTTTGGATGTACGATAACAATTCATCAATCACGATATTACACGTATTGCACTTCAACACGTCCGTCATTTTAAGGTACGCGACCGTCACGGTTGGGTGCGCGCGCGCGACTGACTTGACAATATTATTTATTTACAATAACTTTAAATATATACAATCTTAACATAACTAAAATAATAAATGATATATACACACGAAAAAATAAATAAAAAACTAATATATATTAATAAAAGTTTAAAAAATGGCGTCAAAGTATTCATCCGCATCGCTGTCGACCGGGAGTGTGCCCACTAGGCTGGCTGCATTGCCACGTTGTATGGCAATGCTTATTCTTTGACCAAGGTAAAAGCCAGCCCTTGGGTCACGCGAAGTGTCAACAAGGCGTTTGGCTAGATCTTTGAAAACCATATGTGCACTCGGGCCCCACGGTCCAAGGGTTTCAACCCCAAACGGCTCGAATATATAACTGCCTATTAGGTTGTTATATTTCCGCCGCTTGAGGTTTTCTGCAGCCGCAGCAGCAGCACCAGCACAGCACGATGAACTTGGAAGATGGGATGGCGCAAGAGTATCGACACAGGTAGCGTCCCACACTAAAGGCCTACCCATCTTCCATGGAAATAACGACATGCCGTCCGGTCTCTTGCCATCGTCACGTGCCAAGCCATTGGGTTCGAGTACAGCTGGAACGCCGACGGCAACAAGAGCTCGTCGAATAATGTCGTTGATATTCGCGTGCCGCGCTATGCGACCTGCGCTACGGCTACAGGATAGGCCGTGGTGTCCGAGGCTGTTGACTACTTCACCGCAGTGGCAGCGATGCGGAGAACAACATGAAGCGCCTATGCGTAGTGAAACAGCAAGGCGGAAAGTAGTGTCGTCGAACAAGGTGCCGATGTGCGACGACGGCAGTGCGTGAAGCCAAAGACCTGACTCCCACTCGCCAACAGCCAGCAGGCGCGCACGCTCCGCAGTAGAAGTCGATGTAGTAATAAGTCTTTCTTGAACTATTCTGCAGAGCGGCTCATCCCACTGTCTCTGGGAAGATGGGTAGTCAGGAAGATTTGATTTTGGGCAAGCGAGTCTCCAGGCATCTACAGCCTCAGAGAAACACGGCACATCAAAATTAATCAGTGTAGGAGCTAAGATATTCCTGATTAACTTATCAGTACCGTGGACCGAGGATATAAAAGCTGGTAAACTAATACTGGTAATTTTGCGGACGCCGAGCCCTCCCATACGAATAGGAAGAGTGGCTTGAACCCAAACTCGGTCATCCATGGCCACATTTAAGATCATAGACAGTGTATGTCTGATAATTTGGTCCATTTTTTCCAACAGGTGAGTGTGCTTCCATAAATGGGAAGCACGGAGAAAATAGGTTAATTTAGGTCCAAAACAACAATAACGAATTAGGGTGATGGCCGAATGCATGTTAATTTGTAAAAGTCTTTCCGAAACGTCATTGAAATTTTGAATTTTTTCATCAATAAATTTTGGAAATGAATCATCAAAGATTGGAGACCCAAGGAGACGAAGAGAGTTTTTATCTACAATTTTGATATTGGGGGCTATAGCGTTAAATTTTGAAAGAGTCAATTGTCTGTCAGTATGGTCAGAAATGAATAATTCGCATTTAGATAAATTTAGGTCCAGTCCTATGGAATGAAATTGATTTTTTAAAAGCAACAGATCATTAAAAACCGTGTCTACATCGCCTCCAAGGGTTCCATCGTCAAGATACCAGACGTTAAATTTAGAATTTAGCTGTCGAATAACTGGGTGAATTGCTAGACTGAAGATCACTGGCCCAAGGGGATCACCTTGCTGACAACCAACAGCTGATTCCAAAAGGTTGTCCTGGTATAATAATTTGGAAGGTTGCCTGTAACATTGAAAAAGGAAACTAAAAATTTGAGGTAATTCTTTTTTTGTTTCTGCCAGCAAGGTGTCCCTGTTAACTGAATTAAAAGCATTTTTTATGTCAACCTTCAAGATGACCTCTCCTTGGCCAGAATTTAGATAGGTCGACAACGCGTGGACAGCAGCCTCACAGCCCCCTTTGGAGCCATAACCAAGTTGCAGGGGCTGAAATTTTTTCGAAACTACCTCACCGTAAAATTTACAACAGATTTTGGCTGCCATACGACGGTATGTAGTGCCTACGGCAATGGGACGAATGCCGCCATCCCTCTTGCGCAGGGCACATAAATTGGCCCCGTACAAGACATCGATGACGGAACCGTTAACCTTGCCGGAGAGCATGAGGTTGATCAGAGCCGTGAGCTCCTTCAAAAGCAACTCACCAGCTTCCCCGGCACCTGAGCTGACCAGGTCCTTCAAATGTTGTGGGCTCAGGCCGTCGAGGCCGCCAGCAGAGCCACTCTTGAAGGAACATACATATTATACATATTATAGATAAATAACACCCAGACACAGAACAAATGATCGTGCTCATCACACAAAGATTTGTCCTGGGTGGGAATCGAACCACGACCTCCGGCTTAGCAGTCAGGGTCATTAACCACTAGACCAACAGGCCCGTCAAATTTCTACACTTTAGACAAATAAAGCTGCCCAATCTAAGAACCCGTGTGTACCCAAACAAATGTAACATAGCAACGTGTTTATGATACAGAAACACGTCCTCTTGTAATTTAACTGTGTTGCGTCTCCATCTAACCAGGAACTAAGCTGTTATTACATACAAACTATGTAAACACTAGGAAACGCGATATAGTAGGTTTTTAGAGACTGTTTTGAGACTTAACGTATAATCGATATGAAAAGAGTGTTAATGGTGCTGATTCCTGTGTACGCAAACTAAACTAAATTTAAACCATTGCTACCTTTTTCTAACATAAAGTACAAGAAAAGGACGGCAAGAGATAACAACTTACTTAGAAATGTCAAACTAGTTTTCGCCTTAAACATCACAGTGTTTTTAGGGCACACGTTTTTACTTGTCGCCTTATTTATATAATAATTTTAGTCGGAACTAAATTTGACAGTTCTTATTTTAAACAAGTACCTACAAGTGTAAAAGATGCCGATAGACTTAAATTAGTTTAGTTCGTGTTAAAGTAACAGAATCGGGGCAAATGTGAATGTAAATTTTGTTTATTTTGCAATTAAATCTTCTTCTGCCTAGCCTTTTTCCCAAGCTATGTTGTGGTCGGCTTCCAGTCTTACCGGTTTTAGCTGAATACCGTATTTTACATGGAGCGACTGCCTATCTGACCTCCACAACCTATTGCTAGATAATACAGTATTCCATAGTAAGACTGGTTGTCAGAATTGTAACGCGGCAGTCCCCGAGTGCCACATGTTTTTTTAGTTTAAGTTTTATTATCCAAAAATATTGATTACTTTGATCTATTTTCGATTTAATAGGTTTACTTACAACTACGTTGTCATTAAACGCTATCTATAAATATCTTGACATTAAAATAAAGTTAATAAATGTATCCAGTGCAGGTAACCTTTACAAACAGCGGAAGCAGGTCATGTCTGACGTCATAACCTCTTAACCCTTCTCATCCCATTAAAATCTTTCGACCTTTTCAGAGAATCAATAATGATTCTCTGAAAACGCCTTTGTTTGAAGAAGATATTACAATTACATCTATACTGTAAAGATAAAAATGGGTACAATTTAAGTGCAACAAAAGTGGCTATTTTTATATACTTTGGGATCAAGGTTGTCTAGAAGAGATTGCTGATAGAAATAATACCTCTCATTCCTCTCATTTTCACGTTGTACAAAAATTAATAACAAATATAAGTATATCCAAGTCAATTTTATTATGTGCTTAACGCTATCAGCTTTTTTCTCAGTGATATTTTGAGCATAGTTACATCCCACTTGTTGACAAAGGTATCCCCACGCTCGATCCATTTGTCTCTTTTAAGAGCTGCTAGTGACCAGTTTCTTGAAAAGAAGTCGAATTTATAAAATACTACCTTTCAACTGCGGCTCTGCCCGCATGGAAGTCGGTTATCGTGGCAAAAAAGAACCTGTCCTTTCTTAACATTTAAAATAAAACCATACCGGTTCAGCGGTATAGCCATCAAAACGTACCAGTAACAGGTAAACCCTGAGTATATTTCGACATTTACTTGACGTCTTAGGGTAGCCAGTCAGGAAATGTCAACTCCAGCGAGCTCAGAAAGGCAGCCTATATTTGTCCACTGCTGGACATAGGCCTCTCCTATAGTAAGCCACTGAGCTCGATCTTCAGCTCTTCGTCTCCAACCACTGCCAGCTCTCATCATCAGATGATGATGATTTAAAATTTCCAGCAAGTCGGTAATTTGTTGTAAATATGTATTGCCATGCAAAAATGTTTTTAAAGTAGTTTTATTCTTTGTTTTGGTATACTTAATTTATGCTTAAAACCCACCAACATAAAACTAAAGCCAATTCAATCATAAACCATTTTAAAAACAACCCTTGTGTAACCTCGGAAGTTATTTAAAAATCACTTCATTATATAGCCGCGGCTTACGGAGCTTCTTACGAGATAAACCTGTAACGATTGACGCTTACTGAATACTAATACAAGGTTTTGGGTTTTGAACATCAATGGCTTTGGCATCTTAGATAAAGATTTAAAATTCCCAACCTGACTTACTAAACATTCAAGCTGCTTCGAACGATAATTAGTTTATGAGTACTTGTTTTGAGGATTGGAACCTTATTTATAAGTACTAGAATGTTATCAATAAGTGTTTTATCTAAAATCTGAAGAAAACGGGGATCATTCCCACATAATATCTCATGATTGAACAATGATGATTGATGAATAATGATTTTATCCGATAGTCCAAAAGATATAGTCTAGCATAAATTTTCATATAAACATCCAAATCTCAATCCCTTATAGGTTTTCCTTCCATAAAGAACTATAATCCAAAAACACGTTTACAAAATTATAAAAACAAGTTGAAAAGTCACAATCCATATTACGTATGTTATTCATTATTAAATGGATGTTCGCGAATGGCGCGGCAATTTTTCCAGCAAGACCCCCGAGGGGGTCACAACACGGCAATGTCAGGGCCTCTTGCGGTGGTAGTAAATATTCGAAGCTAACAGCTTTTAAACAAACTACTTTCGGTTCCTAGAAGTCAGGTAATGTCTTGAGAACTATTCTGTTCTTTTGAAATTACTAGATTGTGTTTTGTTTTTCAGTGGTAAAAAGAGGGAGTCTCTATTTGTTATTAATTCTATGTTTGATGCATAGAACAGTTTAATATCTCTTATTATAAACTGAATGGATTTTCATTATGTTCAATTAATAGCTAATACTAGACTACGAAAAATTCGGCTCTTTAGTCAACTGAGGCCGTTCGAACTTATCCCGCGGGATCAGTTGACTAACTTCAAATATTTTATTATTATACTAGCTGTTGCCTGCGGCTTCGCTCGCGCGTAAAGTAAAGAGTAGTATTCAAGGTAGATGTATTCTGTGATTTTCAAAGTAAGGAGAATGTATAAAATTTTTCATCTAATATTATGGCGTTAAAATAATAATAAAAGTAAAGTAAGTAGCAAAAGCATTTGTGTTATGGAATCGGAGACAAAAAAGGTACCATAAACACCCAGACTCCAGACTATGTATAAAAGTGATTTTCTACATGGACCCGTCCGGGGATCGAACCTGGAACCTTAGAACTGGCGACACCTTGAAAACCGGAGTGAACGCCACTCGACCACGGGAGTCGTCATTATATTAGATATGTCTTAGATGGTCATTATCTTATCTATATATCTTTTCATCTGTCTATCTTTGAGAATACTGAACTTCACATACCAACTATTTCAGCCCTTATTTCACCCCCTTAGAGGGTAGATTTCTAAAATCTCGGAAATACATCTTATTTATTTCTAACTAATAACCCTTGTATGAAATTGAATCTGTCTATCTTTGAAAACGACACAATTCATATGCCTACAAACTTCCAACCCCTTTTTCACCCTCTTAGGGGGATGATTTTTAAAATCGCTGAAATCGTGTTTATTTATTTATATCCAGAAACCCGTATACGAAATTTCATGTGTCCATCATTGAAAATACCGAACTTCCCATAAAAACTTTCAATCCCTATTTCACCCCCTTAGGGGGTAGATTTCTAAAATGTCGGAAATACATCTTATTTATTTCTAACTAATAACCCTTGTATGAAATTGAATGCGTCTATCTTTGAAAACGACACAATTCATATGCCTACAAACTTCCAACCCCTATTTCACCCACTTAGGGGATAGATTTCCAAAAGAAAAGTAGCCTATAGCCTTCCTCAATAAGTGGACTATCTAACAGTGAAAGAATTTTTCAAATCGGACCCGTAATTCCTGAGTTTAGCGCGTTCAAACAAACAAACTCTTCAGCTTTGTAATATCAATATTAGTATAGATAAATAATTATAGTATCTTAGCCGTGTCACAGATTAATAAATAGTTACTTGGCCGTGTGCAGCGCCCCTTATTGAACTCCACTGCGGGTGACGTAACCTACGACAAACTTATTATTTGCGGTTGGTACAGTATTCGGGTCTAGGGATCAAACCGCAAAATTAAGTTTGTTTTTTTTTGTATATACTTTTCCGGGATAAAAACTACCCAGTGTGGTGCCCAGGATATTAAAGAACAATTATATCAAGTTTCATCGAAATCGAACCGGTAGTTTTTGGGTGATGCCTGAACAAACAGACAGACAGACAGACAGACAAAAAATTTTTTAATCACATTTTTGGGTTCGGTGTCGGTCTAGTAACACCCCCCGCCATTAATTTTTTTGATATTTTCAATGTACAGAATTTTCACTTCTACAGATTTATTATAAGTATAGATCAGACTGTCATCTAGTCATCCACACATGATTGAATGCCTTCTGGTATTAAGTCCACCTATGTACTTACCTAACAGTGCATGAAGTATTAAATAAATAAAATTACATACAATTTTTATACTTAATTATATTGATATTATTATTTATTATATAAAAAAATTAAAGTACCTGCACTCTGAAAAAAAATCGCCTTTAATAGATTGAACAAGAAATCTTGGGTCTGTCTTAATCACCGTGCAAGCTCTGCATCTTGTTGATATAATCCCTTAATCTACTTGAACGATGCCCGGGGGATGCTATGGGCAGTTCCATACGTAATAAGGTTACCACTCGATTTATAAGATAGGTTCAAATAGGTATCACAGGTATAGGAATAGACTTTCAGTACCAAGAAGTTGTTTAGAGATTAACGTTCTTCCATTTAAAATTGGCAGAAATATTTTTGATAACACATAAATGTATAGAAAATTAACTTGAACTGCACAAAGTACCTACGTTATTTCGTTCAAACATTTTCGTAAACTTTCTCAGTTTTCCAATTCTTTTAATTTATAAACCAAACCACTGAATCAATTTCGAAGAAATTTATATCGGACTACCTCCAAGGTATCTATGATAAAAAAAATATCATCAATATTTAAATCTCTTTTTGAAGTCGATTAAAAATAAAATAATATTTCAATCATTCAAAACGTTCAAAATCTTACCATCTTATTATACTCATTTTTAAATACAACCTCATTCGTTAGGTATAGGGAAGCACAAACCTTTAACTGCAGGCTAAAACATCGTACACATTATCTTTTCCTCGAATCTAAAACTCCAACATTATATCCTTTAGCAGGAAACATTTGACAAAAGCACTTGATTCTGCTCACCCTCAGAGAATAACCCTTGATATTAACAACATGGTCACCGTATACTGTTCAGCGACGAGACCCGAAACTGCATTTGTACCGCGCTAAATGCTCGCACTACTTTGTCCTGGAATTGAGTTGTAGGGCTGCCACCCTTGGAAAAGTTAGACGAATAAAAGTTTAAATAGAATTTTTTGGACGGATTCCATCGCAGTTTATTTGATTGTACTTAATTCTTGAATAAAATTTAAATAAATATTTTTATTTAATAACACTTTTGTGAACCTCAGAAAGCATTAAATAAAAGCTTTATAATCCTGTTATATCATCCAATTATCCAAATAAAATGTGTCTACAAACACATACACTTAAAATTAATATTAAAATTTTTATGTGATGTTAAAATTTTAATATTATTTTGTGTTCAACTATAAAAACGATAATTATTAACAAACTCTTATGTAAATAAAACATAAATTATATTATGATGGAAATCTTCATCTTTTTCTGATCTGATAATAGTACAAAAAAGCTATAAGATTTAATAAAATACTTTCTCACATGGTAATAAGTAATGATCTGTTTTAGATAATGAAATCCACATTTTTATGTCATAACATAAAAGTAGCAACCCTAGCGAAAGAAACGGTACAATTTCAGCGTAATTGTTTAGAAACGTAAAGTGTAGTGTCATAAGTGTTGTACGTTTAAAACGGTGTTTCTAATAAAACATATTCTTAGTTATGCATAAAACGCTCATACATATTAATTATAATATGCAAGTCCAAATATCGTATAACTAAAAATATACTTATATAAAAACCACAATAGAATCCGTTTAAAGTAATTTTATTTCAATACCTACTAGTCTAGCAGAAAGATTATTTGGAGGAATAAGATTTTATTTTTCAATGTTCTGTTTTATCTAGTTTAAAAATATTAGACACGTATTTTTTGCTTTTTCGAAATAACGCATATCTACTTAGATAATTTATGTTAAGGAGTGGGGGCTCGCTAGTCATTTGTAGCTACAATTTTCGCCTACTAATGACGTCACAATCCTCAATCCTGAACTTTAACTTATCTTTGTCAAATTTTATTATTTTGAAAAAATAACGTACTCGCAACTACTACTACTGTCACACGTACTAGGATAGTGCGATACATATTGCTGGTAAACATATCAATTACACAAAAATAAATTGATTGTACACATCTTATTAGTTTATGACTTGGTTCTTTCTCTCTATAAAAGTAGTATTTATCTGTTTTAACACAATATTTTAAACGTCTTTGTTTCAACAGTTCAGTAATTCCACATCTAACCTACTTTAGACCATACTAGCAAGCAATCGTTAAAAACTTCTTCAAATGATTCAATTAAATAATAAAAATATTAAAAACTTTACACATTAAGACTTAGTCCGAAGTTTCTCGACGATTCTCTTATTTTTTTACAAACTCAACTTTGACAGTTGTTAGTACGATCGCTGGGGAGTTTCATGGATATAATTTTGTAAGAACTTGTTTTTATTTTTCTTTGAATTCACTTCAATTTTGTTCTTTTTCCTTTCATTTATTTTTTTATATTCTAGTTTGTGAGTGTTCTAATTAGAACGGAAATTGTAATAGTGTGATAATAATTTAACAATTATTGGATAACAATTTTATCGTATTTTTTAGAATTCGTTGTTGATTAAAAGTCTAGATTCGGATTAGAGTAAATAAAAAAAAGCATGATTTTTGTATAGTGAAAAACTAAGCTCAATTATCGATGCGTGTGCGCGTAATCCGCCAGCGGTACCCGCGCGTACGGCTCGCTGTCGCTGCGCTTGCGTCTCTTTGTCCACCTTTGCCTCTCTCGCCCCTCCCGCGGCCTGCTACAGCGCACAATCAATCCGCTTTGATTATGAGCTTACGTCAGGGTGACGCCTGTTTGACGGCGAGGCAAAAGGCGATGATGCCCGATAAGTTGAACAAATAAGAAAACCGAATACATTAGTTAGTGTTGTTTTCTGAGGTTTACGCGAATATTAGACATTGAAATAAAACTACTTTTAACGGACTCTATCGCGGTTTATTTTGATTTTAGTTCCCGACGTTTCAACACCTTTGCACGTGTCATGGTCACGGGCAGACTCCGCGATAGAATCCGTTTAAAGTAGTTTTATTTCAACATTAGTTAGTGTTTAACCGCTACCGCACGGTCGTCTCACCGGTATGACACCGCTATTGTTCTCAAGCCCTACCGTCTTTGAGTGGTTAGGATTTACATATAATATGTACAAATATAAAAATGAAATATTATAGAGCCTTTTAGAGCCATTTAGAGCCTTAACAATATTAAAAACTCTTAAAGTCAACCGCATTCTTTTTTCAGAGTAATTTTTCATATAATAATGACGATAAAATAAATAAATCGTTTAAATAAATTCAATTCAGTATCCTGATTAGATTGGATTATAATTTAACTTTGATACTTTTTGAAAGATAAAGCAATAAACTTTAATTTGTTTATCTTTTCTTTTGATCTTATTGAAAGGCATTTCGTTTTACTTTGAAATAATGAAACAAATTTTTAATGTAGTTTTAAATCAAATATTTAATTAAAAACGGTAAATATGAATTACTAGTTTCTGCTCGTCTGCGTGGAGTTCAGAATTGGGTCCAAAAAAGAATGAAAAATAGAATAAAATTTTCACCCGTGTACGCTGTAATAGACAAAAATACCAAATCTCAAAGCTGTCTGCCCACGGCTTAGCACGTAAACCAATTTTCAATTGTCCCTCGGCAACTACTTAAGGAATCGGGATAAAAGTAGCCTATGTTCTTTTCCATGTCAAAGGCTACATACATGCCAAATTTCATCCAAATCCGTTCAGCCGTTTTTGCGTGATTTAGTAACAAACATCCAAACATCTAAACATCCACACCTTCACATTTATAATATTAGTAGGATTACGATTTTTTTTTTTAAAGAGATGAAAAGCATCTTTTGCTAAGGCATCAAACAGACCAGAAAAATTTTACTCAGGTTTTATCATACAGTAATACAATTAAAAGCTTTTGATATTAACTACTTAATTGTTGCTAGCTTTTGCACGCAGCTCCATCCACGTGATTGTCGGTAATAAGTGCACTAGGACTCTTCAAAATCAAAAATCGTAATCAATATAAATTTCAAATTCTGACTAGTCTCTTCGTCTAGTGGTTAGTGACCCTGACTGCTAAGCCGGAGGTCGTGGGTTTCGATTCCCACCCAGGATAAATCTTTGTATGATGAGCACGATCATTTTGTTCTGTGTCTGGGTGTAATTTATCTATCATTTTTTTTTTTTTTTTAATGTGGACAACATCACATACGTTGCTCCGATTCCAAAGTAAGTAGCTAAAGCACTTGTGTTATGGAATCAGAGACAACGAAGGTACCACAAACACCCAGACTCGAGACAATGTAGAAAAGTGTTTTTCTACATTGACCCGTCCGGGGATCGAACCCGGGACCTCAGAGCTGGCGACACCTTGAAAACCGGTGTATACGCCACTCGACCACGGAGGTCGTCAAATGTTTATATAATTTAGAAATATATAAGTATGATTATCAGTTGTTTGGTTTATCATTTGCCATAGTATAGGCTTTTCCCAGTTTGGGATCAGATGACTGGCCGTGTGTGAGTTAAGATATTATAATAAAAAAAATTGGCTACTACATATGTTGCCCTTTTTTAATTTCAAGATATTTATAGACAACACCTTGATTCGCGAACCCTTCACCGCTTCCTAAGTGCTCTAAATTAAAGAAGAAACGGCACAACAAGTCCCCAGCAGCAAGTTGTCTCATCTAACAAATATGAAAATAAATAAAAATTAAATATTAAGTACCTACAATCGTGATTTTTGAGATCCATACCAACCCCTTAACACGTTTTATCAAAATCGATTCAGTTAGCCGTAAAAACGTGACAGAAAGACAGAATAACTTTCACATTTAAAATTATTCGTATGGCTATGCATAAAAAATATAGATGTAATACTTACAGTTACGTATAATAAACAAAAACATTATTTACAAAATGCTATAATGACTTTGGTCAAACAAAAACAATGTTCGCCCACAACCGGCAGCCGTCACGGGTTACGTCAACTCATACGAAAAACAACAATCAAATTCATAACATAACAAACATTAAAAAGGTAACTGCGAAACGACTTTGAATTATTAAAAAGAGGCTAAAATTGTTGCTCCCCTGAATATAATGAACACAACGGACAATAATAAGCCCGACTGTCATAAGTTGATCTTTGACAGCCGTTAAGGCCCAGTTTTATTATTCCGAGTTAACTCAACCAACGTGACAGTTAAATTCTAAACTAATGGTTTCAAACTACGGTAAGAACGTGTTTATCCATCAAATTTTATTCTAAAAAATGTGTTTAATCAACTCTCCGACTTATTTGACCCTTTGATAGACAAACGAACAAACCATGAGTTAACATAATAATATAAGCATTGGTTGAGATAACTCGGGATCAAAAAACTGGGCCTAAGTCAAGACAATTCTGACAACCAGTCTTGTTTTGGGATACAGTAAATATGGGTTGAGAAGTCAGATAAGCATTCGCTCCATGTAAAGTATGACTAACTGTGAATCCAGTGAGACGGTATTTACTGGAAGCTGCTCCCACCATTGCTTGGGAAAAGGCTACTATTATTGGTCTTTATGTTTACGCGAATTTTGACCCCGTGACCATGACACGTGCAAAGGCGTTGAATCGTCGGAAACTAAAATTTAGAATCCGTTTTGCCGTGGGGCTCAGAATAAACCCCCCTCCCCCTCTCTCTCTACCCGTGGGTATTCTAAATGGCGTTAAGGGATAAGAACTAGGAGAATGGGCAGCAGCATTGGTCTGCGGTCATCAACCCGCTTGCCCAGCGTGGTGACATGGGTTACAACCACCCCATGATAGCGCACCATAGCACACCACCCCCAGTTCCCGGTAGTTGCGCTGGGGAAGGCGGAGGACCGCTATGATGCAACCTAGGAGAGGCCTATAGGTCAGCTCATACCGACACGGAACGTGACGCAACGCAAATGTATATCTTCTCGTATATAAAATAAAGATACATTTTGAATCCCATGTCGAGTCGCGTCCAGCAGTAGAACGCGATGGGCTGAGTTGATTGATTGATTGAGAATTTCTTTAAAATTAATATTTATTTCTTTAATATTTTTGTACTCACGTTCAAAATCTAATATTGTTTAAAGTTGTATTATTTTTTTAATTTACTTACTTTAATTACATTTATTTTATTTTATAAATCGTTCATTCATAAGGGATTTGAATTTGACACGTAATGGAATTTGTTTGATAAGTTTTGTTTTTAATAATGGTGAAGTTTGGCAAAGCTTTTACAGTATTAAATCCAAGTACTTTTAAATCATAAGAATAATTTATTATTTTTATGCCGATGTACTTTTTCAGCAGTAAACATTTTTTTATTGTTTAAATAAACACAAATTTTAAATTAAGCTTTAAAAAAATGGACAGAACTCTGACAATAATTATGCATTTCTAATGTCTGATATAAGTAGCGTGCATCATAGGTTATTCGTGGTAGAGAATATTAAAGTGCTGATAAAAGAAGTTTGCAAAAATGAACTTTAATGTGTATAATATAGGGGTTGTCTGCAAAAGTGATACGTCCATTGTATTTCTGACAGTAGTTACAAACATTTTCTAAAATATCTGGTAAAAGAAATGACAGTTGGTAATCCGAGCTGGCACACGTTCAAAGGGCTGTGTTCATTTCATTTAAGGTACAAAGGACCGGTGGCTTGTATTTTTTTAATTTTCAAAGTCATATCAAGTTCCATTATATTGGATACTAGCTGCGCCCCGTGGTGATACGCGCGGCTTACCAGATAACTTACATTTTCGAGATAAAAAGCCTTAGTGTTAATCTAGAGTGTCAGCTACCTCTATACCAAAATTGGTCCAGCAATTTAAGCGTGAAAAGGTAACAAACACTCACTAACTTTCGTCTTTATAATATTAGTGTGATTTGAATAATTCATGTCTAAAACAGTTTTGACAGACTATAACTTTTTCCTAAAGGTTTCGATAATCAAATAGGTATAACTATGAGTAACTTTACCCATTTTAAGGTCATTAAAAGAATACGAGTTGACTGTTAGGTTGCAGTAAATGGGCAAGCCCCAGTCCTACTGACATAGAGGTTCTGCTACTTGTAAAAGTGACAATGAATCTTCAAAGATGAAGCGGCCATAGTTTAATGGCTAGGACGTCAGACTTGCGATCATTTTATGGTTGCGGGTTCGAATCCCACCCATTACACTACCGACGCGAGATTACTAGTAATGTGCGACCCACATTGCAAGTAATCTTTAAAAACTTTAAAAAAGAAAAAAAAACTGGTATTGGCGATGTTCATGCCCAGTTGTGTTTCTCTTGCCGTCAAGTTCATCGTCAATCTGAATTGATTTGATTGGAGGATATTTTTAAGATCTTGAGTTGAATCATTGTAAGTGATTGGTACTTACTTTTGCTAACTGGTTAACCTCTCTTAAATACGAGAAAATGAACAGCGATAAATGACTGCAGGATATGACATACTCATTTCCAGCAATTCACTCTCCCTTTCCACTTTGATAAAGCTAAATAAACAAAACTGACAATTATTCTACAATCAAATCCTACTTAATCCTCAACAAAGGTTATTGACATTAATTTGTTTCCTGAAATATAACTTCTATCAAACGTTGGTATTCTGACACCTTACCCAACTCTTCCATTAGTGTAACTAGACACTATCCAGCAAACAAAAGAACAAAACACCCAAAAAACACCTCTGAACTCTATTACCTCAATATTGGACACACATTTGCAAAGCATCCTAATTTGGGACTGTAAACTTAATTTTGTATAATGTCAACGTCTATGTCTTCCCAATTTCGAAGGAAATTAGATTTTAATCGGAGCATGCTAAGGTTGTAATTTAAGTGTATAGGTTTCCTGACCACACGAGAACCTTGTCTTATCGCTTCTGCCGCGGTTGAATATCTTTGAAGCCGGTAAAGTGTTTCGAAATTTAATCTTCGTAGCATTGTCTAACTAGGTAATAACAATATTTGTTAGGTTTAAATAACAAACTAGGTAATTTAAACAAATCCGAGCACGCAAACAAAATTTTGATATTTTAGCTGAAAATGTATGTTAAAACTTTAGCTGGGCTGACCTTTAAATGTAAATATTTCTAGGTGTTGTGTAACGGCCTGTTTTTTCAGCAGCTTTCGGTGTATTATATTTTGTTTGAAGTTAAAGGTTTAAAAACTTAGTCCGAGGACAGATATGTTTAACTAAATTTAGATAATTCATCGTTAAATATATTTTTTTAAGAAATAGTTGTGATGTAATATTACATACATCATTATCGTACTTTGCTTATCCTGATAATAAAATATGAATATTACTTTAGATAAAAAAGGGTTTACATTTTTAATCACACACACAGAAGCGTAGCCAAAATAAAGAACGTTTGAAGGAATCCAACAATAAATTGACAAATTTAAATTATTAATTAATTCAGGCTTCCTTCAGGCTTAATCAATTTCACAAGAACAATTAAAAGTCACTTACAAAACTTTCCAAAGGGACGTCTGAACAAATCTTGGCAGCAAACAACTCATACCTTATCCAGATAATTCTAGAACAAACAAAAACAAAAGAGAACTGGGACAAAACTCTTTTGAACCACAATAACTTGACAGAACTCCAACAAGTCTACATGAATAGAAAACTTCACGTCGCTATCAAAAGGCTAATAAATCTGGTGCACCAGTTACAACTTTTAGTTCTCATTGAAATAAACTGTTCAACTAGCTACTCGATGTGCTATCAGAAATGGAAGAAAGGGTTCACTGTGGTGCGGAAAATATAATAATATTATCTTTCGTATATATCCAACCTAAGATCTTTCTTACTTGATACACTCAGTACAGAGACAATGTATTTCATTGTGTCTGCATGTAATTCTGGCACATATTCGGTTAATATTTTTGACGACCTCCGTGGTCGAGTGGCGTACTCACCGGTTTTCAAGATGTCGCCAGCTCTGAGGTCCCGGGTTCGATCCCCGGACGGGTCAATGTAGAAAAACACTTTTCTTCATCGTCTCGGGTCTGGGTGTTTGTGGTACCTTCGTTATCTCTGATTCCATAACACAAGTGCTTTAGCTACTTACTTTAGATTCGGAGCAATGTATGTGATGTTGTTCACATTGTATTTGTATTTATTTATCTATTATTATTTAATATTATTTCGTGCATACACATCAAATTTGCACATATCCAAATCATTCCATGATAGCCTAAGTATCAGTATAAGAGCTGATGTTTCCATCGTCAGAAAACTATATTGGAGGATAAATTTCGAATTTTTTACGTTTAGTTTTTTGTTTACACAAATTTTGCCAAACGTCACGTTATTTCCTTAAATAAAAGTCGAATAATAATGAAAGGCGAGTTTTTATCTGATGGTCTGTAAATACTAGTACCACTACCAACACCTCTGAACATTTTGAATAAAGGTTTTAAAAATGACCTGTCAGCCTTTGAGTTTTTTGATTGACCCATATTTCACAGATTTCAAATAATCTATGTATTTTCATCATCCTGAATCAAATCGAGGTTGAGATAACTTAAAACATCGTAAGTAATAGTTATTCCATTTTTTTGCCATTTGCCAAGTCGTGGTTACATTGCAAAATGTCGCGTATTGAAACCGCCTCGCTCGAGGTGAAAATTTAATTTCCATCATCTTTCCAAGTTAAAGACGGCCGAAGAACCAACTCAATAGTGTCGAGTATGAATAAACTTTTCAAAGACGACAAATTAATAGTATCTGGCAAATTGAAGTAAATTCAATTTGTTGATGTTTTCACTTCATTATAAACTGCTGAGGAAAATAAATAATAATGAAGGATGCTTGTTTACTCTGACCAGTGGTGTAATGAGATGGTGCTCTTAAACCGAGGAGACTTGTTTAATGACTACTTAACTTAGCACTTTTTATTACTATCATTCAGATATATGTGTTAAGTTAATGCTTGTTTATTTTAGAACTTATTGCAGTGTGCAAGTTTTATATATTGTTTTTCTGTAGTCATGGTAATGATGATTAGAGTGTTTATCACTTTTCCATGTTAGTGATCTAAGCGGTGAAGAAAAATGTTAAATTCTGTGAGTTTATGAAAACGTTTTTTTTTAGTAGAAGCCAAGACAGCCGGGAAATGTTAAGGAACGATGTTTTGTAATAGTATTAACGTCAATTCAACCACATTACAAAAAACTGAAAACTTCGAAATAGTTGTGATTTCGAATCAGAAGTCTTGTGAAATGAGATCGAATACTAAAGCATACGAGGTTTTCGCTGTTCGGACGTACACACATAATGGACTGCAAACCTGCATCTTTGGACGTCAAACGCTGATACAAACTCGTGGAGAATAGGAAAGTGTATTGTGATCTCGATGTTCGCAATCCAGTTGCAATTTAGCAGGATCGGTTTTCGAAACTTGGAATTTTATCTTCTATACTGCAGTTGAGGTTTCTTTCGAATATTTTATTGTATACCTTTGTCGTTGTTATATAAACGATACTATTTAACCTTCAGGTGTTGTCTTCTTTGCTCTCTTCTACTTAATTTTAACATAAGTTTATAAATTTTTAATTCGATTCCGTTTTTTTTTTACAGTGTTTTTGGATACAATATAATTATGCAATTTGTTTGTCAAACTTTAAGTTTTATTGTAAAAATAATTCATCGTTGGATTGAAAGCTTTTTAATTTAAACCCATATACTGAAAAACAATTTTATTAGCAGGTACAATGGACGATATTATCACTTATTTTGATCTTTTCCAGACAACATAAGCAGGGATTGTAGTAAGGAAATGAAAAGTAAAGGAGAAATAAAGAATTTAAATCTATTGCCATTGTGTTTTAGCAAGTAGCAAGTAATAAAAATATGGTTTAATGTAGTGCTGTAATGTCATTTATCCATCGAAAATGTTCAGTGGATTCCTAAACCGGGGCAATTATACAAATGAAACAGTAACAGACCCAGTTCACATTAACATGTCGGAACGAGCCCGGCTGTATTGCTGAATATCCATGTATCACCTGAATTTCACAACCGACCGTCAGCCGTTTTGATGGAACAAGACAATTCGGTGCCTCCGAAGCCGATCCGATTTGCAATCAGAGAGTCTCTATTATGTAAATACCTGCAGGTATTTCCTAGTAGTATTCGTAAAGAATGGTGTATGATTCTAGGAATAATGGCCTTAGGATAGATAACCGGATAGTGCTTTGAATAATATTCATAATGGATTATTGTGTCTACAGTCACGAGCATAAATATGTATACACATAGCGAAATTGTAAAACTTATTTAGCGAGAAGTTTTTGTTGAAACTCAAAAATATATACATGATTTGAGAACTGTTATAATTTTATGTTGTTAAATGATTAAAAGTTAAAATGATGGTGAGTTCCTGTTCAATTATTGTTTTACAATTTCGCTATGTGTATACATATTTATGCTCGTGACTGTACTGTGTATACAGATCAATTAGTTTAAAAGAATTCTTAGATTCTTTTTCTTCCACTTGAATCCATAAATTAGGTATATTAATTGTTTGAAAAATTGAGAAATATTCACTGATTTCAAAGCCTAGGTAAGATGAGTGATATGATTAATATTTAATTATTTCTTTACTACTACCAGCTGATAAATAGCTCCTAAAATCCGTCTGTCAAATAAATTTTAATATTCTCACAAACAAAACGGCTTTGAAAATAATATAAAACACTAGGTTCATTGAACATAATACGGTCCTTATTACGTATCTCGCAAAAGCAATTCAATAACAATCAACAGCAAAACTTATACAATTATTGCTGTGAAATTAATTTGCATTATGTTATAACCATACGTAATACCAAAAAAAATACAGCAATGAAAGTGCAAATTTTGCTGTTGTCTTGCTTTTTCAATAAACGTAATACAGCCGTGAGTTCAAATATGCTGACAAGAGCCTTATTTGCGTCGGAGTGCGATTTTCTGCAGCTCAAAATATATCGTCTGTACCTACGGTATTATATTGACAGCTGAAGACACTGAACAAGCTCTTCTGTTTGATTTATAATCTTCGTGCGCTATATTGTATTGGGGATCGTGTATCAAGTGGTGTTTGGGATGAGTGGCGGTAGACTTAGTATACACATGGACTTTTGATGAGTGTTGTATGGTTTGATTCCAAACATACAATGGCTGACGAATATTTGCCTAGCTCTTTGAAGATTCTTGTCTTGGTATGTGTTTATGTGATTGTTTTTTTTTATTTGAGTCGTGGTGGCTTTTGAAAAGTCAGAATAGAAATAGTTTAGTTTCAGATTTAGTCTGGTTAAGGATGAGTTCTATATAAAAAGTAAAAAAAAAAACAAGTTTTATGTAAGTCTAGGTTTCGCAAAGTAATCAAAATAAAATATAAAAACTCTTCTTCTGCGTAGCCTTTTCCCAAGCTTTGTTGGGGTCGGCTTCCAGTCTTACCGGATTTAGCTGAATAGTTTAATTGACATGGAGCGACTGTATTAAAATAGAATATAAAAACTATTATCCTTAAATAAATGTAGACAGCATCACATACATTGCTCCGAATCCATAGTAAGTACTTGTGTTATGAAATCAGAGACAACAAGAGTACCACAAACACCCAGACCCGAGACAATGTAGAAAAGTGTTTTTCTACATTGAACCGTCTGGGGATCAAACCCGGCACTCTAGGCGACACCTTGAAAACCGGTGTGTACGCCACTCAACCATGGAGGACGTCGTAGTTTAGAAAACTTAGAGTAAACAGTGTCACCAAAAATATACTTAACCCAACTGTAGTCAATGGCTTAAAAGGGATTTCGGGTCAAACACGAAAAATGTCAAGCGTAAAAATGTCTTTAATTAAGAAATTCTTTCAAACGTTTCCTCTTTTCGGGGGGTAAATTTAAACAGTCCCTTTTCTAGGGGGCATTTAGGGAAATCGGGTGAAAAGAGACTGGGACATTTTGGAACGTTTCCAAGATTAGCTTCACTGAGGTAGGTATAATTGTGGACGTTTGTAAAGTTTTATTTATCTTAGCAAATTGTACCTACTCACGTGGACATTAGTACCAATTCTTCTTCTTTTCGCGTTGATGGTCGAAAGATTTGTAGGTATAAGAGATTGTTGTGACATTAATGGCAGCATAATTCATAATATAATATAATAATGTCTGTTCTTTCATAGCGCAGGGGTGAATGGCCCCTGCGTGTTGGACCAGTGTCCCCACGTAAGCCTTTCAAAGGACCGGGTCTCTTCTTCTGAAGTTATCCCGTGATAAAAGAGAGTAATATAATAATAATATATAATATCTTAGGACATCTCACACACGGCCATCTAGTCCCAAACTAGGCAGAGCCTGTACCATGGCAACCAGACAACTGATATACATACTTATATGTTTATAAATACATACATATTATAGATAAATAGCACCCAGACACAGAACGAATGATCGTGCTCATCACACAAACTTTTGTCCTGGATGGGAATCGAACCCACGACCTCCGGCTTAGCAGTCAGGGTCACTAACCACTAGACCAAGCGGCCCAAAATTAGCGTGCTTCAAGTTGTCTGTAGTGCAGTGACTGGTATATTGGTCTAATGGGTAGTGATCCTGCTAAGATGGAGGTTGTGTTCCATTTTCACCCAGGAAAAATCTTTGTGTGATGAGCAATTTAATTGTACGGAATATTTCCATTGGACGTTATGTTTTGAAATCGAATGTTTTTTCGCGATATCTGGGGTAGTTATGGATCGGTTTCAATTGTTTTTTTTGTCATCGACTGGTTACAGAAGTCCCATACCTATAAATTGCATCAAAATAAATAATTAAGTTTGGTTTATACATTAAATAATTGGACAATCTTATCAAGCGTGTCTTAAAGGAATTGTGTATTTTCTATTTTCTTGCAAATGAAGTCATTTTTTTACATTTATGACATGAATTTAGTTTTAGTTACAAATGGAATGTAAATTAAATTTTTCATTTATGCTACATATATGGAGTTCATAAGCTTTTAATTACAAAGATGTTTCATCCTTTTTTGTCTTTTGTAAGCATGTGGAATTTCATTCTAAATAGTGTAATGAATTAAATTTACACAATTCTATTTATCAATAGGATGTAATATCAAAACCACACACATATGAACATCGACTGAACCAAAAGATCAACACAGTCGGTAGGCATCAATCTATCAGCTGTGACAAGTGCCGCAAGTGCTGCCTAATGCCCACTTCCCAAGAGAGGTCATCATGACATGGGTCCGCATATAACTGTAAGAAGTAAAGATTACTGAAATATGTTTGGTAACATCGAATATGAGTATTAGTAGTGATGATTTTATACCTTATCGGGGTATTAAAATGGCTAATGTTCTGTTAATGGGTAATGTTTTTGAGCCACGAGTACCAAGGTTTTGTTTATTTAACAAAACTATCGTAAAGGTGTTCAGAAGTTCAAATAACTTTCTTAGAATATGGACGCATATATGACTGTGTTAGTATGCGCTCCGCCTACAATGAGTAGCAACATATTTAGGATTATTAACGCATCACCTGATTATTGATAATTTCATAGCTTGAAATTTTGTGCATTTTATATGTTTTGTCTATCATGATAAGTTTGCATCTTTCGATTACCGTCAAAATTATATGTTTTATCTATCATGATAAGTTTGCATCTTTCGATTACCGTCAAAATAAAATAAAGGATAAAATAAAATGTAACTCAACGCTTACTTAATTTGTTTTAAAAAGCTTAAAACCAACCTTAAAACCAATTGCGAAGATGTATAAGAACAAAGCACAAGCGTTCTTTTTTACAACCCACAAAACGTCCGACTAACAGGATAAGCATTCCCCAGGAAAAATCTACTTAAACAATGTCACTCAAAGTAAATTTTAAAATTTCAATAATATAGTCGGCGTAGCCTGAGGCTGTGCCAGCGGTGACAAGTCGAGGCACGAGGAACGATGCATTTTTGCAAAATTGCATCTGCAAGCCGTTGAGTTTCACTCCAAAGAGGATTTGCGTGTTGAATTCCTATTAATATGCACGTGACACTTTGTTTACAGCGGAAGTTTGCTGTAGAGGTGACAATAAGGTAGGTATATGCAAGAAAAGTGTAGGAAACGTGGATAGATTATCGAAATTATCAGAATTATGGCTATAATCGCATTGGTGATTTTCTACTACCAAATCTATATATATAAAACTCTTCCGTTACTGACTGACTGACAGACAACGCACAGCCGAAACTACTGATTGTAAAGAGCTGAAATTTGGCATGTGTATTTGTTGGGAGGAGTAGGCTACCACTAAGTGAGGATTTTTGGAAATTCCCCCCCAAAGGGGAGAAAAGGGTGGTAAATTGAAAGTCATTACTCCACGCCGACAAAGTCGCGAGCAAAAGCTAGTGTTATATATAACTTAACTTACTCGACGAATTGGCCCATAAAAGTTCCTAGGCGTTAAAACTAATATGTATTTTTTTGGAAATATCCTATTTCTATTTCCTCTTAAATTGGCAACTTGGGTACAATTGAAATTTCACAGTCAACACGTCTACCAGCCCAAGAATTCCCCGTATCCCTGTTAACACTTAAAATTATTTTTTAAAGAATAAAAAAAAATACTGAAGGTGTTATTTCATTTTTTATAACAAGAACGATCTCATCCATCAAGTAGCATACCGTCCAAAATAAGATTTCTTAACACTTTTCCTAAGTTCCCGATGTAACAGAATGAGGTTAGAACTTCACATCTTTCCTTTGATAAATTGCACTCCTGTGGGTATTTCTACGATATGAAAATTCAATTTATTATATTTGTTATTTGGGATATCATTTTAAGGGAAATTGGGGTCAGATCATATGTTAGGTTAAGAAAATTTTGGATAATTTTGGATAATTTTAGGTTTATATTATTAGACAATATTTAACATGAATATTGTAAGCCGGTACCAGTTTACCCGTGACCATAAAACCTGCAAAGGGGTTGACGGGTCGGGAACTAAAATAAAATAAACCCCGATAGAATACGTTCTTTGATTGTCAACATTAGGTGTACACGTGATTATAATATCAACTAACAGGGAACTAACAGGCTTAGCGGTTCAATGACCGGATTCATATACAAGGTTGCAGGTTCCAACCCAGGCAAGTACCAATGTGACTTTTGCAAAGTTATATGTACTTTCTTAATCATTCTAAGATACCATCGACAAACGGTAAAGGAAAACATCGCGAGGAAACCTGGATTTCAAAAATTGAAATCGGAAATCGCCAACCCGCAATGAGCAATTGTGATGATCAATGCTCATTCCTTCTCTATATGAGAAGAGGCCTGGGCCCAGCAGTGGGACAGTTATAGTCCCGCATTATAAAACAGGGAAGAAAAATGGTGTTAAACCCGACTACACAGCTTATAATGTTATTAAAATAAATGCTAATTCCCTAACTCCTATTCGGTTAGCTGCAAGAGGCAATTTGTCAACTGTGTTAAAGCACTGCTCGCTGTCTTGTTAACATGCTGTGTTTTTGTCACCATTTTATGAGTAAAAAGAGATGGTATAGATAAAGTTCTTTGTCAAAATATTAGCGTGGATAGGTTTAAGTAGAGTAATACTTATAAGAAATCTTAAAGCGCGGTTATATTATAAGTATTGGTCAGTTAACATGGACAGGAGCGAAAGTAGCAAAATTGGGAGTTCATGGTGCACCCAAAAAACTAACATATTTCTTGAGCTTGGCACGGACTTGACTGCGAATATTTTAGGATAAACGAAAGACTAAAAGCGAAGACTTTTCATTGGCTTGCAGTTTTTGTATTCTTTTCAATAATTTGTTTGACTAGCTGTAAGTTTTCCAAAGATTTTGAATAAACTAAAACCTTTTTTTCCAAGACACAATCGGTTACCCGAACATATTATTTTACCCGAAAAATACAAAACAATACAATCTTACTCATTCTTCTCCAGTAACACAAGGAAAAGTACATCAATTAAATATTAAAAAGTCACTTTAATATCCTCATTTTTGATCCCTTGACATCTGCATTCTTCAGGATATATTAAATGTGGTTATGATAAATGGTCAGCTTTGCCCTCATAGAGTAGTTCCTGCATAATATTTCCCTTACGGCGTCCATATGAGATGAAATGGTGCACTATGACTAAGCATTTCATAACGCAAATGGCTCTCTCTTGTCCTCACAAGTAAATAAAAATTGATGCAGAGAAGAATACGTAAAATTTTCCTTTTTAGATAAATTAAAATACTCACGCTAAGCAAACACATTCTTTTTTCTGGGAAGTTTGAATCGTCTAGGAACGTATTATTTTTTTTCCAATAAAAATAAAGTAAATTATGTTTACTCATTTATTCTTCCTATTGATAAAACATTTCGTATTTTTTCAATAGTTTTTAAACCACAATTTCCCGTCAATGTCCAATAAATTTTCATTAGGGTTCCGACATTATGGATTTCGACTTGAATTTCAGGCATCACTACAATTCGTAAAGTTTCGCAAAATAAAAATACAATATAAAATTAGGAATACATTTTCAGGTTAACATTTTTAACAGAAGCAACTCATACACTGGCTAAATGAATAACTAAAATCTTACATCATACAAAATGATTCAACAAAAAGCAAAGCGAACACTAGCTATAACAGAAACAGTAGTCTTTAACTTCATAAAAGATAACAAGAGGACCTAAATGCCTTCATAAATAAACCGAAGATTTTTAATAAACTCGCCACCATTCGAGTTGATACAAACATAAGTATGTACTATCGGATCTCACGGACGTGATCTGTTTACCAAAATCGATTTTGTCCAGCGTGCAATACGACACTTACGCTTAGTTCAGACTATATTGCTGCTCAACTATGTCCCCAACTATTGCCATTTCTAACAAACTTATCAGTGGATAACAAAACATGTTTTGTGGACGAAATTTCGCTAGTAAAATGTACTGAATAGTGTACTTATTGCGGGCAAGTGCGAAAAGTGTCGAGTGTTCGAAATCGTGATTCGAATGGTGATAAGATTAGGTTCCAATCGTCCGCTTTTTCCGTTTAAGCGGCTCCCACCTGATAAATTCTGGATGGTTAGGTTTATCTACCGAAATCTAGTAGAAGAAACCTCGAAGTGGCCAATGAAAATGGTAATGTTCTTGTATCGATTGAGATTATTCAGCGTTCTTTCGCTAAGTATTCTGGGAGTGCTACTGTGTAGGTTTTTGCTTGCAGCCAAATAAGCTAGCATAAGTCGGATAGTCTCATTTATGTTGAAATGAAGTTGTTTTATAATGCGTTCGATTCGAGTTTGTGACAAATCTTGGGATCATTTTAAAAGGCGAGCAATGTAACTCCAATATTTTGGTTGAAGAAATCAATTGCAGTCACACATACCTTCACCACATAATTATCATCTTACCTTTAGGTAAATAGTATAATTATAGACTATTCAATATTTATATATTTTTTTACGATGTCGAGTTTACATCATACCGTAAACAAATCACTATAAAAAGTTTAAGATCCTGCGAGATTCACAACATACAACAACAAAAAATGTATCACAGCTGGAGTAAAACTAATTCAATAAAAGCACAGACACGTTTGCAATATGCAATTCCATTTTATTTTATACTGAACCCACATTTACATTCCAAGATATTTTTTATTAAATATGACTTCTATGGCCATTTTATTGAACTTTGCATTCGATAAGCAATAAGGTTTAAGTTATTCTGAATTTCAGATGTGACGTGTAAATCCAAAAATAATACAACGGTTTTGCTTTTAACATTACAAATGCACAAACGCACCGAATGCTAAAAGCACTCTCATATTTTTTACTATTTTTTATTTCTGTTTTTTATTTTTCAGATTAGAAGCCGCAGGAAAGGAGTATACTTCCATTGCACCGATGTTTTAATGAATAATTATGTTTATGTATTTCAACAAACTTTTAAAGGATTACACTGACAGAACAGCGATGTGACGAAACATCTATAAACATTATAGGTGGCGTTTCATACATGCACAGTTGCCACACAATCGTCTTTATGGCAATTTACGAATGCATAAGCTAAACCGGTCTCATCCGGGGGTTCTGTAAGCTAAATTCGCATGAAAAAGAAAATTCGGAGAATTTTTAATATCGTGTAACCTCGACCTATTTATTTAGGTATGCATTTGTGTACAGCTTCCAAGAAATACACGCACATACTGAAACGTCAGCTGCCATGACAGTATCACATAAAATTAACTCTTCCATGGTAATATTTCATAAACCCTCCAAAATTATAATAGGTGGCATTAACATTTTCAATAGCTGAGTTAACATGCTCCTGTAACGAAGTGGTAAGATTATGTTTTATTCTCTTAACAATAGGGAAATTGCTTCATAAATCACTTGCCCGCACTCACCTCCCCATGGAAAATATTGTAATTAAAATACGCCGTCCGAAACTACTGGCTCTTTATGATTTTCAAATGTTTTGACGTATAATGTTAGTAATTAATTCTGTTTTCTATTGTATTGTTACGAACAGTTTGTTGTTGAACTATTGTTAGTATAGGTTTAGGCAAATTTTGAGTATTTTGGACTCTGGTGAAGTGTGTCTCATTTCTATGCTTTTGAAATATATTCTTACTAGCTTCAGCTCGCGACTTCGTCTGCGTGGATTTCAGAATTGGATAAAAAAAAATGAAAAATGTAAAAGTAATGAAACATGGAATAAAATTTTCACCTGTCTTGCTGTAACACAGGTGAAAATTTTATGCGCTGTAATAGAGAAAGATACCAAATTTTAAAGCTGTTTGCCCACGGCTTAGCTCAAGGCTACATGCATGCCAAATTTCATCCAAATCCGTTCAGCCGTTTTTGCGTGATTGAGTAACAAACATCCAAACATCCACACTTTCACATGTATAATATTAGTAGGATGTTCTGTAACTATATTCGTTTTTAGTTTGTTATTTTCGATTGTTTGTTTTGGTGATGATAGACTATAATTGTTACAAATCATAATATCCTTATTCACTAAGTCTAAGCAGTCCAAGTAAACGTACTGTTACTTGTTACTTAACCTGTGTAAGGTTAACCCCAGGTACTTTTTAATACATATAATGTTTTTTATCCCACCGTTTTTATTACTAAATACCATTCATGCTCCAAAAATGGCTGTAACTTATCTTGTTTTCCTTGTTGTTACGTTCTAAGGATATACAGACTATTAAAGTTACAAATCATGATTAGCTTCTTTTTCATGTTTTTAATAGCAATAACATTACGTATGTAATACCGCTCACAGATCTAGTCGACATCATGACGTCAATTCCGTTAAAAACCTGTACTGAGATTATGTACAGAATAAGCTGAGTATTGGTCCTTTTGTACAGGTGTGGCGCATATTTTCGCATATATTTCGTCTGTTTTTGACGCATTATTATAATTATATTATTATTATACTTGCTTAAAAATCAAAATCAAAAATATTTATCTCATGCTATACGTATTGTAACGATTTTGGAACAATAAACAAATTTTTTTTTTTTAATTTAATTTAATTTACTCAAAATAAGCTACTGTAGCACTTTTTGAACGTCAAACATTTAATATTGACAGCACCCTGCCCCCCTAGACAAGGCACAGCCCCACAAGAAGATGCAACCCCTTTCGAAACATGAAGATATAACACTACGAAACACAATTCAGTATAATACACAAACAGATTTATCCAACCAATTCAGCGCAGTTTAGATCAGAATTACCTTGTCTACCGTAAACTAATTCGATATGAAATTCAGTGGGAAACAAGCACAGCTAGTCAACTATGGGTTGTACATTGAGAGAAAGCAATTTAGACAGTTCCTGCTCAAGTGTATCAGAGAGTCTGTAGATCTAATGCACTAGCAGATGGCTCATTTAAGATCTTACTGATAAAGTATATCGTATTCAGTTTGTAATAAGTGAAGTGTTGGTAGCCTAATGTCTAGGGCGTTGGACTTGCGATCATGTGGTTGCCGGTTTGAATCCCACTCGTAACACAAGCATCTTAAGCTTAGCACGAGAGGTTAACGAGATCACTAGTAAAGCGCGACAATGCTAGAAATCTTAAAAAAAAAATGAGTACCTATCTTAAAATCTTACGGTGACTCTCTGAACACAAAAATGGTTTGACGACCCGGGATTCTAGAACTAAATTCTGCGACGTGCCGAGAGAGAATAGAGAGATAGAGAGAGAGAAATTAGAGAATAACCCCCAGAAAAAAACCAAATAAAACAAAACTATCAAAACATGAAATTAATAAACAAAACGTAGTCAAACTTTGAATGGGAAAAAAAGGGGGTTTATGAACTGTGAAACTACACATCCTTATCTCCTTGATGTATTGTCAAAGTTCCTAACCTGACTTCGCCTGTTTTTGTATATTTACAACTTTTTATTAAGTTTACGAAACAATGACACGTTCAACTGATGTGTTTTCTTCGGTATTTGTTTACTTCAGCTTTGTCAAATGTAGGTGATTGTACTGTAACAGGAAAAACTGTTTGTGTATCTGCATGTTCGATTAATCAATACCGTAAATGAATGGTATAGGATAAAATTTGTTGTAACTTGATATTGAACTGCAGTAAGTAGTTCAAATATTATAATAATAATCTCCAGACCGAATTTCGGTCTCGGCGGCCAATAAAAGTGAGATCAACTATTTACGCAGGAGATATTATAGTGCACAAGTGTGTGCGCAAACACAGGTGCACTCTCTTCATTCTCATAGTCCGATGGGTCGGTTGAACGACACGATCAGGGAGAGATCAGGTGCAGGGCCAACTGCTTTACGTGCTCTCTGAGGCACGGGGGTGTAAACACCGCCGCACTTCCTGACTCCGAGCGGTACTGAGAATTTCTAAACTCAGTAAATATTTATATTATTTATTAAAGGATATACGAAAATTAGAGCTGTCAAATTTAGTTCAGACTAAAAATTTTAAACAAATTTGCCGACAAGCAAAAACTTGAGCACTAAAAACATTGTATTCAAGGCTTAACTTTAACATTTCTAACTTGGTTATTATTTGTTGCCGTCCTTTCCTCACGCATTATTTAAGTAAAAGTAAGTAATGGTTTCAAATTCGTTTTGTTAGCTTACAAAGGAATCGGCACAGTTTCTACCTAAAACTAGCAAGCTTATTTATAAAGAATACAGTATTGTAGCTTTAACCGTAAATTTATTCTTGAAGAAGTTAAACAAACTTAACTTCAACAAATGAAAAGAGAACTTTTAAACATAAATACCTTTTTCTCTTCTACGTATTGACTTAGACAGATATGGACCGGCTAAGATTTTTAGAAGAAGAGATTTTTAAGTACATAATAATAATGTATTAATTGTAACATACTTGTTTTTCCATAATTAGTATTTTATTTATTTATTAAAAACTTAACAAAATTACTTAATTAAAAAACACTCTTAAAACTAAACTATACTAATTAAACAAAACTAAAAAATAGCATACTTGTTTTAGTTGAAGGTAAAAAAGAAGTAAAATCCACGACAAATATTTCCCAAGGAACCTTCTAGAATATTTATATCACATCACTTGATATCACGTCTAAAGGCTAGAAGTGAAGAGGTTGTTGATAGCTATGTTTGGCACCCGACTCCGTCCGTGTGACGTCATGTTGGGCCCCCGTCCAAATGATAACAGTTACCCTGTTCTATCTCCAGTGAACATACGGTTTTATGATACAACCAATATGTTATTGATAAAATATAAAGAAAATACGCAATATTTTGTGTTTGGTGCGAGATTCCGATATTTTTTGTCCTTGATACCAACAACTTTACTAAAGAGTCCTTTCTAAAGATTGGATAGAATTTTCAGTTCGGTTAGAGAACTAAACAACTTTTACTACGAATTATAGGGCGAAATCTTAAAATTGAAAATCATCTTTTCATACAAACATAAGTCACGTGACCTGTCACTTTGTATGAGAAGTTCATTTTCCATTTTAAGATTTCGACCTAAATTACTTGAGCACAGGTGCTCAGTTTAATGCACCTGATTACCTTGTTGAATAATCGCACTCCTTTTAAATTAATCCTGTATAAGTAAAAGTATAATATATACCTATATACATACAGCTTTGTTTGAGTGCAAAAAAGAGTAACTTGAGTTTCCTAGGTGACCTTTTAATTTATTTGGCGCTTAAGGAAAGGTACTTCTAAGGTGAGAGAGGGGAATACAACAAGAAGCCACATCACTATTAGTTTAGAGAATAAAACACACGGTGTCAGCAGAACAGCTGTTACGAACAAGGACCGCACCTATTGACTGAACAGATTGTCATTATTATACTACGGGTGCTAAACTCACAATATAATCGAATGAAAGAATATGCGAGGTAGCTTAATGGTTAGGGCGTCGGACTTGAGATTATGTGGTTGCCAGTTCGAATTGCACGATCTACTTGAACTCACTCGTAACACAAGCATTTATCTTAACACAAGTACGTAATAACCCACATTGTATAAGCTTTTTATTAAAAAAAAGATTTGGAGGTCTATATTATTATGTGGTAGTGAAAATATATAATTTTTAAAAGCTGTAACAGTCAACGGATAAAAATAGTTTTTTTTATTAAAATTTATTTTAAAATGATTTCCTTTATAAAACTTTTAAGAAACGTAATTTTACGCTCATATTTCATTCATTTTTATTACAAGTTCCAAAATGAGCTACTTCTTAGACCCATTTAGTAAAATAAAAAACAATAAATAATTGTTTGTTTAGCAGTGGAAGTGTAAACAAAAGACTTGCATTCTCACCGTATTCTCAAAACTCGTATCTACATCACTTTTATGATACTAGCGAGAACCATTAGTTCTTCAAGGTGGAAATTCATCCAAAGTGTAAACATAACCATGTGTGCCCTTACGTAAACTTGGGACAAACATTTATTTTGGCACTAACACTTTTTGGTACCTGCTTAGTTTATGTTACTGATTAATGTATTCATGGCGAACATGTTCAAGGCGAATACTACTTTGACATTATTTTCTAAGTTAGTTGTTATCTGTTGCCGTCCTTTTCTCACGCATTATGTAAGTAAAAGTAAGTAATGGTTTAAAATTGGTTTAGTCAGCTTACAAAGGAATCGGCACAGTTTCTACCTAAAACTAGCAAGTTTTTACAAAGAATACAGTATTGTAGCTTTAACCTTAATTTTATTCTTGAAGAAGTTAAACAAACTTAACTTCAACAAATGAAAAGAGAACTTTTAAATATAAATAACTTTTTCTCTTCTACGTATTGACTTAGACAGATATGGACCGGCTAAGATTTTTAGAAGAAGAGATTTTTAAGTACATAATAATAATGTATTAATTGTAACATACTTGTTTTTCCATAATTAGTATTTTATTTATTTATTAAAAACTTAACAAAATTACTTAATTAAAAAACACTCTTAAAACTAAACTATACTAATTAAACAAAACTAAAAAATAGCATACTTGTTTTAGTTGAAGGTAAAAAAGAAGTAAAATCCACGACAAATATTTCCCAAAGAACCTTCTAGAATATTTATATCACATCACTTGATATCACGTCTAAAGGCTAGAAGTGAAGAGGTTGTTGATAGCTATGTTTGGCACCCGACTCTGTCCGTATGACGTCATGTTGGGCCTCTGTCCAAATGATAACAGTTACTCTGTTCTATCTCCAGTGAACATACGGTTTTATGATACAACCAATATGTTATTGATAAAATACGCAATATTTTGTGTTTGGTGCGAGATTCCGATATTTTTTGTCCTTGATGTCAAATATTTTACTAAAGAGTCCTTTCCAAGGATTTGTCTGAATTTTCAGTTCGTTTAAATACAAGGTTTTAATAAATAAGTTACTTGAATAAAAAAAAGACAAATAACATTATAAAGCAGTCATAAACTCTGTCAAAGGCTCTTTTTGTAGGTACCGGCACCACAACATGGCTTTGAAAATATGCACGCTGTAGTTACATATATAAATAAATATCAAACACTTGTTACATTTTATTTATCTTTTACAAACACGAATAAAGTTAAAAAAAAAAAAAAACAAATGAAAGTAAATATCAATTCCTTATATATTATTGTGTATTCAAGATTATGCTGTAGCAAATCCAGTATTGGGTTAAGGTTGGTTCCTTTGGTACATCCTGTAGATGGATTTTAAAAAGAGTGCTTAATTTATTAAACGAGGTAATCAGATGCATAAAACTGAACAACTTTTACTAAGGCCCGAGTTCATCAACTACATCATAATCATCGATTACGTAACCGTTCTGTTAACATTAAACGGTTGTTTAACCCAACCGCGTTTTTTTCGAGTTCAACATTTATTTCTAACCAACGGTTAGCTAGCCAAACTTTTTTGAATGAGTGAGTCGAAAATTACCGAATGCTGGAATGGTATATCATTATTTTGTGAATGTTGAATGTCTTAAATGTCACTTCAATCAATTTTCATTGTCAAACTGTGTGTCGTGTTTGTTATCTTGTATTAATATATTATAATCAGTGATATGAAAGAGAAGCGTAAACGTAAACTTCCTTTCAATGAAATCAAGTAATTCCAAAGCACTACGTTTGTATAAACGAAATCTTGTAGCAAATGCTTTCTCGTCATATTCCTCGAAATAATTGCGCCGTGTTTGGAATATACGGGGAGTGCGCAAAATTCTTTCAATATGTTCAAAATTCATCTAGCACATTATCCTCTTCAAAAATATAATTTAAAAAAGCGTCTTGCATTTTTACTTTGTAACTAAAAGTGACATGAAAATAAAAACTTCTTGTCAGGAAGCATAAACCAATGGTTAAACTGAGTTGGCTACGTCGTTTAAGCTAATCATTCGATTACAGTACATAATCAATGGTTAGTGAATGGTGAACAGCAAAATATTGTTAAACAGCCGTTCATGGTTCAAACATCTGTTTAAATTTTAACCAACTGTTGGTGAACTCGGGTCTAAGAAATATAGGTCGAAATCTTAAAATTGAAAATCAGCTTTTCATACAAACACAAGTCACGTGACCTGTCATTTTGTATTAAAAGTTCATTTTCCATTTTAAGATTTCGACCTTTGTTACTTGGGGAACGATGCTCAGTTTTATGCACCTGATTACCTCGTTGAATAATCGCACTCCTTTTAAATTAATCCTGTATAAGTAAAAGTTTAATATAAAATACATAGTTTTGTTTAAGTGCAAAAAGAATAAGTTATGAATTTTCTAGTTTCTTCTTTTATGAATTTATTTGGCGCTTACGAAAAGGTACTTCAATGGTGAGAGACGGGAATACAACAAGAAGCCACATCACTATTAGTTTAGAGAATAAAACACACGATGTCAGCAGAACAGCTGTTACGAACAAGGACCGCACCTATTGACTGAACAGATTGTCATTATTACACTACGGGTGCTAAACTCACAATATTGTCGAATGAAAGAATAAGCGAAGTAGCCTAATGGCTATGGTGTTGGACTTGCGATCATGTGGTTGCCGGTTTGAAACCATTCCATGATCTACGTGAACTCGTCGTAACACAAGCATTTAGCTTTACACGACCGGTTGACAATAAAACTAGTAATGAGTACATTGCTAGTAAACTTTATTATGTGGCGAAAATCAGTACATGATTTTTAAAAGCTGTAACAGTCAACGTATAGAAATAGTTTTTTTTTTAATGATTTGCTACACAACACTTTTAAGAAACGTCATTTTACGCTCACTTTTCATTCATTTTTATTACAAGTTCCAAAATGAGCTACTTCTTAGACCCATTTAGTAATTGGTAGCGTAAAATAAAAAACAATAAATAATTGTTTGTTTAGCAGTGGAAGTGTAAACAAAAGACTTCCATTCTCACTGAATTCTCAAAACTCGTATCAACATCACTTTTATGATACTAGCGAGAACCATTAGTTCTTCAAGGTGGAAATTCATCCAAAGTGTAAACATAACCATGTGTGCCCTTACGTAAACTTGGGACAAACATTTATTTTGGCACTAACACTTTTTGGTACCTGCTTAGTTTATGTTACTGATTAATGATAGTAAATAAGCAACGAGAATAAAGGGTGAAACAGGGTAAAAGGTGAATGTGTCTTTTCAGTTCTAATGTCAAAGGCTAAAGTGTAATTTAATTAAGTGTTGTATGGAATTTCAAGGGTGAAGGATTTCAGAACAAAAGTGCATAGTACCTTTCCAAGGTAAACTATTTTGTATAATTTCATTTTATTTAAATTTCTAGAGTAATTTTTGTTTATGAGTAGCATCACAACAGTTTTATTATTTTTTTTTTGCCACGGGGGGAAGGCGGAGCTTAGCGGCTAAAACCACTGGAGTGCTTCTCCATTTCCTTATTGCCGGGGACCATGCGGAAACGCGCTGTAAACTACCGTATGCTTGCTAGCATTTATTTGTTTCATACGTGGCGTCGCCGTGGTGAAAAGTGATAGGAGCTTGACAAACGTGCG
This sequence comes from Plusia festucae, assembly GCA_950381575.1. Classification (NCBI taxonomy): domain Eukaryota; kingdom Metazoa; phylum Arthropoda; class Insecta; order Lepidoptera; family Noctuidae; genus Plusia; species Plusia festucae. Next base: position 12,195,112 of record OX494447.1, read on the forward strand.
TAGCCTCTCTGGGTGCCGCAGTGGAGCTGTGCCTTTATAATGACTTATAAGTGTCTTACGTGTCCATTAATAACAAAAAAGAAATATTTCATGTAAAAAGAATTGATCCCAATCATCTATCTAAACTACATCTACACTAAGAGGAAAGATGAGTAATTTTGTATTATGTAATTTGTAATATGTATGAAATTAATAAACTCAAAAACTACAGTGCCGATTTTGAAAATCCTTTACCATTCGAAAACTACATTCACTCTGAGTAACATACTCTAGAAAATTAGGAACCGCTAGCGGAATCGCGGGGAACATCTAGTTTGAAATAAAATTAAAAGTAGACAAGTGAAAACAATGCAACCTGACTATTTCAAACCCCAACAATAACGCAACAATATCATTCAGGCTGCCACCAAAATAAATTATAAAACGTCAATCAGGGATTTAGAAAAAAATACATAAAATTGTCGTACATTTTTTTAGTGGTGAAAACACTAAATTCATTATTTTCGTTATCTCGTTGGCAATTTTTCAGACCAATCTCCAATGGACTAATGAAGCTGTCAAAACAATATTTCGTTTGTAGCAATTTGTCTGGCTAGGTATTTGTAGTAACAACCTATTCTAAGTACCTGTATGTTACTGGCCGTCTGGTAAAATGTAAGACATGTTTACAATTACTTTTTTTGTCCAGCCATTTGTCCCAGTATGATTGGTCCTTTGTATTTTTTATTGACCTTTTTTAAAGGAACTTGCTTGAATTTGCAAATAACAAAAACGGATTGTTTTTTTTACTAAACAGTTGTTTTTTGAGGTTTACGCGAATATTAGACATTGAAATAAAACTAATTTTAAACGGATTCTATCGCGGTTTATCTTTAGTCCCCGACGTAAAAATAAACAGCGATAGAATCCGTTTAAAAGTAGTTTTATTTAAATTTTACAAGGTTCATCAAAAATGTTTTCATACTAAATATACATTATAAAAAAAAAAATTGTTAGTAATATGCTATAGTTAAAGAATACATATTATATTATTAACATTTCTCTGCTCAACCGACTTAATGAAAGGCCTTAAAACCCTCGCAGTAGAGGCTGACATAAATTGCATACTACACTTAACTACAAACGTGAATGGCCAGTTAAAATTTTAAACCAGGCGTGTATGCATAAAATGTTTTAGTAAATTGCCATAAGCCTGAATATCAGTAAGTGTCAAATCTACTTTGCCTAAAATAAAAATTTTAAATATCATGTTTTCATGGTATAGTAAAAAATTAAAATTTTACTGCAGTGGAAAATTGCTGCAGTGGTTGGTACTATTGTGTTATAATTATATAGATCCAATTATCACGTACTTTCAATAACTCGATTCAAAAGTGAGTGTTCATGTCATTTAAGCTTCCCTCAGTTAAAGAAGAACATAATATAATCAAAACTTATAAACAAATAGGACGCTCTGAATTTCCTATAACAAAAGAAAATAAATGTAAATCTACATACTACAAAAACTGCTTCAACTATAAACAAAAGAAGTTTCATACAATTTATCAAACGAATCAAAGTACCAAATACCTGAAAATCCACATACAATTTATACCTGGCAACCTGACAACTATAATTACAATATTCTGTTTACACATCTCATCCCAAAATTACTGAGGAAGCTACCGTGACAATTTAAACCATGCTTTACGTTTGTTAAGTCAAGCCTAACAATAGTAGTTATTATAGAACTTAACACGACAATTGTACGCTCAAATGTACAGTCGATGCTCAACATTTGTAGGATTCTGCAATTCTGAAAATAAATTTACAGTAATTTTATAAAGTTGACGAGTTGTTTGTTTACAGAACTTACAGGTCCGATTTAGAAAAGTCTTTCAGTGTTAAATAGTTCATTTATTGAAAAAGAACCGATGACCATGCGGGCGGAAACACGAGCAAAGCCTAGTCTCAAGTAAAACAAAAATCAACCAGATTATAGCCAAAATACTTGAACATATTAATTTAATTTCGGCTCTTTGTACCTTATATTGTAAAATTTTGCACTAAAAATATTTCCAAATCTTTTCCCTGCTTGAATGACGGTATACTATCCGGCTATATTTCCACTATTTCAATATGTATCAAACATACAGGACTTTAAATCTATTTACCAGTTAAATGAAGAAATTAACACACTGAGTCTGTACCTGTAATATCCAAAACTATCTCCGAGAACTTAATCGTTGCATGAATTTTGGATCCTGATGAACCGTCAAGTTTAACTGACTGTACTTCGAATATCCCCAAGGATTACAATAGTAATAGTGATGGTGTGAGCGCATCAATTAACATTTAATTAATTCTGGATTAGGCGATGTTGATGTTACTACAAGCCATGTTAGCCAGTTTACTGTGTACATTTGCAAACATGAAGTGTTCTTCATGTCAATTAGAAGATTATTTTGGAAGAAACAGAGTATTAACTCTTACAGCAATTCTTCTAAAACAATCCTATTATAAACAGCTTTGAAATAGACGTGGCCGAAGAAAATTTAAAAGAAGCTAGAAGAGTAAAAACAGAGTATAAGGAAAGAAAGGATATATGGACGAAAAACCACACCCAGTTCACAGAAAATCCTGAAAATGGAGCGAAGACTGTGTAAAGGATCTTTAATCGAAACAGAAGATCTAATTTCCGATAATTAGGAACTAAAGCACACGAGAGACTAATTCCGCACTTCATGTTCCCGAAACTAACATTAACCAGTTCGAAACATAATTACCGTCGAATCCACTCTGCTGTGAACGGACCAAGCAACTAAACAAACAAACTTGCACTCAACTTAATCAAAGTTAATTACATATAAAGCGAAATGCATTGAAGTTGACGTGTGAATAGCATTGCTCAATATATTCAGCATGCAGGCCAGCAATCATTGCGTTTGAATAGCTTGTTGATTCTGTATTGGGCTGAATATGTCCGCTTGCCAATTTGACCGGTCGATAGGTCTGAAATTTGTCAAAACTATTCTCCAATAACTGTAAAGCTACACCTATTTTCCTAATCAGCCAAGGTTTCAAGTTACTTTCCAAGACCTGCCCCTTAGACAAGTTACATTTCTACAATCGCTATCGGTGATCAAATCGCTAAAATGTATGGAGTTGACAAGTCTATGACTTATCGAAGATAAATGTCATTTCCATACATTAATTGGTTATGTAATTATTATTATTTTAATCAGGAGGTTTTGTGAACGGGACTTTTATTTCTTAATAATCTTTAGACATCAAACTTTAAGGCAATCGATTCCCATTCAATTCCTACAATATCGATTTTAATGTCATTTAAGTGATTTGTTCATCGTTGGCGTTTGCAAAAATGTACTTTGTCTTGCACGTTCTTTTTTCTTTTACAATGGGCCTTCTTTGGAATAAGCAAATATTGATTAATTTAAATAAAATATTGTAGTAATTTTCCAAATTCCTGATATAAATAAATATACAACAGCCTTAATGCTTTCATATGTCAAAGGCAGGATTATTATCTATATAATAGTTCCAAAAAGGCGATAGACATTTTGTCTGGTTCATACCATATGGTAAAAAATGCTTTTTACGTGAAAATACGGTGATAATACAGTGACAGTAAAAGCTTGTCATAGAAATATTGAGTGCTAAACAAATTCATTTTGGTGAGCAATGGAATATAAGGACTCTTTGTCGCAGCCTTTTCGGGCTAATACGGTAGACAGTTCGGTATTTGTTTGCTAACATTAACGCTTTTTGTTTTTGGGTTATCATTCTTGTTTTTGTTTGCGAAAAAGGTACAACATCATATTATTTGTGGCATTTATTTTTTTGGACTTGGTAGTACGCAGTAGCACTTCAATATTAAGACAGATATATCATATATCTTACTTAAGCACCAATGGTACAGTAAAGTTTCGAGTTTTTGAATGCAAACAACTACAGTTAACCACTATGAAAGGATATCTAGGAGAAGTTGATGTTCGTAGATGCCCGCGAATAGCATTGATACAGCGAATACAAAAGTTAGTGTGTTTTTGCACATAATGACGCTTGACTGCACCTCAAAAGCTATAAGATGGAGAAAAAAATACAAAACCTACAGTTGGAAAATATTTCCAATATCAATCAAATTAAAGATAGGACTGGCCTAGTTTTCAGCAGCTTCGGTAAAAAGTGACAGTTACAAGCAGACACCTTGTTGGTATCTGTTTTATTGCAAACCTTTTATCACGAATTCCTTTGACTATTTTGAATTCCATAATAACTGCCTATTGTACGAAAACTATAATTGTTTTACTAAAGAAATTAACAAGTTATCATATTTTTGTAGACAGAAAAGGCCTACAAACAAAAAGACTCTAGCAGGCCGTTAGCAAAGTTTTTACAGTTCTCCGCATACATTACATACTATACATATTTATTATGTATGGTATATAGCAAGACACACATACAACGGCTTATCTGTTGTTTTGTGTGAGATTCGTATGCGTCCGACATACAAAACGTTAATGTTTCTGTGGGGTCAGGAGACGAGCGAGGAGGAGTAGAATATATCATTATGTACAGTCATAATTATAAACAATGTCTTCGAAACCATTGAAGAAAATTTTAGCTACAACAATTAGGTATGATGGAAATCTAATGAGTACAGAAAGTTTTGTGATGTTCATGGACATTGTTGATCTAATGAGGTCTGGCAGCCGTTTTATCCTTCATTCTCCACTAATGGGAGACAAGCTAAAGAGACACGTGATTGGTAGAAATCGATAGATCTGATGCCACATTTGGAACACATTTTTATAAATTTACGTCCTTTACCATTTTCGAATTGACAAGATAAGTTTACAGATTCCTGAATCTGAGTTTTTTACAGGGTGAAATTGAATAGATGCGACAAATTTAAATATACAATAATACGTGTTGTCAAGAAAATGTAGAAAATATCAAATGTAAAATTAAAAAATAATTGATCAGTGTTACGAAAAGCGTTAAAATAATAATTAAAGTATCAAAGAATTTCGCATACTACCATTTTCGTGTAGTGGGCACGATTTAATTTTTCTTATTTATTTTGCATATTAAATATTTTGCTGGAATACCGATCATTCGTACTTAAATAAAGATAATAACATCAATGGACCTTTTGAAAACGATAATCGCGTAATTTTTTTTAACGATTTAGATTGTAGAAAAAACAGTTTATAATTGCTATGTTACTGAAACTGAAGCTTTTTTGTCGCATTTATTCAATTTCACCCTGTAGTTGGCGATTTGGATTTTGAGCAAAGAGTTTTTGTAAAACAGTATGAAATTTATTCAATCCCTCGGTTTTCGTGGCCCAACATCTCACCTTACCCAGCGGCTAAGGATAATCGCTGATTTATGGCTAATATCGCACATGATTTACCAGTATTTCTCTTTCAAATTTTTTTCTTCTCTCACCTTTAACGCGTGTATTGAATTTTATTGCGTCGCTTATTAGTTTTACTTGGCAATAAATGTCCAAAGTTTTTCGGAGTTTTATGCTGATTTTGTGAATCTATGCCAAAAACTCTGAATCCTTTTTTGCTGATATAGTCTAATATTTGAATAAAGGATTTTGCTGTCTAGTTCAATCTTAGAAATCCAAAAATTTGGCAAGGTTTTTATTGTGAATGATTGCAGATTTCACTAAAACCAGTAAGGAGCTGCATACGACTTTTAATAATATCATCAACAACGATCGGGTTAACGTCTATGGTGAAGATTTTATTTTCCAACGAAGGTCTTTATATATTTTAAATAAGTTTGATCCAACGTTTTTTAATGATCTTCAAGGCATATTAAGGATGTCACCCCATCAACTGCCAAACAGGTTTATATCAAAAATTTGATGACGGAGAATCCCAAATATTTTTTACCCAAATGTACTCTTTATGATCAAAAGTATCAAAAAAACAGTTAAACTCAAGGTTCTGAAACCTTTTTCGATTGTATATTTAAGTGGAATATAATACCCGATATAACAGCCTTGAATGCTAACGGTCCTGAATCGAAACGTTATTCATTTCAAACTGTATCCTGAAGTGGGTTTATAGTTCATAAAAGTATTCTCAACAGGGATTATAGTGATATTGGAATACAATTTTAATGTATTTGTTTGGGGATTTGAGTTATAAAAGTGTGTGCTGAGATTGTATCCAGTATTAGAACTGTATTTTAGTAAATAGGATTTAAGTTTATTTATGTTCTTCTAAGTAGTAAGTAGGAGCTCTAAGAATAAATTTGGAAAATGGTTTTTTTTTACGATATCGCGGCAGACCGATGTGAAAGTTTGGAGATCAATTGGACTTTTACCGAAAGACCAGCCTATCTTAGCACAGGAGTACTATGATGATTCGCCAGCCTTACTTAAAACACCGACATCAGATTTATAATCTAGCAGCTGGTGTAGTTAGTCGTCTTGTCCTGCAACTCCTGCATTACAACTTAGGGAGTAAGATTGATTGAAAATTAGCGTTTGAACTTGAACTCGTTCTGGTACAGAATTATCTGATCCATCTCCTGTTGCTAATGTTCTTATCTCATTTTGGAAGACTGAACAATATGTGCCGTTTCTTCGTAACAATTTATTTTCTTACTCTTACCCTGATGAACTGTAACCTTGTGTCGCGGGGGTTTAATAATCATTCAAATCTCATGCATAAAGAGCTCCCAGACTTGGAAAAAGCGTTTAGTGGATCAGATAAATTCTTGACCCATATAGTATCGAACCTACAGACTTCTCACACAGTGGTTACATATTGGGTTGGTATACCAATCGACTTCCTCTGAAGTCTAATCAAAGGTCGTTAAGTATCTTCATTTTTTTTAAGTGCAATATAAAGCTTATCTACTTTAGAACTAAAATCCACTTCCATTTACACCTAATTAGAGATATGATCAGTCGAGTAATTAGTTTTGTTACCTAGTTAAATTAAAACGATTTATGGACTTAACTACAACATATTTACGACTTAATCTCGTGATCTACGTTTTACGAGTTGGCATAAAGTATTTTAACAAGCTAAACTGTAAATTACAAAGATCATTAGCTGTAAATACATGTTATTTAGGGATCCGTAAATAAAAGGTAAAGAAGAAAATATGTTGTTTCTTTTGTGTTTGTGCATCTGTTTCACGTAATTTAAATGAAGATAGTGAAATAAACTAGGTTGGCCTTGTAAGGTAGATAATTATGTTACAGATCTTGTATCCATTTAAAGTGTTCTTTTTTTCAGTAAAATATTAAATACTACCTTTAACATATCAATAAATATTTAAAGACTTTAGAATCTGTAATAAACGACACATTGATGAATAAATCATAAAATTTTAATAAGTTCATTGGAAAATACTGAAAGTGTCTGGCTCCTTACCACGAGAGGTTAAGCACGTAGGTACAATGTTTGGTGTAATAATATAATTATCTTTATTGTAACTATGCACTGTAAATAAAAGTATCAAACACTTTTATTTACAGTGCATAGCATCCTTTTTTTTTCTATTATTAAATTAAAATGCAAATGTCATGGAGGAAAAATTTTAAATTCAACCTCCGGCAGGACTCGAACCTGCGACTCTCGCACTAGTCGCTTTCCCAACAAAGCTACAGAGAACCTTGCCTGAGCGTTCAAAGGTACTAGAGAAGGGCAAAATTGAACGCTCGGGCTGTGAACTCTGTGGCTTAGTTGGGAAAGAAACTGGTTCGTCAAACCAGGAGTCGCAGGTTGGAGTCTTGCATTAAAATTTTTCCTTCATTCTATTTATATTTTACCTACTAAAATATTATATAATCTTCTCAAATATTTACATGTCAGTAGGCACAGGTACGATGTATAAGTACTTTATCTTATAAATAGACACCACTTAAACTCTGCCTACCCAGAGATCGTGAGCGTCATACATATTTCATAAAGTAATACTTTTTGATGCGTCGCACAATATTACCTACGAGTGACAAGGAGCTAGGAATCAAAAAGGATGCGTTGGATAATAATAAAAATATTTTTTTTTATTTCAATAACATTTTTTAAGCTTACTTGCAATGTGGGTCGCGCATTACTAGTATTCTTGTTAACCCCTAGTGCTAAGATAAATGCTTGTGTTACGAGTGGGTTTACGTCAGTAGTGTAATGGATAGGATTCGAACCTGCAACCACATGATCGTAAGTCCGACGCCGTAACCATTAGCTATACAGTTAAAGACACTTATTTATACCACTTAAAACTACGTACAGTGAACCATCTGTGTGTGAACTAGATAATTGAATATTGTTTTTCAGACAACAGCGCGGCAGCGTTCTTCCTACAAGAAATATTATAATTTCATGTACATTAGATGTATATACAAAAAAATATAATTGAGAAAAACTGTTACAAAATTAATGAGGTTTGTAGAGTGTATTATGAAATGTTAAAAGTGAAAGCCTGCTTATATAGTATTATATATGGTAGGTACTGAATAGTGTGTGTATGAGTGTAGTGGGTTAAGTTTCAGTTTATTTTGGTACACACACTATGCGTACATAGTATAAAATAATGTCGCTTCCTGCTGTCTGTCCCTATGTATGCTTAGATCTTTAAAACTACGCTACGGATTTTGATGCGGTTTTTTATTAGATAGAGTGATTCAAGAGCAAGATTTATATGTAAGAGACACGTGCGGAACCGTGGTGGGTCTGTTAGTACATGATGACGTAATATGTATATTTAAACAAAATTATAAGTTTGAGTAGGCCCAAAATGCTCATATCGAAGTGACACACATCTTTCTTTATATTTATATTATTTTTATAAAACGCTCAGTTTATGAAAAAGTCTTTGTTGACTCTTGACCTCAGCTTTCAAGAACTAAAGGTCGATATCAAAAGATTATTGTGATTTTCATAATCCAATCCAATTTGAATGTTTTGATTTAAAATAATAATACCGGCCTATAATTAATGTCTCACTGCTGGACACAGAAAGCGTTTATCACCACGCAAACTCACTGCGGGCTGGCGATTTCTGATTCAAATTTTTAAATCAATGTTACCACATAAACTTTTAAACATAAATTGATAGAAAAATATAGAAGTGATTCCGTCCGAAGAAGAAGAAGTCCGTTCCGAAAGTCTGCCCGTAACCATGACCCCTGCAATGGCGTCGAAACGTCGGGAACTGAAATCAAAATAAATCGCGATAGAATCCGTGTAAAAAGCAGTTTTCTTTCAATAAAAGTGATTGTTTAACTCAGATAGCAAACCAGAAATAAACTCCAATTATATTTCAAAACTTCCCTTGTAAGAGGTAATATCTAACTTCCAAAAACTGGCAGTTTTGCACCGCTTTTTAACATGCCTTTTAAGATAACTATCATATTCGTTCAACCACAAAAACTTACACTCTGCATTATCTCCTATGATGTCCCAGTATCCAGTGGTCAGCAAACTGTGTGACCTAGCTTTATTTCCTGTACCCCCGGAGTACAACCTACTATTGATTTTCGATTGGAATTTACAATATTGTAGAACTCACCTTTAAAAAGGTATGTAGGTAAACTGGTATGCTCATTCTTTTGTTTTGAACAAGCAATGTTAAGCAGGTTAATGTATGTTAGGAATGTAAGCAATTGTTTTTGTAGTTTTATTTCTCAGGTGTTGAATGAATATTGGTTTGAATTAGTAATTGCATACGGTTTTTGTTCTTTGCTTTGATGAAAGAAAACTTTAATTTAACTTCGACTGGCCTGTTGGTCTAGTGGTTAGTGACCCTGACTGCTAAGCCGGAGGTCGCGGGCTCGATGCTCGTTTCTCACCCAGGACAATTAATCTTTGTGTGATAACACTATCATTTTGTCGTGTCTGGATGTTGTTTATATAATATGTATGTATCTATACATATAATAAAACAGTAAAAAAACTGTGTCTGTACATTGAATATATTAAAAAAATAATAATTGAGGGGGGTTTACAAACAGTTATAGAGCACGAATCCAAAAAAAAAATTCTGTCTGTTTGTCTGTTTGTCTGTATGTCTGTTTGTCTGTTTGTCTGTTTGTTTGTACACGCTAATCTTCGGAACTACTGGACGGATTTGAATGATTTTTTTTTGTTGTATAGGTATTAAGTCTGGGCAACATATAGGCTATAATTTATCTTGGAAATTTGAACACCTGATGCGGAACCGCAACAGACCAGCTAAACTATAAGAGATACAAAAATGGTACCATAGCAAAAATTGTTCCACGTGATGAGCATTTTCTGCTGAGAGAATAAATTTGAAGATCTGGAACACCTAATGTGGAACTCCAAGAGCCCGGGTACACCATAACACATATAGGAATGACGTCTTAGCAAGAGTTGTTCAGCCTGATGAGCACTCACTGTTGACGTATAAAAATTGAAGATCTGGAACACCTGTTGTGGAACTCAAAGAGCCCGGCTACACCATAACACATATAGGAATGACGTCTCAGCAGAGTTGTTCAGCCTGATGAGCACTCTCTGTTGACGTATAAAAATTGAAGATCTGGAACACCTATTGTGGAACTCCAAGAGCCCGGCTACACCATAACACATATAGGAATGACGTCTTAGCAAGAGTTGTTCAGCCTGATGAGCACTCTCTGTTGACGTATAAAAATTGAAGATCTGGAACACCTGTTGTCGAACTCCAAGAGCCCGGCTACACCATAACACATATAGAAATGACGTCTCAGCAGAGTTGTTCAGCCTGATGAGCACTCTCTGTTGACGTATAAAAATTGAAGATCTGGAACACCTGTTGTCGAACTCCAAGAGCCCGGCTACACCATAACACATATAGGAATGACGTCTTAGCAAAAGTGGTTCGGTCTGATGGGCATTTCCTGTTGACTTATAAAAATCGAAGATTTGAAACATCTGACTTGGAAATCAAAGCTATCACTAATTTCACTGTATAATTATAAAATAACATAACCTTTCGGACTGATTTTGGATGACGATGGTATATCATTTATAATTCGACTCTACTGGCCAAAACTCCCAATTTTTTTTTATTTTTTTTTTATAGAATATAATATATGCCTTTGGGCTTATGTTATTTGAGCGTTTAATTTACTTTGCAGTCACTTAGATTTTAATTGATCAGGTATCTTCACAATAAAACTATAACCATGATGAAAGAGGTCAAATCTTTCCCAATGTTCCAAAGGAGCTAAATAGGCTAAATAATAAAAAGGATTGAGGATCATAAGATCCCAAGAATCTACCGAAAAGCGTCAAGCGAGACTTGATGCTGTTCGAAAAGATCAGGCTGCAACTCGCTCCGTGGAAACCTCTTCGGATCGCGAAGCACGCCTGCATTCTCATCGTATTTACGTATCTACATCCAGATCTCTAGAGACCAGTGAAGAATATGATGCGCGACTGACCGCTGATCGTGAGCAAAAGTTCTGATGGGCATTTCCTGCTATCTTACAAAAATGAAAGATCTGGAGGTTCTCGAATCGTCTCGCGCATCACGTTGTTTTCCCGTCCCCGGGTTCTGAGAATTTGACATCAGACGTTTCAGATCTTTTATTTCGACGACCCTGTTGTCGCTGGCATAAGCAACAGGATCCGCGTACGAAGTTGCGGGCAGAAGCTAGTTTAGTAATAAGTTTATAAGTATGCTTATCAGTTATCTGGTTTCTATAGTACAAGTTCTGCTTAGTTTTGGGATCGGATGGCCGTGTGTGAGCTGTCCCAAGATATTATTATTATTATTTGGTAATATGTAACAGAAGGGAATGTTACCTCTTTTGTAAGATTTAAACATTCTTATTGTTCTTTGGATGCGTAAAGCTAAAGTAAAGCCAAATACTTTTAAACACATTTCAGTCTGATTTTAAAGACGTTTTTTTTTCTAATCCTAAATGATTTGACTTAAACGTTACCAAAAACAAAGCTTAGTTTGTTTTTGTTAAGAAAAAAATGTCATTCACATTTTCAGTGACGATATTGTGAGATTCAAAACGAATTTGATTTCTGTCACAATTTTAATTTCCTAAACATCCAAAAACCTGTGGTAAGGTCTAGATGTAATCTGTCGGTCTAGGAAATAGCCATCCGCAGTGGCTGGAGGTCCGAATGAAAAGTAAAGGGGATCGTGGACGCAGTGAATTAGGTTAATCGGAGTCCAGACTGATTTATCACTAGGTAGGGATTAGGGGTTCACGTTGATGAACTCAACATGGTACAGTCAGGAGTCTAAAATATGTATACACATTTCGAAATTGTAAAACAAATTTAGCGAGAACTTTAAATTTAAAGGTATGATTTGAGAACTTTTATATATAATTTGTTCATAGTATGTTTTAAAATGGCAATCTTGAATTAACGAGAAAATCAATTAAACATATTTATAAAAGAAAATTGTTTGCCATAATATGTTATGAATGCAATAATATACAAAATATGAACGGAAACTCTAACTAAAATGTATATTTTAACAATACTACACGATTTGGCTTTACATTTTGCAATGATCTCGTATCGGATAAAAGGGAATTAATTATCTTGTGTCAAACGAAATTCAATGAAATAAATTGAAAGTCAATACCCAACTATATAAATGCATCCTTTATATTCATGGGCATTTTAATAATAAAACAGATGCTTTGTCATGTATATTATAAAAAATAAATAAATAAAAATATGAAATAAAATTAAATCATGATGTACTTATCATTACAGAGGCTATGTTTTTTTTTTTTCATACTTTTTATGTAAAAATCAGGCATGGTGATCCTCGTCCTTCATTAAGGGAGAAACCTTTGTCCTGATACAATTATCTACAGGCTTGTATAAAATGAATAGGTAATACAAGAAAATCTGGGCTACAAATAAACCACGTAAAATGAGCTAAAACGTCAAATACAAAAAATACTGTGTTCAAGTGTGTCAAGATATTAAATACATATTTTTAATTTTAATATCGACTACAGAGGGACTGGAAACACATACGACTACAAAGACTAAAACAAGTATACTATGTGGTTTAATATACTGCCCATACATACAACACATTTTTATGTTAAAAAAAAATCAAGTTTAATTAAAATCAATATACAAATATATAAGACGACAACAATTTTCATTACATGCTTTCGTATGCAAGCAAAAATGAGGATTATTTCACAGGCTTATTAAAATACTCTGTGTTTCACAGCAAACATTAATATTGATGAGTATTCAGCGAACTTTCTGAAAACATTAAATAACGGGACACAAAGGAACCGAGTATTAAAGCTTTGGTTAATCATTAAAATGCAGGTCTTATTATTATCTTCCAACAGTACTTATTAATATTTAATTTTAATATTGATATTCACTGCCAAATATAGGTACTGTAGGTAAGTCTAGCTCTTGCCCACGGCTATGCCCGCGTGGTTTCGGTTCACGCGGCCAAAAGGTAGCCTTTGTCCTTTTTTTGGTATTCAAGCTTAAATCATAACATTTTATCAAAATTGGTTCACGGAAAAACAGAAAATTTTACTTATAATTATTGTTTAGTTTCTCTCTCTTATGTCGTGGTGGCCTAGCGGTTCAATGACCGGATTCGTATGCATATGGTTGCAGGTTCAAACCTAGGCAAGTAACAATGTGATTTTTTCAAAGTTATCTGTATTTTCTTATTATTCTAAGATACCATTGACAATTTAATGGTGAAGGAAAATGTCGTGAGGAAACATGGATTCCAAATCGCCAACCCGCAATGAGCAATCGTGGTGATCAATGCTTATTCCTTTTCTATATTGGAATATGCCTGTGCCCAGCATGGGACATTTATAAGCTGGTATGTCTCTGTAATTTTTCTAATATCTGTTCTATATAATATACCAATTGTCAAGCATTTGTATGGATTGAACGATTTTTATTCAATTGTTATTTATACTAATCCTTTAGGCATCGGATTTGCGATCACGACGTGGTTGCCGGTTCTTATCCCAAGCATTTGCACTACCGACGTGAACCCACTTGTAACACAAGCTTAGCACGAAGGGTTAACAAGAATTCTATTATTGTGGGACCCACATTGGAACAATAAAAAAAAATTGGTTCACTTGAACACAGTGAACAATTTTTTTTGCTGTTAACTACTAATAATTAAAAAAAATACTGACGATATAAACAATGTGTTTAGTAATCAATAAGTTTCTTATGCTATGTCAGATCTTCGCGGAATCTTTGCTCTAAATACATACAAACAGTATGACAACATGTAATACTAAACAATCGAATTAAATATTAATTTCCGTTCACCAAAGTTCAAGTGAATACTGGATTACAGGAACCACAGACATCGGAACCAATAAACCAAGACATATGTTGCGGCATCTAACATTATCTCCAAGAGTTAATTGTTAGAAACAAATTTAGTCAGTAAATCATCTAAATATTGCATCTACGCTCATACTGCAACTTGTGAGTTCATTATTGAGAAACTTTGGATAATTGCCGCTCACAAACCGAACAGCAACAAACACATTCAACAATCACCCTTTACACCATGGAAATAGCGAACATTAAAATCGCAAATGTAATATTGTACTGCTTGACTCACAAAATTTACAGGGCATTGTTGTTTCAGATACATCATCATTCTATTTTGGACTGTCAGAAGTTGTGTTAAGGTTGTGAATGTGAAAAGCTAGTGCCAACTGCATGTTAGTCGGACGGTGCACGTATTTAGAAGTGATAAAGAAACGAAAAAGGTTTTGCGAATTTATTTTGTTTTTATATCTTCCAATTTACATATTTCGTTGGATAATATTGAGAAGAACAAAATATATTTGCTCATAAGGTTGAAGTTCGGATCATATTAAACTAGGCTGTTGCCCTTAGATTTTAAGACGTATTATAGTTGCCTTTACAGAGTAATAAAGAAGTAAGTGGGATCGAAGACAAATGTTACAATTAAATCTGTAGGTACTTATTTCATAAAACTGAAGAGTTTGAATCAAAAATACTTTTAAACGGATTCTATCGCGGTTTATTTTGGTTTCCAACAATTACACTTGAGGTCTTAAGATTAAGTGTCATTCTTGCAGCACTTATATCATACTTCAATTGGTTATAAATTTTAGTCACGTTAGACACAATTGAACAGAATCCGGGGATATTATCAAGGCTTGATATAGGTAGAAATATAATTATATTCGACCATATTTCCATGCTCGACTTAACACTGTACTCAAATTGTTAAAATAAATATTAACCAAGTTTATTTACAGCTTTGAAACACTAATAGCGTGTAAACTGTTCTGTTATCTATGAAACTAATGAAAATGTATATAATAACAGTTTAATTAAATAACTTATGTAGATTGAATGAAAATTTAATCTACTATAATAACAATTTATCTGTGTAATGAGAGGTAATAACTAAATAATAATTAAGCTTGGTAATTTAATTAAGCATTTTTAAGCAGGTTTCATTTACGCTATTTTAATATTCACGTTGAAGGCATTTATGTAATCAAAATATGAGCTTGAGTCTGTACTCTGTGGTTAGAAATAGAAAGGATAATAATAATTTTAATCTTGTAAAATAAGAAAGATCTCTAAACAAACCGTGTTTTTGTTAATATTATATTTTTTTTATTTTCGTTTTCAAATCGTTTGAACAGAATGACATGGTAACACATTTAGTATTTAGACATTTTTAATAACTAACTTCTTGACCCGCGACTTAGTCTGCGTGGACTTCAGAATTGGATCCAAAACAGAAATGAAAATGTAAAAGTAATGAAAAATGGCATAAAATTTCACCGGTGCTATATTATGTTTGCGCTGTAATAGAGAAAAATACTAAATTTATAAACTGTCTGCCCATGGCTTAGCTCGTAAAAAAATTTAATTTTCCCTCGGGAAATACTTAAGGAATCGGGCCTAAAAGGTTCTTTTCCATGTCAAAGGCTACTGTATGCATGCCAAATTTCATCCAAATCCGTTCAGCCGTTTTTGCGTGATTGAGTAACAAACATCCAAACATCTAAACATCCACACTTTCACATTATAATATTAGTAGTAGGATGAAGTATATTTTTTATTGATTATATTACATGTTTTTTTCAAATCGGACCAGCAGTTCCTGAGTAAAGCGCGTCTAATAATGTTTGTATTATTATTATTAATAATAATATTTATACTCAATAATGTATACTTGTACTTTAACTAAATAAAAGCAGTAAAGACCACACCACAAGAAAAAAAATACTAACATTTTGATTGTGTAATTTCCTAAACTTCCAAGGTAACTTTACACGATGAACATATATTCTAGAATTCAAGACCAGATATTCCAGCTCAGAATTAGGCCTTTCAGTGTATCCGCTTGCGGTAAAGTGCTTCGATTCACGGCTGCTAATTGGATGCGAGAGGTTGTCGTACAGATTGTGGTTACTCTCTATTTGGATAATCTGTTCAAAGGAAATCCTTGGTCAAGTCATTATTGATTGGATAGTTCATTGTCCGACATGGAGAATGATATTTGACCTTCTAATACACTAGAGTGATTTCTTTAAAGCGGACCTACATATTTTTTCATCTATTTGTTGACTAGCCCAAACCGTGGCAGGTTTTAAAAGATTTGGTTACCATCTTTTTTTTTTTGAGAAATTCAATTCTGCAATCAAAATGGGTAATATCCGCTTAAGTCACTGCGACTAAGACGGTCTCTATTATGATGTTCTTATTAATTCTCTGTTGTTGCATTAAGTAATAAAATACTCTTGATATCTCGTTATGTATCGTTTATTTCCATAACATAATAAAATGTTTCAATCTAATACAACAATGTTACCAAATAAAATCTTAAGATAAAAATTACCGCTATCGAAAAACAAAAATGAGTATTTTCTTTTGTCTACTTTTTAAGAAAATAAACACTCGTCTTTTTTTACTTCCTGGGACATGGACTTTGTCTAATTTTTCCTGTAAACAAAAACTAATTTTATCCATCATTGAATTTCATCTACCGGCAAAATTATTAAAATTAAAACACGATACACACGACAAACTAATTAATTAGGAGGGATCAAACGAATCGCTAAAACGCAAGCGAGCGGAAAAAGGATAATTTGGAACGCGTTAGGCCGTCTACACACTGCCGACTTGTAGGGCTTAGTTGCGAATTTTATACGCGATTTCCTAAGGATTTGCAAGTCGAATGCTTGCTTTCATCTCGTACAGTTAATTGAGCATCCCTAATGTGTCATGTTATGGCGCGATTATGGTTTATTGTTGGCCATTTGTAATTTTTTTTAATGTTTATTTGTACATTGAAGAGGACTTTGTGTTCTTGTCGCAATATTTAAGGCCATTTTTGTGTACTTTATGCGTGTAAGACGTTTTAGAATTTGGTCTTTATTTTTAGATAGGTATTTTAGATCTCAAAATAGAAGCGATTTTCAACTTTATCGACGGCTTTGAAATATGGTTTACTGAGGTCCAAACATTTTGTTAAAGTCTATTCTAGTCCCAAATTTTGTTCAAATATTATTTTTTTCTGTAAAGGATTTGCCAAGTTTCATAAAATAACGTACTTTCCAAATCTGTCATGCAAAATAGGAAATTCCAGTACACCTCTCTCTTGACTTGTTTGAGGATCTCATACTCAATTTTCATCAAATTGTTTCCCACAAAAGAAATCTCACAACCCCTCAATTTTACAGCCTCACATCAAAAATCTTTCGCACCTTAATTCCGACCGAAGAAAAATTAGGGCACACATGAGGTGACAAAAATGGCATGTAAGGGATGGGGGTGACAATTCCACCTTATTCACACATTTCCAACCCTTAATTTACATGTCGTGATCCCTATATATTGTTGCTTGTTCTCCTTTGTGGGGTAAGCAGAATCTCAAGTATAATGGTGCTTTTGTGGGAACGGCACGCAATGTAGTGACATTAATGTTTTTTTTTAATTTACAGGGTTCCGTTGTCAAATGGCCGGAATATTTTAGTTTGCTGTGGTATAGTGGAAGAGTTCGTAATATTTTTACTAAGTAATATATTGTCAGTTTTTTAATCCTGGAGACTAGAATTGACAAGTCCCTCTAAATTGACAAGTGCAAGTATACAAAAAAATCTGCAATTAATCTAAAGCGTTTGTTTGTTTGAAACTACGTGATCTCTGAAACTACCAGTCGGATTCGTATAAAATTGTTCTATGTTACATTTCATAGCTTCTTGAGGAAGCATCTATATCCTTTCGCTGTTGATGAACCTACGCTCACCATTTGAATTGGACGAACTATGGAATATCTGCCACATCTAATAAACTTTTAAAATTAAATACGAAAAGAAGATTAATTGAGTTTGACAATTTTATTTAAACAAATCCCGCACTTAGGAATTTTATCCCGGAGTCGCGGGGGTATCCGCAAACATTTAAATCAGATGCACTAAGAACACCCAGACTTGTACTTGCATTTGTGGATCACACAAAAGCTTGTCCCATGCGAGGATCGAACCCAGCTGCACGTCGCGCACAGTCGTATTGTAATACCACTCAGCTATTTGAAATGAAACAAATTTTTAAACGGATTCCATCGCAGTTTATTTTGATTTTAGTTCCCGACGTTTTGAAGCCTTTGCAGGTGTCATGGTCACAGATAAAGTAGCGCGCAAAGTAGTAGGAGCAAAATCTATCATTCGCATAAACCTGAGAAAGAAAAACCATTTTTTTTTGACGGACTTACTGCTTTAAAAGTATTTTTCCAGATGTTTCATTTAGGCCTGACATTAGCCCAGCATCCGTAATATCTCCAAAATCCCTCATTCTTAATGGTATATTTAATAGGAACGTTGTAACTTTATCGTGCATTAATTACACTCGCTGAAGTCGGCAATTGAGTATTGTTTTATGTTTTTATACTGTTTTAGAATACACATGGCTTAAAAAACCGGTCGATTTTGGTTTTTATTTATACCTACTTAAAGTAAAAAATATTGGGAGGTAAAACTGGAGGAGTCTTTTGGATAATTTAGACTAAAACTAGGGAAATCTTTTGTTTTAGGCTTGAATTAGTTTTTGAATTACCATTGGAAAATATCGGTTGTTAGTGAATTGACACATTTTCATCACATTAAATCAAATTTGACAGCACGGATAGCCGAGTCACCACACTAATTACCACTGTGCGCGACAATCTGCGGGTTCGATCCCCGCATGGGACAAGCATTTGTGTGATTCACAGATACTTGTTCCAAGTCTGCGTGTTCTATTTGAATGTTTATGAAACCCCCGCGACGCAAGGATTGAATTCCTTAGTGCGGGAGTCGTTTTTTTTTAAACCATTCATGTAAATTATAGGTAAAAATCTTAAAAGTCCAAAATAATGTATAAATATCTATAAAACATTGTCTAAATTTAGTCCTGTGAGGTCCAACCAATCGCAACACTAATAATAATAAAATTATTGTTAAAAATCAGTCTTCATTTGATTCATATTGTTGTCGCAACCAATTTTTGTGTCTACAACTTTTACAGGTAAGCTTAAATAAACCACGATCTAGGTCACAAGAAACCCATTAACAAAAAGGTGGCCTAAGTCTTTATAAGGTTTTATATACATTTTGCTAAAACAGTGTCGTGGTGGCCTAGCGGTTCAATGACCGGATTCGCATGCACATGGTTGCAAGTTCGAACCCAGGCAAGTACCAATGTGACTTTTTCAAAGTTATATGTACTTTCTTAATAATTCTAAGACATCATTGACAAACGGTGAAGGAAAACATCGTGAGGAAACCTGGATTCCAAAAAATTGGAATCTGAAATCGCCAACCCGCAATGAGCAAGCGTGGTGATACAATGCTCACTCCTTCTCTATATGGGAAGAGGCCTGTGCCCAGTAGTGGGACGTTTATAGGCCGGTATTATATACATTTTGCTAGACAGAATACAAGTCAGTGTGTACAACAAACGTTTGAAGAAAGATTAATTGTAGCCAGCAAAATTTTGACGGCCATTTGTCATATCCGGATTATTGTAATTTTTATAGCGCATGAACATTTTATAAAGCTATTTAAATTTTGATACCGTTTTATCTCTCAAGATATTGTTCATTATTAATTTGAACGGAGGTGAGGGAGTCTTTGATGGTAATAATAATACAACGCGTCTCGGTCCCACAGCTTCTAATTACGTATTTCTCTCTGTTTTATTGTTCAGGCTTATAGTTATCTACTGTCTTAAATGATTGGTGATTACAAGATGAAAAATAGTTGAAATATAATAATACCGGCCTGTAAACTAGGCCTAGGCTTCTTCCCATATAGAGAAGGGATGAGCATTGAACACCACGCTTGCTCATAGCGGGTTGATGATTTCAGATTCCATATTTTATGATCTAGGTTTCCTCACGAGGTTTTCCTTCACCGCTTGTCAATAGTGTCTTAGAATAAATAAAAAAGTACATATAACTTTGAGAAACTCACATTGGTAGGTACTTGCCTGGGATCTAACCTGCATGTGCATACGAATTCGGTCATAGAACCGCGAGGACACCGCGACAAAAAAATATTATATTTGGAAAGAATAATCATCAACTTTAAAAAAGTTTAAAGATTGATTCGCAAGCTTTTTAAGATAAAGAGTTAGTTTTATAGAACTAAAACAACTCCATTTAAAACCAGTTAATCAAACCCATTCGTACAGAAAAAACCTTGTGTAGTGTCAAAGAACAATGGACGAAACTATGGTAGGCTCAAAAAGACAGGACAGATTTTGGAATACAGATCTCCGGTTCAAAAAAAACTGACCGATGTCCCAACAAGAATAGACCAACAAAAGCGAAGGTGGACGGGCCATATAATGCGAGACACTAAAGGCAAATGGTGCAAGATAGTGACAGAGTGGTATTCAAGGAAAGGCAAAAGAGATCGGGGAAGGGAGCCTACCCACTGGAAGGAAGAAATAAAGGTGACACCAGGTCCAAACTGGAGGTGGGTACCGTTTTTTTTGTCGGGGTTAAACGCTAATGACTTCAACCCACGCTGAGGGCACAGCGTGGGGATACGTCGGACTTGCACCGACTAAAAACACCTGGGTCCCGTGCTTGTCTTTTCTCTTGCTGGAGCCGCGGGATCACCTACGCAAGCTCTGCGCAACTCCAGCAGGGAAGGTGGGTACCTCGCAACAGATGTCAATGTAAATAAAAATTGTTAGAGGAGGCCTATACCACGAGTCACACCGAAATTCGAGCCATTTTATGATGTTTGTTTTAACCAATTATAAAATTGTTACTGTAATTATCTGGTTTCGGAATAAAATGCTTTATTTTTATTATTATAATCAAACACATTAATGAGCAATTTATGAACCTCAATAAATTTCTGTGAATTCATAATAATATTACTATTTAAGCTAAAATTTCATTACTGTTCGTATTGCTATTGCTGAAAATAAAAATTCTAGCAACATTATGTACGTTGCTAAACAAATTAATAGTTCATTAATATATCGCACGTTAATTTAAATTATAAGCTGATTATCGGACGATAAATGGAAACTCTTTGTTTCAAATAATGGTTGATATTACGAAATATGTAATACTAGCTGTTGCCCGCAGCTTCGCTCGCGCGTAAAATAAAGAGTAGTATTAAAGGTAGATGGATGTATTCTGTGATTTTCAAAGTAAGGAGTATGAATAAAATTTTTCATAAAATATTATGGCGTTAAAATAATAATTAACGTTAAGTAAGTAGCAAAAGCATTTGTGTTATGGAATCTGAGACAATGAAGATACCATTAACACCCAGACTCAAGACAATTTATAAAAGTTATTTTCTACATGGACCTGTCCGGGGATCGAACCTGGGACCTTAGAGCTGGCGACACCTTAAAAACCGGAGTGAAAGCCACTCGACCACGGGGGTCGTCATTATAGATATGTCTTAGATGGGCGTTATCTTATCTACTTATCTTTTCATCTGTCTATCTTTGAGAATACCGAACTTCACATACCAACTATTACAGCCCCTATTTCACCCCCTTAGAGGGTAGATTCCTAAAAGGCTAAAATCACGGAAATACATCTTATTTATTTCTAACTAATAACCCTTGTATGAAATTAAATGTGTCTATCTTTGAAAACGACACAATTCATGTACCTACAAACTTCCAACCCCTATTTCACTGTCTTAGGGGTATGATTTTTAAAATCGCTGAAATACATCTTTATTTATTTCTATCCTGAAACCCGAATACAAAATTTCATGTGTCAATCATTGAAAATACCGAACTTCCCATACAAACTTTCAACCCCTATTGCACCCCCTTAGAGGGTAGATTTCTAAAATCTCGGAAATACGTCTTATTTATTTCTAACTAATAACCCTTGTATGAAATTAAACGTGTCTATCTTTGAAAACGACACAATTCATATACCTACAAACTTCCAACCCCTATTTCACCCTCTTAAGGGGGTGATTTTCAATATTGCTGAAATACGTCTTCATTTATCTCTAACCCGAAACCCATATACCAAATTTCATGTGTCTATCATTGAAAATACCGAACTTCCCATACAAACTTTCAACCCCTATTTCACCCCCTTAGGGGATAGATTTCCAAAAGAAAAATAGGCTATAGTCCTCAATAAGTGGACTATCTAACAGTGAAAGAATTTTTCAGATCGGATCAGTACTTCCTGAGATTAGCGCGTTCAAACAAACAAACTCTTCAGCTTTATAATATTAGTAGGTATAGATAATTAATAATGACCAGATCAAAAGCTGGAACATGCGCTATATCCTGTAAGTATATTTATTTATGCCAGCTTAGCAGTTTGCCATCAGATCTCGTCACACACAGGCATTAATCAGTAGTGGATGCGAGATTCAAATACCGTCCGTTCAGTTTAATAAAGACAAAAATATGAATAAAGTAACCTTGATGACCTAGCTGTACCCGCGACGTTGTTCGCGCTGATCAGTCGTAATAGGTATGCATGTGAAAAATATTTTTGACTGACTGAATCACTGAATGTGCTTTAGATGGCTCAAGTCGCCTGATACGGGTATTTGACAATTTGGTTTCTTTTATGTAAGTCGCAGAAATTGCGGGATTTAGATGATGGACTTATCAACTAACTGACTATGAACTTCACCTGTTTAACAGTAAAGTGTGATTGTAAAAACTTTATGCATTTTTGTTTGTCTCGATCAGGCATTAAAAATTACATGAGCAGCAAGCTATCTAAAAAATTAGCCATGTAAAAAATTATAAACTAAAAAATAATACAAAACACAAAAAGGGTTAGCTCGATATATTCGTACTTCTGTAAGAAAGTCGGTTCTAGAAATAAAAAACAAAATATGTAATAACATCAGGATTGAACACGCAGCAAGATATTTCACATTTCCTATCGTATAACCACAGAGCTGTTTAATACTGCTGTAAGCATCTTAAATAGTTATTCATACTTCAATAAACTGATCGCTATGGCAACGTTATTTTCGCCATGGTTACTTTTTTGTTTATATGTCAAAGATTACGTGTACAGATGAATGGAGATTATGTAAATTTAGAGTTTGATCCCTATTTAATATGGACGACCATATTGATGAGAGCTCATCCTAAATTGGACTTTGTATCGCCGATATCGCTTTCTATTGATTCAAATGTACATAACTTTTTTGTTTATGAACCGATTTCGATGAAACCAAAACTAAGTAATACCTCAAGTTACGTATAATTTTTGTATATAAAAATTGTCTGCATGGGATTCATAGATTTTACGTGATGTGCGCACAAACAAACATATAAACAGACAAACAGACAAACAGACAAACAGACAAACAGACAAAAATTTCAAAAGTGATGGAAATGGGTTCTGTTAGTTATCTTTTCACACGCTGGCTATTTTTTTTTTCAATTTCTTCAATGTACAAAAATGACTTTTCTACAGATTTATTATATGTATAGATTATGTTTCATTAATTTGGCCTCTATAGGTATGTAATGGTTAGACATACATGTAAACTACGTTTCTAGTTGTTTTTTTACGATATAGAGACAAAAATAATATCATTAAAATAAGAAAAGTATGATAAATATTATACTTAAAACATTTAAATGATGTTACGGTACAGTTGGCAAAAAAACGTGAATAGCACAATCAGATTTTCAAAACAAATCTGTAAATAAACAAATGCAATAAAAATCCACAATTTTACACACACATACCATTACCAGAAAAAAATAGGAATCGCGAGCAGAGCCGTGGGTAACAACTAGTGCTTTATATTTTAATACCATGAATTAAGTACTTATCTTGGGAATAATGTTGATAATTATTACATAAACACCACTTTCAATATTGCACTTAATTCTACGAAGCCATAGTTTGCCGACACGCTGTCTATTGATTACTTAGTGCTTCTAAGAATGTAGGTATTAAAATTTATAGAATGCAATGCATTAGCTTTGAGTATTGTAATCAGTTTTTTGCACGTAGTTTTTGTTGTTAAAGCAGTTGTTTCTATGAAATAAAATCTTTGATATTTTGAGTTTAACGTGCAGTTGTTTACGAAAAACCTAAGATGCAGTCAGTGCCTCAAAACCGTCATGAAATACCAAAGAAATGCAGTCATTTCATAAAGTCTCGCTACACAAAAATCATTTTTATGCCATGCGGATAAGGTTGAGTTCATTTAAAAACGTTCACCACCAATGTGTCATTCAAGACAGTTTTCGCTGTAACTTTTGTTCGAGACTGAGTATCTAGACTTTTTTTTTATTTTAATGTTACCCTATTTAGTATTTAGGTACATTTTTTTTCAGCAACGAAACAAAACAATAATTACGATACAAAAGAAACTCATGCAGGCTTTTAAAAAATGATAAAAAACTATTTAAGAACCAGAAACAACAAAACAACTAAAATATTCCAAGAAAATTAAAAAACCGTACCTATTCAAAGTTATGGAACTATATTTTAGATAATATTGATATAGCGTTAGCATAAGCATTTGTAACTAGATCAAATCTTTATCAAAATGGGATGTGTGGTTTATTCTTGAAAAAAAAAAAACACTTTTCAACATTGTTTCGCGTCTGGGTGTTTGTGGTATCTTCGTTGTCTCTGATTCCATAACACAAGTGCTTTAGCTACTTACTTTGGATTCGGAGCAATATTGTCATGTTGTCCACATGTTGTATTTATTATGTTAATAGATATATATATTTTTTCTTCAAAACAATTGAATTTGACAAATATAAGGCGCGTTAAAGTTCAGGAGTGACGTCATAAGTAGATGAAAATAGTAGCCACAACTGACGTGGCAAGCCCTCACTCCTTTACTTAAATTCGATGTATCTAATTAGATATTCGTTATTTCCAAAAAGCAAAAAAAAACTTGTCTAATATTCTTTCACTACCCGAAACTCAAACAATCTATTCTCAATAATTTCGGTTGAATAATATTAATATGGATTCCTAGAATAAGGGATCAATGACCGCCTAACAGGCCAATAGTACTTAACTGTCTCTCTTGATCTATCCAGATGTAGATTCGTTGAAAGTAAAATATTTATGGACCTGAACGTAGTAGGTCGTAAAACATACAGGGACAGGTCTTCAAACATTTTCATAGCAATAAAACATCTCGGAAAATTATATTGAATCATCTGGTCTGGAAACGGAATGCCAGATTAAGTTATTTATATTACAAAATTATCGGATCCGGTGGCATAATCCGAAACTAATATATTTGTACTAACTTATTTTGTGTATCACTCGATCTGAAATTTAAGATTTAATTTTCTTCTTGTTAACTTAGGCAAAGGCATTATTTTTCCCTTAAAAACCACGAACATTGTATCGAGCATTGCAAACATTGAATTCAAGAACAGAGACGCCATGACGGGTTCCGTTAAGTTTGTGGAACTATACTATATTGACGACCTCCGTGGTCGAGTGGCGTACACACCGGTTTTCAAGGTGTCGCCAGCTCTGAGGTCTCGGGTTCGATCCCCGGACGGGTCAATGTAGGAAATAAATAATAATACTTTTCTACATTGTTTCGGGTCTGGGTGTTTGTGGTCCCTTCGTTGTCTCTGATTCCATAAATCAAGTGCTTTAGCTACTTACTTTGGATTCGAAGCAATGTATGTGATGTTGTCCACATTTATTTTATTATTTATTTATAATTCCTATTTTCTATAGGAATATCTATAGAACACATGTCCAAAAATCGGCAATAAGTACCTCTATTACATGTTATTGTACCTTTAATATCCACGTGCGTGAGGACTGAGGGACCAACATCGAATAATCTTAGGATTAATAAAAAGTCTTAAAACAATATTGTAGAATAAATCTTGGAATTTGTAAAAAAATTGTTTAGGAACAGCCCTAAACGTGTGGTCCCTCAGTCCTCACACACCATTAACCAGATCTCGGAGAGTAGGTATGATATCATCATCACCTGTCTAGCCTTTTCCCAAGATGTATTGGGTTCGGCTGCATCTTACCTTAGCACGAGGGGTTAACGAGATAACTAGTAATGTGCGACCCACATTGCTAGTAATCTTTTTATACTAAAAAAAAAAAAGTACAATACACCGTAACGATATCAATACTTATAAATTTCCTCAGAGACTCAACAAAATACGTCATCGTGTGAGTAACGCTCGGACATATATCTCGATTAGTTCCTCATTGACAAAAGAGATGGCGTTAGCTATACAGTTAAACAACTTTACGAACACGCTTTAAAATCTGCTTTTCATATCAAAAATACATTTAATATTGAAGAGTAGAAAATTGTTTTTGTTTTCGATATTATTTTGTAGTGATAATATATTATTATCGTTGAAAATTTAGTTCGTTGGTGCCCTGGGAGATTTGGCAAGCAACGCTAGCGCCATTACACAGTTTCGCCGCAGTCTTTACCCGCCCGCCCAACCGACGCACGCCGCCCGCCCGAAGCGCGCCCAAAAAAACCAAACATCGATTTTTGTATAGTGCTGTGTTGTGTGTGTGTGTGACTGTGTGTGTGCAAAAAATACGGATGATGATCATGTAAGTTTTTACATAAAAAATATTTTTACTACAATTTTTTCAGTGATCTAGAGCTCTCGATATCATAAAAGGAGATTTTCCCTGACATTATAACATTTAAAAATTATAATTATAAGTACTGTTATAACATAAACAAATTATATTTATTTAAACATGAAGTGCGTTAGCTAAATCAATTCGCGCCATACAAAACGACATTCCGCAAAGTAAAAGTATTTGAAATTTCACGTTTGTCCGTATAATGAATTAGTTTTTAGATAACTTGTAAAAGATATGAAAGATCGTTTGTCTTTTTAAATTAAGTGTGAATAACCAATAATAATACGTACGTCGTTAGATTATATCGAAGATCGTTAAAACTTTTAATCGCCTATTTCTCGCTGTTTTATTGCAGTAATCAAATAATATTTTGTGGTTAATTGGACAAAGTTTTACTGTAGAACGGTATTCATCACTATGCTTACCATTTCATTGAATTTATTGATTAAATACTTTTACAAATTAAAATAAATAATTATTTGATGCAAATAATTAAAATTTCAGATCCTCAGAAAAGAAACATTGTGTATAAGTCATTTATTTAATTTAAACACGTTATTATTATAAATATTTCCAACTTAACTATATACACACCTAATACCAATTAATAAAACTATATTAATTTAACGAAACTAAAACTAAAAAATAAATATTGTGTATAGTAGTTTATTTTAGTATTTACAATTATAATTATTTAACACAATATAATTAAGCGATTCAGAGAATTTATTTCGATATTTGGAACTGACGTTAATGTGTCGAACCATGGTGTCAAAACCGAAAATATTCAATAACATATTTTGTGTAAAATTATTGGATTCGATATTAATTTATTATCCAATATCCGATGTTGTTATGAAAATTATTAAGTTCTACAACGTATTACACGTAGACCACAAAAATATTAACGGGAATGTTACAAGGCATGTTGGAAATTGGTGAAAAATTCTGGGAAAAGTATTATGATTAAAAAAATTGATGTCTGTCCGAATCTCGCATTTTCGGAAATTGGCTTGCTAGCAAATACTCGAAATACAATATTTATTGGCTCTATAAGGTTGCTTTAGCCAGAGGTATTACGTAAATATTTAACGAGGGACTTAATACCGATGTTGGTATTATCCTATTGATCTTTTGGGTTCACGATTACAGCTTAAAACTGTAGTCTTTTAACAAGTACACAGATATTTGGACAGTCTTTGTCGTTTAAGTCCGTTTCTTGCGATAATCGTGTTTTGAATTTTTTTGATAATTTTCGCAAAGAATATAAGACAAAAATTCTCGAAACTCATAAAAGTATGGATTAAATTTAAGAAAAAAATTATTACGAGTTGGTTTTCTTTTATTTTAACTATCTTATGGACAATGTTTCAATTATATTTATGTCTGCAGATAATTTATTACCCATAAATCTGTTTAAAATTAATATGACGTCATAACATAATTTAACTTCTATATTACAAGTTTTGCATGATTTATATGCCAGTAATAAACATTTAATATCTACATATCGAATACAATCATGGAAACTTGCAATAATTGTAACCACAAAACGTGCTATTATGTTTGACACAATATTGATCACGCACACCGATACTACTCGTCACACAAATACAATAAAAATAACTTGCATTAAACACTCATACGATAAAATACTTTAATTCTATTAATTTTCTATTCATTTTGTTTTATTATTCACAGCGTAAGTGCCTTTATTACTTAAGTATTGTACTTGCGAAAATATACTGGAGGGGGCCACCCCTATCATTTAGGGGTATAAAAAATAGATGTTGTCCGATTCGCAGAACTAACCGACATGCACACAAAATTTCACGAAAATCGGTCGAGCCATTTCGGAGGAGTTTTATTACAAACACCGTGACACGAGAATTTTATATTAGAAGATTATATATAATACAGTCATGTTTAATTTGTACGATTTTGTATTGAATTCTAACAACACTTATACTCCTACTTTGGGAATTGAGAGCTGGTTGTTCTTTATACAAGTTACTACGTAACTTAGCTTGGGCAATCGATGCTTATCAAATAATGTTACTAATTTTAATACAACTCTATTATTACTCCTATTTATTGTAAATCTTCTCAAATTTGTAACATACTCTACCAGTTTGTGTGTAATAATTAAATTATTATTATTTGTAATGTCATCTACAATTTGATTGGTCAGTGTTAGGTTTGCTGCTATCCACTTACCATTTTCTACAATTTCACTGATTGGTTCACTTTCTCTTCAACATTACAACTGTCCCTAATTTCATTCCCTTCATCCACTAGTGGTATCCAAACTCGACAGGTTTGATTTCGTCATCCCATCTTCTTGGATTGCCGACCCTTTTCCTTGTCAAGAAAAGATAATAGGACAAATATTTCTGTTACCAGATTATTTCTCTTTCTCAGTAAAGTTATTTTTGACTTGTACATTTGGTTATGATAATAATCTTTTGGAAACAGAAATTGATGGTAAAATTAATGTATTTATGGACTTTTGAATTGAATTAGTTATTTATATAATGAATTAAAGCGATATCTTTGAAGATTTCTTATTATGAGTCATATTAGATTTAATTATGAATTTATTTTGGTAACAGAAAAGTTCAAAGCTTTCAAAAGATATCATGTTTTTTTCCATCATGATAAATCAAGTTGTGTTATCATATTTCAACCGTACTTTGAAAGAATGAAAGACTTCTATGTTATATAGACTATAAAGATTTAATATTTATTACTGGTTTATCCAAGGGCCTGTTTTAGGTCCAATTCTGAAAAGTTTGTTTTATTATTTATGTATTTGTTGCTATGGTCGTTTCGTTGTTATATATACCTAATATAAACAATCAGAAAACTCAAAGTTCTCATATTTATTATTTTAGCTTCAATCATTATTTTCGCCACCGTAGAGAAGAATCATATTTTTCAAAACTTTATCACTAACGTCGTCTTCAAAGTCATTGTTCTCATATTTCTCGCATCTTAGTGACGTCAGCATAATCGTAGTCGCTAATCTAAGTTAATCGTTCAGAAGACGTCGCTCGATAGCTTCATTAGTTCTTGCTATGAATTGATTAAGCTTGCCTTAGTTATTCATAAGAACATTACACGCACGTTCGTTATTGATGACAGTGTTCTATACAACTAGTTATGTACTTAAATGAGCAGTTTCTTCGTCATTATGATCTTCGTCACTATTAGTAGGTACATTAAAAAAGTAAAATGTGATGACATTTTAAATTGGATGATATTTCAGGTTAGTAACAATTTTAATTTCTTCTGGTGAGATATATTGCCGGAAAACAATAGTCCGGTCAATTTAGACATCCAAGGTTACATTAATTCGCACTAAGCTGAATTTTGGTAGGATTGTTCAATACACTATTATAAAGGAAATGTGAAAAGTCCCCATCGATCCGGCACGTGCAAAAAAAGTTACTCGGGGTCAAAGGTCACAAAAACGGGTTTTTCGCGATTTTCATCAAAATGGTAAGTTTTATCATAAAATTAGCTCTGACAAAAATTGTAGATCAGATAATTATCTATAAAAAATGTCTGAATACTTTTTTCCTAAGAGTCACCGTTTTTGAGATATAACGATTCAAAAAGTTGTAATCGTCATAATATGCACACGTTTCCACGCCACCTTTGAGGTGGTGTACTTAGCGCGTTTTTTTTAATGTGGTTTCCCCGGTAGGCCTATTCCACTGATCTTTTATGATTCTGTTTAATTTGAAACTATTGAATAACTGTAGGTACTGTAGGATGAAAGAATTCAAATTCAAAAATATTTATTGTTACACACACTGGTTACACGTAAAATTAAATTAAAAGATAGGTATGAACGTCAAAGTGAAAAGTGTCTGTGCAACAACGAGGTGCCCACTCAGCATCATGCTAGTTGTGTCGTTAGACACAATCCAGCGCTGGTTTTCAGTGGTCACCCCAAGTGACGTAACAAACGTGATAACATCATGAAATTAACAAATAAAAAACACAACGGGTTGTAAATTACAAACGGAAAGGGGTGTAAATTACAAAAAATAAGAAAATTATCCATCCGAATCTAAATTATCATTAACTTCTGCTTTCTCTTGTTCTTGTTTCTTCTTCTTCTTGTTTATCTTCTTCATTCTGGATGTTAATAAATTGTCCCAATAATGACACATCGCATGTCTCTTCGTCAACATCAAATGAATCTTCAATTTTTGGCAATTCAACATTGGAGCATGACCGGCCTTGACAGTTTGTTGTACATGCTACAGAACAAAACAGTGAGGGGCTCGTGGCTAAGTGTAAGCCGTACGGTTTGACCGATAATAAAGGTAAAGCCGCGCTCGCCGCGGTTGGTCCGTGGATGGGTGACCATTTGTAAACATATCGAGACCCCTCCGTGCCACGGAAAGCATTAAGCCGTTGGTCCCGACTCATACAGTGATCTTTCATAGTCGTTAAGTCATTACAATTCTGACAACCAGTCTTACTATGGAATACTGTATTACCTAGCAATAGGTTGTGGAGGTCAGATAGGCAGTCGCTCTATGTAAAATACGGTATTCAGCTAAATCCGGTAAGACTGGAAGCCGACCCCAACATAGCTTGGGAAAAGGCTAGGCAGAGGCAGAAGAAGCTACAGAACAAAACAGTCCAACTTTTTTGCAACCACATTTAGCGCTACATCCCATTATTCAATAGTTTCAAATTAAACAGAATCTTAAAAGATCAGTGGAATAGGCCTACCGGAGAAACCACATTGAAAAAACGAGCCAAGTACACTACCTCAAAGGTGGCGTGGAAACGTGTGCATATTATGACGATTACAACTTTTTGAATCGTTATATCTCAAAAACGGTGACTCTTAGGAAAAAAGTATTTAACATTTTTTATAGATAATTATCTGATCTACAATTTTTGTCAGAGCTAATTTTATGATAAAACTTACCATTTTGCTGAAAATCGCGAAAAACCCGTTTTTGTGAAGTTTGACCCCGAGTAACTTTTTTTGCACGTGCCGGATCGATGGGGACTTTTCACATTTCCTTTATAATAGTGTATTGAACAATCCTACCAAAATTCAGCTTAGTGCGAATTAATGTAACCTCACCCCAATTTTTTAGTCTAATTTGACCGGACTACAAGTGATAATTATGAATATTCTAATTGTTTTAATTCCGAATTGTTATATGAAGTAAACCGCGTCGCTATAGATGAATTCATTAATTTCAATACATACATTTTGAATACCGTTAATGATTATAATTTTACCCAGAATCATCTTCTTTGGAGTCCGATTCCGATCTAATCAAATGCATCTGAATTAGTAAGTGTAGCAAACATTAACTATTATATACTTCACTATGTATTTATCGACATTTTCTTTTTAAAGTTAACTGTTGATTATATAATTTTATTCCTTTGGGAAGAACATATTTTATTTAACTCAGAAATATTCGAGAAATTCTTAAATCAATAGTAAACCATTTGGTGGATAGGTAACTGTGTACCACTACTGGGAACCATGACTACCTCTGTGGTCGAGTGGCGTACACACCGGTTATCAAGATGTCGCTAGCTCTGAGGTCCCGGGTTCTATCCAAGGACGAGTCAATGTATATAAAAACACTTTTCTATGTTGTCTCGGGTCTGGGTGTTTCGGGTACCTTCGTTGTCTCTGATTCCATAACGCAAGTGCTAGTAGCTTTTACGTTAGATTCGGAACCATGTACGTGATGTTATCCTCATTAATTATTATAATACCTACAGAAATTATTTAGGTTGCTAGGTTTGCAGTTAATTATATACTTAGTATCAAGAAACTTTTTATCCAAAACTGAGGCAGGTTTAAGAAGTTATAAAATACTAAAGCGACTACTTAAATACTAATGCCAGAAGTTTTGTATTCGAAGTACTGTTCTTCTTATAGTTGTATTAATAATTGATGACTGACTAATATAGGCCACTTATAAGCTTATGAATAATAATGAATCCTTAGAGTTTGAGTCCGTCTACTGATTAGTTATTCAACTTTTAGTTTATCTAATCGCTATAAAACGACTTTTAAGCAAATGCCTTTCGAAACTTTAATTTCAAATCCTCTCGATCGAATTCTAAGTTTTTATTAAGTACTCTTAAATTTACATCAGCTATATGTGTAACTTCTGTTCTGAACTCCTTTTCTATATTCATGTTGAAACTAATGTATTCATCGCATATTCCATGATTAATTCGGATTTGCTCGTTCGAGCATCGCAATGTAACGCTTTCATTATTAATGATTCGGCAGACACCTACACTACGGTGGCCGTGTTTTTTCGGTAAATGCGTATAAGTATTCTCTGCGTTTTGCAGATTGATGGTCTGTTTTTGCTCAAATTTCAATGGGGATAAATGCCCCACAATTTGTTTAGCTGACAAGACCAGAATTTCTAATAAAGGAAATTTTAGAACAATGTATTTAATATTTGTTTTTTCTGAAATATTGACAGAAAAGATTTGATAATATATATAATAATATATATTTAATATAAAAATAGGTATGCCAAAATGCATTTTGGTATACCTATTTTTAAGTTACACAATACGTTATAATTATGTATATCAAATTTTTGTGTAGTGTGTAGCTGTCAATATTTCAGAAAAACAAAGATTAAATACATTGTTCTAAAATTTCCTTTATTATAAATTCTAATTCCTTTATTATTAATTCTAAAGGTATACATATATATTCATAGATATATATACTTAAAAAGTAGGTATACCAAAATGCATTTTGGTATACCTATTTTTTAAGTATATATATAAATATATAGGTATACTTTTTGAATATATGTATGATTGTTTAATTTGAAGAGAGATTGTGTAAAATTACAAAGTAAATAAATAAAAATGAAGACGGAAGTAAAAATGGTTTTGTAATCACATACGCATCTAGAAATACAAGATATTATGAATCAAGGACAAACCCGATAGATATCTAACCCAAAAATATCTTTAGCTGATCCGAAAACCACGAACTTACAAATCAAAGTCCGACAAAAGAAATGGAGCATACACGTAATATAATAAATAATTCTCAAGTTATCATTATTCAAGTAACATGTTGGTCATTCCTTCAATACTCACGACTCAAACTATCTATAATCAATTTCACCGAAGTCTTGCCAAAACCTATCCGACATACCAATAAAATATGTATCTAGCCTACATTAGGACGGTTACTAGGCAATAACTTAGGCTAAACGATCAAGCTATAATTGTGCCTGTCCGGGAGTCATTATTATTGTGGCTATTACATAAACAATTGGGATGGGCCAATCCTTTGAGTGGAACAGTGTTTTTGGTGAACCGATGGCTTTAGAAAGATTTATGGTAGGCGTAGTTCTAATAATATTGTTTGTATTTAGTAGTTCTAAACACTACAATTTAAATATTTCTTTTCGATAATTATTTGGTGAAAACGATGCATCCTTTTATTTCTTTTCTTGTGACTTGTATCCATTTAGTTTTAAATCTTGATCAGAATATTTTGCTTGGAAGGATTTTGCATCAATGAATATGACACATTAATTGGTGAGAAATCATTTCCAATATAAAAAGGCAATAAAAACTGGTCACCATACTTAAAAAAAAATAAGCAGGTCCTACTTAACAACTTTTATAATTATGATTTCTGATCAAAGCGCAACACCGAATCAATATTGGACCCTCATTGAACCCCAAATTATAAATATTGACCAAATCAAAATCCAATTTAAAAATACAAAAAAGGTCGGTCCACCGTGCTTTAATGGAAGAACCTACTCATCCCAAAATGTAAATGAGAATGAAGATAAATATTCGAAATCTCATTAAAATCAATGTAGCGAAACCATTTATCACAGAATCCGTTTTAGGTAATAGGCAAAGTTTTTGAATTTCTTTCGTATCGAACATTAATTTTCTTGAGATAATTAACACTGTCCAAATTAGTTTTTGAAGTAATCTCTCTATTTCTATTTTAGATACCCATAGTTAAGTAGACTAGTATAGCTCACTCTGCATAAGTTAATTCGTAATAGAAAAAATATGACTAATATAATTATAATAGTTTTTATATATTGGTCTTCTCTTATAATAAGGTCAGAATCTTATAATAATATGTAGAATGGATGTACGTCTAACCTTAACATATTTGGTAGATTACGATTACATCCCACTAAATAGCAAATACTTTTTCAATATACAAAAAGAATTAGCGTAACATTGACTCTAGTTAGATACACTACCTGTAAAGGATTCTTCTCATTATTATTATACTCAGTGTTTCGTGCAATAACTAAAAAGTACATTTTCTAACGAGTTCTATTAGTCAATTCTGTGTCTGAATTCACATGAATTCTGTATATCTTTGAATCTACTATGTTATCAGAGCGCATGATTATTATATTATCATTTCTTGGAAAGAGGATTGCTGAACTATACCAGTTCGAATACTCCTCTGCTACTTCGTCAAACTCATTTATTTACTCTTCAATACTGCGGATACGATATTGTGTGTCCGTAATATTCTGGACAGAATATGACGAATTGGTATCATATTTTATTGATATTGGGGATAAATTAATCCATAGATTAGTTAAACAATCAATCCTTTATTAATTAAAATCTCAACCGGTTTTAGTGAAATTTGGTATAGGTATAGTCTAAAACCTGAGAAAGGACATAAAGCTACTTTTTGCCGACACCTACGCGGGCGGATTCGCGGTCTACTGCTAGTAAGGAATAAAAACCACATTTTGGTATGTATATAAAACCAACCAAACTACGCATGCGTGAGCTATCTAGGATAGGAACGAATTAACAGTAATGTGGTGCTTTTGGCAAGACTGTTGGATGAAAGGGACGTTGTAGCCAAGATAACAGCCATTTATGCTATTTGGCCGTTAGCGATAGAACTGGAATGGAATCCTAAATTGTGTTTAAATTTTCGATATGTTGAGGTAGACTAGGTCGGATCAGACGTAACAAGATGGGTGGCTGAAGTAGCGGGTCATCAATCATGTGTGAATTTATGTTGCAATATTATTGGTAAAGGTGATTAAGAAAGGATGGCGAAGATGTTATTATTGTTTTATTTTTATAAGAGTAAACTTTGGCGTTTCTTCTCCTAAGACACCAAAAGAAATTAAAATTATCACAAGTGCCTACGGATCGCTTTTTTTGTTGGTAAAGTGGATTTTGTAAAATGGGTGTGCATGTTTTTTTATACACGTCCGTATTTTCAATGAATCAAGAAACTTCTGATTTGTTTTACTTGTTTTTTTGTTAGTTTTAGTATTTATTGATTTTTTGGAAACGAAAGTTGTGTCTGTAATATTATCTTTTTGCTATCAATTGCTTTGGTAGTAAATCAACTCAGAAATGAATTAGTCAAAAATCCTTTTTAAAGGTGTTTTATTGTTGGAACGTTTTACAAATGAAATTCAGCCATCGAAAACCCGTTTTGTTTGATAGAGTTAAATTCCAACTACTTTTTATGACGTTGAAATCGCTTTTGCCGAAATTAAACTCAAATTGAATGAGATTAGTACTTACGTTTTTTTTTTCTATTTTTAAGTACTTATACTTTTCTACAAATTTTGCTTAATTTATTATGCAAAATTGTTTGATTTAAGTTTTTTGATTCCGGTAAGCGAAAAGATCGTGTGGAAACATGTGTTCCAAAAATTAAAATCTCAAATCGCCAACGTTAAGCGTGGTGATCAATGCTCGATCTTTCTCTATTTAATAGAGCTGTGCCCTGGAGCACGATCAGTATATTAATATTTCTTGTCCTCTTGCATATTTATTTGTTTGCTGTATAAGTTATGATAAAGCTTGTTGTTTCTTAGATCACGATACATAACGGTGGTATCGGTAGTATCAAATAAATGTTAAATTTGCTTTAAAATAATAACCCTTATACTTAACATTTCACGGTTGGAATTGTCTTCTAGTATCACAAAATACAGCTTATCACCAGTATTTATATACTGCAACTGCCTATCTGCTCTCTACATCCTATATACTAAACAATACAGGATCCCCATTAAGTTTTTAGTATATTCCTAACGACTGCCAATAATCAAAGGATCAAACAGCCCAGTAGCTTAGTTATTTGCCAAAATTTGACGAGAAATGCTGTCTGTCCACTGTCAATGTCATCATCATTTTCACCATCGTTGATTACAGTGACCGGATTACTGTTAAATTTATTGTCAACAGCGTCAGGTATTTATTACCTGACACATGCTAAGTTGGACACCCTGTTGGTGCAGCCTTGAGACACAGACCACACTTCTTTATTTTACCGATATGTTTTTTTTTTGTTATTTTGTGTACTGTTTTGCATTGCTTCTTTTTTTTTTAATTCATATGTTATGTTTTTCTTGTTTGTACCAATAAAAGGATTTATCTATCTATCTACAAAATGTATTATGTTTATTGAGTCAGGCTATCGCGGTCTACTACTGGACATGGGCCTCTCCCAAGTTGCGCCACAACACAAAATGTCTATGTGTATTCACAAAGTGTGTTTTAAAAAAGAAAAAAAAAGATAGTGGTCAACATCACATACATTGCTCCTAATCCAAAGTAAGTAGCTAAAGCACTTGTGTTATGGAATCAGAGACAACAAACGGTACCACAAACACCCAGACCCGAGACAATGCAGGAAAAAGTGTTTCCTACATTGACCCGTCCGGGGATCGAACCCGGGACCTCAGAGCTAGCGACACCTTGAAAACCGGTGTGTACGCCACTCGACCACGGAGGTCGTCAAACGTGTATTTGGCACAAAATGAAACTAACTGTATAACTAATTCATTTTCGTATATATTTGTTCGTGTTGGCGTCGCGTGTCTGTCTGTCTACCACTTGATTGATTGCGTAACATAATTATTTTGTTCACTGTTTTTGACAGAAGTAATTTTATTAACTAAATCTTTTTCTTTTGTTTTGTTTAGACTTACACAGATATAATCATTATTCTTTACGTCATTTATAATTTTGTTTTGTGAATGTATAACTTAAGCTCTCCGACATAATAAATAAGATGGTTAGTGAAAAATAGCATGAATGATTGCACTTTTTTGCACGTAAAAAAATACTGTTTAATAGATTAATGGTCAAAAGTGTTTGTCAGCCCGTTTGTCAGCTAAGCTTTTCAATAATCTAGAAAATGGTCAATAATCTAATAATAAAATCATGGGACAGCTCACACACGGCCGTCTGATCCCAAACTAGGCAGAGCCTGTACTAAGGTGACCAGACAACTGATAAACATACTTATATATTTCTAAATACATACATATTTCTAAATAACACCCAGACACAGAACAAATGACCAGCAAACAAAGATTTGTCCTGAGTGGGAATCGAACCTTCAACCGGTTTAGCAGTCAGGGTCACTAATTTTTCCCGTGACGTAATTTTATTATAGTCATGCAACACGATACTTCAAAGTTGGTTATGCAATAAGCTCTATTTATGTTCAGAAAAAAAACCTAACACATATAGTTCATTTACCGCAGTTAAAATATCCGGGTATCCAACCTAAAAGAAAGCTATCTGTCTAGTTTTACGATCAACAGTAATACACTGTAAATTTTGATTACCATGCTTATTTATGTGGAAGTAAAAAAGAGAGGTAAGTGTGAACCAAAACCGCTTTCCTTGTACCGTTACGTTTTTATGGTTAACTCGAAATAGCCTTCTGTTTCGTAAAAACATTGGTGGATATGTGTGATGTGTTGTACTTTTTATTCAGTAGTATTCTGATAGAACCTTTATTTAATTTAAGCGGCAGTAGCCTAATGGCTAGGGCGTTGAACTTGCGATCGTGTGATTGCGGGTTCGAATCCCAACCCTTTAAACTACCGACTTGAACCCACTCGTAACACAAGCATCTTAGCTTAGCACGAGGGGTTAACGAGATTACTAGTAATGTGCGACCCACATTGCTATTAATCTTTAAAAAACAAAAAAAAAAATCCTTTCATAATGTTTTATATTTATCAGTTATCTTATATCTTATAATACTTACTATAGTATAATATATCTATAATATAATATTTATTAATCGGGGTGGGCGAATCAGGGTGCTGTGTGTGTTAATGACATTCAAAAAGTGCTACATGGTAGCCTAATTTGAATAAATGATTTTGAATTTTGAATAATATTATAAAAAAATAACTCTGTCTATCAAGTCACCATAGTACAGGCTCTGCCTAGTTTCAGGTCAGATGACCGTGTGTGAGGTGTCCCGAAATATAATTATTATAAGACTTGTTAAGCGAAATAAGGCTAAAACAGTAGGTACCTATAGTACGCAGACTTCTACATCTTACAGCATACACAAAAATGCGAACTCAGACAAACAAAAACCTTGCGTTTTGTCAATACCAAAGGCAGATCCCAAACGGATTTAACCACCCCGAATCCCGTAAAAAAGTTAGGTACGTTGTAAATTCTGCGACGAAATTTGGAACTCAATTGAATGTGAGATATTTCATGCCCTATTTGATGTTTCTTGTTTACGTTGCTATATTATATTGAAGGCATAGATATATATAGAAAGTGTCTGCGGATGAAATATAAAAACATCGATTTTATTTAAACAGTTTTGTTGATAAGATTTGATATGCGTCGTAAAAAATATGATGCGTGAGTTTCTTTCATATATTAATACTAGTTTTTCTCCGTGGTTTCTACCTCGTAAGCTAGCACCCCGTTAGGTTTGATTATTATTTCTAAAATAAAAGTAGCCTAAATTACTCCTTAACACATCAGCTATCTGCCAGTGAAAGTCCCGTCAAAATTGGTCCTGCCGTTTTAGATATTAACCGGAACAGACAACAAAAAATATATATTATAATAATAATTATGTTGTTATGGTATTTGTACCGTGTATATATCCATAATTATGCCTTTAGTAAAAAGCGGTTATTTTAATATTACAAAAAGACACTCAAACTTTTATTTATTTGTATAGATATATGAAGATGTAACGCCTGTCTTTCGTATGAAGATGATTTATGAGAGTTACGATACATCTCAGTGATCCAAGTAACTGATGATATAGATGTTCAACGTCAAAATTGTTTTTAATTTTTTCTGTTTATTCCTTAACAAATTTAATACTTAACTGACGGTCTTGACAGTTTTATATTATTATATTAAAAAGGTTCAAATATCTGTATGACTCAACAGAAACTAAGTGATGAAAATTTTTCATTCATCAGTGTCAACCCATCAAAGTTCAGACCTTACTCACTGACTTAATCACGTTCCCTAAATATCAAGATTATTACGATGTTATTTTCACAAGTATCTGAATGTTGCTTACTATACAAATCTGTCATAAAATTAGGATCGTTAGAATAAAATTCATCGATCAGTATAATTTTATGAGCGGGAATATTTTAAACGTCACGCTCATCCAAGACGTGCAATGAAATAGGAAAGAACATACTTGAATGCTCGGGCAGTGACCTCTGAAGTTTACTTGGGAAAGCGACTTGTGCATTGAACCAGAAGTCGCAGGTTCGATGAATAATATTTTTTAAAGTATTTGGTAAGGAACATTGATGAATAGAAGTAGACAAGTAAACACTAGAAAAATAAATAATATCGATTTAATGTAATTTGAAGGATGATATGAAACACTGATGATCATTATATTATCACCAAGTGATGGATGTTAAGCTGATTAGCATACAGCTACTAGATACATTGGTATATTATGTAGATTTCCACATCTTTGTAATTATCCCAAAATGGAAGGAAGGTCAGATCCGTTCGTACCTTTTTCGGGACGCTAGCCAGTATAAACTCCAAATGGTTGAGGAGATAAAACCTATTTGGTTACCTTTTTACTTTTAAGTAAATTGTCCCTTCAACGGGTTGGTCGATTGAGTTCTGAGTGAGGTTTCCAGAAGTATTGTCGTGGTTTTGAAATTGTATGGCCCTTTATACCCATGTCTTAACCCAGATGTTACTGAAACTATTTTTTGCTTTCAATTTTGATGATTTTCGGATATGATAGTTAAAATGTCTTATAACAACTGGGAAAAATAGTAAAAAAAAAAATATGTATGCGGAAAAGCCAGGAAAAGGTGGTCTTTTAAAAGGCCCGTCGTAATATGGGGGTGTCGTACATGTATGTGACGTCTTAGTAATAAAACAAATAGTTACAGAATCAGTTTTTAATTATTAAACGTACTAAAATTAATCACACAAAAGAAAAAAAAGAAGAATGCACTGATTGCAGCTAAATTAAACATCACAATCAAACATAGTATTTAGTAAATCACTTCGTTTTACTGTGTGTGAAATTCGATGAAACAGTTCTTAGGATGTAAATGAACTTTACACTTTTGGCAAATAAAAAAACTTTTAACTTTGCAAACTTTACATCTTAGTTGCGGTGCGCTATACAGAACTAAGTGATCAACCCCGTCATATCGAGATGATTCACGATGAGATCTGCCTGTGGGACATGGTCCTCTCTTATCGCTTCTTTTGTAGCTTTCGAGCAAACCCTTTGCCAATGATCTACGAAAAGCGAGATGATCATATTCTCCACCGTCTCGCTTGTATAACTGCCACGCATTGTGCAAAGCCATATCTAAGGTGTGACAAAACAAAGAAAAATACCATTTCTTACCACGTATAGAAGTTCGATACAACCCTATATTCTGATCCGACCTATCAACTCCTCCCATATTTTCATTGTACTGTCTAATGACCGACGGTTGTTCAATGTGTACAAATCTTTTAAGTTCTTGCGAAAATCTCTTTACTTTATGCAAGGGCTCCACAGTTTCAGTATTCGAGGCAACAGTGACAACACTGTTGTCGTTCCACTTGCAAACCAAAATACTATTAGGCGAACTAGATTTGTATACAAATGAACCTCTTTCAGTCTTTTTGAAATCTTTATTGGCCTCGAGAGGACACTTGGACGTTCTATTTTCACGTACAGTGCCAGTTGCTCTCAGGCCCCTATTACCAAGCTCATGCAGTAGAGGAATAGAGGAAAAATAGTTGTCGAAGAACAAATGAAATGGCAATGTTGGGTGACGACCTTGTAGAACATCAGCAAATTCTAAAATCACACTACCACCTAGACCAAACTGTTTGTAGCCTTCTGCAATGGTTGAAGATTTTCCCTGGTAAGGATCAAACCATAAAACGTAGCCTAATCTTGTAGCACCAACCCACAGTTTATATCCCCAACGAATTGGTTTGCCACGAATAAACTGTTTGCAACTGTGGCGTCCATAATATGGTACCATGGCCTCATCTATGCTGTAGTTCTCTTCCAAGGGTGCCATTTCAGCAAAGTTTTTATTTAATTCATCAAACAGTGGTCTCAACTTAGCGAATTTATCAGGAGAATCTCTGAGAACTGCATTATCACAGAAGTGAAGATTGGACATTATAAAAGTAAAACGATCTCTTGCCATAGCGTTGTGCACAATACTAAAATTAGCGTCTGAAGATGTCTCCCAATACATAAATCGACGAGGTACAATAACATACCCGCTGTACATGAGAATACCCAAGAAACACTTCATTTCAGAGACAGTTACATTACCCACTTTATTCCTCTGTCCTGCATACAAATTTGTATATCGCACTAGTAACTCAATAACATTGTCGTTGAACATGCAATCGAAATAATATAAGGGTGGTTGTAAGTATCTTGGACCTTGTTCGTCATTCCATTGATTGAACTGGTTCGGAATGTGACGATTCCTCCATCTATAGGTTTGGTTTCGGGGAACTGATGGCTGAACAAATGTAGAACTTGTTGCCACACCTGACGTAGTGGGAGAAGCTGTGGAACTAGAAGCTATGGCGTCACTACCGTCTGCAGTCATATCCATCGTGCGCCTTTTTTTAGACAAACTTGACAAAGGCACGTCATCTTCTTCGTCGGAACTCGAATGATATGTGACCTCAGCCGGAGCTCTAAGTTGAGAGCCTAAAATAAAATATTTCTATATTGTAGGTTATAAAAACAAAACATGACAAGTTCATTGATACATTTATAACAACCAGTAAACAAGTAATATACCTGGTAGATTTTGCAATGCTACGAATTCTTCGTCCCCAGAATCTTCATCAGTGACGTCAGCATTAGCGTTCTCGGGTGGGAAAATTGTGATTTGAGTTGGCATCAAATTATCATCTTCACATCGCTCTAACTCATCAACTATTTCGTTTAGATTGAGGGCTCTCAAAGGTCGCTTTCTAAAAAACAATCAAATTCTTTATCCCCATATTGCGACGGGGCGTTTAAAAGGCCATCAATTTGTTACGTGAAAAAGGAATGAGTTTTTATAGCATAGATACAAATTAATAGCCTGATATTTTAGATAACCTATCTGAAATTCAATATTAAAATGAATTCGTTACAAAATCCACACACGTAACTCATAAAAGCTTACCTTTGTGCAGACATCACGAAACCAAAACTCCAAAGTCTACAATAACACAAAAACTTGAAATAATCCCGTGTCTAGTAATAAACGTAACCGCATCTAATCATACACGGATAGGTACTAAGTAACCTGACAGTGCAAACAACTACGATAATTTATTTTGACAACTCGAAAATGGCGGGAATATTTAATTAATTTTTCGGGCCTTTTAAACGCCCCGTCGCAGTATCTGGGTTAAGTAAAAAACATATTTTTCATAGTATGTTATGCCATTTTTGTCGTTTTGGAAGATTTTCGGTAACTTTGTAAAGGAACCAATGATCTGTTATGTCATGTTTGCTGTGTTCTTGTTAACAAATTCGCGAAGAAATCGCTCGTCAAATGGTTATGTCATTTCAAAGGAAATGAGGCAACAAAAATGTAACACCTATAAGGTTTTTAAGAAGCGAAAACCTGTTAGCT
The DNA here is from genome assembly GCA_950381575.1 of Plusia festucae. NCBI lineage: Eukaryota > Metazoa > Arthropoda > Insecta > Lepidoptera > Noctuidae > Plusia > Plusia festucae. The sequence goes on from OX494447.1 coordinate 12,239,163, forward strand.
TACCCCAAACATTTTTCACGAATTAGACATTTAACTTTCTTCAACATTACGATTCGACCGTTTTGTTAAAAGCAATACTTATGCCAACATAAAATCTTTATTTTTTAAATCGGAAAGAATTGAGTGACTAATTTCCAATATTACATCCATACCTACATTTCCTGTCGGGACTGTCTTTAAAATATTAGTTTCATTGGTCTTCTGAACATGTTGTACCATGTCATCCATGTTGACTCTATTTACTACACAACCGTTTCAACCACAATCCCGAAACAAGATTGGCTCAAATTATAAAGATTTTTCACCTCAAACCAGAATAAGACCATAATTTTCGCTGACACGTTCTGAGGTGTAACAAATGAATATGTATGGGAACGTTACGTCAGAGCCTATGTTAATGCTTCGTGTATTTACTTTGTTTTGTATTTCATTAAAAGAGTTTCTTCTTGTTTTGGCAGTTGTTTGTTTTGTGACATGGGTTGTGGTGAGCCAAGTTCTTGATCGGGTTCGAAGGTGACAGATTTCGGTATTATTTTAGTTAGCTACTTCTTCTTCGGTATATTAACATTATTTTTCTTGGACTCTGTTTGTTAGTTTAGATCAAAGCAAGCTGCATTCAAATCACTGTCATCCCATTGAACTGAAGTATTTAAGTAAGTAGGTACATAATTAATTGTAAGTGTACATCAAGTTGACCATGAAGTATTCTGGTACTATTGAGCTGGTCTGATGATGAAGCCACAAGATGGCCATTATGTACCTTTTTTAATATGTGAAAAAATTTGGTAACAGTGATATAATAAAAAAATTAGATAGTCTTAGATTATAATACCGTTCAAAATAACGTCTTTACTATTCGCATACCTTTTTTCTAAGCACGTCTATGTGATTTCGAAGTTATCGTAGTCGAAAATGTCTATAATTAGTAAAGTAGGTGCATACACGACTCTATTTATCGCAGTCTGAAAACAACAATTTCATTCTTAACTAAAACATGTTTCAGACATCTTCTAGTAAAATGGTTTTATCAGTGACAGCATTATTACAATTTTATTAAAAAAATGTATCATGTTAAACCTATTAGCATTTAGAAGAGATTTTGGTTATTAGATTTACGAAATACAAATATAAGACTATATTGATCGAAGGATATTTGCATTTTTTTCATAACACCTAAATAATAGGTAAGATTGTCAATTTTCGTTATAAAAAGCTAATGCTTCTAATTCTGCCTTGTCCGGAGTCGCTCTATTAAACGTACCCATAGCCGTGTTACAATTACACTCTTAATTTCCCATTCTCCACCAATATGAGACAAGCTACTGGCTTGTGATTGATATAAATTGATGGATAGACGTGATATTCCTATGTCAGAATAAATTACCTTAGGATAGATAGATCCCATCTTCTTTATTCGCCTAGTCAAGTCATTTATGACTAAATTTGGGATTTAGTGCTAGTTTTTGATCTCGAGTTAACTCATGGTCATGGTTTCAAACTTCGATTAAACACGTATTGCAATCAATTTTTATTCTAATAAATGGTTAATAAATAATTCTCCAACTTATTTGACCATTTAATAGACTAAAAATCGATGAAATACCGCGTTTTATCAAGTTAACTCCTATCCATTGGTTGAGTTAACTCGGGATCAAAAAACTAGGCCTTGGTCGTTAGTTTGTCAATTTCAATGACCTTCGGCTTCTGAAAGGCAATCAATTTAATCTGTTGTCAAATCAACCGATTACAACTCTGATTGGTTGATCAAAAACCTAGAAGCCAATCATAAAGCTTAATACGAGGTTTGATGAATTAACTAATTACTTTGTAAAAACGATTCTGAAGCGGCAGTAGCCTAATGGCTAAGGCATCAAAATTGCGATCATGTGGTCGCGGGCTCAAATCCCACCCATTGCACTGCCAACGTGAACCCACTCGTAACACAAGCATTTAGCTTACCACGAGGAGTTTTTTTTTTTTAGATTATTTGCAAAGTGGGTCGCACATTACTAGTAATCTCGTTAACCCCTCGTGCTAATCTAAGATGCTTGTCTTACGAGTGGGTTCACGTCGGTAGTGTAATGGGTGAGATTCGAACCCGCAACCACATGATCGCAAGTCCGAAGCCCTAGCCATTAGGCTACCGACGCTTCATAATACTAGTAGGTATTATGTGACTTACATTGCTAGTAAGCTGGAAAATGTGTTGATCAGAATAAAAAAAAATGGGTTTAAGTCTAGAAATCCTGTAACAGTATTATAAGGAATACCTACATTACAATCGTTAATAAAAATCACTTCAGAATTTATCATAATACACGGTATGCTTGAATTCGCTTCGTAAATCCCTAGCAACGTTCAGATTGATTGTACAGTATACAAAATTATGGCACACAAGGTGTACGTTACAATTATTGTATAAATAACAGTTTGTGAGTCCCTCGCCAATTATCGCAACGTTAACCCACTTTCCGCAGCTCACATATTTATCTGGGATCACTGGTGTGCGCTGTATTTTTGTTATTATCTACGGTATATTGATCTCATTGCTGTAACCTTGGTATTCGTTTTATTTGATTCTCATCTATTTCTCACGTACTATCAATAAATCCACTAAAGTGGAAAGGAATGTGATCCATCAATCATACATTCTAGGTCAATACAAATTAATTATTAAGTTTGTTACTGATTGGTAGGCTTTTGGTTTTCATAGTGACAAAGTAGTCATGGCGGCCTAGCGGTTCACTAACTGGATTTTCATGCACATGGTTGCAGGTTCGAACCCAGGCAAGTATCAATGTGACTTCCCATGTGTCAGAGTTATATGTACTTTCCTTATCATTCTAAGACATCATTGACAAACGGTGAAGGAAAACGTGAGGAAACCTGGATTCCCAAACTAGGAATCTGAAATCGCCAACCCGCAATGAGTAAGCATGGTGATTCCTTCTCTATATATGGGAGGAGGCCTGTGCCAGTAGTGGGACATTTATAATGTATAAAATGGGGAAATAAAGAAACATTGACATGTCAAGTTGGTCACCATTCCTCTTAGATAAAAAAAAAACAAATTCATGATTGAAAGAAAACCATTTATTTGATTAAAGAGAAAAACTGATCTTATCTGGGATGGATCTAAAAAGTTTATTTAATTCCCAAAAATCTTAAAAAACGGACTAGCAAGTAGAAACCCAATTGAATTCCAGGGTAAAGATGTTGAACTTCAGAATTATCGCGATCAAATAAACCGTTACATCACACTAAGGTAGGACGTGGAATTGGGCGTCTCGCCAACTATTCAATGTTTGAACAGTCTCCGTTTCAATGGCGACGAAAAAGATCCGATGGAAAGTACCTTGACATTGTTCCTTAATTTTTACCTCGTTTGTGGAGATTGGGAGATAATGTTCGATTGTGATCCTGTGTTCAATATTTAAATGCATGAGGAAATAAAACATTTTAATTTTCATACAGTTGTAAGTAAGAACAAACGAAATGCACGGGCAGTAATATCAGCTTTATATAAATTCCGAGCTGCGCCCAGCGGTTACCAAACAATTTTTTTCGGGATAGAAATTAGCTTATGTGTTAGTTCTGGGTTTCAGCGACCTCTATACCAATTTTAATTTAAATGCGTTCTGACGTTGGACCGTGAAGAAATAACAAACATATTTATAATATTAGTGTGACACGAGTTGCTACTAAATTTATTTAGCAGAACTAGTTATTGGAGCGTTGTTAGTAACGAAGTCTTAACAAAATTAAAATGTAGTACATGATTTCTTGATCAATGCTCATCCCTTCTCTTTATGGGAAGAGGCCTGTGCCCAGCAGTGGGACGTTTATAGGCCGGTAGTAAAATAATTTTTTTTAGTATCGCTATTGGGTTCGAACATTTCTAATAATGCAGTAATTCAATTTAAAAATCCAGTACAAAAACTGTATTTGTCATTATAATATAATTTGCCTGTTGGTCTAGTGGTTAGTGACCCTGACTGCCAAGCCGGAGGTCTTGGGTTCGATTCCCACCCAGGACAAATCTTTGTGTGATGTGCACGATCATTTTTTCTGTGTCTGGGTGTTATTTATCTATATGTATGTATTTAGAAATATTTAAGTATGTTTATCAGTTGTCTGGTTGCCATAGTACAGGCTCTGCCTAGTTTGGGATCAGATGGCCGTGTGTGAGCTGCCCCAAGATATTATTATCAATGATAACTGTCAGATTTACACGGATCAACTGAAAAAAAATATAGTAATGTGCACTTCAGATAATGGATTATTTACACCTGGCAACACCATGCATACTAAATTCATGGTACAATGTCCATGAACTCCATCACTACAATATTTTAGTATTACATAACTGCAGCGATTCATGCGAAAGGGAATTTAATAGTAGGGGAGCCCACGATGCTAAATGGGGATTTACTCGAGCGTCATAGAGACTTATTAGGTTGCAAAGCTTAGATGATAAAAAGAAAAAAATGTTATATAATAATACCTTTTCATCGGTGGGGGAAGCGGCTATAGATTTTTAAATATGTAAAAAAAAATTGTTACGTGGACATACTCGAGCGCGTCAGATGTTGATACCATCAATGTCCTACGTATTTTAAATAATGTACGTATGTTAATCTGATCATTTGCATGATGCGGGTGGCTGTACGCAAGGGTTAAAAATGAAAAAAAAAAAAATTTAATCGAGCGCGTCAGATTTTCTAAGGGGGTGTTAAGTGCACCAAAAAAAAAGCTCTCATTCAATAATCTGACGATTTCGATCTGACGCAAACTCGCGGCAATCATTATAATGTGCAAAAAAAATTCGCCATTTTGAAATACTCAAGCGCGTCAGATTAAAATATATATGGTTCATCTTTATGTTCTAGACGTGCTGTCTCATAATCTGACGATTATCTAAAGGGATTCGCCTAATCTGACGAAAAAATATATTTTTTCTTTCAATTTTTTAAATCATTGAACTTAATTAATTGAAAAGCTCAGGAAATAGCATGCAAATAAATAAGTGTATGTTATTTAAGTAGAATACTTGTATTTATATGAAAACAATTAAAAAAAAATGCCAAAAAAAAATATTTTTTATAATTAATTAATAAATTAATCATCATCTTCATCAGTAGAATTATCTTCCTCTTCTGGCTCGAATTCATCTGGCTCATATTAAATGTTTATAAACTTTAAGTCACATTACTAATATTAAATTAAGAAAATAAGTCGAAACGTTGGAAACACGTTGATAAATAATACGCCACGAACGAGTCTCTGTGATCAGCTGTGATGATGTCGTGGCAGTAAAATCCAGAGTGGGGACGGAGTGAGAGAGTAATAGATTGAGAAAAAGTGAAAGAGGAGTAAAAACGCGGAAAGGGAAATAATAATATAGGCATCACCCAGCTGCACGCATTAAACTTTATCGACGATTTTTTATTATTTCGGCTTGCGGAAATCGTCAGATTATATATTTTTCGTTATCCTTAAATTATTTCCTTCAAAATAAAAAAAAATTTGGCTACGCTCGAGAATGTCGAGATGACGTTTTTTTTTTACAACTTTGCTGCCCTCCCCTTTCTTTACGTCACTCTCAAATTGTCAGATTAGTGGAATATACACTTTTTATCATGTAATTATCTCACCCTTCCTTAATCTGACGCGCTCGAGAATTTCTAATGATCAATTTTTTTTTACTAATCTGATCCTTAATCCTTCACTGGCGGCCTTATATATGGGGCTCATATTTGGTGGAGGTACTTCACCGGATACAAGGTATCGCCCTGTATATTAATCTGCCGCGCTTTAGTAAATCCCGAAATCCCCTCTTGGGCTCCCCTACTATAATATGTTTCCTCGCGAACTGTAGTTATTTTATTTACAAAATACCATCGGATTTGAACTCTGACTCTCTGTTATATTGTGTTTTATTTTGTTATATATTTACTACCTCATCTCAATACAGGATAGGTGTTATGCATTATTTTATACTATTTGGAACGATAATAATTGAGAGACGTGAAAAGGTAACGAAAAAAAGATATTCTTATTAAAATTTGTTAGAGTATTAGGTATTAATTATTATTATTATTATCAGCCCATGCGTCTCACTATTGGGCAAAGACTTCCCTTAGTAGGGATTTAAATAAAAAAATATTATTTGGTAAGTTATTAAGTGAAAAATATTAGTGGCTCTGAGTATACGTTTATAAGTGCTGTTCGTAAAAGCATTAAAGTTTTTTGTAGTAATTACTAAGATTTATAGAATAGAATAATAACTATCTCACTTCTTACTGGCAATATAAATAGAAAAAAATGATTTCTACAAAAACAACGCTTTTCGCGACGGTATTGCTTTTTCAAATGACAAATATTCGTTTATTCACATTTACAATTCAAAATGGTAGGTTTATGATGTTTTTTTCGTGATTTACGCGCGCAATGTTAATGTTATGCCGTGATCTGAAAATCACGTCTGTTTGACTTCGTTTCGTGCTTTCAGAGTAGGTTCTTTATGTGACTTAACGTGGTCGTTATGGCACGGTAGAGATTTCGGTACATTTCGAAGTAAATATAAAATGTTTTTTTCTGTTACGTATTGATAGTTCTATCTTAGAGTGTTTTTGTTTTAAGAGAAAATATTTCTTTGTGAATACATCACACACCACGGGAATGTCGTGGTGGCCTAGCGGTTCAATGAACGGATTTTCGTGCACAAGGTTGCAGGTTCGAACCCACTACAGTGTGACTTTTTCAAAGTTACTACTTATTTTTTTAATTATTTTAAGACATTATTGACAATCGGTGAAGTTAAGCATCGTGAAGAAACCTGGATTCCAAAAATTGGAATCTGAAATCGCCAACCCGCAGTGAGCCAGCGTGGTGATCGATGCTCGTCCCTTCTCTATATGAGAAGAGGCCTGTGCCCAACAGTGGGACATTTATAGGCAGTTAAACAAACATCTTACAGTATACTTACGTATTTTGTTAAAATTATGTTTGCGACAAGTCCGGTTTTAAGACGTCTGATCATAGAAGCATATTGGCTAGAAAACAAGTACGCAAGAGTAGGGAAAACCTTCAAACTGTGTCATATCATACAGTTGGTACGTCCGAACTTGCCGTCAGTCTTCAAGGTATGGCGCTAGTGCAAGTATCTCCTTAATTTTAAGTTAAATGGCGGTTTAAGTAGTGTACGTGTGCGTGTGACGAAAGCAGATACATAATGCTCGATGCACACATCAATATTTTTCGCTGTTTTTGGAACGAAGTTCCTTATCGCGCGTTGCGAAAGGGGGCTAGACGGAAAATATTAATACAAAAAGTTGTAACGACACTTTTTGCTATAGTTGTAAGCCGTGCGGCGTGCGCGTGTTTCTCTGTCTGTCTCTCTCTCTCTTATAGAAAGCAAGACAGTTATTCTCGTTTCGTCTTTCTATTTCGAATTGAACAGTGTGGTGTCGCGACGATTATTTTATATTTGTTTATAATAAAAAAATATTATTATAACTATAAAAAAAACACTATTTATTCCTTCACTAATTAATCGAAAGGAACTTCGTTCCATCCGGGGGTCCCTTGACACCTTTCAAGTTTTTGTTTCAATATATAGGCAACACTATTATTACATATTTATGGACTATTGATACAGTTTTGGCCTTATTATTTTTTGCCTCAAGCAAAATTGATCCCCACGACCCGACTTATATTGGGATTTTTAAGGGCCCTTGTTTATAAAAGGGTGGATTTGGGTTGCCATGTTATCGTTTGACTAGTTATTATTATTACATTACAATATTGAATTTTTGTATCTTTAGGGTTTCGTACCTCAAAAGAAAAAAACGGAACCCAGATAGGATCACTTTGTTCTCCGTCTGTCCGTCTGTCAAGACCCTTTTACTTAGGAACGCGTAGAGGTATCAAGCTGAAATTTATATCAAATACTCAAGTTTACTTTTTTTGGACCTGTGAAAAAATTAAACTTGTAAGCCAACGAAATCCATAGGTATATACAGCCGTTTATGCCGCAAATTTTCGACACTCGCAAGGGAACTAAACCTACGGGGTACTTTCCCGTGAACTTAGAATCTTGAAATTTGGTACGAAGCAACGTGTTATAGCACAGATAATGGAAAAACATTAAAGCCGTAACTTTTTATTTAAATTACATCATTAATTATAATTTTCTTTGTGTGTGTTTACTTTTAGAAGCTTAACACACGAATTATTTGAAGGTTTTAGTTTGTAGTAATAAATGGGAACACGTGTAAAACTTTTCATTCGAATAAACGACTAAAACTTTACCAATATAATAGGAGGCCAATATGATACCTACCCCACACGTGTATATTAGAGCCAAATTTGTATGATAATGAATCAATGGCTAAGACTTCGGACTTGCGATCATATGGTTGCGGGTTCGAATCCCACCCATAACACTACCGACGTGAACCCACTCGTAACTCAAGCATCTTACCAGCATCGTACCAGGGACCTTTTTTATTTAAAAAAAAAAAATGATAATACTAGCAATGCGGGTCGCACATTACTAGTAATCTCGTTAACCCCTCGTGCTAAGCTAAGATGCTTGTGTTACGAGTGGGTTCACGTCGGTAGTGTAATGGGTGGGATTTCAAAGTTATAATATTATGTACTTCGTTAATTATTCTAAGACAAAATTGACAAACGGTGAAGGGAACCATTGTGACCTGGTTTCCAAAAATTTGTTCTTATGACCTCAATAAATAAGTTCATTACATAAACTTTTCATATCTAAACAAACTATAAAAGTAGGGTCTATTCAATAAAAGCAATTTATGGCTTATTTAGAGGTAATAACACCCATTGGTAGTGATAACGTTTTTTATGATACTATCAGGATTATTGGGTGTAATAGTAATATCATTATACCTTGTACTTCAATATAAGTGGGCCTATCGATTTTTTGTTAAAAATACATTAGTACCATACATAGTAATTTACATATTAACAATTGAATAGACCATTGTTAATTGAACTTGAGTATACACACACACAAAGCTATAAAATTCTTGTTAGAAATTATCTTTTTCTATTTTCGACTTAATATTAAGCTTTGTTACTACATTAAAATTTGTACCCAGTTAATCTCTAAATAAATAAATCTAATAAAGTTGATCATTTAAATTTCATTTGTCAAATGCACTGAACCAAAAAAGGTAGCTGGGCCAGAATGGATGTGGAACTATTGAACTGGAACTATTAAAGCCCAACTAGGAAGAAGCTTATGGCCAGCTGTGAACCTAGATATGCTTAGTTCATATCCAGGAGCAAAGCTGGCCATAATAAATTAACAAATTGTTCATATTAAACTTTGCTTTACCTTAAGCATTTTAAGATTAAGTATAATAATAATAATAATAATAATAATAATAATAATTTCTTTATTTGTATAGAATGCAGGTACAAGTATGGTGTTAGTATAAAAATTATATTTAATCCCAGTACATTCTGCCTGTTGGCATACAAAATTGAAGGAGAAACTTACAGCTAATTTTTAAACTAGGTACTAAGATAAATTTAAATGACATCACAAAAAGTTTATTATAAAAAAAATGAGATCTTAAATAAGGAGAGTGTTACAATTCATCATATAAAAAATCACTAACAGAATAATAACACTTTTTTAATAACAGCGAAGATAGGAGTCGCTTAAATTTCCTTAAGGGCTGATCCTTTATACTATTCGGTAATTTGTTGTATATAATAGGTGCCATACCAATAATGTTTTTTTTCAGCAATGCAGTGTTAAATTGACCTGTACACAATAAATTCTTATATTTTGATCTCATTGCAGTGGTTCGTGTCCTTGTATCATTCAATGTAGGGAATAAATGTATATTAGTCTTAACAAAAATTGCTATTTCAAAAATATATATGCTAGGAAAAGTAAGTAAATTGTATGTCTTGAAGATAGGGATGCAACTGTCTGTGACCTTAAGACTAAAGATGGCCCTTAAGCACCGTTTTTGGGCTTTAAATATAGCCTCTCTTTCGGAGCAATTGCCCCAGAATATTACACTAAACCTAAGAATGGAAACCACCAAACTGTGATAAGCTACTAATAGTGTATCAATGTTTACTTTTTTGGAAAGATTGTAGAGAATATACGCAGTGGAACTTAATTTTTTACAAATTTCTTCTGCTTGTGGTTTCCAGGTTAATTGACTGTCAACCAATATACCCAAGAATTTTGCTACATTAGTACTATCAAGGGATTGACCGTTATAATTAATGTTTAAGTTTATAGGTTGAATTTTTTGATAGAAATGCATTATTTTTGTTTTATTAAGATTTATTAAAAGATTATTATTGTTGAGCCAATTGATTATTGAATTAAGGGAATTATTAATTTCGTCTTCATATTTTTGTCTATTGAGACAGTTTATTAGAACTGTACTATCATCGGCAAATAACACACAAGGGTAATTTATGTTGCGGGGAAGATCGTTAATATACAACAAGAATAATAACGGTCCTAGAACGCTGCCTTGTGGCACGCCATATTTAATTTCCCTAGAATCAGATAAATATTTAGCTTCACGTTTGGATTTGACACATATACTGGATATTTCTGTATACTGACGACGCCGGCTTAAGTAAGATTTTATTAATTCTAGGGCATTTCCTCTTATGCCGTAAGTTTTTAGTTTCATCAAAAGCGTTTCATGGTTTACAGAGTCAAAAGCTTTAGACATATCGGTAAATATGGCACATATAGGTATTTTTTTATCTACATTCATTAATATTTTAGTTATTAGATCATATATTGCCATATTTATATTTCTATTTTTACGAAACCCTTTTTGTTCCTCACATAAAATATTAAATTTTGACAAAAAGGAATGAAAGGCTTCATAAATTACTTTTTCAATGACTTTAGAAAATACGGGGATCAAAGCTATCGGTCTATAGTTTGTCATGTCTTCTTTATCATTCTTCTTGTGAAGTGGTTTAACTATTGTGGTCTTAAGGCTATCGGGGAAAATTCCAGCGGATATGCTTGCGTTAATAATGTGGCATAGTGGATCGGCTATAGTAGTAGAAACAAATTTTATGACGTTTGTTGAAATACCGTCATATCCAAAACTTTTCTTGTTTTTTAAAGATTTTATTATTCTGGTTATGTCATGAGGAACAACAGGGGCCATAAAAATTGAGTGAGGGTTATTTTTTATTTTAACAACGTCTTTAGTTGAGCATAGAGATAGATCTGCGACTTGATCGATAAAAGTATTAAACTTAGTTTAACCTTTACATAACCAGTCGTATCTTCAACTGGATTAACTGCGTTTCACTTACCTGGGTGGGCACCAGTCCAAGTTAAACTTCATGGTATATTGGTGCATCTAAGTTATGTTTAGTTTATGTAACTTATTTATTGTTTTGTATTTATATGGTTCTGGTTGACTGAGAGTTTACAGTCGGGATGGGACTGAATTAATTTGTAAGGTATTCTAACAATAGGCACAAATTAAGGAAGAATACTAATATTTAATGTTAAAAATATCATGTGCAGGTTAAGCGAAACACGTAAGCAAACAAATCAATCCCAGTAAACACACGGAAGATTTTTTTGTACATACATTTTGATAGCCGGCAAATAAATGTTGTAATTTACTATTTTATTATAGTGTTATAGTGTAGATAGATGAATTTAATTCTAATGAAAAGAGAATGGTTGAAAGCCAAACAACAAAACAAACGAAATAATTCATTCGAAATTAGAACAACGATAATTTTATAACAACTCCCCAATCGTTACAGAAAAATATTTTCGGATTAAAAAACCCGTGTTACCATTCTCTCGGTAGGCGTCGACATTTTTTTATTTCGTCACAAAAGCCTGTGTTACGTCATCCGCACGATACGAATAGAGCTCTCTGAAAACTCAAGGCTAGGAAACTAGAGGTTTCTAAGAAACAAAAAAATGAATTAGTTACAAAAAGGTTACAAGAAACTTGTCAAAGTAAAGTTCAAAGAAATGTATGAAGGCTTGCGGTGAGTTTGAAATCGAACGACTTTTCCAGTTCCGGTAATCGTTCATTCGTTCTGTGGTTCAGACGGCTGGAGTGAACGGTTCTCTTAACTATGTTGCCTTTGAGTTTTTGTGTCCCTATTTTAGTTAGCTATTTAATCGTATTTTCAGTTATTGAAATACGGGACTTTTGCTCGTCATAGTTATTTTAATGGTCAATACTTACTCAATTAATGTTATTTTTTTCGCATTCTTGCGGAGCAATTTGTAATTTAATTACAAATAGAAAAAAAATAATTTGAACCTCTGGCAGGACTCAAATAATACTAGATTTGAGTAATTAATTTTCTCCGCAAATAAATAACAATAATAGGATGGGCAGCGCCATCTATCTGACTCTGAATTAAACTATTTGTTAATCAAGTTGACGAAAAACAATTGAATATTGGAGTACTCAGATATTGCATACGACGCCCCAAGACGTGCAACATACTCACAGGAAAAATTTGAAACCAATAGTCGCGGGTTCAAGTTCTGCCGTAGGTCCATTATTTTTTCCATTTGTTACTACCAATTTACTAACTAACACAAGAAAAAAATTAAGACATCATTAATTCGATGATGTCCAAAACATAAGCGTCTTCTAATCGAACGCCTTTACCTGTCAGACTATTTTTTGTGCTGGACTTTATAGAACAATTCTACGGAACAGGTCAAGGAATCCACAAATTTTAATTAGGTCACCAAAAATAACAATACCATAGGTTTATACGAACACCAAAACAACATAGATCATCTTTTAATTGGCCAGTACGAAAACCCAATGATAAACTACAACCGCTTTAGCTAACAACGCCATTTGTGAAGCCCCAACCAAAAGTACTGTGAAAAATCTGCCGTCTACGACCGCCTCTCACACAGAAACTCTTGCAACTACCATTCTATCGCTACGTGTAGCATCCGTTGCAGCTTTTCAACCGATTACCGCCCGACCATTCTTACGAACTGCGTAATGAATGTTGTTCGAACCGAGTTTGCAGTTTGTTGAAATAGAGTGGTACGGTTGACATTTCTGAGGGTTTTACTTCAAAGATTCAATCTTGTAAAGGCTAAAAACGGTTCAAGTTTCCAGCAGATGGTCTTTGTGATAACGTTTAAATTTTTAAGATAAGTGAATGAAATTTTTGTGGGAGATGTTGGAATAAATGTACAGATATGTTTGTAAGTATTTTTAAGGTAGTCTTTTAAGAGATCTTAAGATATTGTGCTATGGGTGTAACAACTTGTTTTATATTTTTTCGCATTTTTAACAAACAGAGCAACCTGTGTCCATTTTTATTCACATTTATTCAAGGAATATTTAATCCATAGTTTTTTCATAATTACATTGTGTAACTAAATGCATAATAAATATTCCCAATGACTTTTTGAAATTACAAAAAGAGCCTAAGAATTTCAAGTTAGCTATGAACAGGATAATTATCATAACTTTAAAAATTGCTAATTTAAACTAAAAAAGTGAAAACATCTGTTATGAACCAGTCCTAGCTATAATCCCGGCCTATAAACGTCCCACTGCTGAGCACAAGCCTCTTCCCATATAGAGAAAGAATGAACATTGATCACCACGCTTGCTCATTGCGACTTGACGATGTTTTCTTTCTCCGTTTGTCAATGAAATCTTAGAATGATTAAGAAAGTACTTTTAAATTTGAAACTCACGTTGGTGCCGAAGCAGCAACCACAGCCTGGGTTCCAAACTAAATCCATGTGCGTGCGAATCCGGTCATTGAACCACTAGACTACCATGACACAGTAAATTTTTTGCCAAAATAAAAAATACATTTACTCTATTGTACAATCTTCATAACATATTGTTATTTCATACATGCCAGAAAATAACGGAACTGACAAACAAATGAAGCTCAATTTTCGGTATTCGGAACCATGACATACTGTCATACGTACTAACAATATTATACAGATAAATCCCCAAGCTTTTCCTCATAGAAAAAGAATGGGAATCAACATGACAGATGTAATTTGGTATGTTAAACCCCATAGACTTCACGTATCTATAGATATATTTTTCAAGCGGCGGTAGGCTCATGGCTACGGCGTCGGACTTGCGATCATGTGACTGTTCGAGTCCCAACCAGACCACTACCGACGTGAACCCACTCGTAACACAATCATTTAGCTTAGCACGAGAGGTTAGCGAAATGGGTGTGACCCACATTGCTAGTAAGCTTTAAAAAAACGTGTTTATAATACTACTATACAAATTTTAGCAGTAGCTTTTCTTTTGCTATTTTCTATTATAAAACCAACAATTTTTTGAACGAAAATATCTTTATTAACACAACAAATATTGCGTATAAACTTATGACCTAAACATAAAATAAAACACAATAGAAAAAGCACTAAGCAACTGATTTTCAGTGATTACCTCCGGTGACGTCACTAAGATAAAGCAATTATGTAATAACTATGTAATAATGAAAAAATAATAATACAAATCGGATATTTCATATACAAACTTTTGGAAAAATATTTTGAAAAGGAAGCGTTGTCAATGTCAATATCAATGGAAGTAAAGAAAATGAGAGTATATCAACATGATTGCAGTATTGAATCAACAAAAACAAAAGTAGAAAATAACTATTTCAAAACAATAACAATTGCAGGAAGCTACAAAAAACAATTCCTGGTATTTTTTCTATTTGTTTGTTTTAGGAACAAAACTCTAAATCCGTTTTTCATGAAATATATACCTACGGAATCACATCGGAGATAGGTACATATTTACTTTATATAAAAAAAAAATGAGATATTTTATCTTTTGAATTCGAACTCTCAATCCACTATCTTAAATCCTTTTATAACAAGGTAAAGTTTACCTTGTTATAACATTATTTTAGGTAAAGGATTTTGATTTAGTTTGTTCAACGAGTCTGGCCTTCAACTTAACTTTTACTATACTACCGTTACCGCTTGGTCTATAATAATATAGATCATTTAAATAAAAAATTAAGTCTTGTTTGTTACTACATTCGTGACATGAGAACGGACCGGTTTTCAAAATATTTGATTTGTTGGATTCGTCTACGTCTCGAATAGCAGAAATAAAAAATTTAAAGGCGGGTAGAACAGCGTAGACAAGGTACTAAGTATGTAAGAAAGTTAACAGTGGTTTCAAGCTTTTTTCTGTTTAGTTATACATGATTATTTTTAATGGAGTGCATATTATATTCAACGAGGTAATCAGGTGCATAAAACTGAATAGCTTTTCCCAAGAAACATAAATTGACGTTCAAAAATTGATAATCATCTTTTCATACAAACATAAGTCACGTGACCTGTCACTTTGTATGAATATTTCATTTTCAATTTTAAGATTTGACCTGTTCCTTGGGGAATGCTGTTTAGTTTTATGCGCCTGATTACCTCGTAGGATATACGCACTCCAAAAAAAATAATCCTGTATATTGTGTATTGTTTAACCTAAATTTAAGTTAGGTACTTTAATTAACATGTGGTTAACCTGCTGGTTAACCTGTAATTGGTGACTGTGTAACTTGTATTCCTAAACTCAAGATCGACTTTACATAGAAGCTGTTGGTGAACCTTTTCTAAAAAAATTAATACCTATCTTAAAATGAAAAGTGGGAGGGTGAAAGAACAGAAGACTTTTATAAACAGTGATGAATCACTTGTTTTACGGGATCGAGACCTAAAAACGCGGGTGAAACCGTAGGCCACAGCTAGTTAAGAATAATAATTAAATAAAGATAGTAATCGCCGAGTGAAGTTCAGTAACCCTTTTCAGTTTAAAAAGCAATATCTACGTAAAATAAATTACGCTTTCTTTTCCAGGAAACAGTTAAATATAATTGTGAAATGTTGAAGGAAGGATTGCTGAGCAAATACCATTGTGGTTTGTTTAATATTTTAATTGAAGCTGTAAGATAAAATTGTTTGAAAATTGTTTATTAAAGATTTTTGACGGTATTTTTTTCCTAATTGAAGTTTTATCAAATCACTGTGTAAATCAGCGCTCTTATTGAATCAACAACTTATCATTTATTTTGGAAATCTATTTAAATGCATGAAAATGGTTTAAAAACGCGTTTTTTCATCAATAGTTAGTCTATTTAATGGTCAAATAAGTTGAAGAGTTAATTATTAAACCATTTGTTAGAATAAAAACTTATGAATAAACATGTTCTACCGAAATTTGAAACCATTAGTTAGGATATTTACCAATTGGTTGAGTTAACTAGGGATCAAACTTCGGTAGAACGCGTTTACTCATATTTTTTTATTCTAACAATTAATGGTTAATCAATTAACTCATCAACTTATTTGACCATTAGATAGACAAAGAATTGATATAAAAAACGCGATCTGAAAACATTAGTTACCATATTTAACCATTGGGTGAGTTAACTTGGGATCAAAAAACTGGGCCTAAGAGAAACAAAAATTTTAAGTTTAACTATTGTATTTGGAAATCAAATTAAAATTGCGATCAACGCTCCCCCCTGACAAGGTCACACAAAATATATGAAACGACACGTGTTACCAGTAAAAATTCCAATAAGAGATGGTAAGAAACTTTTGTAATGCCAGGAACAGACTCGTTCAATATTTTTTTATATGTTTTTGTTCACAGTTATTTCAGGTTATTTTTCGTGTACACAAACCGGTATTTCGTATTTAGAGGGAAGAATGTAACAATACTAATAATATTCGCTGGCAACCCAAGGTTAGGGCTGTCACTATGAGGAAATAATCTGATGTGTCATACTGAAATGTTACGAGGGGCTTCAATATTTTTGTGGGTAATGTTAAGTACATACTTCTGCTATTGTTATGTTGTAATAAATTAGCATTTGTGTGTGGTTCTAACCGCTAAGATCTGTTTTTTTGTGTGAACTTTAATTTGGTGAATACTTAAATAAACCAAAATTAAAGAAAATATTGTCTCTTGAGTAGAGGATCTACAAAAGAAATATTAGTTTTTGGTCGTCAAGCTTAACATTTTAACTAAATAAATTATATTAAAATACACATTGTAGGTAGTTCTAGACTCATGTGACTTATTTGGTAACTGAAGGATTCAAATACAAAAGTACACTAATCCTATCCTACTAATATTATAAATGTGAAAGTGTGGATGTTTAGATGTTTGGATGTTTGTTGCTCAATCACGCAAAAACCGCTGAACGGATTTGGATGAAATTTGGCATGCATGTAGCCTTTGACATGGAAAAGAACATAGGCTACCTTTTATCCCGATTCCTTAAATAGTTCCTGAGGGAAAATTGAAAATTGTTTATTAGCTAAGCAGTGGAGACAGCTTTGAAATTTGGTATTTTTCTCTATTACCGCGCAAGCTATAACACGGTTAAAAATTTCATTCCATTTTTCATTACTTTCACATTTTTCATTTCTTTTTGAACCCAATTCTGAAGTCCACGCAGACGAAGTCGCGGGCAGAAGCTAGTGATGAATAAAGGAAAGCTCATGGTTATGGGCCCCGGTCGGGTTCGAAACTAGTATAGCTGCTCCGATAAATATTTTTGTTTTAAACATAAAAAGTACTAAAACAAAAAAGAGTCAACCCTGAAAACAACAGTACATTTTGTGAACTTTCGTAATACACCGTCGACTGGCGCAAACCGTTCTTTTCTAACCAAACGTAATGAAATCAGTAGGATTTCTCCCTTTTTGTTTTCCAAACGATTTTTCAGAATATATTGTTATTGCGTTCATATATCAAAATTCATACGTTGAGTATATTTAAGGTTAGGGACGCCATGATTGGTTTTAGCGGCTGCTATTGTGTTCACGTCAAGAATAATTGATGTGTAGTTAATTGAGTTTTGATATAACTTTTAAAATAAACATTTTACATCATTATTTTGTATGAGAAAGTCTGAAAAATACACTGAATTGTTAAAACATGTCCAGATAGATACATAGTAGATTTGGTGGATAAAGATAGAGGAAGACCGAAAAACAGATGAATGGATTGTGTGAAAAATGATAATTATGAGAAAGAAAGGAGTGAATGCTGAAGTGAGTAGTTGGGAACAGGAAGATGAGCACTCGTTCTATGTTCATCAACAATTATAATCAGGCCGAGAGAAGAAAACCTGAAGAAGAAGATGTATCTTTTGACAAAAAAAAAGTTTATTTCAGTTGACATCAAGTGCTAAAAGTCGTGGTGGCCTAGCAGAACCTTCATTGAAGAAGGGAGTTTAGCGCATAAGGCCGCAGGTTCGAACCCACTACAGGCTAGTGTGATTTGACACTATAATGAGATTTTTCAAAGTTATACATGTACACTCTTAATTATTCTAAGACATCATTGCCAATCGGCGGAAACCTGAATTCCAGAAATTTTAATATGAACTCGCCAGCAGTGAGTCAGCGTGGTGATCCATGCTTGTTCCTTCTCTATATGAGAAGAAGTCTGTGCCCAGCAGTAAGAAATTTATATTATAAGAACGAAAATAAAAGCTGAACAGCAAGTCATTATAAATACGACAACAATTCTGGTTCCCAATCCGAGAACATTGTTAATTTTAACATTATATTTGTAATACGAATAAAAGGTTGAATAAAAAAATTCTAGGCACAAAAAAGTCCATGACAAAAAGAAACATATTTTTTTTTGCATTCCAAATATGAAAATGAACAGAACAGCATTATTTACCTTATACGATGTTAATTAACCAATGCAAATAGAGATGGGACGCAAAGCTTTCATTACAATACAACGCAGGTGGACGGTAGCTGGAATCCTTTAATTCCGTTATCGATTCGTATCGATTAACATAAACTAGTTAATTGTTGGGCCTTACGGGATTACCAATACCTGGATAGAGATGCTCTACATATTATATGTATTTCGATGGTGAGATATGTTGGTAATAGTTTTGTATGAAAATTCTTTTTTTTTGTTAGCTTTCGAGAATTATTATCTTATCCACTACCAGCTACATCCGCGGTGTTACCCGCGTTTTATCAGATCACATAATTTTTCGGGATGAAAAGTAGGGTGCCTCCATACAATTTTATCAAAATTGCTCCTGCCGTTTGAGCGTGAAAACGTAACAAATATACATGTATCTGTCACTTTAAAGTGTAAATTAGCGACAAATAGACTTTTAAGAACGTGTTACAGTTAATTTACGTTTCAGTATCCGGGAGTAAAAATCGCACGCTTATTCTCATACTCAGTGTCATCAAAATCGTTTCGATGCTGTAGCCGTGAAATTAAAAGGCAGCCATAATTACTTTAGAATTCATTATTTTAATGATTATTTTGAAAGAGTAACCAATGGAGTTTTTTGCCGGTTCTTCTCCATGGGAAGGACACTTTGGAACCGAGCACCTAAAATCATTAGATTAGTTTAAAACGTTTTTGAGCGCCTTCTTGAGGTTTATAAGAAATAAAAACTTTTTGATTTAGATTTTCATTAAAGTACGTATTAAAATAGAAAACTTCCTTCAATAATAAGCACAGATGTTTTAAATTTCGGTACAGAAATGTTAAGTTTGTAAATTGTAGAGATTCTTGGAATCTCGTATCATATTCCTCGGCTTATTAAATTACATCTGTAAACAGAGGAAATAATGAGAACTATAATTAGCACGAACATTTTCTATTCCATTTAGTCCGTGGCTCTTTACAATATGGTTTATGAGAACTGGTCCCATTTTGCTTTTTAGATTTTATTATTAGTAACAACGAAATGAAGTATATTTTCAATGCTGTATTTAAAATCATTTCAATGAAATAAGTTATTGATTTTATAACAAATAAAAGCCTCATTCCAGTTAAAAGCTTACGCTTAAGCTTATAATAACATGGCAAAAACGCTACTTGTCAATTCAATTTTTTTAGACTCTTATTTATTTAAAAAATGTAACATACAATACATTTTGGTATTTATTTTTTATAGATTGGACAATAAAAGAATGATTTGATAAAAAAAATAAAAATTTGGAACGAATTGTGTTTAAAAAATATAACTTGTTATTTTATCTACTAATTTATCATATTCCGCGAAAAGAATTGTATGTTATTAATATTATGTTATTGTTTGGTATGGATCTCGATTGAATTATAATAACAAAGAGTCGAGTTAACTATGATGACTATGACAAAATAAGGGGATGTTTTTAAGGGTCATTTTCCCCGTCCTCGGACCCTATCGGGTCAGAAAGGGCGACATACTTCCGTTGGCCGAGGAATTTAATAAAACATACTTTATATGACTACTTATTTAATAGGAATGGAATTTTATAGTTATTATTTTATGGTCACAATTTGTCACAAGTTATGAGCTTGTGCTCGCTATTTATGAAAAGAATGTTACAAAAATGTTAATGAAAGCCAATATACAATATTTGTTTTTTTACTGTTCGCTTTTGGAACCAAGTATATTAGAAACTTCATGTCAATGAATAACTATGATGTTTTCGCTGTCGTCGGTATAAGTCGTCTAGAAATACAGATTTTCTATTTTCATTTGTTTCAAGAGCGCTGCTCCGCTGCCGTGAATGCGCAAATTCTATAACTATGTATAGTGCCACAAACGAAAGACTGTAAGCTTTACGGTTTCACCGAAAATTATAGCCGCGCTCGCCGCGGTTGGTGTGTGGACGGGTGACCATTAATGTATTTTTTTTTTGTTTCTTTAAAAAAACGACGCCCGCACTAAGGAATAGAATCCTTGTGTCGCGGGGGTTTCACAAACATTCAAATCACATGCACAAAGAACACCCAGACTTGGAACAAGCATTTGTGGATCACACAAATGCTTGTCTCATGCGGGGATCGAACCCGCAGCACGTCGCGCACAGTGGTAATCAGCGTGGTGACCTATACCACTCGGCTATCCGTGCAGTCAAATCTCAGTATATATACTCAGTATATATACTGAGTATATACAGCATATACTTAGTATCTAGAGGTTTTTCCATATCAATGCTATTATCACACGCATACTGAAACGTCACTTAACTTTAACACATTCTTAAATGTCTATATGTCGCTACAAACACGCTAGGTCTAAAACACTTCCTGCTGGAGTTGCGCAGAGCTTGCGTAAGTGATCCCGCGGCTCCAGCAAAGGCAAGGACGGTACCGGGGTGTTTTAGTCGGTGCAAGTCCGACATATCCCCACGCTGTGCCCTCAGCGTGGGTTGAAGGCAATAGCTTTTCATCCGCCAAATAAAAATGGTCTAAAACATTTAAACGCTAATAAGCTGACGGCTGAATGAGCCATATGCGATAGTTATTTGACTGTGTAGGTATAAACACTGTTATTAAAAATTCTACCAATTGTTCTCAAAAATACCTCGTGATTGAATGATGATATAAATATGAATAAAAATTCCTCGATACGAATGTCAGCATTTTCGCTATTCATTGCTGTGAACAAAAAATATGTAAACGTGTCGGACGGGCATTTATAAAGGGTTCCTTCACTGTATAAAATTTTGGAATAAATATATTTGTTACATTATTGACAAATTTTACACATTCTTGTTATTAAATAAATAGCAATTTCATTTAATTGAATATGAGATGTTGTTAACATATTGAAAAGGTTTTTTATTTTAAAGACTAGCTTCTGCCCGCGACTTCGTACGCGGATTCTGTTGCTTATGCCAGCGACAACAGGGTCGTCAAAATAAAAGATCTGAAACGTCTGATGTCAAATTCTAAGAGCCCGGGGGCGGGAAAACAACGTGATGCGCGAGACGATTTGGGACCCTCCAGATCTTTCATTTTTGTAAGATAGCAGGAAATGCCCATCAGAACTTTTCCTCACGATCAGCGGTCAGTCGCGCATCATATTCTTCACTGGTTTTTAGAGACGTGGATGTAGATGCGTAAATACGATGAGAATGCAGGCGTGCTTCGCGATCCGAAGGTGACGCTCTTCGGTAGATTCTTGGGATCTTATGATCCTCAATCTTTTAGCTCCTTTGGAACATTGGGAAAGATTTGACCTCTTTCATCATGGTTATAGTTTTATTGTGAAGATACCTGATCAATTAAAATCTAAGTGACTGCAAAGTAAATTAAACGCTCAAATAACATAAGCCCAAAAGCATAATTATATATTCGATAAAAAAAAATGAAAAAAAAATTGGAGTTTTGGCCAGTAGAGTCGAATTATAAATGATATAGGTACCATCGTCATCGAAAATCAGTCCTAAAGGTTATGTTATTTTATAATTATTCAGTGAAATTAGTGATAGCTTTGATTTCCAAGTCAGATGTTTCAAATCTTCGATTTTTATAAGTCAACAGGGAATGCCCATCAGACCGTACAACTTTTGCTAAGACGTTATTCCTATATGTGTTATGGTGTAACCGGGCTCTTGGAGTTCGACAACAGGTGTTCCAGATCTTCAATTTTTATACGTCAACAGAGAGTGCTCATCAGGCTGAACAACTTTTGCTAAGACGCCATTCCTATAATAATATGTGTTATACTGTAGCTGGGCTCTTGAAGTTCCACATCAGGTATTCCAGATCTTCAAATTTATTCTCTCAGCAGAAAATACTCATCAGGTGGAACAATTTTTGCTATGGTATTTTTGTATCTCTTATAGTTTAGCTGGTCTGTTGCGGTTCTGAATGAGGTGTTCAAATTTCCAAGATAAATTATAGCCTATATGTTACCCAGACATACCTATACAACAAAAAAAATCATTCAAATCCGTCCAGTAGTTCCGAAGATTAGCGTGTACAAACAAAGACAAACAGAAATACAGACAAACATACAGAATTTTTTTTTTGGATATGTGCTCTATAACTGTTTGTAAACCCCTCTCAATTTTTTTTTTATATTTTCGATGTATAGACACAGTTTTTTTTTACTGTTTTATTGTATAGATTAATTGATGCCAAAAAGTACACAGTGCTATTTTTTCGAATTTTAGCCCATTCGATTCCCGGTCCGCAAAGCGTATTTTTAAACATCTATTTAATGCAGCTTTATTTCTTTTTAAAAATAAATTGAGTCTAATTTGCTATGTATTTAGAGTACTTTCTCTCTTTCTTTCTGGTGGCAATAAAAAATCCATCCTGTTTATCATAATTATAACCTACGACCAAAGACATTGTAATGTATTCTCCTACGACCGACTCTCAGACTTACCAAATAGACAAACAAAAAAAAACATAAAAGTCTGCGAGCCTGATATTTAAAAAAGAAAACAGTTTTAATATCATTGCAAGGAGTTATGACAACCTTGTTTATTTAATTGATAACCTCTATGGAGGATAGTAAATCGTACTAAAAATAACGAAATTTGGTCGTCATGGCAACTACCTACTTACCAATTTTACCGAGGTTACCAAGGTTACCGCATTGTTTATTCGTTTTTAATGTCAATAATCGCGATATTTTCCCTTCCTGCATTTCTCTTTTAATTTATTGAATTTACTGAATTTTCTTTACTATAAACCTCACGGAGCGCGAGACCTTTCCAACGAATGCAAAACTGTGGAAATCGGTTCGTGCGTTCTGGAGTTATAGCGTCAGGAAGGAAAACCCGACTTATTTTTATATAGTAGATTAGGTACTAGCGATGTCGGTCGCACATTACTAGTAAACTTTTTAACGCCTCGTTCTAAACTAAGATGTTTGTGTTACGAGTGAGTTCAGTCGGTAGTGTAATGGGTGGGATTCGAACTCGCAAGGACATGATAGCAAGTCTGACGACCCAGCTATTAGGCTACCGCCGCTTCAAGTTCGTATAGTTATTTCTAGAAGTGTCTCTTAATTTTATTTTTACTAGGTAAAGCCCAGTTTTTTGATCCCGAGTTAACTCAACCAATGGTTAAACATGCTAACTAATCGTGTCAAAACGCGTTTTTTTATCAATCGTTACTCTATCAAATTGTCAAATAAGTTGGAGATAATAATATAATTATTATTTAACCATTTCTTAAAATAAAAAGGGCCTTAGTGTTTGAATAAAATTGTGATAATAATATGACCAATGATTTGGTAGTAAAGTTTATCTATTTAATTGTAATTTAATGGTTAATAATTTATTAAAGCCATATTTGATGATGGTCTAAATAATTTTATTTTTAAATGTTTGTTATAATTTTTAATATGCGGAACAATTACGAGAAATTGATTACAAGTAGGAACTGGTGCGTTGAACCAGGAGTCGTGGCTTACCTAACTACCTAATTTGGGGCCCGTCGGAGTTTAAAATATTCCTTTCTATTTTTCTATTAGTAATTAATTTACAATTTTGTAATATTTATTATCCTAATGGTTTCGACGGAACCTTTTCAAGTTAATCGTTTTGCTACTGTTTCAATTTACATGCATTGGAACTGTTATCCAACTGTAACTTTTTGTGCGTTCGATTTATTTATCTGACGTAGTCCGATTGAAAATATTAACATACATAAATGTATTGGTAAAGTTTAAAAAAATACTCTCACAAACAAAATTCGTTTAGTGAAATTTACTAATCGCTTGTATAATTATGTGGTGTGTATTTCTTTAATATTTTATATCCAAGAAAATCACATTTCAATCAGAGGTTACGTTTCATAATGCCGGCTTAAAATTGTCCCACAGCTGGGCACCTGCCTCTTCCCGTATATACAAGGAAATGAGCATTGATCACCAAGCTTGCTCATTGCGGGTTGGCGATTTCTGATGATTGTTTCCTTCATCGTTTGTCAAATGGTGTCTTAGAATAATTAAGAATGTACATATTATACCTACCTTTGAAAAATTCACAATTGGCTGGGTCCAAACCCGTCACCATGTGCATACGGATCCGTTCATAGAATCCGGCTACCACAACATTTAGGATTTCCTATACTAATATTTAAAAAAAATACGCGATACCTAATACCTACTTATTGTACCCTAATAATTACTAATAATAGTAAACAAGGCAAAATTTATACACTAGGCATATCAAATATCAGGTAATTTAAAAGGTATTGTTCAAAATTATTGATAAATTGAAACGGTTATATTCCCTGGAAAGCTAAGGTACTCAATCAAACGTCTCCATACTTCCCGTGACAGTTTGATGTGAAAAGTTGAATAGAGACAATGTTCCGTAACAATAGCAGCCATTACTCAATTTCAAAATCATTATTAGATTACAAAAGTTCTTACAAATTTTGTTAAGATTTTGTAACTGTGAGGTGTTGAGTAAACAAAATAAACATAGGATTAAAATAGGCTGTAACTAAATGGATTGAAATTTATATTATTCCTCAACAAAGTTAAGATGGACTTAGACGTTTTACAACTCAGTTAAGAGCATCTTGGAAGCTAAAAAATCTAAAAAAGTCGGAATTAAAAACAAAGTCCTAATATTCCATTAGACAGTTCTCGTATATAATCGAAACTTATAAAAGGACTTAAACAGAACAAGTCCATCCAAAAATCAGATAGGAACATTTAATTCTAAGGAACGGAATGACACACGCTTCATTTTTCAAAATGGCGGTCGATTTCAAACAATAGAGCTCGCGGAAGACGCCGGAACAAAAGACACGTCTTGTACTGATATAGATGTCAATTGTAATAGACAAGTACGTATGTCTTCACATAATATAATGTTCATTTCTGATACTGAAATGGTTTTGGCAAAAGATAATTGTGAGCAAGATGTAGATAACGCAGACATGACATCTCATACAAATATTTTCAAAGATGTTCCGAAGTATATTGTTGCACAGAATACACAAATTTTGTCGAACACGCTTATGAAACAGGAGGGGAGAGGAAACAACTTCATAATAACATTGATAATATCAAAAGGACTGATGGGGATGAAAACAATGTCAAACATGAGACTGATATTGAAAATACATGAATTTTACTAATGAGCAGATGAGTACAGCTACATTTTACTTATTTAATGTTTTTTATACAAAATATATAATTGCGAAATGGCATTCTCTACCAGTCAACAATAGGGTGCTGCAGAGATAACAAGAAGTAGATGCATTATGTAAAAGTGGACATATTTAGTGAAATAAATAATACCTTCAGGCCTTCGGGACTCCAAAAACTAAGTATTAAATTATTTTTTTGCTTGCAGTAAATTAACATTTCACCGATAGTCTTAAGGGAATTTTATCTTCCTCCAAGGAAACGCCACTTCTTTTGAATGACTATGAATCAAGACATGATGAAAACATAAGGTTCGGTAATAGACATTAAATACATCATGGTGGTCTCCATAAGAATGAACAAGGAAAAGACAAAACCACTAAAAGCTAGATACGTTTTAGCTCTCAACACGCGATGTCTTCCCTCATTGCGTTTTCAATGTTTCCTCTCGTACATCCGCACCGCAAGTGGTCTGAGCCGGAACTGCGGTGAGGTGCGTGAAAGAGCAATTATCTGGGCAGCCGCTGCGGCACCCCACATGCTCAACCGACTGTACATGCTTACCAGATCGGATTTTTCCGGGTTGTTACAATGAGCTGGATACAGGGTGAGTTAAGTATAAAATTTTGTTAGAGGTATTCACAAAACATGAAATTATTCAGTCCTTTCAACAAGCAGTTGAAGTCCTAAATTCCTAAAAAGTCGTCTTATTTACAGATGTAAATTTAAAAGAAAATAAAATTAAGACAGACTTAGAACACGTTTGAATTTTCAATCAATTACTAGACATCTACAAATTATATTTTACGTTTCGCTTTGGTAAAGCCTGGAATGACATAACAAAGCACCTCATCTTTCTATTCCACCTAATTTAATACTAACTAGTGAACATGTTTGTTGAACAAACATCAATTTTGAGGCAATCATTTGATTCGTTCAAACATAAATAAACATGCGTCAGAGAAAATCTACAAAAATCACACGACAAATTGTTTGGCAAATATATTTTACCGATTCACGTTAATAATAAAGACATGCGAGCAAACGGGTTGAATTCACTGATAAATACATTTCTGTGTGACGGAGGAATGATGAAAAGAAAAAAACATGGAATGATGATGGAGGATGAGGAGACGGGGATGGATACAAATTTTGTCTTCGTATAGATTTGACGGGTCTGTTGGTCAGTGACCCTGACTGCTAAGCCAGAGGCCGTGGGTTCGATTCCCACCCAGGACAAATAATTGTGATGAGCACCGAGCACAGCTACCATAGTACAGGCTCTGCCTAGTTCGGAATCAGGCCGTGTGTGAGCTGACCCAAGATATTAAATTGTAAAAATACTTAAAGTTTCATAGATAAAAGGTTGAATAACCGAGATTTATTACTGCTTCCAACATTATTGTTTCTTTACGTAGTGTTTATTTATTTCTCTCAACACCCCATTATTGCAGGTCATCCCCTAAAACGACAGTGTGGTCACCTTAATATTTAAAACATAATATAAAATACTTGTGAATGCAGCCTGCCTCTTCATTGAGTATAATATAAAGTTTTAAAAAAAGAAAAAAGAAAAGAAAGAAAGTATAATGTAAAGTACACCTTACAGGGGCCTTGCCTATCAAATTTGCCGCTAATAGTTGCGTCCGCCGCCGTCGAAGTACATAGTTGTCGGAAACCCATAGGGTTTCAACGTTTTACCACGCAATAGTTTAAACATATACGTAATAAGAACCATCGCCCTTCTCGTCTCCAACTTATTGTATCCAACCATACTATAACAAACAAAGTCGGATACATTAGTGGATAAAATAGATATTATTAATATTTTCTACGCTCTTTGAAATCTTGGAAAAACATTATTTCTAAGTAAATTACTCTCTGAGTATGTCTCAAATCACAAAATATGGTTGCTAAAACTGAAGTTAATTGAATTCTTTTAGCTAAACAATACTGAGAGTTTTTAAAAGGTAATCACGATTCTTGACATGAAATCAAAACAATGAATTCTGCTTGTAAGAAATTATTTTGCCCGATTTAGATGAGGTGCTTTGATTATACCAACGTGACTATGAATAGTAATGCCGATCCAATTGGTCCAGTGGCCACGAGATTGACTGTCGACCCCAATGACGCCGCGTTTAATCTCAATACCAATCAAACGTTCGTATGTGACGCAAATATTTGATCCAAGAGTGTTGCAATATTTGATCCAAGTATTTTGTTGCCATCAATTGGATTTGTGTCTGTTGTATGAATAGGAGTTTACAAAGGATACGCAACGAGGTTTTCTGAAATTACATAAAACCATTTTGTATGTTTGAAACAAATTAACTGAAAAACTAATGGACCGATTTCAAAAATTCTTACACTTTTAGAAAGCCACGTTATACTTGAGTATCATAAGCTACATTTTTATCCGGATAAAAACAGGGACCACGTGTAGAGTCGCGGGCAACAGCTAGTTTACAATTAATTGGGACTACCTCACCCTATTATTGACAAAAACATCAACAATTACGATTGAGCCGTTTTGTTTCATAGTGGGATGCCCCTAAAAAAGTTCAACGATTTTGTGGTAAAGGAAAATGTTATGGGACATTGAACAAAAACTCCTTTTTGAAATATAAGACTTATTGAGAAAAAGAAGAATTAAACAAAAGCGTTGACCTTAATATACATTAAAGCTAGGATTGGAAAATTTTGAACTTAATTCATTGACAAGGCTTTTAAGTTAGGAAAATAACTAATTTTTTCTTGGTCTTGTTTCCTCTATTCCAATTTCGAGAAGAAGATTATTGAATTAACGTATAAGATCTTATCTATCCAAGACAAAATCTCCCGAAAGCAATTTCTCAATTCCTGGTAAATTAGGTATGTACTGTAATAAATTAAATTCTTTTTCCACTGCAAAATTCTTAGAAATGAGTTAATCTTAATATGAAAATACTAAAAAGGGCTCGTGGTTAAGTGTAAGCCGTATAGTTTGACCGATAATAAAGGTTAAGCCGCGCTCGCCGCGGTTGGTCCGCGGATGGGTGACAATTTGTAAACATATCGAGATCCCTCCGTGCCTCTGAAAACAGAGCTGCTCAGACAAAAGAGTCCCATCATATTCTATTTTCAAACTTTTGTTGAATTTTCGAACACTATTTTTATGTTTTTTATTTATTTAAGGTCCTGCCACAGCTTGTTCGTACAAATACTACTGTTCCTACTTTCAAAATACTACCAAATTAGTGTTTGTTTTTACTAGCAGATCTCGTGAACAATACGAGCCAGTATTTCATATTAACGATCTGAACCGCAAAGCAATGAAAATTAATGCCCCGCAGAACTGCGAGTGCATACGATCATTATTGCTTTCATAAAAACGAGAAACCGTTTTTGATATATTGGCAATATCTTTGATATACCAGGAAATGTACCAAATTTAAGTAAATAATAATACCGGCCTATGAATGTCCCACTGCTGGGCACAGGCCTCTTCCCATATACAGAAGGAATGATCACCATGCTTGCTCATTGCGGGTTGGCGATTTCAAATTCAAATTTTCGGAATCCATACAATGACACGTTTATGTCACGGTGACCTAGCGGTTTAAAGACGGGATTCACATATGCGGTTGCAGTTTCGAACCCAGGCAAGTAACAATGTGACTTTTTCAAAGTTATGATGTCCTTTCTAAATCATTCTAAGATATCGTTGACAAACGGTGAAAAATTTAAGACCTGCAGAAAAAGTAATAAGTTTTCAAGTTAAATTGAATGATGCGGTAGTAGCCTGCCTGTTGATTCTGTAAGACGTCGTTTTAAACTTCGAATCTGAACCCGCCGTGAGTTTCTTGATTGGCATTCTATAAACTCGGTTGATACACTAGCGCTACACTTGCGAGCGTGTCAGCGTGTTGAACTAAATTAACCGTGAGATTTAGACCAAGTTCACCAACAGATGGTTAAATTTTAAACAAATGTTTGAACCATGAACGGCTGTTCAATAATAATATTTTGCTGTTCACCATTCACTAACCATTGATTATGTACTATAATCGAATGATTAGCTTAAACGATGTAGCCAACTCAGTTTAGCCATTGGTTTATGCTTCCAGACATGAAGTTTTTATTTTGTTATTCTCTCAACAAGTCTTTAAGCTATAACAAATAAATATATTTGATCTGATTGGATTTGAAGCTCTCAAGAGAACGTTTGCAGTGATTACTAAGAGCATTAAACTCATCAGCCAGATCCTTCCAACTTCTTGCTTTTTCGGCATTTACTTTAGCGTCCGATTTTTTATTTTCTATTATATCTCTGTACTTTATTACGAGTGCCGTAAGTACAGATTTCTCGCCACTGGTGAAATTCAAAGTACGTTTACGCTTATCTTTGATATCACTGATAATTATATGTTAAATAAAAGATAACAAACACGACACGAAAAAATTATGAATTGAGTTAGATGATTTGATCACAGACTTTGACAATAAAAATTGATTGACGTGACCATTAAGACATTCAACATTCACAAAATAATGATAAACCATTCCAGCATTTGGTAATTTTGGACTCACTCATCAAAACAGTTTGGTTAGCAAACCGTTGGTTAGAAATAAACGGTGAACTCAAAAAAAAAACGCGGTTGGGTTGAACATCGGTTTAATGCTAACAGAACGGTTACGTAATCAATGATTATGATGTAGATGGAAAACTCGGGCCTAAATATGAGATGACGTTTGAGTTCGCACTCGAAATTTGAAACTTATGCGAAGTGAGAGTGAACGTGAAGTGAACAGCGAAGTGAGATGCGAGTTGTTGATTGACTTTTACAGAATTGACGTGCTGGTTGCTAGCTCGTCGGACTTGCGATCATGTGGTTGCTGGTTCGAAACCCACTCATTGCACTACTGACAAGAACCTTTTCGTAACATAAACAGCTAACTTTCAATTATGAACACACCGTCATTGCTGGTGAGCTTATAAAAAAACGTCTGGTCTGGGGCTTTTTAAGAATCAAAATTTAATCATAGATCGAAGGAAGGAACGCACTTAGGTGTTGACCTTGCTCTGACTCAAGTAGTCCATTAGCCTTAAAACTAATATTACACTAAGAATTTCACTGAAGTACACATTCAAGTCTGCTAAAAAAACCGGCCAAGTGGGAGTCGGACTCGCGCACGACGGGTTCCACCATTAACTAGGTAAACAACAGTAGGTACACAAATTTCATATGGTAACTTTTTTTTAGTTCCTCAGGCTGTTGATCATCATCTGCCTTGCCTTTTCCCAAGCTATGTTGGGGTCGGCTTCCAGTCTTATCTTCAAGGTTATTGATATCGAACAAAAAATTTAGTTTTTTGTATATTATATTAATTTTATTTTGTTTTTAGCATTTGTTGTCATAGTGGCAGAAATACATAATTTGTAAAAATTTCAACTGACAGACGACTGAGAAACAGACAGACGGACGGATGGACAGCGAAGTCTTACTATTAAAAACATAGGGTTCCTTTTATACCCTTTGGGTACGGAACTCTAAAAAGAACAGAGAATAATAATTAAATGTTATTTTCCGACAACGCCTTTACCGAAAACGAGTGCCTTGAGCAATACCAGTAGCTATATCAGCTTTCTTTTATTCCAAGTCTTGAACATAAAATAATTCTGAAGAGCACTTAGGTTTTTCAATCCATCGTTATGTGAGATAGGAATGATGTAAGAACTCGTGCAAGAACAACATACATATTTTATTACAACAGAGTGTTTTCCAAGGGAGTAAGTGATTTTGTAAATTATAAATTTGTGTAAACTGAAATAAAGCTCAAAATGCTTTCTTTTCATTTTATCTCTGTTTTTGTTTTACTTGCTTTTTGTAATTTTGGACGGCTTTTATTTTGTGATAGGAAGTTTGAAGTGTCAGTAATAAACAGAAAAATAAATGAAGATGCTTGTCTTAATACTGCCATAAGTTGAAAAGCTTGAGAAGAAAATGGTGACAGTTAAAATCTGCAAATTAGATACTCAAATGTAGAAAAACCCGAAAAATTGCGCGAAAGTACAAAATAGTAGGTAAAGACATACTTAGTTCAGTGGATATAAACACAAATCATGTTAAAAAACTTGAATGGAAAAAAAAATATCTGCCAAGTCAAAATCAACAAAATATTATAATAAAATAATATGTATTTGATGTATCATTAATAACTTAGTATTTTTACTTACTAAAAAGCGTCTTGGTTACGTATTTAAAAAAATTTAAACTTCCGATGATCTAGCGAAAAAAATGTTTTTTTTTCTTTTCTTTACAAGAGTAAGATCTTAAAAACACCAACACAACTTTTTGTTTCCCAACGCAAACCCTAATAACCTCCTCAGCGTACAAAAAAATGCTTTTAAGATCCAACCTTGGAAACAAGTAGATAAAAAAATATTTTTTGTCTGAAAATATGGCAATTACAAAGTTTACATTAGAACGAAATTATGGTAATGGAATATTG
Source organism: Plusia festucae (assembly GCA_950381575.1). Classification (NCBI taxonomy): domain Eukaryota; kingdom Metazoa; phylum Arthropoda; class Insecta; order Lepidoptera; family Noctuidae; genus Plusia; species Plusia festucae. The sequence continues at coordinate 12,271,602 of OX494447.1, forward strand.
AGAAGTAACCATGGTAACGGTACTCTCGTCGGTAATGCTAGACTGTTGATTTTATATTTCCATGATTGGATATCCATTTACCGTTTGTATTGACTGACATATTCGCTAAATTGGATACGAATGCCAGTTTTGTCTGACATAGATTTTGATAAAATTATTAAAAACAAAAAGCTTTATAGGCGTTTTATTATCAAACAACGAGGGACCTTAATCACGAAGTCAAAACGTGAACAAATCAAATGCCAAGAATTCATCAGCTGACAGACTGACTGACAATCTGTCACGTTTGCACATTGTATAAGTAATGGTGAGATTTAAGGTACAGATTTTGTAATGTATCTCTTTGGAATACGGTGTTGATATTGGTAAGGACCTTATTCTCAAAGTCCAACCTGTTAACGTGCTGTTACGTGTAGGGTTAAGAGACGCGTTATCTCTTTCGACTTATTTTACTTTTAAGTAAAAATCTGTTAATTAATGGTCTAAAACTCTCAGAACACAACAATGATTTGATCCGGGGTAGCTGGTACCCGCGTTATATATTTTTTTAGTTAACAGTAGCATAGTCTATTAAACCTGGGCTGTTGTCATGCTCAAATGGCACGTCCAATTTTGATAAAATTTGGCATTGAGGTAGCTGACACCTCTGAGGCTAATTTCCATCACGGAAAATTTAGTTATCTGTCAAAACGCGGGTAACACTGAGAGGCACAACTAGTTAGCAAATATCGAATAAAAGAAAAGGGTCCCTAACATCTAAATACCGTGTTCGCTTTAAAACACTATTGATCTCCCACGATTCATTACATAACATTACATTTCCTGTAATAGGAAAAGAATCATTGTCAGATAATGTCACATAAATCTTACAGATACACTGAAACCGGAAAAAATATTTGCAGAAGTTCAAAAAAACATCTACTTGTTCGAGACCCGAAGATTCTTTGTGAATTAGGTCAATGTGAAAATAATAAATTTATATGAATGATTGTATTATGAAAGTAAGTATATTATTTACTAGCTTTTACTTCGGCTCCGCCCGCGTGGGTGTCGGTTATCGTGGCAAATTATAGCCTATAGCCTTCCTCAATAAGTGGGCTATCTAACAATGAAAGGATTATTCAAATCGGACCAGTAGTTCCTGAGATTAGCGCGTTGCAACAAACAAACTCTTAAACTTTATAATATTAAGTATAGATTTCCATTTTGAACCCCCAACGCAAGAAGTGTACGTTTGAGGAGGCATCGTAGATCGATTATGATGCGGTTGCGATCATTAGAAAGCTGACGTAATAAAGATGGTACTTAGCATTTTTTTTAATATGAAGATCTGTTCAGCAGTTGCAAAATAATCTTATTTACTTTTTGTTTTAAATTAAATATGTTTACTTAAAAAATTGTTTAGTCTATAAATTTCCCAATAGATCTATTCCCACTTCGGAGGTTCACATGGACGATCATTGATCACCACGCTTACTCATTGCGGGTTGGTCATTTCAAATTAAATTTTTGATTCCACATCCCTAACGATATTATCCTTGACCATCTATCAATGGTGTCTAAGAATAATTAAGAAGGTACATATTTAATTATGACTTTGAGTCATATTAATACTTGCCTGGGTTTGAATCTGCAATCATATGCATACGAATCTGTTCATTGAACCGCTAGGCCGGACACTATTAACTTGAAATGTATCAATATAAAGGGTTCGTTATCGAAGTACTTTAAAAGGTCTACCAATATAGTGCGGATAACTCAATATATTTGTCAATTGAAGGGTGAAAGACCCGTTACCAGGAAGTAACCTACTGGTAATCATGTAACTAATATCAGGACTTCGACGAAACAAATTCAAGGTTACGAATAAGATAGGACTTATATTGGGTATTTTGTCTTCTGCTTGCTATTTACGTTTTTTTCAGCGATATGAGACTTAAAATAAAAAAGGACATGTTTGAGTCCATCCCGCCCACCGAGGGTTCCGTTCTTTCATGTGTTTGTTACAAATGTATATTTTACTGACTTTTCCCTCTGTTGTTGTAGGTATATAACGATATTTCTTGTTAAATTTCAAAGTTTCAGGTCAATGGGAAGTACCCTATAAATTTGATTATAGTCAAAATCTACGTTTTTCATTGTTTATACGACTGTATCTTTTATAACGTTATGCCAGAAGTTTTTTACAGCATCAAGGGACATTAGATACAAATGTATGGTTTTAATTTCATCTCCCTATATATCCCATACCTCCACGCGTTCTCAAATTAAAGGGTCTTGATTGACAGATGGACGGACAGACAGATAACAAAGTGATCAAATAAGGGTTTTTGTACATATGCTGCTACTTATATTTCACAATTAAGTATGTTTCAGTACGCTTCAAATAATCTGTATTTTGAAAGGGAAAATTAGAAGTCGTGCCTAAACAATGTCCCTTTGAATAAAAATAGAATGATTCCCCGAAACGTATCCAAAATACAGCCTACTTTTCAGGAAATTAAAGAAAAACATCGAATATATTTAAAAGAAAGATCGTAGAAGCATTCGTTTGAACGTTTTTTTAGGTGGCAACTATTTATTAGTTTCTCAAAACTAACAATACTTTTGAGGCTGATATTGTATAATATATATCATGTAATCTTAATTTTTTTTAATAGATAATTACTCAATTTTTTGGCTCAAATACGCAGTCAATTTTTTTTCAAGTCTGTTCAAATCATGTGCAAAATAACGGCAGTAATCGGAGGAATTGGACCTTAAGAGTCCAATCTTACACGTTCTTAACAAAATCACTCGTTTTTTAACTTCCGTATTAGTGCAGCAATAGAAATTCAGAAAACAAAATATACGGCAAAGATTCCAAAATTCCGGAAATAAAAGTTGAGAGTCTATATTTTGCTTGTTTTGCGATATCAAGGCGAAACACCCATCCGCTGACTTCAGCAACACTTAGATTTATGTATCCGCTTAAACTGAAAATCCACTGAAAATCAGCTTTTAGGTATTTCATTTTGTTCGACCGAGGGTAGGATTAGATGTTTTAGGAAAAAAGCAAATTGGCCCCACACCGACTCGGGCCTGTTGGAATCGAACTCGGAATGTGTTTGACATAGGATCACGATCAAATGGTATGATTTAGTCCCTGTATATTACATTTTTTGTGTGCTTTCAACAAAGAAAAGGCCTCAGGGATTATCAAGTGAATGGAACAGCATGTGTACAGTAATGATATAAAGTAAGTGGCCATTTTCAGCCGAGAGCTAAATTTTAAAAATGGTTACTAAGTAAGGCCCAGTTTTTTGATCCCGAATTAACTCAACCAATGGTAAAAAAAAACTTAAGCTGTCTGTGAAAGGCTCGTTGTAACCCCTAAAAATATAATTCAATTTGTCATTGGTAACACCAATATATTGGTAGTGGCGAACCAATCTTTGCTAAAAACGTTCCTGTGGAGACATTTCATAATAATATACTTTACTTGTTAAGAAACAAATGTTAAAGTAAATAATTTCATTGAACTTAAATTTCATTAGGTACTTAGAAAAAAGCTGACTATTTATTTGTCTCGTAGTACATAGAAACAGAATTTCGAACAACAAAAATAATGAAGCAGTCAATCCTATATATACGCCTCTATCGATCTTATTCGAACATAACATAACAAAGCGATGAAACACCAAGAAAGTGAGGTAACGACACATCATTGAACCTCCAGTTAACAACACGACTCGGCAATTACACTTCACGTCAAGACGAACCGTCGATCGTCGATCGGGAATCACTTTTTCACCAAATCGTTCCTTCGACAGATCGTTTCGTGGTAAATTGGGTTTCGATAAACTCTTCGATATCTCTTACACAATTATAGAAGGCAACCCTTTTCGTACCTTGTTCTACATAGCTAGAAATTCGGCACGTATTAATTATATACCTGTACTATTTTGGACCCGGGGATACCATGGGTCAACTTGATTACACCTTTAATTAATTTTGGTAGGAGCATCGTATTCGGGAACTATTTTTATCACAAGCAAAAGTGTAGGTCCGATGTTAAGTCTAGAATCAAGATATTTTTTTTTATTGTTCTTGACTGACTAACTAATCGTCACTTGATATGCAACCCTGAGGTTACTATTTGAATCAAAACCCTTTTTGTCCATTATAATTTTGATTTGCTTAATTTATTTATCATAATCAGATTTTGAGAAACATAAGACGGAATTTAAGAATGCTTAAAAAGTAAGACGAACTACAATCGGTTCGGACAGATTTGCTTATACGGTAAAATAATTTAAGTCTAAGTAGGTAGCTATAACAAGATAACAAAATAGCAAGTTATAAACGTGAGACGAGATTTCCGAAACACAACAAACGAAAACCGATAAGCGTCATAATAATTATCACTATCAACCAAAACGAGCAAAAAAGGTAAAGTAACAAAAATCCCAGAATGTAATTTCGTTTGTCCTCATTTTCTTCACGTCACCTACCAATCTAGGCCAAAATCAGCCTCGTGTATCGTTCATAGCAAACAAACGCCCATTTGTCTTTGCCATGGTTTTTATCTCGAAGCTGCTCATCGAAACACCATAAACTTGGCCGATGGCAACTTTTTACGTCGGCCCAATTTACTAGAAGCAAAAAATAGGAAAATACAACGTTCGTTTCAGAAAGGGTTCTGTAGACAAATCAAGTTTTTTTATAGGTTTCGTGAAAGCGGTGTGTTTTCTTTACCTATTTAGCCTCATTTGTTTTTCAGATATAAAATAGAAACCTAGAGACAAAGTTATGTATCAGAAGATACCTATAATAATTTGACAGAGTTGTTTATTTTCTAAGTAATAAGAAATATTAAGTAACATCTATTCATCATAGGAATGAAATAAAACTTAAAGAGAAACAGACATTTTTTATTTCGGCGTGAACAAAAATAACTGTTCATTTCTTTTTGACGTATTTCTCCACATTTTTTATGAGGAGCTTCTATTTTTTTTACATATTCATAAAATGAACGTAAGAAGGAATAGAAATATGTCCATAATCTTTAAACGCCCAAATTATGACTGTCAAACAAATATTAGGTACGTTCAAACTGGGTTGCATTTTTTACGGAACCCTACACAGGCTCAGCCTGGCTGTTCCCGATCAATTCAGTAAGACCCACCCCGATTTTATTGTCTTCGCTCATTGTTCGTTAGTTCCCGTTTATTGGGTATACTAAAGTTATTGATTGGAAAGGGATAATTTAAGAACACTAAAACGGGAGAATGAAGGGGAAATGAGGAAAATCTTCTGGTTTTTGTGCAATACGGGGTCGGTTGTGATTTCATGGTATTTTTAGCGTTTATTTCTGAGGTAGAGGTTATGGTTTGTCTCTATGGGTATTTCCTATTCCTTTTGGGCAGAAATGGGAAGTGATGTAATAGAATTAATTTTCATGAGGTTTTATGTTACAGATCCCGTTCCAATTATTTTTTTGTAGGCTGCTTTTAACTTGCATTCTGAGATTTTGATGAGAAATGTGTCAGGTATTTGGGACTCAATTGTATCTTGACAAAAGAAAACATGATATCCACATAATAATACATAAATATAAATTGGTAGACATCGCACAGCATTTGACAATTTATAGGTGAGTTCTCAAAAAGTTTCGAGGACCCTTAAAAGTTTAGTTAAAGAATTCTGTTTAAAGTGATGCATAGGGATTACGAGAGGTATTCGTTATGTAGTTTGATGTATTGTACAGCGTAAACTACCTACGTAATAAGATGTAGTAACATTTTGAGGTGAATCCACTTTTTTATAAAGGATTGTGAAGAAATTGCTCCATCTTTTTCTAAATTAATATCATAAACATGTAAAGTTTTTGAGTTTGTGAGTTGTTCGTGCGAAGTAATCTTTGAAACTACTAAACTGATTTTGAATTATTTCACATGCAGAAAGCTACATTATACATGCCTTAGGTTATAATATTTGGTGGTGTTTGACGCCCAGCGAAGTGCGCACAGGTCAGCTAGTCTTAAATATAATACACCATCTTTCGTTGTTTTATTTTAAAAATCTTATATTTCAGCACTACCTCCGTTCCTCTACAACAATCCTTGCCATTCATAGCAGCCATCTTGAATTAGAGCATGACTTGGCTATAATGCTGAACGTCGGCTGTAAAAAGCAATAGAGATCCCTCATATCCCAGCCTTACTCCAACATATTTTTATGCAAATTCTTAGTACATAATAATTTCGTAATGGGAAATTCCGCCCTGAGTTAGGGTGGTATACATTTTTCTGTTGTATGTTTTAATATAGGCATCCTTTGCTAGATAATGGTGCTTGGAATTGAGTTTAGTGTAGCTATTTTATAGTAACATCACACCTTTTGACATGGTGAAAAGATATATAAAAAAATTGAAGAAAAGCAGTTTCCTCAATTTCAAAAGTAAGAAGTACTACTAAAAACCTAAGGATAGGGTTATACCCACTATATAAATATAAAAATAGGTTCTTGTGATTATATTCTTATATTTGCCGTTGGAAATTTGAGAGTGGCATGCATGGATGTATCAGAGAACATTTTTAAAAGCAGCGAGGTTGACTTAGTTTTTAAAAGCTGATCTTGGCGATCAGCAAAATATTAATGGAACTCTCGGTGCGCGATTTGGACTCACATTTGTTCGATTTTTAGTTAACAAAGTCATACGAATAAAAATGATAAAATGGGAAAGCGAAATAAAGTAGTTATACATACCTTCATAAGTGTTTTTCCACATGCAAATATTTTCCCATTTGACAAGAATTCTCGACTCCGTATGATGTCAAAATGTTGAACAACAAAACCATTCCTATTTTCATTCCCTACAATAAAATAGTTAGAAGCTGATACATTACTTAAGAACAGTATCACTTTGACTCCATTTCGTAGATACGGAACCGTAATAGCGACCTTTGTTGGTAGTTAGGTTTATGTGACCATGTTAATGGCTCGAGATATAAACGCCGGCTTTTGTTGCATGACTTTATAATCCTGGCTTTGTTTGTTACTTCCCTTTGAGACGGTCAATGATGGTTTGAGATGTTTATGAACGTCTTATAGGTGGACCCCGAATTAAAACTAACAGTGTATCGGGAAAATCGTATTTACTGGTTCAACAATGGTATCGTCAAAGCGTTTTACCTATTGCGAAATACCTGTATAATCCTAGCTTTGATTTGCAACAAAAAGTGTAAAATTATCAGTAGATTCTATTGAGATAATATCAATAACCAAAGGTCCAAAGAGCCGAAGATCAGGATTAAGTGGAGTAGCATAGTGCATGGAGTAATTAGCACTTCAAGCTAAAGAAATGAAGATACAGACTAAGCCGAAGAAAGTGTAAGGTTCAAGGACTTCATCTCCTTCTTCTCGATGTGGAAATTGCAATAAATAACTGAATTTAAGTGACTGTCAACTCTACTAGTTTGAGATACAGTTTAGGAAGTATTTACTTACTTACTACTAAACTACCAAAACCTGAAATTAAAATTATCAGATAAAACGTCCTTCTAAACGAATTTCAGATAAATATGAATAAACAAGGCACTTCAGACCTTAATTAGGTAACGCTAACTTAAATGGTATCGATTATAGTTATAAAAAGGCTGGATCTCATTATAAAACAAATTACTTTTCGAAGTAACAAAAAGAACGCTAATCTTATCTTCAAACGTACATAAATAGCATAATATAATAGGTACACGATCCCTTAAAGTAAATAAATTCAATCTATAAGTACCAACGACTGAATTTCACTTAACACAATTATTTTTTTATTAGAAAGTCTTAAAAGAATTGTGATCATTTTCTGAAATTGTACCTAAGATTCAGACATAAATTATATTAAAAAGTACGTCTTGTGCCTATTCACCTAAAAATCTTGTTAGACAAAGTAACAATCCCATTAATACTTTGAATTTAAATAAAGGCCTTACTAAAATATTGTTTTAAATGCTAAACTCTTAATAAAACCCGTATTGTGAATTAATCAACATTTTCAATAGTAATTTTATGTAATTTTAGAAGTTTATTTATATTCAAAGCTTTTTCAGTTTTTGCTATAATTTAATGGTGAGCGCAGAGGCTACCTACCTTTTTGTACGTTAATAATTTAGTGTTTTTACTCATCGCCTGCAAGCGTACCTCTATGTTCTAAAAACATTAAAATTTAATTAATATATTTGCTTCTCATAGTTTTATATTGCAGAGTGTTGAAATTGGGAGAAGATACAGTTTCTAGCAGTGGACTAGGGTTCATTCGATTGACTGTATCGCGGTCTACTACTGGACATAGGCCTCTCCCAAGTTTCGCCACAACACCCGGACCTCTGCCTTCCTCAGTGGGGCTGGGGCTACCGGGAAATGGGGACCGTTTGCTATGGTGCGCAATCATGAGGTGTTTGTTGTCCTAGTCTCTACGCTGGGCAAGCGGGTTGATGATAGCAGTTTTGTATTCGTTCTTTAGGAGAGCACCGCATTGTTTGTGCTTCTATATTTTAAGTCGCAACCCCACAGATTTAAATTATTTTCAAATTTACTATAAACCTACACACAAGTCAATTCATCCTTCTTATTGAGTCGTAGATATTTTTTTATATCCCTTATTTGACTGCATTAATTGATTAACAATTATACAATTGGCCGGCCTGCACCAGTAAGTGTTCAAAGGAAATGTTGTGCCCTGCATCTGTTACAGCGTCCTCTTAAATAACTCGTACTAAACTTTAACAACTGGCCGAAAGTTCAGAGCATTAACTTGTGGCGAAACGTTTTAGCGCCAAAATCTGGCTAACAAGAGTTGCCCCTTCCTTGTAACGAAACTACGACCATTTGTATCTCTGATTTTGTTTCTTCTTGGTTTTTAGAAGAAAATTTATAAGATTTTTGTTACCTACTTTAGGTACTGGCACAAGACCGGAGAGAATATCACGTATATAGACAGGCCTATGCCCAGCAGTGGGATAACAAGGGCTGTAGATGATGATGATTTTAAGAAGCTCTGGGATCACCATTAATGTATTCGCCACACACAGTACCAACTGTATTTCGCACTATTCATTTTATTCCTGAGTAGAACCCACCTTAATTCTTTGCCTTTGGGAATGTATATAAGATTTACCTTAAGGCCATAACGTACAAAGAGTATAAATTATACCGAATTGTGAATGGCATTGATATGCAAATCAATAAATTTTGAAACATGACAATGTGTTTGCACTGCCTACCTTTTTTAAGTTCATAGGCGTAGCAAGACACAAAAGTAATCCCATCAATTTTTCTATATTTATATGTAATTCGCAAAATATTATTTCACAGAAAACCCTGTCTGAAAAATTATAAATCACCAGTTTTCCACCTTCTAATCCTTTTCAAAGGCGACCCACAAAATCTAAATAATATCTCCTTTAGATCTAAGTATTTCAAAGAAATATGAAATGATACGCTATAAATTACAAGTGACAAAATCATAACAATACGTATTCATAACTCAGAAACATTTCAGCCTGTCACCCGTTTACTACAAAGGGACGAAAATATTAAAGTCTAGGATAACCCTAAATTCATCCTCAATTTACGTGGAAAAGGCTCCAACGAACATTGAGCTTATAAGGTTAGGTAAAATTTATACCCAATGTTCTACTCTTAGTTTTTCCGAAGTCTGGTGACTATAGTGTGTATACATTTGAAAATATATTACCAAAGTCACGGTATTGTAAAGTAAGAACATGGTTCTATATTGTTTCTGAAGCTTAGGTGAATATAAAACATTAAAATAAAACTACTTTGAAACGTCGGGTACTAAAATCAAAATACTCGTAGGTAAACATGGTTCTATTGGACCACTTTATCAGGTTTAAAAAAAAACTAAATTAAAACTTAATATCTATCAGCCTATTTTACTTTAAAGTAAACTATTGAATAGTATCCAAACCGCAACTGTTCTTTCAAAACTTAAACATCAGACAAAAATCTTCAACCCGGTCACTGATGTTCAGTCTCCTTTAGCAAATAGAAGCTTATGATCGTATCTTACAATCGTTCTAAACCCGCTGGGAACTATTCGTGACTACAATAGTAGTCATTCCAGCTACTGTTCCCAATGGAATCACTTCATTAAAGATCAAAACGTGTGTTGGACCCCTGTCTCCTAAAATCAACCAAAAGGCCGGTCTGCTTCCGAAACGATTTAAACTTTTTCTCTTTGATGGAACAAACAAAATAGACTTCCTTCAGAAATTTGGACAATTAATTAAAGTATGAGAATTGTTGATGGAGAAGGTAATGTATTCTTATCTTTTTGATTTAATGGAATTGTGATTTGACACGACTGAGGCCAATCAGGAGAAGCCCCAGTTATGGGCGTATATTTTCTTTAAACTCGTTAAATTTTTAAGCATTATTGGACAGGAAAATTCGGTATCTTTGGTAGGAATATATTCAGGTTGGGTTGATTTAAGGAAATCGCTAGCCTACGTATAATGTATAAAATATGATTTTCTAGTTTCATCCATCACTTTAATAAAACTGAAATAATCATGAATCTAAAGCAATTTAATGCCGCCTTAATTCACAAAGCTTAGAATTAAGCGTCTCGTGAAATTCTCAATCTAGCAGTAAAGCAAGCTAATAATCCAACGTACGAGTATAACTAGGTTTTACATGGTAATACTGGCTGCTGAAAATACAAAACGGATGCATTTCTCAATAAAGGCTCTCAGATTGTTCAGACATCAAAATTCAATCTAATAAAATATCTGACAAACCATGAAAGATAATGTAGCCAGATTTGCTATGCTAAATTTGAGTTTGTTTTCTGAAGTTGAATTTTGTATGTTTTATGAAAGTTTAGTTTGATAGATAGAGGAGATGACCCAATTGAGGCTGCGAAAGTTGGACCTATCTGCAAGATTCTCTTGAAAGTTTTATCTATTTTGCTTCTGTTGACAAGAGCGTTGCTCCTGGAACCCGAGTTTGTATTTCCAGATTACGTTGAAATATGTTTTTGTTTATTTTATCTTCAATGAATGTAGGCAGATATATTACCGCGTCTTTAAAATAATTCGTATCACGTGTAAATATTGATTTCAATTTATTGAACGTTTCACGAGAAAATATTCCGAGTCTTTTTGCAAGGAAGGTTTTATTTACAAATAAACCTATTTTGACATCACAGCAAAATCGGCAAATGATTCGTAATATATTCAAGATATTGCCAACAAGAAATCATACCATCCCTTTTCCTCCAATTTATTTCACACGTACATTTGCATCCCACTGAACTGTTTTCAATCATAGCCATCGTTTGTGCCAAACAGCAAAACCGAAAGAATAAATCCAGTAAAACGATAGGAAAGGAAAGAAATTGGACTCGTAATATATTTTGTTTTTGAAAAATCGCTAACAATAAAGGTATCTGTATGACCAATGAGGATGGACCTACGACAAATGGTTGAGGGATTTTTCCCGTTTGTCATTCTGAAAAAAGTCGCGGGCTTATATGTGAGACGTGGCAAGGATGCCCAAAAATAAGAAATGTGCGGGACAGTCGAAAGACCAATTTATTTTCATCATGTTTGATTTTATTTAGAGATTTCAGCGAAAAAGTCTATTTGTTAAGTAAATTAGGCAATGTTTCTCTGAAATAAAAGAAGATGCTGATGTTATTAATATTGTAATATGGTTGGTTTTATATTTTGAGAATATTGTTTCGCGTTCCATGAGTTCATGGGTTGATTCTAAATAATCAAAAATTAAAATGATCAATGCCTTATGATGCGAGATTAAAATAATCCAAAATCTCAACAGGACTTAGAATTGAACCTTGGGGTAAACTTTTAAAAATTTCATAATATTATCAAAATGATTGGATATTTTCATTGCTATTATTTCCAAAAATAATATTATACAATTTCTGCGAACTTTTTTAAGAAAATGTTTGCAATAACAATTATTTTGCATAAAAATAGTCTTCTTAACTTAAGTATGGATTTACATATTAAGCTTAATACAACTTGGCCGTAATGTTTTGTGAAGGGTAGTTACATATTAGATTAACATTGTAATAACGCTGTAATGGCAGGTTGCAGCCTCATCAGATCTTAATAGGCTATAGAGAGGCTGTACCTACAATGTGCATAAATATTTACTAAGTACCGACCCATGTATGATAAATAGGTAGTTAAAATTCACAAATACTAACCTCAGCAAAAATAAAATTGTTGGAAAATATTTTTTGAAACTTGTCGGGCTGCTTGGATAAGTCTACGTAGGTATTATTTTTAAAAAAAATTGTCAGTTTAAATTTGAACCAAAAGCATATTTTTAATCAGAATTATCTGTCATAAACTAATCTCATTAAGGGCGATAAGATGAAAAGTGAAGAAATAATTTATCTTCCAAGCCTGAAAAGACAGGGAGTCTTTTCAGGCATGATATTATTATCAGATGCACTAACTCCCAGACCAGAACAAATAGTCGCAATGCAGCCATCCATGCAACTTCAAATAATGCTACTGCTTCTGAAATTTAGAAGACATGCTTTATAATATTGTACTGAATTTATAATAAAAGGAATAACGTAATCTAATCTTAAACCTGTAGCAGTACCTACACTTTTTTTAACAGTAAGAGAGTATTTGAGCTACTATAAAAAATGTCTTAAGATATACCTACATCTTTATTCTTTCGTAGAATGCCATAGATATAATATTTTTCAAATGACTAAATCTCGTGGTCACCCAACTAAATAGTTGCGAGCTTCGTTCATCTGTCAAAAATATACCCAAATATTATTTTTTTACGAAAAAGGTCCGGGAATCTTCTGATTGGTAGTCCTAAATTACGGTCCCTTTAGCTATTCTGAATATTAGATTATTATTCTTCTATCGGTATATGACAGATTTAAAAATACTCTTTTTTGACGAAAAGATAATAAATGTAGGGGTCTAGATTTTTTTTTGTATCGTAGCCTAGGTTGCCAATTTACCAAAGAACCCTTAATGTAATCTGTAGCCTTATGAGTTATGAAAGCCTTGTAGAAAGTCGTTTTTAAAACTGGTTAATTGTATTTAAAGTTCATACAATTTACAGATGTAAAAAGTATGACTTAAATTATTTCAAGGTATTCTTATCGCTACAGATAATTGAACAGACTTTGCCTCCTCTACCTGAGAATCATTTTAATAAGAAACAACAACTATTTTCATAATATATATACTACCAAAAAATTGAGTAATTTTCCTGTAAACCAAAATAAGCAACTGTATTTATAAAAATAATGCATTTTTTTTTAAATCCCTGGTACTTCATATTGACCTCCTCCTACTGATACTTCATTGAAATAGTAACAGCATACTATTGCATAGAATAAAATACTGTTATAGGGATTTATTCCTATCTATCTTTACAAACGGTCCACTACTAAATTTGATTATGCGCGTAGATATTTCAATTTTATGGTTTGAGATATAGTCCTTTGACCCTTGGGACTAGGTTGTAATTGCAACGGGTTCACTTTCATGTTATTTATCGTCTTCAGGGAAAATTTTATTATTTCCGTAAATTTTGGGTTTAGAGTCCGCTTGTTTACCTAAGATGTGACGAAATTATAAGTAAGTATAGTCTATTTCTTTTCAAAAAATCTTGAAATCAAGATGTTGATTTCTAGACCATTGAACAATGTTAATTTGATTTTCAATACACTGAGGCGTACTAATTTTATTTCTATACTCCAAAGACCAAACCGTCTCAAAATGATCCGATGGAAAAATACTGTCTGGACTTTAATTTTTTCGGTAGAAAAACCTTTTAGACACCACAGTACCTGTAACATACATACCATCGTTGATTATCCTGACTTTATCGTTACTGAAACTATCGGTACCAATATCCATTAAATTTTAATTAAAACCCAGCCATGTTAAATAGGCTCGTTAATTATAATGATTTACATTTAAATATTACATCGTTAACATAACAACGGCAAATTGGATTGTAGAAACGTTAAATTACGAATATTTGTGAAATAATTAAGTTATTTAAATTGTTTGTTATGGTAGATAGCTTATATTTTGACAATCTCCGTGGTCGAGTGGCGTACACACCGGTTTTCTAAGTGGCGCCTGCTCGGTCCCGAGTTCGATCCCCGGACGGGTCAATGCAATTCCGAGACAAGGCAAAAAATGTTTTTCTGCATTGTCTCGGGTCTGGCTGTTTGTGATACCTTCGTTGCCTCTGATTCCATAACACAAGACAAGTGCTTTAGCACTTTAGATTCGGTGCAATGAATGTGATGTTGTCCACATTTATTCATTTATTTTTTTATTTATAGCTGTAATAATACTAAGATAGATGACCTTATTATTTTAAAATTAGGAGGTTCTCAATTCGTCTGTAGGTATATTTCTTTTTGTATGTTTGGTACGTGATATCTTCGTCAATTGTCAAAAATTCATTCATAGGGTACAATCTCAGCCTGAGATGATCATGATAATAAGAATTGATTTAGTATCCAGTTTTGAACTATAAGGTATACATCGGAGGTCTTCCCATTAAAAAATCATCAAAATCAATTCAGAAGCTTGGTTATTAAATCAAAATAATTGGGAAATTTTACCAAGAATGTCAGACCGAAATAAAGTAGGTATCTACTGTGTACTTTCATACAATTGAGGTCTTATTCATTTTACATTTTTAAGATGTAATTTATATCTTTGAGCATTATTGTATTGAAATGATTATGCACATTATTATCATAGGTGTAATGACATACTGAAGTCTTAAAAATACATTAATATGTGTGAGTATTTTTGTCCTAAAGAAAATATAGAACACAACAATACCTCTAGTGTACTAACTTTAATATAACCGTCTGTAAAGTACTCCGAATAACTAAAAAAAACCGGCCAAGTGCGAGTCGGACTCAAGTTTTAAATTATTTTACTTTTAGCCATTTTTCTTTTATCTGTGCTATAAAACGTTGGTTCGTACCAAATTTCAAGATTCTAAGTTCACTGGAAGTACCCTGTAGGCTTTGATTCCCTTGCGAGTGTCGAAAATTTGCGGCATAAACGGCTGTATCTATTGGTTGCGTTGGCTTAGAAGTTCACGGCTCCAAGGGACAGTAGACTTCAGAACTTAATATACATTTCAGCTTGATACCTCCACGCGTTCCTGAGAAAAAGGGTCTTGACAGACGGAAAGTGATCCTTTAAGGGTTCCGTTTCTTTTTGAGGTAGGTACGGAACCGGAAAAGTCACATATTTTAACTATTAGATTAAGTCACAAAGGGTTTGCCTAAAAGTACCTCCACCAACCCATAATCATCTTCAATGCCAAATGTCTTACAATTCGCTGACCTTCAAAAGGGTATGAAAATAACATAATCAAGTAATCAATAAATCGCAAATGCGTAATTTGAGCATACAATACTGAATAATGATCTAAACCCACATAATCATTACGCCCTCCAATTTTCTGTTTATTTATCCGAAATAAACAAACCTTGGAAATTGCCATCACGTGACACCCTTATTTTTATCCCATAACAGATACTCGCTCCCATTAGGCTTTTGTTAACACGAATGACATGAGAACCGTTTTTACGTGTATTAAAACGTTTTAAAAAGGATACAAAACGACGAGCGTGAAATGTTTTCGAACCAATTAGGGCTAAAAAGGTGACGATAATGTGACCATGAATTCGCTTAAGTGAATGTTTTGTCACATCCAGACGCAAGTGAGGTGCCTCCAAGATGCACTCGGCACGAGTCTTGCACTGCTGGAATGCTAGCTATCCACACTCTCGCTTTATCCATTTGCCCACTACGTCGGCTACACTACGTCCTTTGACTCGGGACTGAAAAGCGGATACAAAGCGGAGTGACGGCGAGGTCAGGCTGAAGAAGACGAAAGGACACGAGTATACCGTCTTCACTCTCGTTCTCGCGTTCCTTCGTGTGTAGCCAGCCTCGTGGAGAGTCTGGATGGGGCATTAGAATTTTATTCCATTTCTTGCTTCCATAATCAAATTAGTTAGTTTTAAGGACTCCCGTACCTCAGAGGAATAAAATTGAACCGAGAAATATCACTCCGTTGTCTGTCACTTTGTTTATCTCTTTGTCCGTCCATCCGTCTGTCTTCCAAGACCCTTTATCCCGGGAACGCGTTGAGGTATCAAGGTGAAATGTAAATCATGCGTTTAGATCTAAAGTCCTCTAACTTCTAAGTAATCGTAAAAAAAAGATACAGCGACATTCTCAAGGAAATCAAAATTAATAGAATACTGCCCGTTGGCCAAGAACTATCAAATTTGGCAAGTAAGTAATATATTTTTACTAGTACAAGGACAAGTCGGCAAACTATACCTACATACATGAAAAAATTATGGTCTTTGTATGGAACCCTTGGTGGGCTTGGTGGAGTCCGACTCGAACTTGTCCGGTATTTTACATCATTGTCATCCTAAATCCATAATCTATCATTCACGTTTGATAGGCTGATGAGAAACAAAGACTATCATTTGACTTTCACTTTTAATTTGACTGACAAAGTTAAGTCAAATATCTGATAGTCATAGATATATTTATATATATAAAATATATTGTAATGAATTAAGTAAGCTCTTTCGATTTATTAATTTTTACTCGCATGGCATGCTGTGTACACATCTTTTTGGAGTTTCAGTTTATCATATCAGTTTGATTATTCGATTATACTTTAACATGCTGAGACTGTCTTGTGTACCAAATAAAAAAAATATGATTTGACGAAATGTGTGGAACAACAGTAAAGATGAGTTCTACATGTGAATTGTATTGTATGTATTCCAAATAAACAATTTAGTACCAACCAAATGCACTTCTAAAGGTTTTGAATTTTGGTCATTTATGAGTGAGTTTTGATGTAACGGGCAACTAATAACTAGATTCATAATTAAATTCAGTATGAGCACAACAATAGAACGATATTGGAAATCAGTTCGCTTAAATTCCACATCATAATATAATTAACGGTGGGCCAAGTCAATGGTTAAAAGAAATGCAAATGTGAACTTTATTGCTATGACATCAAGGTGCTGTTAATGTCACCCTGCACCAGGAAATAATTATAAACAATAAAGTTTTACATGTGTCTTGTATAACCGCAAATTGATATTCTGAGAATTTTGTGTATTCGGAGCCTGAGGTTTATTTAAATCTGACTTTCAGGAAAATTTGAACCAAAGCTGTTTTAATTTAATTGAGGTATTTTCAACTTTTTACCAAACGTTTGTTATAATAAGTAATAGTTAAACTGACAAGTGTTATTTTAATAGCGTTAACAATGATTGACTGCACGGATAGCCGAGTGGTATAGGTCACCACGCTAATTACTACTGTGCGCGACGTGCTGCGGGTTTGATCCCCGCATGGGACAAGTATTTGTGTGATCCACACATAATAATAATTCGCTTAAATTACATATTTATAGAAATTATGTTTGCTTTCGATAAGTCGTGTGACCTTTTTTTCTATTTTGCCATACAAGATGACGTCACCACGCCCGATCTTAAGCACCAGTCCAGAAATAAGACCAATCGACATCGGAAAGTTCAACGCCGTCGCCGATCAGCCTAAGACCGAAACATCGCTTTCATTCAGTTGAGCAATTCAAACAGTGTTGACAATTATTGTCGACCACCTTAACCAAACATAATACGACATTCTTGCAAAAAAAAAACTAAAAAGTTATTGATGGAACTTGCTTATTAATAAATGTTTCTCATTCCAATACTACAAAGGAACGGATTATCATTAACCTATACTTACTGAATGAGTTTCTGAAGTCTGGTCATTCAAGTCACGATTTTATGGACCCGTAGGTTCAACTATAGCAATAAGGTCAAGTAATCTAATTGAACATGAACTTACTCAACTTAGATTCGGATCAAGATGGTCGAAACTTTCGTTTAAATTGATATTACTTTTTAAACCAATTACGATTATTTTAATTGAATTACCTCGTAAGTTCTATAGATTTTGAAACTTGGGATACGTGCTGAAATTCTGGTTGAAATTAGATTTTGTGAATTTATTATAAGGTAAATTATAAGCTAATTTAGTAGTCTCTTTTTTTCTTTGGTACTTGTATTTTTTAGGTAAGAAACATTTTTAGAACTCACCTAAAAATAGCCGAATAAATCAACAAACCGAAATTTTCTACTTACAGATATTGAATTAACTACTTCCTGTTTTAGAAAAAATCCAAATAATAACAAGCGGCGGTAGCCTAATGTCTAGGGCGTCGGACTTGCAATCATGTGTCCCACCATTGTGAATCCCACCCATTACACTACCGACCTTAGCTTAGCACGGGTAAACGAGATTACTAGTAATTTGCGACTCACATTGCTAGTAATCTATATAAACAAAAGCCATTTGGATGGAAATGATTCGAATTTTGATGTCTTTTGGTGGTGAACATATATAAGCGAAATTTCACTTAATCTTTTCAGCAACATATTCTGGATATAGCCAATATTTTCGCCTTGTTTGGAAATGTTACAAAGTTTCTGTTATTAACAGGTAATTGTGTGAATGTTACCCAATAACCAAATTCGTACCTTCGAAAATAACACGTATGTTCATTACATCCCAAAATATGTTTCCAGGCGATTTAATTAAGCGCAAACTTTTCACATTGCACATTACATAAACACACAAACAGTAGGTTTGCGCAAAATCAGCTTATAACGGCTACCCTGGTTTGCTAATTAAAACATAATTACGACGTTATTAACATGGTACCTACGAATAATTTCATTAACCCGAATGCCTATTTCATTATTTTATAATTAATCGACAAACATCAATTTTGGTCGTTGTTTTGAGAAACGTTTAACATTTTAATTGGTTCCATTTATCTGCCTAATTATATTTCTAGCGAACGTTTCGATGTTTTATGAGTAGACTTGTTGAGTACATTTTCGGATGTGAGACCTTCAACATTCCCACACGTCTTTTCATTCCTATCTAAAATTAGTAGACTATAATCGCTCCTTTAGTCTTTTATTTTAATGATTTCTTAGAATCAACCTTCTAAGAAATCATAAGGACGTATCTAGATCTCGGCTTTTCCACGGGACCCGTCCAAAAATATCCATGCTTAAAATATTTGACGTTTTACTGACATTGTAATAATTATGTAACAGAGATTGTCTGACCTAACGTTTCTATTGTGTGTGTTATAACCAGTTTCTAGGAACATGTTAAATTCTATAATTATCATAGTGCTTAAGTTTATCTTATCCGAAATCATCTTAAAACCTAAAATTCATATTCTAAATAGTACCAGAACATAAGATTGTCATATCAAGGAGCTAGCTCCTTGATATGACAATCTTATGCATGATAAAATCAGGTACCTACCATTTTAAGTCCAGTCGGACTAAAAAAGATTCATCACGACAAAGTATGTACTACTTCAAATTCAATCCTCAAATACTTCAAACTGCGCCCACTAACTACTCTTAACCCTTCCATAGCCTTACATCCGCGACACCCGTATGAACTGTCATATGCAAATCGCTTAGACTCGACAATGCACCTGTTTTGTTTGCCGCGATTCTACGCTTTAGAAATGTAAAGCAGGACTGTAATTGTTGGGTTTTTGTTTACTACGTGTGAATTACAACGTTGTGTGGTTTGTTAATAATGACGTGTCCGCTTTCAGTGTCTATGTACGGAATAATGTGGAGAAGTGAAATGCCTTGTGTGTGGAGATATTCAGTTTCATGTTTCTTTTGGGTGTTTTTAGGGTTCCGTACCTCAAAAGGTAAAAACGGAACCCTTATAGGATCACTTTGTTGTCCGTCTGTCTGTCTGTCTGTCTGTCTGTCAAGACCTTTTTTCTCAGGAACGCGTGGAGGTATCAAGCTGAAATTCATATCAAATACTCAAGTCTATGGTCTCTTGGAGCTGTGAAAAAATCAAACTTCTAAGTCAACGCGATCAAAAGATACTCCCGTTTATGCCGCAAATTTTCGACACTCGCAAGGGAATCAAAACCTACAGGGTACTTCCCGTGAACTCAGAATCTTGAAATTTGGTATGAAGCAACGTCTTATAGCAGAGATATAGGAAAAATTGCGAAAAGTATACATTTTTAGTTATATCATATAATAAAAATATTTTTAATAATTTTAAACTTACTACCCCTTTCCTCATGAACGCGTAGTGGTATTATATTGAAATTCATATCAAATACTCAAATCTATAATACCTTTAAGCTGTAACAAAATCAAACTTCTATGTCAACGCAATCAAAAGAAACAGGAATTAAAACCGCATATTTTGAAACTCACCACTACTCGCAAGGGAATCAAAACCTACAGGGTACTTCCCGTGAACTCAGAATCTTGAAATTTGGTACGAAGCAACGTCTTATAACACAGATAAAGGAAAAATTGCGAAAAGCATAAATTTTTAGTTACATCATATAATAAAAATAATTTTAATAATTTTAAACTTATTACCCCTTTACTCATGAACGCGCAGTGGTATTATATTGAAATTCTTAACAAATACTCAAGTCTATAATATCTTTAAGCTGTAACAAAATCAAACTTCTACGTCAACGCAATCAAAAGATACAGCAATTAAAGCCGCATATTTTGAAACTCGCAACTACTCGCAAGGGAATCAAAACCTAAAGGATACTTCCAGACGACCTGGAATCTTGAAATTTGGCATGAAGCAACGTTATAAAGTACACATATAGGAAAAATTCCGAAAAATCTTAAATTTTTAGTTACATCACATAGTATATTTTTTTTAATAATCATAAACTTACTAGCTGACCCAGCAAACGTTGTTCAGCGATTAAAAAAAAAACAGATGTTGGCCGATTCTCAGACTTACCCGATATGCACACAAAATTTCATGCAAATCGGTTCAGCCGCGATTAACAAAAAAAAATAAAAAAATAGATTTTGGCCGATTTTTCCGAACATACATAATGTTTTCATATATGTATTGACAAGGTACCGTCAGCTTTCCACATTGTTATGTTATGGATTTCATTTAGCAATAAAAATACCATAACTTTTACTTATATACCTACAGGTTTGTACGGAACCCTCGGTGCGCGAGTCTGACTCGCACTTGGCCGGTTTTTTTTTTAGTTCTTCTACCTAGCCTTTCCAAGCTGGAAATATGTTGGAGTTGGCTTCTAGCCTTACCAGACTTAGCTGAATACCCTATTTTATATTATGAAACGACTGCCTATCCTCCACGATCCTCCTATGATCTCCACAGCCCATTATAATGGTTAACACAGTATCCCATAATAAGACTGGTTGTCATAATTGTACTGAGAAAACGACTGTCAAATATCATTATGAATCATTTTGTGAATCATAGATATCGTGCCGTTTTCCATCACAACTATCTTCCTTCGTTTCATTTTGGGCACAGCAGGCATTTAAGTTATCTACGTGTTCAAAACGTCTTGCTCTCCTGTCAAATGGACAAAAGATACCTCACACTTATTTCGTGTCCATATATATTGATATCCTATAAATACTGTCTTATTCTTTGCGTAATAAAACACTTTATTTCATTACCTGCAAGATTTACAGGCTTTACTTAAAAAGTGCTCAGAACAAGTCCCAAGCCATTTCCACCAGACTATAACCAATGTTAGCACAAAACGAAACACCAGCATACTGGGTCCCATCGTCCCACTTTACACGAGCGATTCGTTTCCACATCAAAGCGGTATGATAATGCCTCTCGGGGGAACCCTGGGGTATCGAGGAAAAATTAAAATATATTTGAAGATGGTCATTATTTGTCGGTAAAAGCTTTTGTTGTTCTGAAATTAGATGTATTTTCTTATGATATTGTTAATTTATATAAATGCTTTTTGTATTCCGAGTGTAATGTCTTTTTGTAGCAGGCTCGCATTTGACCGCCAACTAACGTTAAGTGACAATAAGGTCGATAATAGCATGTTTTTTTTTGTGTCATTTTGAGCAAAGATTTTTGAGTGAGTTCAAATATTTTGGTTCTAAACCACCGCCATTATTGATGACATCTCAAATTCATAAGAGTCTAGCTTACAACTATATATTATTTATCCTTCACTACTCAAATATTTGTAAACTTATGCGTCATCTAATGGAAAGTTACTAAAACCTTCTGGAACATTCGAAACGAACGAAAGTCAACATGAAATTTTAGTGTTGACACGTGAAAAAATCTTTCTATTACCAACTATATCGACATCAGGTTTTTGGTATTCGACATTTGAGAAGTGAGTTTATCTAAAATACTGACAGCTGATAAATTTATTTTGCACACTAGCAAGCTTTCCTATAGGGACAGGAACTCTGACTGTCGGCATCGCACGTCTAAATCAATATAAACTAATATCGAATGCACTCAGCTACCATGTTATACAGTATGTAAACTGCTTCAAGATACCTCGGTTTATCTCCAAGCATTTACCACCGTCGTGGGACTCATAAAGTTGTAAAGACCAGCGGAGTGTGAAGGGATAATGGCCTCATATCTAATGGACAAAGAGTTAGTCTGTTGCATCGCCTTCCTAAGATATTTGTTGACTAGTATAACGCTGGTAATGGATATTTCGGGGCCATTAGACTTGAATGTACGCGTTTTAGGTTAAATTTATTAACCATTTGCTTAGAGTATAGTAATTTAAGTTATGTTTACACTGACCATAGATGACCCATATAGAAAAGAAATACATAAACTCTAGTCGGTTTTATCCTCGCTTGGACCTCATTCGAAGTTAACGACTTAGTACTAAATATTAGGCAATGGGATTAAAGTCACTAAGAAATTATGCATTGAAACACCATGTTAACACTCATACCTACCCAGTTTGTGACTCCTAACCTGACTGTGAGTACTTAACATACCTAAATCGTCTACCAACCAGAATTGAAGAAGTTGTTTTTTTGTGAGATGATTTCAATCCCGCCAATACCAGTATTAGTTGCTATGTTACTAACTGCAAGATAGCTTCAGATTCTACAGCTACAAAGGTATATAGGAAGCTAAAACAATAGGCCTATCGCGATCTGATCCTTACGAATGAATTGAAGACGACTGATTTGTCTGTAATTGTTTCCCTCGACCGATTTGTCACTGTCATTAAAATATGCAAATGAACCAATTCCTTAACAATTGAAATTTTCTTAAGCTATTTTAGCGTTCGTTTTTTTGTTTTAACAAGTATTCAATTTCATTGATGTTGGGTTTTTCCGTTGATTTCGATTAAAAAGCTTTTAGTCCTTGTTTAGGGAGTGAGTAGGTTTTTCGCCAAAACTTGTACATACTTAGTGTCTTTGTGTCATTATACAAAGACATACATTTACCTAACAGAAGGATTTCAGAAAAAACAGAATTGTATGTCTTATAAATTTGTCTCCACACTGGCCGGGAAATGAGATGTCAATATTTTGATTAAGTATTTTCTTTTTTCAGGACTAGTACCATTTAGTTTAACATTCAAAATGGTTTTATATTAATAATTTATTTCAAATATAAAACTATTGCATAGCCTTTCGTCCAAATTCGGTCCGGATTGGACAGATGATAATGTTTTTGCAAATTATTTTTTCCATATTTACCTTAAGATTTTACCCTGTCATATATTGAGTAAATAAAATAAACTGGAGTTTAATTTATTTCCTCTAAACTCTGTCTGACCAAAAACCTGCCACCTGGATAGAACGGTCAAGTTTTGTTGTTTCCACGTATTTTGAGGTGAAGGACAATAATCCTTTTTAAATAAATAATTTAATGATCTGTTTCAAATTACAGGTATCTATTGGCTGATGCTCCGTCATGATTTTGGTAAGTTATAGATTACATTTTTTATGACAATAAAATTTATAGTTGGTATTTTTCAAGGCTTATACTTCTTCCCATTGGATAATGACGTCTTTTTCCTATGAAATCACCTTATATTTTAAGGCAATACGCTCATTACGTATTAGAATCATCAGCTTCATAACAAATCTTCATCGGATAACTAAAAGCACATAAATATAAACCTTACTTAAACGGCAATAAAGGCTAACATCTCTTAACGACTTCTCTTAATATTATAATCTACAATGTTTTTATAGACGCGCGTAAGATAGAGTGGCCGCCATTTGTGGGAAATTGTGGGCATTTGTTCGTTCAATGTACTTTTTTTTTTTCAATTTTATGTGCTGGCCTATTTAGCCAGTCGTAAATCATGTTAACTGTATCACAATTATGTTTAAGGATCCTTTTAAGTCTTGTTCACTGGTTTTATTTTACTAGACTGGTTTTAATAATCGTTTTATTTGTGTTTCTTTATTTAGTTTGTCTTTCTCTTGTCGTGATGGTATTTTATGTCGTAACGTTATAGGTTTTGGTGTTTGTCTAAACTACATACTTAAACGTTTCAACGCCTTTGCAGGTGTCATGGTCACAAGCAGACTGAGGTAGTATTTGTCTTGACATGATATCTTGCTCGTTCTCCCTTTATATTCAAAGTAATCGCGATAGAGCCTGTTTAGAAGTTTTATTTAATTGTCTAACATATTTTGTATAAACCTCAGAAAACAATATACCTACCTAAACTTTATTTCTGAAATCAATTTATTCTCAGCTTGAAAGATACTTTTTTTTACTTCAATATAGCTTACTAGCAATTTTGGTCTCAATTATGTCATTCAAGTCAGTCAAATGCATACTTGCATAGTCCTATTGTTTATTCACTCACGTCACTGGTATTACACCAGCGACGAGTCCATTACAATTCCAAATATCATAAAATTCCTAAAAGTTGTGAAAAAAGGAATTTCCAAACAAACCGTGTCCGAACATAACGATGGTTTTAATTAAATCCGGACTTTCTAAAACATCGTTCTTCTTTATTGTTTTTTAAACTAGGCATTCATTGGGAATCTCATTGGGCGACAAAAATAGAGTATGCAAACAATAAATTTTAATCAAAGCCCAAATTGCTTTGGCATTCGGTTCTTCTTTTGTTTTTCCTTTTCCTCCATCAGTCTCGATCGTATTTAATACAATTTGGAAGTGAATTTTAATATCTCACTCCACGCCCCTTAATTAAACGTGCCCAGTGACGTTTATTTTCATTTACTCTTACAATTTTGTTTGAATTTCATTGAATATTGAATTTATAGATTTTGATCATCATGAATTGCCTTAGCATTGCCTTAATTGATTGTGACTGCTATTTATGTCGGAATCTTGATAAAATTTCATAATTATAATTGGGACCAAGCATGTAAAATTTAAAAAAATTTAAAACGTACCGGCAAGCGCAGCGTAGGACGTCCACCCACAAGGTGGGCAGATGACCTGATAAAGGTCGCAGGAAGCCGCTGGATGCAGGTCGCTTCCGACCGGCCAATCTGGAGGTCATTGGGGGAGGCCTATGTTCAGCAGTGGACGTCTTATGGCTGATATGATGATGATGGTGATGTAAAATTTATAGATTTTATGTTTCAATTCAATAAACCTCAGTGATACAGTGGTATAGTACATATTTTTAGAAATGCTATTGGTTGCATTTCTAAAAATATGTACTAAACCACTGTATCTATACTGTCAAGAGATAATTATGATTACGGTAGGTAATCATACCTCTTGAATAAAACGGTACAGTATACTTAAGTCAAAATCGATCTTTATATTTAATTTATGATTTAATTTCTCCATAATATCAATGATTGAATTTCTATAATTGAAAATTTTCTGTTGTAATTTTGTTGTATAACAAACGTGGCAATATTATATCTTTGACGTAAATAAATGAATATTTATTTGCAGTTGTGCAATTCTAGTTACTTAAATTAGTTTCTTATCTTGGCATTATGAATAACCATTATTTAACTTATCATCCAGTCTAATGAATAATGTCATGTTAAAATGGCTAATTCAGCCGTCACTAACACTTTCACTTTTAAATATGATAAGATGTTAACGTTCAAATGACTTATTAAAATTTTGATGTTACATACTTTCTAAAACTCACAATATCAGAAACTGATTATTTTGAAAACTGATTGAAAATAAGAACTCTCTTCCAATTATTTTATCATTTTACAGAAAATCCTCTATAATACCTTAAAATATCAAACGCAGAATTTACAAAACAAATACGCAAATCCGACACACAATCAAAAACAACTCATTATTTTGACTTCCAAAATATCAAATATCGTTTACAAAAGACTTTAAGACCACCAAAAGGCTTTTCCTTAACAAGCGTCAGATTTTATAGAACCAATTCTAAGGCTGGTGTAAAAGGCAAGAACAATTAACGGAGCATCATAAAATTACTTTGGTAACGGACCAACAAAGCCTGATTTCCTCTCGATTATTGGAATTATGAGAACTGGGGTAAACCTCAATCTCTTTGTTCGTATAATGGTGTATTTCTGGTTTTTGTAAGGAACGCTTGCTTTATTTATAGGTTGTTTCCTCTATAAGCCGAGAAGAATTCCCGGCGGTATCGATATTTGTATTGATAATGTTTGTAAAGAAAACAGGCGGTGCAATAGTGTGGAAGAGAATGGCTGACTCAGATTTAAAGATAAATACTGTAACTAGAGTTAAATTAAATATAAAGATCGATTTTGACTTAAGTATACTGTACCGTTTTATTCAAGAGGTATGATTACCTACCGTAATCATAATTATCTCTTGACAGTATAGATACAGTGGTATAGTACATATTTTTAGAAATGCTATTGGTTGCATTTCTAAAAATATGTACTAAACCACTGTATCTATACTGTCAAGAGATAATTATGATTACGGTAGGTAATCATACCTCTTGAATAAAACGGTACAGTATACTTAAGTCAAAATCGATCTTTATATTTAATTTAACTCTAGTTACAGTATTTATCTTTAAATCTGAGTCAGCCATTCTCTTCCACACTATTGCACCGCCTGTTTTCTTTACAAACATTATCAATACAAATATCGATACCGCCGGGAATTCTTCTCGGCTTATAGAGGAAACAACCTATAAATAAAGCAAGCGTTCCTTACAAAAACCAGAAATACACCATTATACGAACAAAGAGATTGAGGTTTACCCCAGTTCTCATAATTCCAATAATCGAGAGGAAATCAGGCTTTGTTGGTCCGTTACCAAAGTAATTTTATGATGCTCCGTTAATTGTTCTTGCCTTTTACACCAGCCTTAGAATTGGTTCTATAAAATCTGACGCTTGTTAAGGAAAAGCCTTTTGGTGGTCTTAAAGTCTTTTGTAAACGATATTTGATATTTTGGAAGTCAAAATAATGAGTTGTTTTTGATTGTGTGTCGGATTTGCGTATTTGTTTTGTAAATTCTGCGTTTGATATTTTAAGGTATTATAGAGGATTTTCTGTAAAATGATAAAATAATTGGAAGAGAGTTCTTATTTTCAATCAGTTTTCAAAATAATCAGTTTCTGATATTGTGAGTTTTAGAAAGTATGTAACATCAAAATTTTAATAAGTCATTTGAACGTTAACATCTTATCATATTTAAAAGTGAAAGTGTTAGTGACGGCTGAATTAGCCATTTTAACATGACATTATTCATTAGACTGGATGATAAGTTAAATAATGGTTATTCATAATGCCAAGATAAGAAACTAATTTAAGTAACTAGAATTGCACAACTGCAAATAAATATTCATTTATTTACGTCAAAGATATAATATTGCCACGTTTGTTATACAACAAAATTACAACAGAAAATTTTCAATTATAGAAATTCAATCATTGATATTATGGAGAAATTAAATCATAAATCAATTTGATTTTTGTTTTTTTGTCTTAATGATCCACCAGTCTATTGTCCTCAATTATCATATCTGCAGCTTTCTGTGCTATCATTATGACTGTAGCTTGGGTATATGCTCGTACATTTGTCGGCATAACACTGGCATCTGCAACACGCAACCTATTCACACCTCGAACTCTTAGTCTGGAATCTAATACCGATCCCATTGCACAAGTACCAACAAAGTAGTGAGACGTATCCAATGTTCTAAGTGCATGACATTTCCAATACTCTTCAGACCCCATCTGCAACTCTTTGCAAGTTTCGAATCCCGCAGTAACTAATTCAGCTTCCATTCTTTTAAAATAAGTAGTATTTAGAATTCGATTGAAATCTGCTAAGTGATTAGCTTGATTAACAAGATCTATGCTCTCAGTGTAATAACCTGGTATTATTATTGGATGATCTTCTGGATTTGTACTAGCGAGAAGAATCTCCCCCTTTGATTTCGGATTAAGATATGTGATAAAAACTAGAAATGCTTCTTTATCATCAAGACCTTCACCTAAAGAATCACAAAAGTCGTCGTCGAACGAGAAGAAAAATGCACACAGTCCTAAAAATGTGGTTCTATCGCCAAAGTGAGCACAAATTGTATTATAATCAGGATAACTTTGATTCATGTTTAAAGCCCCGTAACCTTCAAAAATGGCAAACGGGTATTTATGAGGATCTTCAACATTACTTGCATGACTAGATTTAGTCATTTTATAAAGCAAAAAGGAATTAACGTGGTCTTGGAAATTCTTTCCCACGGGTAGATCTGCTACTACTTCAATACCTTTGTTTTGTAAATGATCTCTAGGTCCAATACCAGAAAGCATAAGTAGCTGAGGTGACTTTATAGTTCCTGCTGAAACAATGACTTCTTTGTTCGCTTTAACACTGATTACTTGTCCATTTTCTTTCAAAACTTCAACTCCTACAGCATTATTTCTATCATCTACAATAATTTTGGTTGCTAAGGCATTCAGCAAGACATGTAAGTTAGGATGATCTTTGATAGGGCTGATATATTTTAAAGCTGTAGTCTGTCGCATATCATCCCCAATATTAAAAAGGCAACTGGTGAATCCTAATGGATGATCTGGATTAATATCTAGATAACAATTATATCCTATTTCTTTTAAAGCATTAAAGTAAGGCTTGTTTCTTGGGTAATACTGTTTTTGTAGTTTTATCTCTCCATTGGTTCCATAATAGTGTGAGCAATTAAGTAATAAGTGGTCAGTTAGTTTTTCATTTTTTTGCAAAATTGGTAGAACAGATTTATACGACCACGATGAATCATTAGTTATAGCAGCCCAATGGTTGTAGTCACGAGGATTACCATGACCATTCACCATATAGTTAAGAGATGAAGAACCTCCCAACATTTTGCCTTGAGACATATGGATGACATTACTTTTATGGGAACTTTTGATACTTCCACATGTTGAAGTAAAATTCCAGTCGTATTTGGATTCTTTCAGAAATGCAAAGAGGCCTGCCATCTGAAATATAAATTATTTTAATCTATAAATCTAATAATTTAATCTAATTACTCGGTATTTACTTTGTTAATATTATTTAGGGTGTCTCGCTTACCTCAGATTCCATAGGAGGATAACCTCCAGCTTCTATAAGAAGAACGCTTGCATTGCCTGTTTCTATCAGTCTACTGGCAATGAGACATCCTGCCGTCCCACCACCTACTATTACAAAATCATATGCAGCACCATCTGCAAAGGGAAAAAATATTAACTCTATAGGGATGTGCTCAGGTGCAGAAGAAATGTAAATTTTAGGCCAAATAAATAACATGGCAGATAATAATCGACAAAAAAATATGGTAAGGTACATTTAAATAAAAAAGTGTTATTGTTTACCACGAACACAAGCTTGGTCTGGCCAATGATACGACGTTAAATTAAGTACTGTTAACAATCGCAGAAGTTCTTCAATTTTCTTAAAATTGGACACAGTTTGGGAAGCCTCCATTATTGACATGCATCTATGTAGCTTTCAAAATGGTTCTGAATGGTAAAATCAATTATACACGAGATAATAATAAAGTTAAGAGATATGGAAACAAAACAATACAAATTAAATGTTTCAAGACCTGAATGTCGCAGGACTATTTATACTGAAATGAAATGCATTTTCATTTTTAAATTGCAGTTTATCCTCTAAGATAAAGGTAATGAATTAAACATGTCTGAATATAAATGATAAAGAATAAAAATTTAAGAACGTCTCAGTAGTATTATCATAATTGCCTGTGTTGCGTATTATGTTTTTTTCACGACAACTAAGAACATGCTCGTGAATAAAAACAAAAGGGATATTGCACTAATTGATAGAATCCAGAAACAATCATGGTTGTGTTCTTTATGATTTAAGACTCCTGTAAGTCCGAAATGCTTTTGATAAACTAATGTAATGACTACCTCGATACTTAGCTAACTAATAAATGTTGAGTGTACATTATAATTTTTAAACACACAAACTCGTAAAATAATTGTTTCTGAAGTCTTTTTTAATTAATATCACGTGTAATTTTACTTAAAACAATGAAGAAAAATAAAGATACCTTCCTTTTACCGTGTCACTTAACACCGAGGCTTTGCCAGCAACGCTTAATGAAATAAAGAGGAAATTACAGTGTTCTATATGAGAAATTGCGTTCGTATGATGTCGACGTTAGAACGTGGAGTATGATGGTACGATTTTAATTAAAATATAAATGTTTTATAATTTAACAGTTCAAGTGCAAGTGAAGTAGAATCTCTACGTTCAATTAAACTTCCAAAAGATAATGAATTACATGAATCATGTAAGACACATGGAGATTTAGTTTTAACCGCATGCTGCGGTTGTGATTGCAGCTGCTAGCCGCGTTCGCAACCGCATCCTAATACGCACTATACGGGCAGCCGCAACGCGGCTAGCCGTAAGCCGTATCATGCCGCTCATACAGCTCTAAAGAAGTTTTAAAGTTTCTCATAATATCTGGAATAACAATATTAATAAAACCAGGTTCAGACTAAGTGAAAGAAATAGTTATAATCATTTAAAGCAAGAAGTTAATTAATGCCGGTCAAATTACTACGTGAGACGACTCTAAAAAGTCTATAAGTGAAAGTACTTAAAGAGAAGTTTTAGTATTTTTGTACAACGCAAGTAAGACCAGCTTCCTTAATATCCTAAGGACTTAATTTCTATAGTGCAGCTCGGCGCTAAGGACCAATAAAGTTACGTGTGGAAGTGCAAGAGCACTTCGGCTTAATGTGGCTCGAGCCAATTGAGAGATATTGCCCTCGGCTGTCTTCGGCACGAGTGATCGCGGCAATAAGGACATGTGCTGGTTCAGATTTTAATTAAACGAGACTTTCTAAGATAAATCATTTGCATTTTTTATTTCGAGCCACTTTCATTCTGGCTATTTCAATTGTTCATTTGGGCTAGCATTTGTATCCATCCATCTTTTCTATCCATCTGCTATTTTCCCTACTGGAGATTTTGCGAACTTGCCACACTTTTTTCAATAAATTATGACTAGCAAAGAATCTTTTATAATTAGGTTATTTCAAGAGGTCATCAATAGAAAATGTACACTTCTATCCTTTTCTGAAAACAATTGTTAAAAACTGTTTAATATGCAGAAAACAATCTTGGTATCAGATTTTTAAGCAGAAAGTTTAAAATTTCTACTTATAAAATAGGACAAAACGTTGGTGCTTAGGCTTGCTAGTTGGTCCAACAGCTAACATCAGCAACATCAAATTATGAGACTACAGACCTAATGTTTCCATAAACGTTAGTATTTGTTGGGACACTCATTTCCAAGAATTTCAATTATCCAAAGTATATATGTACAGCGTTCATGTTCCCAGAAGAAGACGGTTCAGTGCTAAAGACTCTGTGAACATTTTAATTCTATATACAATATGTATTACATTGTCCTTCGGCTCCATCTGCATGGATGTTAGTTTTCGCTTCACAATAGCGTAAGTCCTTGCTTGAGTTTCAAACTTAAATCATACCAAATTTCATCAAAATTTTCTAGTATAAGTGGTTTAGCCGTGAAAACATAAAAGACCGACACATCAATTTTCAATTAATAATATTAGACGTTATAGACTATTATCCAACATAATTGGAAACTTATATCCTTTTTAAACGGATGGTATATAAAGTTACCTCAAAATAGATTGGCAACAATAATCTCAATGAGAATATGGCACCGTCGCAATTTGTGCAAATAAATAAATGGAGATAAACCAGAAGTTCGACAGTGATGATGATTGATCATGATCATGATGTTTAATTACCTTCAGTTCAGAAGGTTTCAAAACTTATTTGTGGGCTAAAGATTCATCGAGATAGTGGTGGTGAAATGGTACGATGAACAGATTAGTTTATACGAATATACAACGGTAAGACTCAAACAAAGACACAGAACATAGAAAGGTGTTTTGATGTATTATGATAACTTCAATACGTTTTTTCTGCAATACGGTACATAGTAATGTAAAATGTATTTTAATTTGAACACTATTACAATTATTATCATCAGATAATTAATACAGGACTGGTATTTCTTTAGTTTTCTTTTATTCCACGCTAACTTCATTTGCATCTTAAAGTTTTTCATTGTTGACGTCAAATGGCTTTGAAAGTCAAATATTAGTTGAAAACCCGAACATGTATATTACAAACTAGTCGGTAATTATTTAATCTATATAGACTACATTAAAGTTTTACATATTGATTTTGGTACAATTATATAATTAAGAATTGTTTTGAGTCCCAATAAGCTAAAGTTTAATACAAAACTAGGTATTATTTCATTTGTATGCTCTTAGTGCAAAAAGGTTCAATGCATGTCAAAATGTATTCATATTTTTGGGATATAATAAACCAGTGTTCGGCTGGCTTTGATGATATAATAATTTATTGAAAAAAAAATAACAATAAGGAAACGTAATAAAAGTGATATTAATGATATATATAAAAAATAATAATTTATAAATTAATATATGATATATAAAATTTATCATAAAATTAAAAAGTTGGTAAAAATAAATATATAACCACGGATCAAGCATATTAATTACCAATAACAACAATTTTCAAACCAGTTTAAGATTACGAATGTATTAAAATAATAAATTACCATACTCATTACGTCACATTCATTGTAATTAATTTTATTGATACTATTATAAAGATAACTCAGTTGAAAAAAAAGGTAACATCATAAATTACGATACATTTTTTTATCATTTTCTTTCAAATCCACATATTGCCTATCGATAGTTAAAGTTAGACTCGTTTTAAAATCTTATTTAGTCAGTTACACACTTCGAATAAAAATAGGTTATACATTTGCGTAATATAAAAATGTCGTGGTGGCCTAGTGGTTCAATGACCGGATTTGTACTCACATGGTTGTATGTTCGAACCCTGGCGAATACCAATGTGAATTTTTCACAGTAATGTGTACTTTCTAATGAATCATTGACAAGGTGAAGGAAAACATCGGAATCTGAAATCGCCAACCCGCAATGAGCAAGCGTGGTGATCATTCCTTCTCTACAAGAGGCCTGTGCCTGGCAGTGGGACGTTTATAGGCCGGTATTATTATAAGTATAATTTATATGTGTATTTTAAAATAAAGGAAATAATATCTTTAAACAACTCATACATGGTAATCTGATCCAAAGCTAAGCAGACACTGTACTTTGGTAACCAAATATCTGATAAACATCTATATTAATAATTTCGTTCAGGGCTACGGTAGACTCGATCGAAACCTTATATGAATAACAAAACATAAAAAAATATTGATTTCGAGTCGACAACATATATCCGCAAAATTCGGATTATGGAGAATTTCGTTAAATTCTAATGGCACTGACAAACAAAAAAACCGCAGTCGCCATCTTGGGTAATTAATAAGGCCGCGTTCCGTAACAGATAATTCTGCTTCGAAGTGATTCAAGGAGTTTATTATCATACAACCTCCTTGAAGTGATTACAGTGCTGACAGGGCGTATGACAGTTGCATGATAGTTGGGACCAGAATCGTTTCGGAACGCGATATTTATTTCGCTTTTTTCACGTTCCATTGCATAATATACGCCTCGCCAATTAACACATCACGTACGTCGCGCCAAAGAAGTAGCTATCACAAAGAACTGTGACTCATTTGACTGTGTAAAACGAAACTTTTATATTAATAACACAAAATGTACTTATAAAATATATGTGTAGTCTGTAAGGTATATATCTATGGGCCTAAGTAGCCTGAAAATGCCGGCAACATTGAGTTAATCATAACAAAACTTAATACTTTTCTTCAGTCGTTGACGTTTCGCGAAAATATTGTTTTTGAAACTTTTTTTATGATAAACTTTTTGTTATGTGTTCTTTCTTTAAACCGGAGATTGGCCAATTGCGATAACAACCATAGAAAAAAGAATACTAACCTTAACAAAAATCAATGCTGTCAGTCAGCGGTAATTTTATTTCTTAATTACATATTATTATTATTATTATAGAAACGTCTTGCCGGAAACATTGATTGAATCATAACAAAACAATACTTTTCTTCAGTCATTGACGTTTCGCGAAAATATTGTTTTTGAAACTTTTTTATGATAAACTCTTTGTTATGTGTTCTTTCTTTAAACCTGAGATTGGCCAATTGAACCGATATTATAGAACCGATGACTACAGAATATTTACCTACATTGTGTATCATGAGTCACATTTAAACCGAGCGGAGCCGGGTTTTCATCTAGTACTTATATAATTCGAAATATATACCTACATAATATAGACAAATGACACCCAGACGCAGAACAAATGATCATGCTCATCACAAAAATATTTGTCTCGGAGAGGAAAGCGAATCCACGACCAATTTAGTAGTCAGGGTCTCTAACCAACAGGCCAGTCATATGAATAAATAAACATTTTAACATTCATACGTCCTGATACGCACTATAATAATAACTACAAAGCGAGTTGCGTTTCAGTTGTCTTTGATACTTGAAGCAACAAACTCCTGTTGTATAGTTAGTTATAATATATAATTATAAAATTAAGTACATCAACCTTCAACGCATTGATTTATAGGTGCAATCAAATTAATAACTGCTGATTTTAAAAGGAGGTTAGTAACAACATTGATTGTTCATCGTTTCACTAATTCTGTTGGTTTTAAAGTGTAATATTTTGTTACAGTAAAGTGTTTGCTACTTTAATCCTAAAAGATTTAATATCAATACCGCTGACTTATTTTAAGAGAAGTGAAACAGTAAGTGCATACGATTAGTGAATTTCAGATCCAAATGGCGAAAATTTTGGAATAGTGAAATGACTAGTTACGAAACTTGAAACCAATTGGAATATTGAACAAGAATACACAATGAATCCTGCAACAGTAATATCTAATATCACTAAAATTCAGGCAGCCTTGAAAATTATTGGAGCCCTTCAGCTGACTACATTTATGTGGCCAGAACAGGCACAAGTTCAAGGTATTGTACACATAATATTATACTTACAGTTTTATTTATTCATTCATTTTGTATGACGGTAGCCCATTAGCTAGGTATAGTCAGGGTTCTGAATCCCACCCATTGCACTACTGACCTGAACCCACTCGTAATACAAGCATTTGGTTTAGTACGAAGGGTTCAGAAGAATATTATTAATGTGCTCGTATGCTTTAAAAAGAAATGCCTTACTCTTTTATTAATTATTTTTTGTTTTTGTATAATTGTTTTCTGACGTTTACGCGAATATTAGACATTAAAAAAACTACTTTAAACGGATTCTATCGCGGTTTATTTTGATTTTAGTTCCCGACGTTTCAACTCTTAAATTTGCAGACTGATCCACCTGCAAATGTTGAAACGTCGGGAACTAAAATCAAAATAAACCGCGATAGAGTCCGTTTAAAGTAGTTTTATTTTGTATAATTATTATAAAATAGCGTGTCCATCGAAAACACCTTAATGACGGTGCCATAACACACAGCCACTTTGGTTTTTATGTTATTACTGTGATAGTAAATTATTTACTTTTGTACCATCACTTCAGTTTGAAAGTCTAATTCTCATGAACATTAATTTAAATTTCGTAGCTCATGTTATGACGTCGAGACGTTTATTTATTTTAATACTAATTACCTTAAAACCACCTGAACAAAGAATCATAGAGTTCTCACGGCAACAGTTGTTTAAATTATAAGTTTATTGCGATATAACTAATATTATTCTTTTTTAACGCTGTTGTAAATAATATCTACTTTATACCATTTGGGGAATAACTTGTCCCGAATTCAACCTTTTACTTGACGCTTGTTTCAAAACTATTAATTACCTCTTATGTGAAATAGTTCATACTCGGTGTGAAAAAATGTAATAGGCCGTCAGATACATATAATTAAAAGAAAATTGAGACGTATTTTTTCGTTCATTTAGAAGACAAAAAGCACAAATATGTATATACCGTTTTAAAGTTCAGGGTTGGGAGCTTGTAACGTCTTAACGGTAACAATAATTGTGGGAGTATCGCCACGCTGATTTTACACATTCACTGAATCTTTTAACATAAATGCCTATATTTTATCAATATCTTAAAATCAGACAAAAAAATTGCTATCTTGAGTTTTATCTTTATAATTATTATTGTTTTTTTTTTTGTACAATAACTTTCGTAACATGAATTCATTATAATATGTCTGTGTATTTTCGAAAATAATCATGCCTTTGTTTCGGGACTGTACGAATAGTTTTATAGTTGAACTGTATGTACATCAGGCGACTTCACCTTTGCGTCACATCACAAAAAATCATTATGTAATATAAATATTTCTGTAAAGACTAATCAAATCGGAATTTGATGAGGAATTTGACGTATTGGGGTGTCCCTTTTAGGTGGTGTGTTGGAACATCCAAATATATTTTAACAAAAAAATATTTATTTTACCACCAGATGGCGCTTTTTTTGACTTTATAATAGTCGGTGCGGGCTCAGCTGGGAGTGTTCTAGCTAACAGGCTTACGGAGATTCATGATATTACAGTATTGTTGATAGAAGCTGGTGGAGACCCTCCAGTTGAATCAGTAGTAAGTAATAATTTTATTTAAATACTATTTAAATAAGAAAATAATCCAAAACAATTTAAGAAACTATTCGAAGATGAAGTAAACAAGGTCTGAAAAGATAAACCAGGACGGTAAGTATGATTGAAAAAAACACGCTTCATGGTGTGAATACCGTTGAAAAAGCCAATTATTACAGTTCGAAAGAACACATAAAAAAGGATAATTCTACTTAGGTTATACACATCAAGGGAATGTTTATCTTGTTCCAGGTTCCACCAATATTTTTGTACATGAAAAACACATCAGTAGATTGGAATTATTTATCTGAAGATGATGGTTATAGTTACCAGTACCATAAAAACCAACAAGCCAAAATAACAAGAGGTAAAATGCTAGGAGGCAGCAGTTCTCTCAACTTTTTAGCCTACACTAGAGGAAATTATCATGACTTCGACAATTGGGCAAAAATAACAGGCGACGACGCATGGAATTGGGAAAACGTCCTTCCATATTTTAAGAAAAGTGAAAATTACGTTGATCCTATTCTTCTAAGTACTCCAAATAGACTCTATCATGGTACCAATGGTAATTTGGGTGTAAAAAGATATTATAGTGACGAAGCTATTAAGTATTTTGAAGCGTTTGCAGAAAAAGGTCATAAAACCGTGTTGGACACAAATGGTGCCACTCCTCTTGGGTACACTGAATGCATGTTTAATATAAAAGATGGTGTCAGACAAAGTACAGCTTACTCATTTCTACGTCCAATCAAACATCGGCCAAATTTATTCGTGTTAAAAAATACACTCGTGTCCAAAATTCTGTTTGATGGGAGGAAAAATGCGGTTGGTGTTGAAGCAATTTTAGAAGATGGTAACATTGTACAGTATAATGCGAAGAAAGAGGTTATCGTCTCAGGCGGAGCTATTAATACTCCTCAACTACTAATGCTGTCAGGTATAGGTCCGAAAGATCATTTAGAAAGTAAGCAAATTAAAGTTATTTCCGATCTGCCTGTAGGTCAAACTCTGCAAGACCATATCCTTACTGTCGTCATACATGCAATGGGACCAACTGACCCACCAAAGCCTGCAAATCCTGGCAACTTTCCTTATCCACTCCTTCTGGGATATACCACATTGAACGAAAGTCAGGGTTTCCCAGACTATCAGACTTTAAGTTTTATAATGAACGATCCAATAGCCATACTACAGTTATGTTCCTTTTATTATGATTACTATGATGAGATTTGCCAGCCTTTGTACGACGAAACTGTGGGAAAAGAAGCTTTTTTCAGCTTAGTAAATCTTATATCTCCGGAATCAAGAGGAAAAGTTTTGCTAAGAAGTGCAGACCCAAAAGAATATCCTTTAATATACACAGGCTATTATTCCAATGTTGACGATTTAGTGAACCACGGGAAATATTTAAAAGATTTCGCCAAAGTTCAAGATTCGGCTTATTTTAAAAGTGTTAACGCAAAAATGATTGTTCCAAAATTTTGTGGTTGTGGGGAATACGATGGTTCGAATGAGTTTTGGCAATGTTATGCCCTTTGTATGATGGGGCAAGGATACCATTTTTCGGGATCTAGTCCTATGGGGACGGTAGTGGATTCTCGACTAAACGTCTTTGGGGTACAGCGTCTTAGAGTTGCAGATGCAAGTGTCATGCCAAAGATAACTGGAGCAAATACTAACGCTGCAACAATTATGATTGGAGAAAAAGTAGCTGATTTTATTAAGGAAGATCATTTCTTATTGGTATAGAAAGGCAGGTTTTATAAACTTATAATTTTTTGTAAATTTTTTACGACTTTCTTAAATCAATATTAAGTCTATATGTAATTAATTAAGTTTAGTAAGGTTTCAAGAATAATTATAGGATAAACTTTCCTATTTCATTAATTAATTGGGCTTAAAAATGTAAGTATTGAAATAATAAGGGTTTTTATTTAATTAATAAATGTCACTTAATTTTGTGTATTCACTTACAACCTATTGAAATAGCAGTTAAAAATAACGTAATCATTTT
This sequence comes from Plusia festucae, assembly GCA_950381575.1. Classification (NCBI taxonomy): domain Eukaryota; kingdom Metazoa; phylum Arthropoda; class Insecta; order Lepidoptera; family Noctuidae; genus Plusia; species Plusia festucae. The sequence continues at coordinate 12,310,631 of OX494447.1, forward strand.
CGAAAGTCGATTGAAATTAGCAAATAACCACAAATCAAGCATAGCAATTGCCCAAAAATAACAATTTTAAACCAGTTTAAAATTTTGAAAAAATTGAAGCAATTTATTGTACCCTACGGTTAATTATAATGCATTTATTGTGATTTATTCTGTAGATACTATAAATAAAATATCGAATAAAAAGAAAAGTGGATCATTATATAACAAGACATTACTTTGTTTTGTTTACTCTATAAATCGTCGTTCACTTGCAAGACGCAAATCAAAAATAGACTCATTTTTAAATCTAATGTTATCATGAACATTAAACACTCTTTGAATTCTGTAAATATGAAGTACCTAATGTAAAATTTGTAAAAAGGTTTGTCGGTAGTATTTCTTAGTCCAATAAAAATATACCACCTTGATATGCCCATTTTGCCTGTTAGTTCTGTGGCCGGAAAAAGGCTTACGATAAACTTCGGATGGGTATATAAAAAAAACACCCAATCGCAACTTTTTATTAGTATGATATGTACAATTAACTCGAAAATACACAGGAATGTTAGAGACAAATTCTCAGGAGTTAATAGCCAGTTTTCAACTTTTCTTAGGCAATGCACGGTAACCAAGAGATTTAATGAACAGATAATTATATATTATGATCACAAAGTTGCAGGTTTAGACCTATTGCAGGTTTTTCAAAGTTATAAGCTGGATTATTTAAATTAGAATCTGAAATCGCCAACCCGCAATGAGCAAGCGTGGTGAACAATGCTCAATACTTCTCACTGTCTTGTCCGTCTGTCATTACCAGCGGTGTTGTTATCGGTGGGGTCAATTTCCTCTAACATGGCGAGGGAGCTGATGGCTGATTGCCTGATTGGGTGCTGCTGGCAGTGACTGGTCGTTCTACTGACCTTGGACTTCGAAATTTATAGATCTGCCCATTTACCTCAAACACTTGATTATTTGGCGCGATCTTTACTGAATCGTTGTAACTTTTTTCCTTTAGTTCAGATGTTGTTGAGTTTGTTGCGCTCTTTTTTCTTTATTGCTAGAGCACTTAGGCAATGGTGAAGGGTGGGCAAACCAAGGTGCCGTCTATGTGTATGTTGACGAAACTTGCTACAAAGTAGCCTTATTTTATTATATTTTTTTTTGTTTTGATTTTTATTATATAGACAAGTCAAAACTGTCATCATTACCCGTCTGAATGAAACTATCATAAAATAGTGAATATTAAATTAACAGTTTATCGTACGTAGCTAATTATACTTTAACCACCACTCTAAAATATTTGAAAATCGATTTGCATTTTAGTCGTTTTCGATACGTGATGCTACAAGCTCCTGTGTGTTTTGTTTCATTAGAAATTAGTACCTATCGTCGTATACTATAGTACCACTATAGTTTCACATTTGTTCGTTAAATTTGATTCTGCGTCTCACGGGTATTTTCGATAAATTAATATTCATTCCATTTACTACTCTTTAAAGATTAATAAAATAGTTGGAGGCAACGATACAGGCTGTACATAAATAATTTGATAAATTCCAAAGTCAAATGGCGAAAATTTTGGATTTGTGAAAGGCCTTGGAAAGAAACTTAAAACCAATAGGAATATTGAACAAGAATACACAATGAATCCTACAACAGTAATATCTGCACGTCAATTCTGTAAAATGTCAATCAACAACTCGCATCTCACTTCGCTGTTCACTTCACGTTCACTCTCACTTCGCATAAGTTTCAAATTTCGAGTGCGAACTCAAACGTCATCTCATATTTAGGCCCGAGTTTTCTAACTACATCATAATCATTGATTACGTAACCGTTCTGTTAGCATTAAACCGATGTTCAATCCAACCGCGTTTTTTTTTAGAGTTCACCATTTATTTCTAACCAACGGTTTGCTAACCAAACTGTTTTGAATGAGTGAGTCCAAAATTACCAAATTTTAATGCTGGAATGGTTTATCATTATTTTGTGAATGTTTAATGTCTTAATGATCACGTCAATCAATTTTCATTGTCAAACTCTGTGATCAAATCATCTAACTCAATTCATAATTTTTTCGTGTCGTGTTTGTTATTAAATCTTTTATTGAATATATATCAGTGATATGAGCGTAAACGTACTTTGAATTTCACCAGTGGCGAGAAATCTGTACTTACGGCACTCGTAATAAAGTACAGAGATAGAATAGAAAATAAAAAATCGGACGCTAAAGCAAATGCCGAAAAAGCAAGAAGTTGGAAGGATCTGGCTGACGAGTTTAATGCTCTTAGTACTCACTGCAAACGTTCTCTTGAGAGCTTCAAATCAAATCAAATATATTTACATATTTGTTATAGCAAGGGAGAATAACAAAATAAAAACTTCATGTCAGGAAGCATAAACCAATGGCTAAACTGAGTTGGCTACATCGTTTAAGCTAATCATTCGATTACAGTACATAATCAATGGTTAGAGAATGGTGAACAGCAAAATATTGTTAAACAGCCGTTCATGGTTCAAACATTTGTTTAAAATTTAACCATCTGTTGGTGAACTTGGGTCTAAATCTCACGGTTAATTTAGTTCAACACGCTGACACGCTCGCAAGTGTAGCGCTAGTGTATCAACCGAGTTTATAGAATGCCAATCAAGAAATTCACGGCGGGTTCAGATTCGAATTTTAGAACGACGTCTTACAGAATCAACAGGCTGATGTCAATAAAATTCAGGCAGCCTTGAAAGTTCTTGGGGCCCTTCAGCTGACTGCATTTTTATGGCCACAGCAGGCACAAGTTCAAGGTATTGTACCCATAAATCAATTTTATTTACGACATAAGAGATTTTATGGCAGAAACATTTGTACTGAAGATATAAAAATCGGTAACTTTAGTAATATCCAGTTGAATGAACAATGCAATTATGATCGAAGATTTAGTTTTTTCAATTTCAATTTCAATTTTCCTAGACGTGCGATAATTATTCGAAAATTATCTAGTATAAAATTTTTCCACAATTTAGTTTTTTAGGTTCAATACTCAGTCACACTTGTAATATTATCAGCCAAATCCAATTATTCTTAGTTAATTTTCTCCATTTGAAAATTCATTTTCTTTTCAAATAAACGGAAATGGCAACCACATGAATCCTTATGGTACTTTTAATTCACTGTTCTAAAGTCTTGTACATTATTTTTAACGAAAATTTCATGTAATGGTCATGTTTTGGGCGCAGGTGCAAGTCATGGCACAATATTGCTTAAATTTTCTTTATTATAGCTCAAAGCCAATTTGCTTTCGTTTAAAGTACCTACTTGCAATATTGTTTTAATCTTTCTCTTTTTAATTTCGTTGTTCTGTGTTTTTATAAGATAGTGTACCAACCTGAAGAGTTTACATCAAAGATTATTAAAAAAATCATAATTATCATTAGAATAATTATGTTAACTATCACTGCGTGAAAATGAGGTAAATTCATAAGGAATTTAGTATATTTCATGACCATTAGCCAAAAACAAATAAAATTGGCATGTCCCAAAGCTAAATATTTGCAGTCATACAAATATTGGGTAAGATCCCATTTTGTATTCGTATATTAGCCGTCGAAAATGAGTTCTATAATTCATGTAAAACATTTCTCTGGGACAGTGCAATAAAATTCAAATTGAACTGTTAGATTCTGGTCTGAAAATAGGCGGGTGATCCAGAAGAAATCTGCTGGAGTATACTCGTCATAAAACTTGTGAAAACATTTAAATTATAATTATAAAACCATTCCAACACATCATTTTTTTTTGTGAAGATCAACTACCAACTTGCCAATTGTTTCTCAAAATGTTTTATTTATTTTACCACTAGATGGCGCTTCTTTTGACTTTATAGTAGTCGGTGCGGGATCAGCAGGGAGTGTTTTAGCTAACAGACTAACAGAGATAGAAAATACTACAGTATTGTTGATAGAAGCTGGCGGAGACCCTCCATTTGAGGCAGTAGTAAGTAATACTTTTGATAAAACATTGCTTAAAAGATAAAACAATTAATAGCGAAACAAGAATTAAGTAAACCATGTCTGGAAACTGACAGTGAACGATCAACAAAAAAAAGGCAATTCTTTTGCATGCGTTTGCTAAATGTTTCTCTTCAAATCGATGATAGCGATCATCGATTTGGAGGCGGTCGCTTGTGTTTTGGGCCCATACTCGTACACTGCAAAACTATGATCAAAACAATAAATTACAGATGCCTTGATAATCAGGAAAATTAAAAAAAAGTCACTTGCTACAATTTGTTCGATTCTGAATAACACTTAAGTTCAATTATTCAATTAAGTGTTGGTGGTACACCAACAATTTGCATGTGGCAATTATAACTCATCGCTTCAAAATTAATATGCCGCTGTGATTGAGAATAATAATTATGCATACATAGTAGCTTGTTTATGTAAATTTATTCAATCATTGGAAACTATGGCAAACTAATAACGTTACTAAGTATAGTAATTAGTTGAAAAGGCGAGTAGAATTTCTACGTCAAGTACTTTAATGAAGATATAAATATATTATATTCTATATTCAAATAAAAAAGAGCAATAAACGCTGTTGCTCTTTTCATTTGAATAATCCTTAATATACTGTAAATTTACCGCATCGTAATGGTTTTTCGAAAAGTTATGATAAAGACAATGATTTTCTTTTTTTCAAGGTTCCATCAATATTTCTGTATTTGAAAAACACTTCAGTAGATTGGAATTATTTATCGGAAGATGATGGTTATAGTTACCAGTACCATAAAAAACAACGAGCTGAAATTACAAGAGGTAAAATGCTTGGAGGTAGCAGTTCTCTTAACTTTTTAGCTTACACTAGAGGAAATTATCATGACTTCGACAATTGGGCAAAAATAACAGGTGACGACACATGGAATTGGGAAAACGTGTTACCGTATTTTAAGAAAAGTGAAAATTACGTTGATCCTATTCTTCTTAGTACGCCAAATAGACTCTATCACGGTACCAATGGTAATTTGGGTGTGAAGAGATATTACAATGACGAAGCTACTAAGTACTTTCAAGCGTTTGCAGAAAAAGGTCATAAAACCGTGTTGGACACAAACGGTGCCACTCCTGTTGGGTACACTGAATGCATGTTTAACATAAAAGATGGTGTCAGACAAAGTACAGCTTACTCATTTTTACGTCCAATCAAACATCGGCCAAATTTATTCGTGTTAAAAAATACACTCGTGTCCAAAATTATTTTTGATACGAGGAAGAATGCGGTTGGTGTTGAAGCAATTTCAGAAGATGGTAACATTGTACAGTATAATGCGAAGAAAGAGGTTATCGTCTCAGGCGGAGCTATTAATACTCCTCAACTACTAATGCTGTCAGGTATAGGTCCGAAAGATCATTTAGAAAGTAAGCAAATTAAAGTTATTTCCGATCTGCCTGTAGGTCAAACTTTGCAAGATCATATCACAGTTGTTATGGCACATGCAATGGGACCAATAAATCCTCCAAAGCCTGCAAATCCTGGCAACTTTCCTTATCCAGTCCTCCTGGGATATACATCATTGAACGAAAGTCAAGGTTACCCAGACTATCAGACTTTAAATTATATATTGAACGATCCAATAGCCATACTACAATTTTGTTCGTATTTTTTAAACTTTTACGACGAAATTTGCCAAACGTTATACGACGATACAGAAGGAAAAGAAGTTTTTTTTAACATTGTAATTGCATTAGCTCCGGAATCTAGGGGAGAAGTTTTACTTAGAAGTCAAGATCCAAAAGAATATCCTAAAATATACACAGGCTATTACTCCAACGATGACGATTTAGAGAGCCACGCGAAATATTTAAAAGATTTCGTCAAAGTCCAAGAATCCACGTTTTTCAGAAGTGTTAATGCAAAAATGATTGTTCCAAAATTATGTGGTTGTGGAGATTATGATGGTTCCGATGAATTTTGGAAATGTTATGCCCTTTGTATGATGGCACAAGGATACCATTTTTCGGGATCCAGTCCTATGGGGACCGTAGTGGATTCTCGACTAAACGTCTTTGGGGTACAGCGTCTTAGAGTTGTAGATGCGAGTGTCATGCCAAGGATAATCGGAGCCAATACTAACGCTGCAACGATAATGATCGCAGAAAAAGCTGCTGATATGATTAAAGAAGATCATGACTTATGACATAAATAGAGTAGCAGTTGTAGTTTTTAGCTGTTATTTGATTCTTTGATGTCTATCATTTCACCTACTTGCATCAAAAACTTGCAGTCGCTATTTTCGCGCTATAAAAAAATATGATGAATTATTTAACATGCTAAGCTCGGATATAATGCTCCGAATAAATTATGTGGTCTATAGAAGCTTGAAATATTTGTTTAACAATTCATAATATATACACAAGTTACAATAAGAGACAACATTCAGATAGAGATGAACGAAGGTATTTATTTATATGGAAATTTCTTCTAGCAGACCTGCGAAAGGAGAAATTATGAGATATGTAGACAATAATATGTTTTTTTGGAAAACCTTGATTAGCAGCTGCAAAACGTAAAACGGTAATGGCTGAGTTAGTAAAGTAAGAATTAAACGTACAAATAACATGAACAAGTTAAGATAATGGTTTATCATTACTTGACGCTTTAAGAATATTAATTTTGGCGTTGTCAAATTTCTTTTTCCCATTGCTTAGTTATAAATGTGGCCAATAAACAAATATGTGGCCCTCTTTTTAAGTGTCGAATTATTAAAAAAAAACTTTACCACATAAAATACTTTTGTTTTCTTTCGTATTCCGTAGCATAATGCAAGTGGCTGATGTATTTCGTTCCCAAGTGCTATTTACTCAAGAAACACTTAATGTTTCAGGTGTATTTTTTAATATTTTCCGTGTTTACCTTTTGTTAACGATAACGGAGGGTAGTCTAACATTTTCAATGGATTCTTTTCTCTTTTGTGCAAAATCTCTATGCTTCCATTGTTGAGTGGAGTAATAAAAAACATCTCGAAACGTTTTCTAATAACACTTAACCTTCAAATAAATTTGTCAAACGAAATACGTCAGGGAATAATGTTGTGACAATTATGTGGATGGGAATTTTTAATTTAAATATTTCAGTGCTTAAGGACTGGCTTTGATAAAATTTGGGTATTTTAGATAATGTTCTTTAAAAAAGTTTTTGGATTATCGTACTTCTAGACCACCACTGCTTTTCTGTTTTTTTTTAATGATTTTGATATTTTTTGCTATTTGGCCAATGTATATTTTTTTTTATCAAGAATGAACATCGTGAAAATTTACAATGACTATTACATCTTACAAACGACAATACTTTATTTGTAACAATTTATTTAAAAAAGAAGTGCAGCTATCTTTTTAGTGTGTAATGAGAACAGAGCAATTAAAAATACAATTTATACATTGAATTAAATATGTTCGTTTTTTTTTTAATATTACTAGTAATCTTGTTATCCCTTCGTGCTAAGCTAAGGTGCAATTGTTACGAGTGGGTTCACGTCGGTAGTGTAATGAGTGGGATACGAACCCGCCACCACATGATCGCAAGTCTGATGTCCTAGCCATAAGGGTACCGCCGCTTCAAAGTGAGCGTGTGTGGGTGAGCTTAAAACGGCCAAAAACTAATTCAATAAGTTGAAGTAATTTTATACGTAAATCATGGCTTTGCCAAAATCATGCCTTTAAAATGTGGGTGTGTCTGAGCCTTAAAATTATGAGAATCGAGGTGATTAAGGCAGATTGGAAAGCCTACTTTACGACTATTATCCTTTATTAGTTACCTACTTAGAATACACTTTTTCGTTGAAATTATTCGAGGGATCTAAAAACGCAAATCCAATTATAATAATGCTGTAATTAGCATTTCCATTAATACTAAAAAAAAATATATATATACAATGTCAATGTATTTATTTGTAGCCGACTTCAAAAAGAAGGAAGCTATTTTCGGAATTTTCTATTGCTTTTTTTTTAATTCGTAAATCCGTCATATTATTATATAGACGGATTCGCAAAATGATTTTTTGAAAGGTTATAGGTACGCCGATTAGGTGCTGTTGCCACAATTTGAGGATCTGATGCTGAAACTCTGAGAAATCGAAGTCAACCCTAAAATTTTACAGGCTCTTAGTAATGAATTACCTACTTGCTTTTTCTTAAGCTGTTCAGGTATTCGCAACCAGGTGCCTGCATACTTGAATGAACCTGGATACATGAAGTCCGTGCTAGGTGTACTAAGTCATTCACATTCAAGTTGATGCCAAACTAAATAGGTAGTAGGCACTGATTCCATTCGATCAAGGGCTGGTGACTTAACAATTGAGTAAATAAGGGCAATTTTTAATTCAGTTTATTTCTTCTATGGATGTTTTTATCAAAGTCAATTTATTTTTCTTGTAAAAAGTTTTAACAAATAAACTAACTCAGTTCAAAAGAGTAATTCCGATTGGCCCAAAGTTGCTTAACGCATAAAGAGGTATCTTTAGGTATGTTTGCAAATGGTCACCCATCCGCGGACCAAACTCAGTCAAACTGAATGATAAATGGTTTCGTTTTGACTACTATAAAGTAATTGGACTGCTGAACTCGTGTTAGGTGTATTGCAGTCCAACACGTGTTATTTTCTATTAAAAGTAAATAAAATAATATTAATTTTGATAAAAAAAAAACTATTCATGACCGTCATATCGAAGTACAACATTGTGCTAGACTTAAGTAAGAAAAAATTATGTACCTTTGTGAAGAGATAAATAAAATTAATTTTCATTTTCATGTTTATTACTTCAATAAGACAGTCATTAAACAGCTTAGACTGTTTAGAGTAGACTGTATCGATTTAGTAAAAACTGAAAGACACTAAAAATTTGAGAGGTTTCTAATGTAAGGTCATGTACCAGTTTGCACGTGTGTGAAGCCGGGGCGGGTCGCTAGTCCTTTATAAATCAACCAACTAAAGCCTGAACTATTTTGACGAAGGTACAATAGTACCTTCAAAATATCAGACAGCAATAATAGTTAGCCGTGTCGACGCTAATCCGAGGTAGTAGACAGGTAGCATATTATAATGTCGGCATTCCCCTCACGTCTAAGGTTATTGAAGAAAAACACAATGTGACGCAACGAAAACTTTTTGCTGGTTCGAATTAAGTAATTCTCGCTTCTCAGCATTTGGTAAGGTAGGTATAACAATGAATTGCGAAAATGAACCTTACTGCATTGATATAAAGGTGCTATGGTGAGTGTTGATAGTACGTTCTTTGGGCGTTCACATGTGAGTTCATTTTGGTGATGTCGTTAAATGGGTCTACTGTTGATTAAACTTACTAGAATGTATATAAGGTAAGCCGAGTCTATTTTGGAGCTACAAGGGTTCAATATAAGTTGATTCTAAAAAAATATAATAAAATAAAAAAACAAAAACCCGACTGCGTGAAAAGGATAGAAAGGACAAGTCATTAAAATTCGAAAAATTATGATTTATATTTTAATATACCCAGTGTTACTCTCACTGTAATCACGAATCTAAAGACACTTCTCTAGCTAAAATACTTCGAGCGTTTAAGCAATTTGACTGGTCTGTTGGTCTAGTGGTCCGGGTCTTAGTGACCCTGACTGCTAAGCCGGAGATCGTGGGTTCGATTCCCACCCAGGACAAATGTTTGTGTGATGAGCACAATAATTTGTTGTGTCTGGGTGTATGTGTGTATGTATTTATAAATATATGTATAAGTATGTTTATCAGTTGTCTGGTTGCCATAGTACAGGCTCTGTCTAGTTTGGGATCAGATGACCGTGTGTGAGCTGTCCCAAGATATTATTATTATTACGTAACCCTAATTCTGGCGCAGTCGGGTAAAAATAATGTATGGGCAAATAACACTATCTAATGCATTTACTTTTAAAGATTTGACGTTTCAATCGGGTTGTCAAAATACAACAAAAAGAATAATAATATTAACAAAGCGCTGACCCAACTAATTTTCCACCTGTTATTTAAATAACAGCACCGCACTAAAACTCAAAGGATTTCATTAGTTACATAATTCCAGCACTTCAGGCTTCCGTGGCCACTAGACGAGTTTGATAAACGACCTGTCAATACGAAAGGGAACTAAATTAGAAACTGTAAGCTCGTCAAAATATGAAGGATTGTAGAATAGCCGCCGTAAAGGTATACAAAATGGTGTATTTAGTGAGTATTATGGTTAAAGATGATTTATGTATTGACTTGTTCAGAATGTTGTATGTTCTTGTTATTAATTTACTAGCTTGTGCCCGCGAATTCGTCTGCGTGGACTTCAGACTTGGGTCCAAACAGAAATGAAAAATATTAAAGTAATGAGAAATGGAATAAAGTCTTCACTCTTGTTATAGCTTGCGCTGTAATAGAGAAAAATACCAAATTTCAAAGCTGTCACACAGTTTTCAATGTTTCCTCGGGAACTACTTAAGGAATCGGGCTAAAAGGTAGCCTATGTTCTTTTCCATGTCAAAGGCTACATGCATGCTGAATTTCATTCAAATCCGTTCAGCCGTTTTTGCGTGATTGAGTAACAAACATCCAAACATCTAAACATCCACACTTTCACATTTATAATATTAGTAGGATTAGTAGGATGATGCATTCACGCGGAACAATAACTTGTAAATTTGTGTTTGTTTGTTCTACTTTCGTTGTTATTATGCACTGTTCTGTTGAAGTTCAAATGCCTCTTCCCAGGTATGTGCCAACAGGCGTTGCACAGAAGGGTTTCTGGTTTGTTCTTTTAAGAGGTAACAGATACCTCCTCCATTTGCTGATGGTGACAATCCCACACTGCTCAGCCTTAATCCCCATAAGGCCGGGCGATTTCTGAAGGTTTCCCCCCGAAAAAAAATCAAAGTCAAATGCCTCTTGGGTTAATTAAGAAAAGGTTTTTTATTTAGTTTTAGGAGGATGGGGACAATTGAGCAATAGACAAGCTAATATTTATGAAGCGTCGTTAGCCTAATTACTAGGGCGCTAGACTTGCGATAAGGTTTCCGGTTCAAATCCCTCACATTACACAGCTGACGTGAACTCACTCGTAATGCAAGCAATTAGCTTACCAGGGCTTAACAAGAATACTGAGGAGATTAAATGTGCAATTAGATAAAAAATACTGTCACATAACAAAACAAGTTATAAGTATGACTGTGGATGGGTATTAATATAAGCAGAGGGAGACCGAAAAAGAGATGGATGGATTGTGTGAAAGATAGAAAGAAAGGAGTGGATGCCGCGATGACGAGTAATAGAGAGGAATGGAAGGAAAATAAGCATTGCGCTGTCCCCTATGAATGGGATGAGGGCAGGAAGAAGGAGAAGAAGATAAAAAATACTATTACTATGCGTGTATAACCCTACCTTTAAATTAAATACTGACTGTTGCAATAGTAACTCCGTAATGCTCCATAAATACACACAAACAAAACCTTACCACTGATTCTAAATCCAAAAACATACACACTAATTCTGTTGTATCATTGTATGTAAAACCACACATAAACTTCCTCCTTGCAAAGTTTACTACATCCTGTGTTTTGTTGAAACCGGAAACACGTCATGTATACAGTTAAAAGTTTATACAATTTAATGTTTTAAGCTTAGTGAGTATTGAATTTTAACGTTGTGGTAGGTCAGTTATACACTGCCGGTGTTAAGTAGAGTTTTCGTAAGCGATCCCACGGCTCCAGCAAGGGCATGGGTTTTTTTGGTCGGTACAAGTCCACCATATCCTCACGCTGTGCCTTCAGCGGGGAGCGAAGTCATTCGAGTTTCACATCGACAAAAAAAATGGTCAGTTATGTAGGCCGGTGACCGCGGTAGCTTGCAATGCGTTCCTGCCTGATCTTCGATAGGTATAGAAAAATTGAAGTAATCTGACTGCTGATCCGGAGTATCGAACAGATGGCCTCCGGTTTACGTGATGAGTATGATAATTTGGTCTATAATAATAATAATAAAACCATTTATTTTCAGGCTACTTAGGCCCATAGATATATACCTTAAAGACTAACATCTATGTCTCGGTGTCATTAATACATAACGTGTATTGTTACTAGCTGCACCCTGAGCACCTGCAGTTCAGACAACTGATTCGTTTTTCGGGATAAAAAGCTTAAATTGTAGGTAGTTTGTATGTAGCTACAAATCAAATCTAAAAATATTGATTCAGTCATTTCAGCTGGATAAGGTAACAAACATTTACATTCACATACACTGGAAGCCGACCCCAACATAGCTTCGGAAAAGTCTAGGCAGAAGAAGTTTCTTGGGAAAAGTTGTTTAGTTTTATGCACTTAATTACTTCGTTGAATTTGCGCACTCCTTTTAAATTCATCTTGTATTTTTTGTCCTGTGTATTTTGTAATTGTATTTTGATATTATCATGAAACAAAATAGTAACCTCATAGCTATGGCACAAGTTATCCAAAATCATCAAAATTTACACGTCATCCTCTCTCCAAATCTTATGTCAGAGCCGTTATCCTTTAACTACACACAAGGGCGTAGCTAAAGCGAAACGAAAGATATAAAAATATATTTTATATTCATGTATCGCTTGTCCCGTGAGGGGTTTAAAAAAACAATGGAATCGCGTCCCGGCTTGGTTTGTTATACAGCTCGTAAAAACATCGTAGTGATGAGAATACTTCTTTGTAGTCATATATTATGACTTTCCGTATAAGGCATATTATAGTTTTTGATTTTATCTTGGCGTGATCTATATAAATAAAAATAAATTGCCAATTTTGTTGCTAAGCGCATAAATTTCGAACAAATCATAATTTTATCAAAAATTTACTAAAAACTAAAGAATCCTAAAACTACACAAGTACACACACATTACTTTTATACTGAATGAGTTACAAGCATTTCAATATTGAAAATTAGATAGAGAAAGGTGTATAAAATGTGACGTCATATTTCAAATCTTCATACTAATCTACAGCTGTAAAAGTCGTCATTTTGCGAAGAAATATAGAACATATAATTATTGAGTCACAACTAAATTTAAAAGCTTATAAATTATTAATTCGTTTTTGCACAGTTTTGCTTAAATTTACGACTGTTTTTATAAAAAAAAACAATGAAAATGAAATCCTAAGCCAGTTTGAATTTGTGTGAACACTCGTAAGACAATTACGTCCATTAATTGGGTTAACAAACAAACAAACAAAACCTTTTCAACGGAACCACTAACGGGTTTCCTTTTATGACTACAAATAGTACTCTATTTTTAATAATTATCATATAGAACCCCAACATAAAATACACAGATATAAAATAAATTAATATTTTCCCATTCCACTTTGTTTAATTTTATGCGAGCTCTATTAATAAAACGGTTTTAAAGTTGCCCGTCCATGTTGCCCGCTTGACTGTAATTCATTCCTGAAATCGCGATCGGTTGCGTGGTCAGCAGATAAATGGCGGAGTTTGGAAGAGGTGTTATCGGTTTTAAAAACACTCAGTGGTTTGAAAGTTTGTCCTAAAATTGCTTCCTAATTAACAAATTCTAAATGTCTTAGTGGCCTAGCGGTTCAATGACCGGATTCGCATGCACATGGCTGCAGGGTCCAACCCAGGCAAATACCAATGCAACTTTTTCAAAGTTATATTTTTTGTAATAATTCCGGTAAAGCATCGATTCTGAAAATTGGATCCTGAAATCGCCAACCCGCAATGAGCAAACATGGAGATCAATGCTCATCCCTTTTCTGTATAGGAAGAGGCCTGTGCCTAGCAGTGGGACGTTTATAGACTGGTATTATAACAAATTTTTACTTAAAAATGTTGTTAACCATATTAGTTAAAATGTAAAATATTATTGAAGAATGTATAACAAATTATTCGTTGGAAGTTAATACAGAGATTGGTCCAGATTTTTCGACATAGTGCCACCAAATTACATACTTGTTTGTTTTGAGGGTTCAGTAGTTGTGAACTTTTCTTAAGGTTTGACAAATTAACTGATCCATTTTATTTAAAACTAGGGGACGGAGTTGCGAGTAAAACTCGGCTCCATCCGCAGTAAACATCGCATATCGCGCTAAAAATCTAGCCTGAAGCGGTCAGTTTCAAATCTTTTAGTTTCTAAAATTAGCGCGTTCAACCAAACAAACAAACAAGTCTAAAGCTTTATAGTATTAGTATAGATATGAAATTTATGATTTTGATGCCACAATAATAATTTATTGCTAACATCGCATATGTGTTTAATGTAGATACCTACTTATATCCTTTTTAAGTTTAAATTAAACTTTTCTCTTTACACAAACGTACACGCCTCTTAATATTTTTATTGCTCATTTCCTTAGAAAGTTATTATAATTCTGAATATCAAAGTGTTGGTGATTATGTCATTAAGTGGGGATGTTTGGCAGAATTACGACCTATCTCTCCACCATCTGTTACCAGTATTGAAACAATGGGCGCTAAAATGGTGCTTCTTGGAGAATCATATTGTGATCCATAAAATTAATTGTCATTTCAAGACCTCTTATTTTAAACGTGATTTATTCGCTCTTTGCAGGAAACAGTAAAAGGGAATCGAATTGCGTTTATGGTTAGGTATTTTACTGATGATTGAATCATGTATATGCTGATTTATTTTGCTGATCTTCATGAAGTTCTAGTACGTAGTTCATTTCGAATAAGTATTTAATTAATTTAAATTTTATAAATAAAATTTTGTTCACAATATAATAAAACTTTCGAAGATCTTTTTAATTTTTATTTGATTAGCTGAGTATGATTACAAATGCGCAATAAATTCTTATTTGTGTCAGTTGAAAGACACGTTGTTTTCCGAATAATATAATATGTTAGAATATTTATTCGGAACAATATATTTCTTTTGAAAAAACAATTATCAGAACTGCTGAGAGTTCAAAGAAAGATTCTGATTATGATTCTGCGAAAGACAATCTTAGTCCCAGTGGTTTTATTGTCAATATGATATAAATGCTGCTCTTGTTTTCGGTGGTTCCCTACATTGTATTTTACAGCATAAGTAAGTTCCTTTGAAGTTTGTTACGATTTATTGACGTGTAAATAAAATTTCGTAGAATTGTTTGTCTTTGTTCTAAGATTTAGTTTATGTAGTATAATTATTTTAATGTTCACTGTACACATGTCATCTCATCTTACTTTTTTTCATAAATTATTATTTTTAATTATCAGTTTTGGAGGGTTTAAAATGTTTTATTTACGGGATAAATTTTTGTTTAAATGTCACTTGGAGGGAAACTCCTCCTTATACTTGAGATAGCAGATTATGTTCAAAGGAAACATTCCTTTCCTTTTAAAACCCTATGTAGGTCACATGAAATTGTTAAGATGAAATATTATCCCCTAGTTTATTAAAGCCATCAATTCTGTCTTCAAATCTACTAACATACTTATAAAAACTATGAATGGCTGACTAATCTCCGAATACAGAAACACTGATTAACTTTAAGTAGTTCTTATATGTCTATCTGTCGCTTCTTCACACATAAATGTGACAGAGACAGCATGAGACTTAACGGCGGCTTCAAACTGATTGACGTATCACTATTCGCCCGTAGGGCCAATCACAACACTTAAATTGAGTTTGTACAGATTATTTGACCTTTGTGTTGATTTGATCGTCCTTTCAGAAATCGGGGTAAGTATACAACATGTAACAAAAACCCTGTCCGATCCCTGAGAGTATTATTCGGTATCGTACTGCGAACACATATACGTAGCCATTAAATGGAGATGATTATTTTTCCCCAGTGAAAATAATTAAATCAAAATAAAAACTGATCCAAGGCAACAGCAACACTGACCGCTCCTCAGAGTTCACGTACTCACTACCTACAGCTTTGTGTGAAAGATGCCGCCTATGCGAGACGGTTCATGAACTGTATCACGAATACGCTTTTATGGGATGTGACAGAGGTTTTGTTACATGTTGTATAAAAAAACAGATGTGAGAAATAAATTCCACTGTTTCATGGTTACATAAACTTTTCAGACACATTAAGTAATTCTTGTATATTGCGCGCTACATAAACTAAAATTACACCACATTTGACAGAATTCAAAATGTAACGAAAACTTTTATGCGTACAGAGAAACTAAATTATCTTTAAACAAAGGTCACAACCGCAAAGTTGTATCGTAAAAATATACATAATTATTTTACAAAGGCCATTTCGCTTATTACTGGGCAACCTAATTGTATTACAATTATTTTCAATCTAAAAGTTACATCATTATGTTTTGTGAGACTGTTTTGTTTTTATTTATTGTTTCATAACACTAGGGTTTATTTTCATTTCGAAATTAATAGTGTCATGGCTGTGATTAAACGTATTGAGAAGTACCTAAAAATTCGTTTTGTTTCACAGAAGTGTGTACTTTTAAAATATTTATTTTGTGTAGCCTTTTCTAATTGCCTAGCCTTTTTTCTAAGCTTCATGTCACCTTGGATTTTCAGTCAAAAATTAAAAAAAAACAGCTGGATAGTGGGTATTTGTATGATCGATATTTTACATGAAACGAATAAGACCTTAAGTATAATGTGTATGTAATTATACAGTACTTATTGATAGAACATCAGTTCCCGTCTAAAATACAATAACTTAACCGAAGATACACCGAAGATGAGACTTCTATTGGCTGACATTTGAAAAGAAACTCTTTCAATAGAACTCCATCCATAAGGGTATTACAATACGATTTATTTCAGCTCTATAAATCCTAGAAGGTAGCCGCTTCGACAGCCGGTCATAACCGGGATTTCGCAAAGCCTTCGACGGTTTAAACTTTGAAAGTATTCAAACGGAATGCTATTGAAATGATATTATTATGATTTTATTGGTGTTATAGGATTGTTTTATCTGTGGTAATCAATTATCCAATTCATTACACCTTATGTTATTCAAGTTTACATTGATTACAATGTGATATTTCAAATATGCTTGCCAAGCTGTATTTGAAATGTTTTGTATTATAATACCGGCCTGTATGTCCCACTGCTGGGCACAGGTCTCGTCCCAATGCACGAGCGTGAGATTGATCTCCTCACTTGCTCACTACGGGTTGATGATTTCAGAATCCAGGTTTCCTCACGATGTTTTCCTTCAAATTTTGTCAATTCTTTGAATAATTTAAAAGTGCATAATTATAACTTTGAAAAAGTCACAGTGGTACTTGCCTAGGTTCGAACCTGCAACCATGTGCATACAAATCCGATCGTTGAACCGCTAGGCCACCACGACATATAATTTATTTATACGATGATGATATTCAAAGGAGTTCTGGCAATGACGGGGGGGGGAAGCTAACAAGGAGCTCATTGGCGCGCTATTGGGTGGATTCTGTCCAGCAGTGGATTGGTACAGGTTATTGATGATGAGAACGATTGTCATATTTATTGGAAACGAGAAAATAAATGACTGTCCTCAAATTAAAAGTTCATAAGTACAGCTTATTCAAGTTTTTTTATATATCAACGACATAATCAATTTTATATAATGCCTGCGTTACAAAAACACATTATAAAGAAAAGGAAGTCTATTTTTGTGGGAGTTGGCTCAAATGTAATCCTGTAATCTCTTCTTACAATATCTGAAGGAAAAGATAAATAGTCTTAGGGAGATTACTTGGAGTGTCGGCCACTAAAAGTGGGCCATCGATATACTGCGAGCCTTAAGGAAATTTATTGGACGCTATGTTTTAGAAATCGTATATATTTAAACAGTATTTTTCTTTACAAATAATTACAAATGAATGAATGCACTGTTTGACTGCATGGATAGCCGAGTGGTATAGGTCACCACGCCAATCACCACTGAGCGCGACGTGCTGCGGGTTCGATCCCCGCATGGGACAAGCATTTGTGTGATCCACAAATTCTGGTTCCAAGTCTGAGTGTTCTTTGTGCTTGTGATTTGAATGTTTGTGAAACCCTCGCGACACAAGGATTAAATTCCTCAGTGCGGGCGTCATTATTAAAAAGACAAAAATAAAAATTAACCAGAAACTGTTACTAATTGGGCTAACAATCGGGTAACTTTTTGGTATGTTCACAAATATCATCATTCATTGCATTCACGGTCAAACCGTGACGATCGCGGCTCAAAATTAAACAAGACTCTATAGTCACACAATTAAACACAAAAAAAATAATTTATTAAAAACCACTTGATTTTATAACAATAAGAAACATCTTCACAAGTACCCATTCATCTTCATAAGCCATATCTTCTTGTCAGACACTTTACGTCGGTATTAATTCATGTCGTAGAGGCACATGTGTGCTTATGCCGAAATAACAGCACGTGGCATTAACAATGCCGTGTAAACTAACAAATTAATTTGTTACATCTCAGATTATACGTTCGTACAATATTCAATTTACAATGTACAAAGTTTTGTAATTATTTTTGTATGGAATTAGGATTCCATTCCTAACTGTCCTAAGGTTTTGCTAACACTAGATGTAAGTTTTATTAATTTTTAATTATAAAAGTAATATGTATAGTATTATAGTAATCCCCTCGTACTAAGCTAAATACCTGTGTTAAGAGCTGTAGGTTCACGTCGGTAGTGTGATGGGCGGGATTGGAACCCGCGATCATAATCATGATCGCAAGTCCGATGCCCTAGCTATTAGCTTCGGCCGCTTCAATGGTGTTGCAATAGCAAAAAGTATATAATTTATATTGTTTTCATTCATTTAAAACTTATTTATAATTATCCAGATGTTCTTTTTATCTCCAGACTTTGATTGAAATTAGCATCAATTTAAAGTCCCTACATACAATTCCAAAATTCACGTATCATAAACCACTGAAACAATTCGTACTACAAATTTACTGTACCATAAATCCTTGAAACGCTCGAAATAGTTTATCGATAAAGGAATCCAGGGTAAGAATAAAAGTAACCTTATCCAAATGGGTGCCCAAGAAATATGAGCGAACGAAAATTCAAGGTAATTTTATTTGGAGTTCCACTGCAATTCGGGATTTCAGACAAATCATTTGGTTAGTCACCCGTGCTGGTCGCATTTTGATATAAACGACCGATAAACTATCCAAATATCGTCCAACTTATCCGAAAATAAAGAGAGAGTAAGACAAAAGATAGGGACCCTAAATTGTTAGAGTGAGACGTATTGTAGTTTGAGTTCAGGGTTTGTATTGAATGAATCAGCTCGGAATTTCGTAGGGGTATTTTGTGAAATTTATGAATAGTTAACGAGTTACATGACGACTTCCGAGGTCGAGTAGAGTACACACTGGTTTTCAAGGTGTCGCGTGTGTCGTGAGGTCCCGGGTTCGATTCCCGGACTGAGTTCAGGGTTTGTATTGAATGAATCAGCTCGGAATTTCGTAGGGGTATTTTGTGAAATTTATGAATAGTTAACGAGTTACATGACGACTTCCGAGGTCGAGTAGAGTACACACTGGTTTTCAAGGTGTCGCGTGTGTCGTGAGGTCCCGGGTTCGATTCCCGGACGGATCAATGTAGAAAATCACTTTTCAACATTGTCTCGGGTTTGTGGTACCTTCTTTGTCTCTGATTCCATGGCTTGTGTCATGGAATCAGAGACTGCTTTAGCTACTTACGAGTACTTTGGTTTCGGAACAATGTATGTGATGTTGTCCGCATTTATTTATATTTATGGATATTTGCAATTACGTCTATTGTTAAACCTGGAACCTCCGGATATGCCCAAAAATTCACATTCCCAAAGCAACCTAATATTAAAACAAAATTTACTCTATTTGTGTCGATGGAAATTTGTGGTCTGAAATTGCTACAAGGTAGAAATCAGTCTTCAACTCGATAATATACATTAACACTATAACGGTAATGACAAAACACATTAGGTATAAAGGAGATGCTTCTAATCCAAAATGCATTCTGAAGTCAAAGAATCGGATTGAATTTTCAGCTCAATGATCCGAAAACTTTACATTGAAGAGCCGGGAGCTCGTCTATTTCAAATTTTAATTTTAAGTACCTTCATGTTGTTTCCAATTAATTAAATGGAGTTAGCATTTGTAACTAACATTATGTTTAGCAAGAATATTATTATTAATGGTAGCAGTAACATTAATGTGTCGGATTGTGAGGCCGATCAGCATGAGAGTCTTCTTCCGAAAACAAGATGTGTGGGCGTAGTAGGGTAGCGAGGAATAAACGAGGTATTTTAGATCACACAACTCATTTATTAAGACGTAAGTCGTACAGTGACAGTTTCTAGACCGATGTTAACCGCACGGCAGCCAACAGAGAAGTGTTTGATTTATAGAAAAATAAGTTTGAAAAAAATAATTTAGAAAATCCAATAATTTTAAAATATTAAACAGATAATAAATTAAATTTATAGGTTTATTTTTAAATATTAGACACATAATAATTACATTTATATATCATATGCACGTAATATTAAAAAAAGGTAAATATTCCAAAACTTTTAGCAACACGAAATAACGGTCAAAATAAGCTGTCACTACATTATTTTTTATGGAACAGGCTCTTAGTCTTAGGTTTACTAATAAACATTATCATAAACAACGAAACAAAACAGAACAAATTTATTACGACAACTTATTTATATACTTTCTAACCCCCAAAACTCCCATAAGCCAGCAACAACCCATGTCGTGTACAGTGAACTCGAATTGATTATAATGAATAATGCAAGACGATGCCTTCCCAAGTATTATGTAGTTGCTTATTATTTTACGATTTTCTCGAAATATCCAATCCGCACTTTTCAGCTCGAATATTTCAAGCATAGTTACGGCATCTGAATAAAAATCTTCGTGTCTTTGACAATCAGTAGGTGTAATCGATAATTAGTTGGTGTGATATTTTATAAAATTACTTTTGTGATCATATTCAAGCAGTATAGGCGAGGAGCTCGTGGCTAAGTGTAAGCCTTACAGTTAGAACGATAATAAAGGTTAAGCTGCGCTCGCTGCAGTTTGCCAGTGGATGGGTGACCTTTTGTAAACACTCCAAAACCTCTCCGTGACTCGGAAAGCACGAACTTTTACTATCGGTCAAACCGGCTTGCACTTAGCCACGAGCCCCTCCTTAGTTTTATTTTTATCGAATATGGCTGGAATTAATAAATATTGTAAAACAAAGAAATTATATCTCTTTTCTAACTAACCAATTTTATTTCATTGTGTTAGTGCCCGCTTTTCTTGCATGAAAGTTGTATATAAAACGTTTGTACATGTATACACATACAAACATAGTTATGTACAGCCGCCTAAGGGCCACTCTGAAAAAAAACAATGGGTTTCCGAAGATGAAGGAAACTCTAGGGATTAATAGACAAGAAAGGACAATGCAATTTCTAGAGGAAAATTTATAGCGATCGGTTTCTATCGCTGCACTTATTTTGTGATAAGAAAAGGTTGGTAGCGTTCTTGTGATTCGTTCATCTGGACGCTTAGAATTATGAATGAGGAAGATTTAATATTGTCCCTACGATCGACAACGGAGTTATAGATAACAATGATTATGGTTACTCATATTATAATTAATAGGGTACGTGCTTTAATTTCACACAAGTGTAACTTTCCATGCCACATTAAGGTACATGTTTATGTAATTTGAATTCTATGATTGAGTATTGTCATGAGTTCACTCATTCATTTACCTGAGATTTTCCATCTATTCAATGTTTTATAAAAACATATCCCAATATTATGACAACTAACGGTCAATTAATACTGCATCAAAGTCGACACTGCAATAAAAGATAAACCAAATTCCATACAAAAAGAGAAAATTGCGTGGAATGCGCGTGAATTCGCTTGCGTTCGTGCGTCTTTTGTTTATTGTTTATCTCCGAAGAAATATGAGCCTAACTTTGTTGAGTTAAGGGTGACTTTGCAATATTACTCGACTTCATTGTAGTATTCAAGTGTGAATCGAACCTTCGCGGTTTTAAGACATTTCGGTTATAACTGAAGCGAATGTCGTTTGAAATTATAACTAATTGAACTTCAATTAAGGCAAAACTTAAAACCAACTGCATGAAACACAAAATTTAATTGTTATAGTACCTACAATTAATTTGATAATAACAGTACAACGTTATTAGCAGATTGGTTTACGAGCACCGCCACTGTTTGTTGTTCCGTTTATAATTAAAACTCATTAAGAACATAATATTGCCTCCTTTGTTCTTAAAGTGGCCTGAAATTACAAACTTCTGTGACGTAGCAGTTTTATTGTTCTTTGTTTGAAGTAATTGTCATATGAGAGGTTATGTCGAAGTAGAAACTGGCCAGTATTTTCTAATATCTTTTCGATGGGTAATAATTTAAAACATCTAGGTATTTAATTAAATAACAAAACAAGTACGTTTTGTTTTCTCTGGTATTTGTTAATAAGAAAAAAGATAAATGAAAGTAATATTATTACATACATTATTTAATATTATTAGACTAATGGCCTTTATCCAGAAGTGGGATCTCATAAGCATAGCATAATAAGCTATAGAAAAAAATAATAATTATGGACAATTAATATAATACCAGCCTATAAACGTCCCACTGCTGGTTAGGGCCTCTTCCCATATAGAGAAGGAATGAGCATTGATCACCACGCTTGCGCTCACTACGTGTCGGCGATTTCAGATTCCAATTTTTAGAATCCAGCTATCCTCAGGATGTTATTCATATTCTTTATTGCAATTAAATTATTTAGTTTATTATAAACCTAGTTATTCTTCACCGTTTGGCAATAATGTCTTAGCATGATTAAGAAAGTATATTTAACTTTGAAACAGTCATATTGGTACTTGCATGGGTTCGAACCTGCCACCATGTGCATGTATTCCGGTAATTGAACCGCTAGACCATTAGGAAATTTATATTGATTATCGACTAAAGAATTTTTTTCTTTATTTCAGGTTGATCCATCACCAAGGCATCATTGAACCATAAAAGGTATGTAAGCTAAAATCCAAATCATACCTTTTTAAGTCTCAATTTCTTACATAAACTAGGCAAATATGTAAGTAGGTAAACACTGGTGCTGATTCCTCTGTACGCAAACTAAACTAAATCTAAACCATTGCTGTCTTTCACTAACATGAAGCGTGAGAAAAGGACGGCAACAGACAACAACTAACTTAGAAATGTCAAATAAGTATTCGCCTTAAACATTTTAGTCGCAACTAAATTTGACAGTTCTAAATTTCGCCTGTCCTTTTCTAAATATTTATAAAAGTGAAAAAGATACCGATGGACTTAAATTAGTTTAGTATGTGTTTAACAGAATCGGGGCCACTATGTCGTGTTTCTATGTGACATTTACCTAAAAGCATTCATCCTTAAAATATTTTAAAATTTTGGCCTCAAAATCCAGCCAATAGTGGCAGTAATTCCATGAAATCTAAATTCTTCACAAACTTTTCTCATTGTTTCTATCTTTGGACACAGTTCAAACGCCATCAGCTTCCATTTATGGTAGCCCAACGATCCTTGAACATTGTTCTAAAGCTTTAATGGCTCGAGAAATAAGTTCACGTGTAATTTCTTCAGCAGTTTTTGGCCTAAAACAATTTTAGGCTTCATGCCCGCGTAGAGAGAGCATTGACTATCTAAAATTGTATCACAGAAGATTTATTTCAGTGTTTCTGGTATGTTGACAATTTTTACGATTTATTCGATTCGTTACGATATTTTTGTTCGTGAATATATTAATATTATCCTATTTATTCTGTTTGTGATTACAATACGAAAAATTTAATGCTATGCAAATTTATTTTTGCGTAGACACACCGTTAGAAATTTCGAAAACTATATAAAGCTCTCAAAGATCAGCTGATATACCGCCAGCAGATCTCTTCCCTTAGGAAATCAATACATCTTTTCTACTAAATAAATGAATACGTAAAAAGAAACAGTACGGTACGGAAATAAACCTTTTACACGCATTGGTTGAACATGCTGACTTGCGAGAGACCTTTCAAATCGAATCAAACTTGTGCAATGACCCGCAAACGGTCACGCGTATCACCTGTTACGTTTCCATGATCCAAAGATAGTAGCTGAATCCCCGGATTTTGAACCATTTATTCAAATTGATGATAAAGATAAAAAGTATTTTTGCTATAATATGGGGGCAATGGTGAACAGTAATCACTGGATGATTTGTTGACTATATGAAATCGGGACTTAGCTTAACGTTCTTTCCGAGGCACGGAAGGATCTCGGTATGTATACAAATGGTCACCCATCCACGGATCGACCGCGGCAAGCGCAGCTTAACCTTCATTATCGATCAAACCATTTTACAATTAACCACGAGGTCGAGGCCCATCTAAACAAGGTAATAAAGATACTTAATGAAAACTATAATTTATAATCACCTTTTAAGATCCAAAAATAGAAAACGCTCTCTGGTTAGTCAGAAGAGTCAAAGTACTTTACTTTGACTCTTCTTATTAATATAGAGGGTTCGTTGGAATTTCCCAAAAACTAATAAATGAAGTACAAAGTTCTCTCAATAACCAGATTTACCTTTGAACTAAAATCCCTTTACAGATCTGAAAACCGTCTAGAAGGCTTAACGTGAAATTTTAATTAAAATTCGATCTCCAAGCATGAGAATCACGGAGATAATTATAAAAACTGATTTCGCGACAGACCTAGGGATTGCGATGTAATTTATCGGGTATCAGCAAATTTCAGATGCATGAATAATAACCCTGGGGGAAATTGCTGTTGCATTTATAAAGAACTTCTGTTTATTGCGCGTTCTGGCGGTGACGTGAAAATGAGAATACAGGTAGTTTATCATTTTTTTTATTATTGCTTCGCGGGATTGTATTCGCTATAAATGTCAATATTACAAATTTATTTCCATTTTCTGTTAAGTTCAAGTTCAAAGTTAAATTTGCAAAAAAAAAGTTTTTTTTTTAAATTTTTACTAACAAAAAGAAGATAAATATAATTATTATAATATTGAAAGAGGAATATAATGGTAAAATGTCTGATTGGGTTTTAATAAAAATATCATAGTAGTGACAGTAATCTTGATAATGGAGTTTCTTTCCGGTTCTTTTCCATAGGAATGACATTTTGGATCCAGGCAACTAGAGTCATTTTACGTTTCGAAAGTGCGTCAAAAGGCCCACTTGAAGTTAAAATATTTTTGGCCAATTGTTAGCTTTTTTGACAGCACAAGCACTTCAAATCAATATTTTACTGTAGTCTTAAAAATTATTTTAAATGGTTTTATATACCAGTAACTTCTTATATTACTCCACTGAACTCTGTCAACTCAACTGTCTTCTGTTCCCTAAGAATGAAATTTCACAAACAAAGCTCACGCACTTTGATATAAACTCCTCAATTTATTCTTAACAAGGATATCCTGATTCCGGCACACAGCTTTCAACATTTTCTTCAACGGGTCCAAACTCTCATAATTAACATGTTCAAACAAGTGTGAAGCATTTCCTCTTCCCCAGTTGGGCGTAAAAAACAAACATATGGAATTATTTAAAAGGAAAACAGCCTCTTTAAATACATGGGCTTATGTATACGTTTAGTATATTGTTTATTTATTTACTGTAATGCAAAGGGGTGAACTCCAGTAAAACAGTATTGTTAAGGACATTTACTTTACGTATTATGACGTCAGACAGCCCTATGTTTTCGCGTCAGCGGAAATCTCATTTTATATATTTTAGGGAAATGGGGAACTTGATTATATTAGGGACTCCAAAATATTGCGTTCAGCTTTTGTCTTTAATATTTTCTTGGCAAGAAAAGCAAGTTTGAACTCGCATCGTTGTGTTTTAACGATAATATCGTATAGAAATCAAATATTTTGCATTTGGAACAAAAAAAAACAATTTAACGGTATAAAAATGGAAAAAAGAAAATTGGCAAACGTGTCTGTAAACAAGACAACAAGAAGTAGCTCTAGAAATAAATATGAAATTAAGTAGGTACCTACTTAAACATACAGAAACATACAATTTATAAGATCGTTGAATTAGTTTTTTTTTTGCTCCTAGCTCAAATTAACAATCATATACAATGTTTACACTTAATAAACTGAACCTGGTATGTTCATCAAAAAATAATAATAATTATCATCGAAGCTCAAAATCTGACCAGATTAGAATGGGATTTTGAACCATTGAATCTTCAAAGTTTTAACCACAATATATCCAGTTCAAAATACTCATAACTTATCAACCGTTTGAAATATTAGTACCATAATTTCTAGATATCCTTGCAATTGAGTCTGCAAACTTGGGCCCTGGGAATGGGAAATTGGTAGGACCTAGGGGTTTAAGACTTTGACAACTGAATAACAAAGTTAGCTGTGTTAGGACAAGTTGTACCGTTTGCAATGAAATGGAATACCAACTTGTAATAAATTAAATAAAAGAACAGAATGTGAACATCGACGTCGCCATTGATGTTCAAGTTGGTGATAAATATTTCTTTTGTATTATTTATCTTACATCTTATATCCGCATTACATCAACATACAACAGAACTTTTTAAAATAACATTAAAATTTTCTCCATTAGTGATTTTTAAGGACGGATTTGAATTTATTGTTGTCTACGTTAATGGATCAATGGGGCCGAAAAGTTCTCGAATAGAGACCACGTACCGGCAAGCGTAGCGCAGGGCGTCCACCACAAGTTGGACAGACGACCTGATGAAGATCGCAGGTAGAACCCGCTGGAAGCCGGTCGTTTCCAACCGGCTAATCTGGAAATCATTGGGGAGGACTTTGTTCAGCAGTAGACGGCTTGTGGCTGATATGATGATAATGATGATGATAAATTTGGAACTTTTCGCCACAAATCAGTATCATTTTTGAAATTTCAGTTATAAACATTTAAATTTTTGCACTATCATATTAAAAATCCTATTACAATACCAGCATTTTCATAAAACTTTTCATCCTTACAATACATTTCAAGTTCTGTATTAATTTAAAGATACGTAGTAAACGAAACAAAGCAAAGAAAATGTTTAAGCAAATTCTGCAGGAGACGTCTTGGTGGCAATTCAAGCAATTTATAACAATTCGCGGCGAGACCTCAGCTGTCAAGTGTTAATGTTGATGAATTGAACACTGTTCCAGTGTATCCAGGAATTAGTTCTAAATAGTAACAGGACCTGAACCGAAACATTTCTCTTGATTTCGATGTGAATTGTCCTATAAATGTATAATATTTGAAAGCTGGGCCGGTATAAAAGCATTCCGAATCTCATATTTAATATCTCCCTAATAATAAAAACATTTTTGAAACTGGATAGGTGCTTGTAGCTTTTTCTCGCAAAAATAAAAGCGGCAATAGCCTAATGGCTAGGCTTACGGACTTGCGATCATAATATGGTTTCGGGTTCGAATGCCACCCATTACACTATTGACGTGAACTCACTCGTAACACAAGCAATTTAGCTTAGCACGAGGAGTTAACAAGTATACTAGTAATGTGCGACGCACATTGCTAATCTCTAAAAAAAAACTACTGAACTTTATTGATAAAATTTTAAACGCAGATAGTTTTTATTTGTGTAGGTAACTTATTTACTGCTGGGCGAAGGGTCTAAACTAAAATATATTTGATAGATTCAATAGCAATCATAGGCTTTGTTCAAATTCCAGATAGAGCTGAATTGATTTTCGTTTCATAACTTAGGGCTTTCGTTTGATGGTTACCAGTTTGGAGTTCCAATATTTATGAAAGGAAAGTGATATATTATACGGCTTTACATTTACAAAAAAAAAACTAATATATTACACTATTCATTTGAAACCATATCAGGCCTTTTTGATATTGAAATCTTAATACACTGAAAAACAAAAAAAGAAACTAAAGTTGACTACCTCTGTAGTCGAGCGGCGTATAAACCGGTTTTCAAAGTATCGCCATCTCTGAGGTCCCGGGGTTGATCCCCGGATCGGTCAATGTAGAAGAACACTTTTTTACATTGTCTCGGTTCTGTGCGTTTGTGATACCTTCGATGTCACTGAATACATAACACAAGTGCTTTAGCTACTTACTATGGATTCGGAGCAATATATACGTATTTGATGTTGTCCTAAAGCTGAAGAGCTTTTTTGTGTGATTGAACGCGCTAATCTCAGAAATTGTTGGTCTGATTTGAAAAAAAAAAACATTGTTAGATAGCCCATTTTTTGAGGAAGGCAGGCATTTAGCGATTACCAAGGACGGCACCGCCAGCAAAAGCTAGTTCTAAATAAGTTCAGGAGATATACAAAAACTTTATTAATAATTCACAATGACGATTTTTTCTCTCGTTAAGAAAGTTCCAGAACATCTTATTATATCTTTTCTAAAGTACGTCTTCATTGTATCGTTTTTACTCTAATTTCGTGCGAAGTAGAGAAAGGATTTTTAAAGTCAAGTACTTAACACAATTTATCTGTTTTAATAGTGTAAAAGTTTTGAGATCTCTTTTGTTTCAACAATGTGTTTTTATAGTTCTACTTAGAAGTCTTTTTGGAGCGACGCTTTTAAAAATTTAATATCAATTTTATTCTTAACCTAGTTTGAATTTGGAAGTTAGCCAGTTTCGTTTTCTTATAGTTTTCACTTATACACTCTTTCTTAAACACTTTGCACATGCAAGACTTGTAAAAATCTTTGATTTGTACATTGAATAAGATATTTAACTTAACGCGATATTAACAAAAACGTGGTTCAGGTGGCCTTCGCCAAGCAGTGGGATACCATAGACTAGAGAAATAATAAACAAACTTTAAAAAAACACAAATTTCAAGAACCCATACAAAAAAAATAAACTGAATTCTTAAATTACCTGTCAAATTTAATTGTTAAGTTACCAACAACTATTTGTTTGAAGTCGGTGCCCTTGCCAATTGAAGTCAGTATCAAATACCTTTTTTTGTTTGGCACATTTTTTATATTTTTATGGAAATACATTAAAAAAAATATACTTATATTCGAACATGGTTCTATGTTACTCTTTTTGTAATTCAGTTAAAAAAGATTTGATTTTACTAAGTTTCCAATTTTTTCCTCCCCGTTTGACAACGGTGTCTTAGAATTATAAAAAAGTACGTAATTATAGTATAGCTTTGAAAATGTCACATTGGAATTTGCCTGATTTCGAACCTGCAAACCTGCAAGCATACGAATCCGGTTGTTGAATCGCTAGGCCATAACAACATCATAAAATATCGTACTATACAAATAATTACATCAAAAACACGTGTACAGGCATCAGGAAGTTTTCCGTGCATGTAGTACAGTCAACCGCACAGCCATAGTAACAGTTGCTCTTTGACATAGACCTTATTACCAAAAACATAAGATCGACTTTCATGATTCGTTGTAACCACTATCATATGACAGGCTGTGTACTGCCCTACCATCCACAAATCCAATTGATATGAGGAAGGGCTCCTGTAACCTTATTATGTGGTAAACTATTTACTACGATCTGATTTGTCAAAGCCCAGAGTACATTTTGGCGTTTCCGGAGCTTTGCGGAAATGTACCAACATTTTTTGGAAGTAATACACGAATGGGTATTATCTTTAGAGGTAGTTTCATTCCTTTTTGTTTCTTTTTTATGTGTGTCACATTACGTACATACAAAGAGCAAGTACAGTGATTTACCTAAGACCCAAAACAAATCTTTACTGCTTTATAGGCATACTTGGTATTAAAAACATTTTAAATACAGTCTTTAGCTATTTAAATAGCACTTAGCTAGAAACAAAGGAACAAAATCTTACCTGATAAAGTAATATTGAAATTTGGAAATGAAGGCAAACATCGCCAACGTAATTGCAGGTATTTTGGTTTTATGTAGACGAAAGTTAGTTTAAGGCCTTGAAGAATTTTTTAATAAGAAAACCATTAGGTACAATTCTTTTCTGCCGGAGCCGCCCAGGGCTTGCATAAGTGATCTCATTGCTCCTGCTGAGGCTAGGTGTGACGGGACCGGAGTGTTTTAGTAGGCGCAACTCAGATATCCCCAAGCTGTGTGGTGAAGTAATATGCGTTGCAAACCGATCAAAAAGGCATACATCTTTGAAATATATTATACACCTATCGAAAAAAAAGGTCTACCTAGAAACAAGCGTTTTATGTAGCTACAAAAAGCTCAAAGGGTTGCCTGTAACATTTCCCTCACGCTTCACCGTTCGAGGTCAATAAAGCAGCTGTTGCAGAGTTCTTTTATAAACAGAAAAAAATGTCTTACACATTGATCTCACAAAAAATTCCACTCCGAATCACAATCCAGAAAAATATCGTATCTTTATTTATTTTCTAGGAAACACTCTTGTCATTGTGAACATAAATTTATTATTAAATTCTTCAAATTTCATATTTTCTGTTACATATTATACTCCAAACAGATACGATCCTGATTGTTTGAAAATCTCTAATTAATGAAAATCGAAATTCCTCTTACGTTCTAGGAAAAAACTTGGATTGATTTTTTTCGCTAGTTCCAAAAATTTGGAAGCTTCCATTACTGTCAAAACTGTGAGATGTAAACTAGAAATGTCGATGTTTAACACAGGCCACACTCGTAACGATATAACATTGCAGTTCTGATGTATTACGTAATTTGCAAAAGCAACTTTCAGACAATTATTGCTTTTTAATTGCCAATTCAATAAGAATATGCAATTGGACACTGAATAGCAATAGTTGTGCAATTATTTTGACAAATGATTTTGCAAAATGTCTTATATGTCGGAACTGTGCAGTTATATCGTTACGTATGTGGCCGGCATTACTGTGATAATAAATAACTGTATTTATTAGCAATCCACATCAACAAAAACTGGCCCTCAATTACGAGCTGGAATCAACAAGAAATTCGAAGCATTTTGCTCAACCCAGAAATATTTAGGTCACTTAAACTACCAATTAGTATTGCAATACACGAAACCCTTACATAACACGTTGCTGCATCTCGGATCAAATTGAATCTCAGCGTGTCGGTACCAGATCATGTTATGTAGAATCGAATTACAGATGAGTATACGGTATTGTCTTAGAATCTTGGTACTATTGTTAGGTTAGACAATTCCTTCAAGTGAGAAGGAATTTCAATTGAAGATGCTTTGTAATCTGGGGAATTAAAGTTAGTAGGAAATACCAAATGTGCAGTAAGCTATGAGTTTTATTATTCACTAGCTTTTGCTCGCGACTTTGTCCGCGTGGAGTCTTTCTTAATGCTCACTTGCTTCACTGGTGGAACCTACATACAAAGTTTTAAGTGAATCCATTGAGAAATAAACATTTTCAATTTACCACCCCTTTGGGGGGGATTTCCAAAAATCCTCTCTTAGTGGTAGCCTACTCCTCCCAACAAACACACATGCCAAATTTCAGCTCTTTACGATCAGTAGTTTCGGCTGTGCGTTGTCTGTCAGTCAGTCAGTCAGTAACGGAAGAGTTTTATATATATAGAAGATTAGTTTCTTAAACCTTATCAAAAAGTTTTGTAGCATGGTCACAATTTTTATATTGATCCAATGAGGTTAATCAGGATGTTTCGTGCAGCTGACATACTCGTATATAATTTGTTTTTGGGTCCATATATCAATTTGATGAATGCGAATGTTTATCTGAAATTTGATCTGCAAATAACAGCTTTGGAAACTAATTTCACATGTCAAACTATTTTAAACTAAGTCCCAATAAGTGCTCTGATTTGGACCCTAATATTCTACTAAACGAATTTCTGTGTCTAGACCTAGATCGATAAATGATCCGAATGTATTTTATTGGTTCCTCTGAAATATTTAGGGCCTTAACCCTAGTGTATACATAATGTATCGTAAGATCTGTGAGTGTGATTCTCTTTTATTTTACCTTGACTTGAACTACTGAATTGAGGTTTATGTCAAAAACTTTACTTTCTGGTGTCAAATGTGCTAAGTTCTAGTTTGCAATGTTGCAAAAAAAAATTGAGCTCTGAAAATATATTTTTACTACTTTGTTATTTCTGGACATTCTATATGTCACATTCTGCATTGCCGAAGACTTCGAGTTTCACAGTGTTTTTCAAGATGTTTGGAAAAAACTCTCGTCCTCAAATGTCATGCAAATCAAATCAAATCATCAAATTTTAGCGCAAAAATATTACAAACTCAACTATCACATCTTATAATTTGATTACTATATGCAGTTCAATCACAGTTTGATTTTATACTCAATTGACATATAGAGTAAACATTGAATGATGACTTCATGTTCAGAACACCTGCATAATTGATTGAGCGCTACCAAATTAAGTCAATTGTGCAGTTTGCATAATAATATACCTGGCAAACAAAGGAGCTATATTCAGCTGTGTTGTGAATCTTGAGGTAAATGCAGTTGATGAGTTGAAAGATGATAATTGACGGGAAAGAAGTAACAAGCTCGTATTGGAAATACCGCAAAATTTTAGCGATTATTTTTATCAAAAATCGGCACCCATATAACTTGTGCCATTTTTTACTACTTGTCGGTAATTAAGCTGCACAGTATGGTGCACAGTTTTAATCCTGATAATCATAATTTACGGGAATGTGCTCTATCCTTCTACAAAAATTTGTTGTGACGATAACAGTCAATAATATTTTAGATTGGATTCGCATTATACTTCACGAGTACTCAAAGAGAGCCAGCTATGTAACATCACAAACATTTATCTGTTATAGAAAAATATGAATGGTCTTCCTAATGAGGAAGTCACATTACCCATAAAATAATATTTGGCCCAACACCAAAAACATCTATTTCTAAAGGTCTCTACGGAAAATGCTCTTATAATTATACGAACCAATAGTCGTGTTCATTATTTGCGCTTTCCATCTCCAAATATTGAGGGTTATTGAGCCGAGGGCCCTTGGGGCGACGTCAAGTGCTCATACGCACACATGTTGTAATTATCACTTCAGAGCCGAGAATATTTTGTGAAGTGGATGCTTAGAAATATTCTACTGGTTTAGTTATTTGTAGGTGTCATCATCCTTGTATCATTGATAGCAGCTAGTGTAATAAATGTGGACAACATTACATATTATTATATTGCTCCGAATCCAAAGTAAGTAGCTAAAGCACTTGTGTTTGGAATCAGAGACAACGAAGGTACCACAAATACCCAGACCCGAGACAATGTATAAAAGTGTTTTTCTATAATGATCCATCCGGCGATCGAACCCAGGACCTCAGAGCTGGCGACACCTTAAAAACCGGTGTGTACGCCACTCGACCACGGAGGTCGTATGTTTTGGCCAGTGAATTAAGTTTCATAGTACTTTTGTCCTAAAAATGAAAATTTACGCATCTTTTTTCATCTCCACTCATTTTTTGTCCACCATCTATGTATAATTGTATTTTCTTTATTTGTACACCGTTGGCATCCAAAATAAGGTTCGAAATTTTCATTCAAATTAATTTTATCAGATAATTTAAACAGTACCCAATAAATGTCTTTAAAATTTATTCCACGGATTCTTGGTCAAATAGGTCACGATTAGGGCGCAAATTACCAATTGTAAGAAAAGGTGAAATTATTTTGTTATAATTGTATTGTCTGAGGAAAATCGATAAATGGAAATATTTTTGTCTTTGGAGAAAGTTCATCTTTCTTACAATGTTTGAACCGGATTTATACTATTTTTAATAATTTTGGCATTCTTAATCAGGGCAGCAGAAGGAATAGTATGTTTTATTTAATTTCCTTTTCTTACTATGTAATTTAAGCCTAAGCTATGATCGATAATGATGATTCTTTCATCTTAATAAACTTAATGATTTCAAAAGCTTTTAATATTGAGACTGAGACTTATATAATATTTTATCACCGTTACTCACAAATAATTAATAATTCTTGTGACTTAATTTAGTATGCACAAGATTATGGCAAAATATATTTACTGTTATATTGCTAGCCTTTTCTCTCGCATCTCCAGACCGAATTTCAGCCTCGACTGCCAATCTCAAGTGAGATCAGCCATGTACGCAAGAGATATTATAGTGTGCGCAAACACAGGTGCAGTCTTTGTTCCTTTACTCTCATAGTCCGTTGGGACGGTTGACCGACACGACCGGAGAGGGATCAGGCGCAGGACCAACGGATTCACGTGCTTTTCGAAGCACGAGGGTGTAAACGCCGCCACTTCTTCGACCTTCGACTTCGAGCGGTACTGAGAATTTCTAAACTCAGTAAATATTTTTCCGAACCCGGGACCTCGTGCACGGCAGTCGCGCTTGCGACAACTAGACCAACGAGGCAGTCAAAATGATATTTCTAAGAACACCGTGACAAATGGAAAATAATTTATGGTATTTTAGGATACGTCAGCAAACTGTAGTACCTGTGGATGTATTAAGAGGTACACACAAAAGGTCGTAATAGTTTATTGCATCATAAAAAGAACTATTATTATTTATGAAGCGACAAATTCCTTAGTTTACTTCAGTCTCAAGATTATTACAATCTGTAAAGTTCGCAACATGGTTGCCGTCTACGTTAGTACCTTAGCCTTGTGTTACTATCATATAAAGTTTCACAACTTATAATTTAATCCTAACTTAATTTTCTTGACAATGTACATATTGGTTGGTTAAAATAGTTCCATAGAATTTCGCTTTATCTTGCTGTTGCGTCGTTTGTTTTCGCATATTTCTGAAGCGGTGGTAGCCTAATGGCTAGGGCGTCGGATTTGCGATAATGTGGTTGCTAGTTCGAATCCCACCCATTACTCTACCGACGTGAACCCAGCCAACCAACCCAAATTTAGCACGAGGGGTTAACAAAAATACTAGTAATATGGGACCCACATTGCTAGTAATTTAAAAAAAACATCATAAAATGTGTCGGAAATTGTGGAGTAAATTGTTAGCTCTTCTTCATATGATTGATATTTGGAACCGTGCAACTAGAATATACACATACTTACAATACACAATAACATTGATCGCCTCTCAAGTGATTGACGTCAAGTGGCTCAAGACCGAAAGATCTGGAGTCAAGAGGAGACCTTTCCCCAGCAGTGGGACAATAATTAGGTAACATAAAATGAGTTACACGATCCAACCAAGTACAAATAAAATTTTCCTTTCTTCTTCTTCTTTTCGAGTCGATGGTACTTTATACACTATTTTCAAAAAGTATTTAAATTTGGTGCGCCCAGTAGTTGGCCACATTAACCGCGGCGTCATTGGCCGTAATTTTCCTTTGAGACCTATTATAAATCTAGTTATCTCCCACCAGCGCTATTTCGTAACTGTTCTAAGATTCCTAATATCGAGCACTGCATTAGCATATCTCTAACATATAACAGCATATTGTATAACACAATATACGTGGGATAAACCATGATTATGATATGGATTGATTTGCGTTTCCCGGTTTGTGTGAAACAGTACTGAAATTGCAAATCTAAGACTGGTAATTTGGATCATTTGGACGACATACATTATAATTGATGATATGGGAGGCGATGATACGCGGATATTTTATATGATGTTATGTGATAGTTCTTATGATGTTTAACACTACTTATTACGCACAATGGCCCAATCAAAAGGCTAAGTGCGGAAACGGCCCCGGAAAACCAAAACACTACTTGTCATACCTACTTACATCTTTATTATTTAAAAGCTTACTAGCAATGTGGTTCGCACATAATTAGTATTCTTGTTAACCCCTCGTGGTAAGCTAAATGCTTGTGTTTCGTGTGGGTTCACGTCGGTAGTGCTTTGGCTGAGCACATGATCTCAAGTCCAATACCCTAGCCATTAGGCTACCGCCGCTTCAAATATTAAATATTTTAGGAGAAGAAAAAAGTTGCTTATTCACTTCTTCAGCAATTTTTTCGAATTTTCATGATGATTAATTCTTCGCATCAAAAAAGACAAGCGTTGCAGCAACAAGGCTCTCAGAAAGTCTACAACAACACATTAATAATAAAAATCAACAAAAATCAAAGAAAAGTCTATTTCTAATTCCACTTCAACAAAAATCGCAGACGTCTCTAATTCTCAACGAAGTCCATTGAAGAAAAATCTCTTAAACTCAAGCAGTTCATGTTTAACGTAGCGTGCTCAACATGCCCCGACATGCCCCGACATGCCTCGTTTCCTGTACCACTAAAAGTGTAACCGTTAAGTGCTAAAAACAGTTACTGCTACAGTACTGTTCACTTTACTTAAATTAGTAGGTTTACTAATGGGTCAAAAGAAGTACTTTCTTCGAAGAATAAGTCCTTTTTATAAATGAAAACCAATCACGTTTGATTTTATGTCAAAGTTTATTAATTTTTTCTATTGTCTTTTTAGAAGCTGATTTTTTACCCCAAACTATTCAATATATGTACATATATAATATTATAATACCGGCCTATAAAATGTCCCACTGCTGGGCACAGGCTTCTTCCAATATAGAGAAGGATTGATCACCACGCTTGCTCATTGCGGGTTGGCGATTTCAGATTCCAATTTTTGGAACCCAGGTGTCCTCACGATGTTTTCCTTCACCGTTCGTCAATGGTGTCGTAGAATTATTAAAAAAGTACATATAACTTTTAAAAAGTCAAATTGGTACTTGCCTGGGTTCGAACCTGCAACCATGTGCATACGAATCCGGTCATTAAACCGCTAGGCCACCACGACGCGCTTTATACTGTTGTTCAACAACAACATTGCTGTTCATTATCATCAAATTATTAAAATATTTAATAGTTTGACGTGGTTTTTATGATGTTTGACTTTCTTCATCTTCTAAACAGTTAAAAAGATGACACAGTCGATCTAAATATTTGTAACTTGTTAATGGAATAAAAAATTAAAAGCTTGAATATTTTGAAATGTAATGCTACTGGA
The DNA here is from genome assembly GCA_950381575.1 of Plusia festucae. Classification (NCBI taxonomy): domain Eukaryota; kingdom Metazoa; phylum Arthropoda; class Insecta; order Lepidoptera; family Noctuidae; genus Plusia; species Plusia festucae. The sequence continues at coordinate 12,347,545 of OX494447.1, forward strand.
TCAGTTCGTATTTTCATGATAATTTCTATCCCATGTCAAGTCATGCTTTACATTATATGTATACCTATCTATTTCACCAGTGACTGGTTCCCTGACAACTCCCCAATAAACGCTAACGGGTGGCAATCACTCACAAGAATTACTCCAATTGAAGTGCTTATAAAAGCGCTTTAGGCGGTTCCGTGATCAATTTGATTTCAACACGCAAATTTAGAATTTCCAGTTACATTTAGAATAAAATATAAAAAGGTTTAGAGTTTTAAAATGGTTCCACGTAAAATGGAACTCAGTTACATAGACAATTTTAAATGGATTAAAATGGATTTCAGGATTTTTTATAATTTGTTTGAGTGATATATTTTTAGATTTAACTGAACCCGTGAAAGAATTAAAGAAAAAAAGGACTATTGATTTTTACTCTTAGGTAGAAATACCACCATACACAGTATTGAGTAAGAATACTGGTATAACAAAAACCCCTTGAACCACCCTAATAAACATGAAACCAGTTCAATATTTAACCACTTATACATAGAAACCAAACCGAAACACATTAATACATGTCACACCAGATCTTACCCAAAACATATGTACGCGAAGCCTGAAGGACGGGGACCCTTAAGAACCCTCAACAAACCCTTTTAGTGTCGTAGCCATAAATCAAGTCTTAATGACAGTCACGTTTTTTCAGCCAAGAATACTCTTCGAGGTAATCACAAAACGGCTGAACAAAGTGAACAGCCGTTTGAGGAAGCACAAAATGTTTTCGACTTGTTTTTCTGAGACAGTCAAATGCTTACTGAAGGCATTTTGGCCAAATATGGCTCGCCGTACATTCGGGTCACGTTCGCACGAAAAATGAGATGATTATGTTAAGTTGCAGAAATTTTACTATTATTGTTGGAACAATGTTTGGGTGTAAAGGTTTTGGAGTGATGTGGGGAGGAAGTTGTGCCCGAGTCTTGAGTTATGATGAGATCATGATCGTTTTATTAAATCAGTTCTCGTTGCATGTGAAATAGTAGGTTTTTTTGATATATTTTTGTATAATTTTGCAGACAACTATAAAGCTGTCATTTTCTCTTTAAATAAGGAGGAGAGGAATTGACTAATAAGTGGTATATTTATCTCTAAAACCAAAAGTAATAACGTCGCTTTACATCAAAAAGCGTCTATATTTATTTGAACAGAGTAAAATTACTACCTTTAGTGCGGAGCTCAAAGCAAAATCAGAAATTAAGGCCAAAATAGAAAATGAAATGGGCGTTTGATTTTCTGGGAACAGAGGTACGCATGTAGTCTTTTGTTTTTTCGGGTACTTATACTTCCCTGGTATCATTACTTAGGTCTGATTTTTCCATCGTCAGATTTTGACTTTCTTTGAGAAACGAATTTGAAAAATTGACAGTTGCTTCATACAAAAATCGATTGAAAAATCAGTCAAGTAGTACTAAAGTGTATATTCGGTAGGTATGTATCTGTACTCAATAATTTAAGAAACTAGCTTCTCAATACAACGCCTTCGTCTATGTCTTACCTTTTGGTGACTAAACAAAAACTTTTAGACATTTCACTGACAAATTTAGTATGCGTACTACGTATTTAGATTTGTGCTCCCTTTGCAAGGTAAAACGGGCGTAAGACAAGTAAATATAACTTAGGCAAATGAACGGGACGTATAGGTTGTTCTAACATGCCATTCCAGTCACGTACCGTCAAAGGAAAACGAGATGATTATAATAATATTTAACTCTGAAATTTGTTCAGTACACAACCACAGTTTGTAGTTTTAAATGTATGTTTGAATTTGGGGCAATTATGAAACTAGATTTCGTGATGAATTGTGTAACATGTTGTCACATGGAATTGTTTGGTAATTGAATAATTATGAAACTAGAGCCAATCTACATTGTTATAAGCGAAGTTTCAAAACACAAATCTGTTTATTCGACCCTAAAACATTATTAATGCATTATATCAAGAGTACGCTCTCACGAATCAACAATCTTTTTAAACAGATTCGATTAAAAACAGCATGTTATTTAAAAGAAAATTAGATGGGCCTGTTGGTCTAGTGCTAAGTGACTCTGACTGCTAAGCCGGAGGTCCTGGGTTCGATTCTCAGCCAGGACAAATATTTGTGTGATGAGCACGATCATTTTTGTTTTGTGCCTGGGTGTTATTTATCTATAATATCTATGTATTTATAAATATATAAGTATGTTTATCAGTTGTCTGGTTGCCATAGTGCAGGCTCTGCCTAGTTTGGGACCAGGCCGTATGTGAGATGTCAAGAAAAAACACTTTGACCTGCAACAAAATAATGTTTGTTGAAAATAATACATGATTATACCTACCAGTTCTAAAGTTTTAAACTGTTAGATACAATTATTTTCTTTAAAAAAATAAATTAGTTATAAGGCTAATAAGTAAACACCGTTACGTTACCATAAACCTATGAAAATAATTTATAAACGTTCTCAATCTTATCGCTACGTGTTTATTAAACTCTAAGGCTGCACCTTGCATACATAATATCTAATAAGTAAGCTAAGTTTCTTCATCAAGTTACTTAAAGGAGATATTAGAAATAATTACAAAAATAAGCGTATACTTAACATGCAAGCCGCGTCGACGCAAGACGATCTTCGTAATATGCAATGTAGATTTCATTAGAACTTGCATGATTTTATGAAAATGCAACTTTACTAACTTAGTTTATTAAAGAATTTACTTTCAAAGGAGTTTCTTGGAGTCGAAAGAAGGTTGTAAGTTTTAGTTCGTCTGGTTTTTTAATGTTTGATTGTAATTTTAATCCTTTGTGGAGTTCATTAATGTACTTTTACCATCATGTGATACCTCTCCTATTCACAAAATATTTTGTTATTATATTTTTGGCGAGATTCTGCCCGCGACTTCTTCTGATCGGATCGTCCCTCGGCAACTACTTAAGGAATCGGGATAAAAGCCTATGTTGTTTTCCATGTCAAAGGCTACATGCATGTCAAATTTCATCCAAATCCGTTCTGCCGTTTTTGCGTGATAGATCCAAACATCCACACTTTCACATTTATAATATTATTAGGATAAGAAATTTGGATTAGGATTAGGATATCATGTTTGTTAGTAATTAAAAAAGTGACGTGATGGAAAAATATATAATTTTAGAAGGAATCATAAAAGAAAATCTTTAAATAGAATTGAACTTCGAAAAAGAGTACGAAACAAAAGAAAATCATAAATCATCTTATTGCTATATCTGTTTCGTTGAAACTCGAGACCCGAAACGATACGGATGACGTCAGCAATAATAAAATTAAAAAGGGACGAACTCCAAGGTGCGTGTCGTAACGGGATTTGCACATTGTCATGGTTCCGAGGAGCTTGCGTGTGCAATAATGTAAATCAAATTGTTTCATTTTTAGACTTCCGTGTGTATCAAATAACAATTTAGGTCAATAATGGATGGATAAATGTTAACCAAAAAAAGTTGGTGGTGTACAACTATCTCGCCCCAAAGAGAAGTATTATTTTTATGAACCTTATGATAGAAATCGCAATGACATGCGATAAAGAGTTGGTTGCTGTTTCCTAACCCACCCATTGCACTACCAACGTGAGCTAACTCGTATCACAAGCATTTAACTTAGTACGAGGGTTTACAAAGAATAGTAATAAGTAGTATCTTGCGACGCACTAAAAAAATATGCCCTGATTTATTGTTTTTGAAGGCAACAGCTTCGATACATATTTCATGAGACATTTGTGTATACATAACTTATCAGTTCTTCGAATACAGAGTATCTTACAAAACTGAAATAAATCTTACCAAAATAAATGAAATCCGCACAAAACGAAACTGCTCGTAAAAATTACGAATAAACAAATAAATAATGAAACCAACAAATAAAGAACAATTTACGAAGCAATAGAATGGGACAATAAGCTTCTTATTGAACAACGAATAACAGCCGCAGCCGCTAAAAGCCTTCAGACGCAGTAATAACCTATTAGTTGGCAAGTATTATTTTTTCAAATAAAATAAATCTTTAATTTTTTTTATTTTTACGGAAATTGTGCTCATTTTTTACATGCAATTAGGATATTCATTTCATCATGAATTCATTTCTTCGTTTGTATTGCGCGATGTCTGATGTCTCCGGCAATTATTGATCGATATTAAACATTAATTTGGAATTGGGAGGGGCTCGTGGCTTAGCATAAGGCGTATGTTTTGACAAATAACAAAGGTTTTAGCCGCGCTCGCCGAGCTTGGTCCGTGGATGGGTGACCCCGCCGTGCCTCGGTAAGCACGTTAAGCCGTTGGTGTTTGCTTTATACAAAAACTCTTATATGAAAAGTGCGTGAGTGAATAAGACAGAAGGCTGTGGTCTACTCACGCAGGTGAAACCGCAGGACACAGCTTGTTATAAATAAATAAATTATTTATATATTTTGTGTCTTTTTTCAATGTAGCTGGAGGCGAACAAGTAATAGGATAAGTAACTAATGCAGCTACATAACATGCTTATAATAATTATGATAAATAAGCCAGAATTTTTCCATGTTTAGCATAATAGGTTTTTTTCCATATTATTTTGGGGATTTTTTACAAATCGGTTATTTATGAAATTGGAATATTTATTTGCGGGAAATAAGATAATAATATTTTTTTATAATAAATTCCGTGAGCCGAATCCGGTCATTGAACCGCGAGGCTACCCCGACTTAATTAAAATTCACTTATAAAACACAAATTTTAATAACGTTCCTTTTTTTTCTTACTCTTGCCGTGCCCGACAGGGTCCGCAATAGTTACACATTGTACTAAATAAGATTGATAAATTGTGAAGAGCAAAGAAAGTATTGAGTATTGATGACAATGATGAGTAAAAACTGTACTTTGCTCCATTGAATTAATATATATTATTATTATAATACTACCTGTTTCCCGCTGCTCCGCCCGCGGTCTCAATTTTTTTTATATTTGTGTTGTAAGCTATCCTATATTTCAAGTTGGATCAAACGGCACACGGTGTGCAAATTTGATTAAAATAGGTTCAGTAGTTTCGGAGTTCATGCCGGACAAGCAGCGTGACACTGGAATTGTATATAATAGATATCTTGGGACAAGCACACACACGGCTATCTGATCCCAAACTAGGCAAAGCCTGTACAATGGCAACCAGACAACTGATAATCATACTTATGTATTTCTAAATACATACATACTATAGATAAATAACACCCAGGAACAGAACAAATAATCGTGCTCACCACACAAGCATTTGTCCTGGGTGGGAATCGAAACCTCCGACTTAGCAGTCAGGGTCACTAACCACTATCCAGCCGGAGTCGAGCAGAGAATGCGCGAGTGATCCCACGACTCCGGCCAAGGCAGAGACGGGACTGGGGTGTTTTTGGTCGATGAAAGTCCGACATATCCCCACGTCGTGCCCTCGGCGTGGGTTGAAAGCATAAGTATTCAAACCGAAAAAAAAAAAAAACAGGCCCGTCAATTGTGGTATGTATTTCAACAATGTGTGAGAGGATTATTCAAGTTTAGTTTTGCGTCATACACGTGCTTCAAACGAAATGTTACAAGGGTATAAATAATCGAAAGTTTTTCATTTGTAGCTTAAATTTATTCCAAGCTTGTTTGAATTTCTCTGAAGTTTCAGAGTCGTGCTCGGGTTATCAAACGTTTTACTTTTGAAGTACCTGTAATTGTTTCTGTCAAGAAAGTACACTACAGTACGATGAAAACTAAATCGTTTTTAGATTGCTTTTGTGACCATTGTGTGAATATTGAAATTAAGATTTTCTTTGCTGTAAATTCAGTAAATCGAAAGTTATATAGTAAAACTGAAGAGTTGGTTTGTTAGATAGCCCATTTAAGAGGAAGGCTATAGGGTCTAATTTGCCGCAAAAACCGACGCCCACGCGGGCTGAGCTGCGAGCAAAAGCTAGTCATAAATATATAAAGGGGATACTGTCCAAAACTTTGAGCAAAATACACAGCTTTTTGATGTAACAAATGGCAAATATTTCAAACTGCGTTGAATCGAAATAAATCTTTGTTATAATCCCAAAAACATTTAAAATCAAACAGGTTCCCAAAACTTCCAAGGAACTTCCAAATAGTTTTACAAGACATTGTAATTAAGAAACTTGGTGAAATTAAATCCAATCTTCACAATCTTTGATCTAATTAAGTAGCTTAAGAAACAATTGTCAACGGAACGAGAGTTAATAATATTTAATGTCGTCCAACTTCCTTTAGTAAAGGCTATTAGGAGTTTAGATGACCACTTCAAACGATTCACATGCCCAAAAAACAACCCCTAGGAGGATACCGTTTTTTTCCAAACTGTGTTCGTGACGGCTCCCACTCTACACATTTTTTTAATGAAAGGAAAAGCGATTTTTCGTGCCACAAGCGACGCATAAAAAAATACAAAGAACAATAAAATTACTAAAAAAAGTTCAAGGATGGTCTTTCGGCATATGCTGAGGTTCAAACCCCAGAGCTGGTTTTCAGCGATTGTCAATATAGTCTACCGCAGTTAGACTGAGCGCAGACTTGTGCTATTTCTCCGGACTTTTTGGCGAAACCTTTGGCATAGCGCTATAGCAATGAAAAAACGAATTCACTAGTAACGTTTATTATTCCTGTGGAGTTCGTCCTCGACTTAGTGTGTTGCTCACAATCTTAAGAAAAACAGCATGAAGGCTTGATCTGAGTTTTTATATCACTCTCACCATCTATTAATAGCTGAATACCAATGGTATTTGAAAGTGACTGCTTATCTCGCTCCATAATAAATCAATCAATCATTAAATAAATAAATGTGGACAACATCACATACATTGCTCGGAATCCAAAGTAAGTAGCTAAAGCACTTGTGTTATGGAATCAGAGACAACGAAGGTACCACAAACACCCAGACCCGAGACAATGTAGAAAAGTGTTTTTCTACCTTCACCCGTCCGGGGATCGAACCCTGGACCTCAGAGCTGGCGACACCTTGAAAACCGGTGTGTACGCCACTCGACCACGGTGGTCGTCGTATATTATCCCTTGGTATGTCTGTTGTCTAAAATTTAAGGACTTCACGATTTTGTTATCGTCAACAAAAAATTTTTCCAACAAACTTGTGATTAAACGCGGCCTTTTGTTAAAATATAATTTTATAAACATCACTCCACCTTTTGTTTCCTTTCATTAAAATTAAATTACACGAAACCTGCAGCGAAAGCAAAGTGTGTTGCGAAACGAAATTAGAATTTATTTCGATAAATGTCTCTCTGAAATTTGTCTTGGCGTTTTCCGTATTTTGTTTTTCTTTGAATGAGATTTTTTGCTGATGTTGTGGTGATTATGATTAATACGTTTCTGTAATCATCACGACTAATGGAGTTTTGAAGGTTCCCATTATTATAAAAACAGATTACGGAATAAAACATTATTAATTTTATTAATGAGTAGCTGCTTGGAAAACATAATTTTATTTCTAGCCTACTTCAAAAGGAAAAAGAGGAGGTTCTTAATACTTCTGTTTTTCTTTACGTTAATTTCCGACTCCATTAAAATAATTCAATTTCAAATATTCTTTATTTTTTTATTATTATTTTTTGATTTATATTATACCAATGGGACGATCCCCTTTGGTATTAATATTCTATACTAATATTATAAAGCTGGAGAGTTTGTTTGAACGCGCTAATTTCAGGAACTACTGGGCCGATTGATTTGTAAAATTATTTAGGTGTTAGATAGCCCATTAATATAGGAAGTATATAAGCTACTGTAATGTTTGTCGCGATAAATGAAGTTCACGCGGGCGGAGCCGCGAGCGAAAGCTAGTAAACAATAAAATCAATTCAGTAGTTTGGTTGTCAAAGTTACTCGAATATTTTACCAAGATTTTCATTTCGGTAAACAATCGAGTAAGTTTCATAATTTGAATGAGTCATATTTATATTACCTATCTTTGAAGTCGTCATTTCACATTTATGTTTACATACAATTTAAAACATCTGTTCAAAAGTCATCCTTACTTCACTTAACCAATACCGTAAGCTGTAATAGTTCTATTCAAGCTTACGTCAGTTCACTCTAGTATAAAGAAACACTTGAAATCCTTCGAGCCAAAGTAAATCTATCTTTCTGAGTTGTCATATACTAGTATGACAGTGTTTATAGGCAGTCACATGCCCAAATGCTCGTGTAGTTTCAGGTAAAGAACACCTTTTCCACCTATGGGTGTCGTAAAAGGAGATTATTTCACGGAATCTTGTGAAGATGTCTTGAAAGCTACGACATGACAATGTTAGTGGCGATTGACATACTTCCATGTTAGCTGAAGTGGACGATATTTTTCTGATTAATATTAAAAAGATTTGTTGGAAAGTTTAGATGTAGGATGCAATATTTTGAAGCGGGCCTAATGGCTAGGGCGTCGGACTTGCGATCATATTGTGGTTGCGCTACCAACCCATTACACTACCAACTTGAACCCACTCGTAACAAAAACATCTTAGCTTAGCACGAGGGGTTAACGAGATTACTAGTAATGTGCGACCCAATTTCTAGTAATATTTATTAAAAAAAAATACAACACACACGTGTATCGCGAGGGCTGGTTCGAAGTTGCACGGAATAAGGATGTATGGAGGGACTTGGGGGAGGCCTTTGCCCAGCTGTGGGACAGTATACGCTAAGGAAAAAATAAATTACAAAGTATTGGTATAATTAATAAAAAACGTTTTATACTGACAGATAGACGAGTATAGTTTCACAAACTTATCTTTTTTTTTAATCTATCTCTACATCTATCTGACCTGGTGACAACGTCGCTGTTGTTCAGCTCAATAGAATTTTCGTGGTTAGGATACGAATAATGTCCTCGCCCAAACGTACAAATTATAATTTCCGATTATTATATATTTAAGCTATACAAAATTAAATTAGTAAAATAATATTAGTTCCAGGTATGCCCTTCAACGGTATTTTAGAAGTATGTAAGAAATACTTTCTTTCGTAAGAATTTCATCTTTACGGAACTTGGTATTTCATGCTTCAGATGACTCGAGAATTTCTTATGGACTTATTCTGAGCACTACATACCTTTAACTTGTATCGTATGGAAGTTTTAAATGTTTGTCATTTAAAAATATGCGAATACTTACTTATATTTGATACTAGCTGTTGCCCGCGGCTTCGCTCGCGCGTAAAGTTAAGAGTAGTAAATAGGTAAAGGATATATGGATGTATTCTGTGATTTTCAAAGTAAGGCGCATAAATTATATTTTTCATAAAATATTATGGCGTCAAGATAATAATAAGATAATGTGGAAAACATCACATACATTGAGTTTGGATAAACTTTTAAAATAGTGGCAAATTTTTGGTCAGACAAAACTTGAGAATCATTAATACGAAAAGACGAAGAAGAGTCACATACATTGCTCCGAATTATGGTTTAAGACATTTATTTTCTCAAAAGATTTACAAATCACTTACAGAGAAAATACTTATAATTAAAAACATTTTGCCGATAAGCGTAGTGAGTTAGTGTAACAATGGTTCGCTTAAACTTATTTTATTGCTGATTAACAAATTGACTAAAAAATTACGTCTAGTTAGTAATAATTACTCGAGATAGGGTAGTTACAAAAATCTTCGTACCAAAGTATCGTCACTTTGGTTAAGCATGAGTGAGTGTGGCGAAGCAATGTTTATTAAGGCCTATGACACATTGACAGTTTCATCGTGTTTTAGATAATTTAATTGTATGTAAGTAGCAGGTGAATTCAAAGTAAGTAGCAGGATGGTGTTATGGAATCAGAAGCAACGAAGGTACCATAAAAATAATACCTTGCAACCCCTATTTCACCATCTTAAGGCGTAGATATCTAAAATCGCAAAAATATGTTTCATTTATTTCTTACCAAAAACCCGAATACCAAATTTTATGTACCTATCTCTCTTTGAAAATGACGAATATCTATTATTTTTAATTATTTATACACATTATCGCATGTGTTAGCGAATATTTGTAATTAAAGCCAGTGGTCGCAGGTTCGAGTCGTTTATTTATTATTATTATGAAATTGAATGTGGCTATCTATGAAAACTACACAATTCATATACCTACAAACTTCCAACCCCTATTTTACCCTCTTAGGGGTAGATTTTCAAAATAGCTGAAATACGTCTTTATTTATTTCTATCGAGAAGCCCGTATACGAAATTGTCAACAGAGTGCTCATCAGGCTGAACAACTCTTGCTAAGACGTCATTCCTATATGTGTTATACTGTAGCTGGGCTCTTGGAGTTCCACATCAGGTGTTCCAGATCTTCAAATTTATTCTCTCAGCAGAAAATGCTCATCACGTGGAACAATTTTTGCTATGGTACCATTTATGAATCTCTTATAGTTTAGCTGGTCTGTTGCGGTTCTGCATCAGGTATATACTTTTCCGGGATAAAAACTACCCAGTGTGGTGCCCAGGATATTAAGGAACAATTATACCAAGTTTCATCGTAATCGAACCGGTAGTTTTTGCGTGATGCCTGAACAAACAGACAGACAGACAGACAGACAGACAAAAATTTTTTTAATCACATTTTTGGGTTCGGTTTCGGTCTAGTAACACCCCCCGCCATTTACTTTTTTAAAACTTTAAATGTACAGAATTTTCACTTCTACAGGTTTATTATAAGTATAGATTATATTAACTATCCAAATCTATAATATTATAATTATGCGTAAAAGATTTTTTACTTGAAAGCGCTAATCACAAAAAATAGTAGTCGTATTTAAGAAAAAAAAACTGCATTTGATAGTTCAGTGGTCGAGAAAGGTTTAGGTTTATTAAGATAACATTATTTGCCTTAAAAAACAAGGCGAGCGAGACCGGGGGACATGTCTAGGTTCTTTACTAGTTACATATAATTACATGCTAATTATTATACTTTCGCTTTGAGGGGGTTGACTCTCAGTTTTTAACTTACTCACAATAACTGTTTTAATTTTATATGTTCTGTTGTATTGTAAGTGTACCAATTAGTGTACAATCAACAGCAAAAGTAGATGATCAAAATCAGACATTAAATACTAATAAACGGAGTTCGCGTCAGAACTGTGTGGCGTCGAAGTGATTCAAATCAAAATATGATTGTAAATAATTATATCTAACATTTACTGCTAGTACAGTTGTCATGAAAATATTTTCGTGATCAGTTTTGACTCCAAAAGGTACATACGCAATTCATCATCTACTTTTGCTGTTGACTGTACACGTCTGTTGATAAATCATATATTATGCTTTGGGAAGAACCTAACGTTTAAGGTAGGCTTAACCTAGTTTGGAAGTACAGTGTTCATTTTGAATCGTCTTTAATGACAGAGTTGTACAGTTCCACAAAGTAAACGTAAATTGTGTTTTGTAAGTTTTATTTTATTATTATTTTAGTTTTACCAGATTTAACACTAGTATTTTGCTTGGTGCTACTGTATATCTGAATCTGACATCCACACCCCATTTACCGGTTCTAGTTAAACCTAGTAAGTATACCATACGGAAAGTTAGAGGAGAACCTTAAACTTTAAAAGAAAACATCAAGTACAAATTGTACTTGTTAAATACAAACAGTTTGTACTATGCTTTTCCTCTCCAGTTTAGAGAGAGCAAATAACATCTGTTTTACGTTTTAACTTTTAAATTGGAAAATTTAAAAGTGTACTAACTGGTACATTAATCGCGGTGCTCCCAGGCGCAACATTATTTACAGTGCGAATTTCTTTTACGCCCTAAATTCCCTTGGACGAACTATAATCTCTTGGCTTGAATCCAAGGAGATAGGAGTTATATGAGAACAAGCAACGGTATGAGCTTGTTCAGGCTTTTCACCAGGTAGCATTTCACTTAGGGTTGTTTATGAGAAACGTTTTGTAGCAGTACAGTTTCATCGAAATATAACTAACAGCGTTTCACGGGTTTACCTGTGTTGTTGTAGCGGTGTACTTATTAGAATAAAAATATTATATTGTTTTGTCAAGGTTATAAACTTATAATGAGGAACAAATTTATATCATATCTTTGGGTAGTTTTATTTATACATTTACAAACACCATCCAACTAAAAACATAATTCATAGAAGTTAGGTCAGTAGCTATTAAATACATTTTTTCCAAGATGTAACTCCATCTAGAGAAATATAAAAATTGTCCTTAATTATTTTTTTGTGTATAATATAATTTAAAGCCTTATGTAGAGTAAGTGCTTTTAGTTTATATACATAACTACATATTACAACGAACTTCTCCACCGTGTGTCTCTTCGCGATAAACTCAAAAACTACTTACCTATTTTCATGCTGTTTTCCCCAATGGATAGAGTGGTTCTCAAGGAAGGTTTAAGTATATAATTTGTCAATTTAGTTAATATTGGAGGAACCGCATGCATCAGCTAGTATTTGTATATGATCACAAAGTCTATCATGAATTATTCCGAGTCCAAAGCGAGTTAGCGTTTGAGGCTTTGAGCACTAGAAATGACATCCTTGCTAGTCGAATGCGTGTGTAGCTTATTCGCTGAAAGGTCCCTTGTGTGGAGACCATAAACATGTTAATGCGGTGTCCAATGTTTGTCCCAAGGGCCGCCAACTAATTCCAACCGGGGCTCTGGCTTGATTAACATATAATGTGCTTGTGTGGCGCAGACTTGTCAAGTGGGCGTTTTGAATCTGCTGATGTTGGCCGTGTCAGCCAAAGTAAATTTAAATAAGATTGTTTGCGAAGACCGAAGGTTTAGGGCTGCACTTTGATGTGTTTTGTAGCTGTTTATTAAGCTATATCGATAATATGTTGTTATTTTTACGACGTTCAATTTTTATGCCTCATTTTTTATACGTAAACATCTTCTTTTGTTTTTATCGTTCAATCTATATATATAAAACTCTTCCGTTACTGACTGACTGACTGACTGACTGACAGACAACGCACAGCCGAAACTACTGATCGTAAAGAGCTGAAATTTGGCATGTGTGTTTGTTGGAAGGAGTAGGCTACCACTAAGAGAGGATTTTTGGAAATTCCCCCCCAAAGGGGAGAAAAGGGTGGTAAATGACAGACAACGCACAGCCGAAACTACTGATCGTAAAGAGCTGAAATTTGGCATGTGTGTTTGTTGGAAGGAGTAGGCTACCACTAAGAGAGGATAATTGGAAATTCCCCCCCAAAGGGGAGAAAAGGCTGGTAAATGACAGACAACGCACAGCCGAAACTACTGATCGTAAAGAGCTGAAATTTGGCATGTGTGTTTGTTGAGAGGAGTAGGCTACCACTAAGAGAGGATTTTTGGAAATTCCCCCCCAAAGGGGAGAAAAGGGTGGTAAATGACAGACAACGCACAGCCGAAACTACTGATCGTAAAGAGCTGAAATTTGGCATGTGTGTTTGTTGAGAGGAGTAGGCTACCACTAAGAGAGGATTTTTGGAAATTCCCCCCCAAAGGGGAGAAAAGGGTGGTAAATGACAGACAACGCACAGCCGAAACTACTGATCGTAAAGAGCTGAAATTTGGCATGTGTGTTTGTTGGGAGGAGTAGGCTACCACTAAGAGAGGATTTTTGGAAATTCCCCCCCAAAGGGGAGAAAAGGGTGGTAAATTGAAAATGTTTATTTCTCAATGGATTCACTTAAATCTTTGTATGTAGGTTCCACCAGTGAAGCAAGTGAGCATAGCATATGTATAAGTGAACATAGCATTTTTTAGACCATGATTTCATGGAGACATATTTCTAATATAATAAAAATTTGATTTTTTTAATGTTTGTTTACACATGTAATCGATAGACCATGGAACAGGCGATAACTAAGTGAAAAACCCAAATTCTGACGGAAGTCATTACTCCACGCGGACGAAGTCGCGAGCAAAAGCTAGTATTGTATAATATCGTGTGTTTTTAATTGTAGGCATTATTTTCACAAAATTTCTCCTTTGTTTATTAATTTAGTTTGATAAAACGTTATTACTTGTGGCACAAATGTCAAATAAATTATATTTAGCCAACTTTAGATAAAATAAAGACCGTCGGGTATTAAATGGTTCTTGTGGTTTAAGTTGCGGTTACAACTTTAAGGTTTAACAAGTTCTTAGACAGTTTAAGGGTATAAGATAAATAATAAATAGGCCCCATAATATGTAGTTATGAGACTGCGTGGTCAAACTTCTTGTAATCTCCTTTTGAATTTTCAGGAAATTATATTAAAATACCTACATCTAGCTAATAAAAAAATATTTAATAGAAAATATTTTTATATTTGATAGCCGAATTATTGAGAAACGTATAGACTGATGGAAATGGCTAAAATTTTTTTCAAACAGATTATGTGCCAAACAGTCAAACTACGCAAGTCAAACTGCGGGGCAAAAGGAGGCTTCTGAATAAAAGAGCTAGAGTATTATATCAATTAAATAAATTCCTCAGAAGAGATAAAAGAAACTCAAAACAATACATTTAGCTTTTTCATAATTTTGAACCACTTCAGCCAATATTGCCCACTCATGTTAGTATAAACAAGAAAATTGAATCATTGGCTGTTAATTTTCAGCTCCAATAAACATTCGTTCAGGAACACTGGCTTATACCTTGTAAGCCTTTTATAAAAACTTACCTTTATTCATTTTCAATATTTTATTTTGAGTTTTCAAGAATAAAATTCAATTTCATGATACCTTTACCAGATAATTTACTTATTACTCAAATGTATTGAACAGATCTATACGCCGAGACAGATAATATAATTATAGACCTTCGTAACTAGATAATTTCATAGCGAACTATAAATGGAAGCGATAATTGGTATCGACAGAATCATTAATATACTTTGATCTATGGATCAGGTCTGTCTTCTTATTCTGTAATCTTTATTTTGAATAGTATCATGGGTCTTGAAGTTACTAAGCTCTTTGAGAAATAATGAGATGTTTTTATTAATTTTCATTATCTTGTTCTTCTTCAGCTTAGCCTTTTCCAAAGTTATGTTGGGGTCTGCTGCCAGCCTTCTTATGTTTTGCAGTGATACCATAGGTTCATAACACTCAGATAGATAATCTTCATACAAGCGCGTAGCTAATATAGTGAAGCAAAAAGATTGATGTGTGCATCGAGCATTGTGTATCTACTTTTGTTGTCGTCTACAAATGTATTGCATTGTGACTCCCATTCACTAATTAAACCGCAATTAAACTTAAAATGAAGGCGATATTTCCACTTGCGCTAGACTTCGGACATACCAACTATATTGATATGACACAGTTTAATGTGCTTCACTATTCTTGCGGGTACCTACTCGGTTTCTAGGTGTTATAGCTCTATCTATGATACTAAATAATATAAAAAATTAAACGTCTCTTTGATTACATTTATATAATCAAAACGTCTATACTTCAAGTCTTGTCCAACTTATTTTCCTTTTTGATCTTGTTGAGTTACGAAAACTTTATCAGAATTATAATCACCATCAAACTCTTAAAATATTTGAATTTTAATTAAATTATTAAACTCTTCAGATTTAATCACATTTCTATTAGTTTTGTCTTGTAATATGTTATATAATTCGGAATGGGAATCATGCCGAACACTAATGTACTTATCCAGTCTTAGCGTGGCAATTACGACAATATACCCCGGGGATCCTTCATTTTAGCGCTCTCGAACGATGTTCAACAGTAAGCATTCAGTCTGATTATATTTAAGATGGTACGAGTACTACTTTTCAAATAAAATTAAGGAGAATTATGTTACAATGTTTAGTGGATTCTTAAAGACCTGCTCCATTTATGTATTCGCTTTGATGGATTTTGTATTTTATTTTAGGAATCTTAAGACTGTTTTTACATTTTATTAGTAACATCAGTAATATTATATCACCTATTCTTTAATACTATGCCTATTGCTTAAATTAGATTATTTCGTTTGAATAATTTCATACATTTCAAGTAGCATTGTCACTGTGATTGTCACATTGACATTGACGTTGTTATTAAGATGACACCTACTTCATCACTCATATACTCGTTCGCTGTACCATCATTTTTATTATCTACATATAAATGATGATTTGGTTCGACTAAACACTCTTCTTCTGCATAGGAATTTGCGAAAGCTATGTTGGGGTCGGCTTCCAGTCTTACCAAATTTAACAACCGTGTTTGAGTTGCAGCTACAACCTATCTGACGTCCTTCCCATTTGACTGGCTAATATACCATAGAAAGCCTGGTTGTCATAATTATAATGACTAAAGGACTATAACCTATCAACGGCTTTACGTGCTGTTCAAGGCACGAGTATATTCACGAATGATCATCTATCACGGACGATTTGCGGCGAGCGTAGCATAATATAGTGTAGTGAATATAGATAACACTTAGCCACGAGTCACTTCCTTCTCATAAACTGACAGATCTACAAACGGTTCAGTTTCATGAATTTCTTCTGTAACCAAATAAAATTGAGCTTATGCCTTACACCCAACATAAGAGGAAGCGATAAGCCTTCCAACAAGTCTCCCACCATTCACATGTCCAGGTGTACCTTTTGTTAAATTACAATGTCCCACTTTATTTGCAGTCGGTTGTTTTAGGGTGTTATGTCACACAATCACAAGGTTTTTTCGGTCCCTATTTCGAACAAAGGATTCCATTAACATTAAATTGCTTGGTTCAGCGGATTCTTGTTATTTACATTTGATGGGGTTGGTGATAATTTGTTCGTTTTAAATTCAAGATGAATAGAAGGAAGTTTATTACTTTTTATGTTCGATGTTTGTTAAGGTAACCTTGAGTTTTTAATAAAATATACTTTACATTCATAATTATTCTGTAAATTAATAAAATAAAAGATATTAGAATCAACAAAATTTTATTTTGTCTTGTTTGTTTTTGTTTATTCTTTTGACACCAAAACTATCATGGTTGTGTACTTAAATATATAATAATTTTGTTCGAAAATTTCAGTATGTAGGAATATATTTTCATACACATTCTCTAAGAAGCATGTCGTCGTTGTTATTTCAATACATATTTCATTGAAGTGACTATTATACACTTTTAGATAGGTACCTACTGGTTTAAAAAGAGTATTTCGTATTTATCTGTTTTATTTCAGAGTTGTTATGTTTTTTTGTAGGTACATTAATTTTGATTGCTTCTAGTTTTAATACTTCTTCTTCTAGTGTCTCTCTGTTACTGGAGGTGGGCGTGGTCGTTTCCCTTCTATTTTGCCCATCTTGAGCAATTGCAATAAATAGTATCGTTCGTGTCTCAATACATGACCCAGATATGCAACTTTACGACGCTTGATCACCTGTAGCAGCTGTTGGGTTAATATTGTTATTTAATACTTGAATATAAATAAAAAATATCCCTCCATCGATTCTTCATTTATATTATTATAATCATTTGTTACTACTATTTCATTCGCTCAAAACATTTCGTACAAATACCGGGTATTACCAAAATGTACCAGAACAATACATTCTATTTCTGATTTGGTTTGCGGCAGTCTTTTAATCAATGTGAAATAGACAGTAAATTAATGTCCAACAATGCAAATACAATCGAAATGTCAAATATGGCCAACCTTCCGCAAATGGTACGTGATAAAGGCCGAAAGCCGAAATGGTGAAAATAATTCGTTGGTTATACTCATTAATTTACCAATCGTTGCTCTAATAATTAGTATCGAAACTTAATTGGAAACGCCAAAGTTAACAAATTAAACACTTAAATGGAAATCAATCAAACACTAAAGTTTCGTTTTATATCGATGGAATACTTGGAAACATCGTATTTCAAGACCGTCTAATTTGCATAGAACTTAACTTTATATTGAACATTGATGAGAAATCTATTCATTCCTTGTCTTAGAGTTGAACAATTTACCAATTTTATATTTTTTGAAATACTTTAGTTTGCGGGAGATAATTTATAAATTAAAAATAAAGAGTTGATAGAAAAAAAAACCGGCCAAGTCCGAGTCGGACTCGTTGACGAAGAGTTTCGTACCATTATTTATAAAAAAGACAGAAAACCACATTTGTTGTATGTAAGTTGCCTTAAATATTTAGTTTATTCTGTTTTTTAGTAAAATACAGTGACACGAGATACATAATATACAGGTTGTTACCCAAAAGTTATATCTATCTGAACGCGGTGGTGGTTTATAGAAAAGATCTACAAAATTTCAGCTGAAAATGAATTCATTAAATAATTGATATCAAATTTTTTCACCTAAAATTCAACATCAAAAATCATAACTAGACCGGTGAAGAGATTTTAATATTTAGCGAGTTCAGTAATAGGATATTGACCTAGTAGTGCGGTGACACGTTTGTTTCCAATTTTGGTTGTTTTGTTAAGAGAATATTTAAAAAAATTAAGTGTCAATTACTTAATTATTAATTTTAGCTGAAATTGTGTAAAGCGGATTTTATACCAGATGTACTATTCAACCCTTTTTCTATAGATGTACCCTTTTGGTAACATCATGCCTATAGAAATATTAGCTGTAGCCGCGACAAAAAGTTGTCTATGTCTATTTTCAGGCTCTAGAATATCTTTGTACCAAGTTTAATTTAAATCGGATCAGTAGTTTAGGCACATAGACAGTTACTTTCTTATTTATAATATTAGTAAGAATGTAGATTAGAATTGACAACAAAACGTTAATTTTGCATTATGTAATATGAGTAGGTACTTAAATACATCAATATTGTGGCACTAATTATAATTTTAGAGCCAGTTTTTTTATATTTCAAGGTTCATAATAAATTGATGAAACTTCTAGTCTAGTTTAATTAAGGATCCAAAAAACGCTTTGAACTGGACTCACAGAAAACTCACAACTCCATCTTAGACGTTGGTACTGAATTAACCAAACTTAAAATTAAATTCTGATCCAGTGGGTCATAAAGTTACTACTTAAACGTAACTTAGTTAAAAATGAATTAAACACGTCTTCAACTAGTCCGGAGTATTTGAATGAACTAGCTTTAGTTATGTAAATTGATTTGCATAGTTCTCAACTTAATTTTAAGTGCTGCAGGGGAATGTTATATGAGATATTATTCTTATGTGATGTTATATTTAATGTTAATTTACTACTAGTTTTATTTTATTTAGGGGCTTTTATTTTACTACTAGTTGCTGCCCGCGACTCTGGTTACTTTCCCATTTTTTTCTTGTAAGAATTATAGCGTACGTTAATAAGGAATAATTTAGTATTAAATACAAATTAAGAGAAGGAAAATTTGAACCTCGGTTAGGAGTCGAACTTGCGAATTAAACTATTGTATTAGACGAATTTAATCTAAACCTGACATGATGGCGCATACTAAACATTCCAGACATCAATTCAGACAGAGGAAGGTCAAAGGACTTAGTATCAGACTATTACATAGGGATAATGTACAAGGCCATACAATTATTTAAACCCTACGCTAAAGTTCAGGCATTCGTTTAAGCGTAGAAATTCGACGACTCATATATTTACAAGAAAATGGCCCCTCAAATATTTCGTTTCCACGAAAGATGAATGTTTCGTTACATTTTAAGTTCACTTACTTATTTGTCTGTTTTAATAGACTACATTTTTCAGCCTGAAAAAGGAGGGTATTTTTTGGCGCCCATTTGCATCGTAGACTGAAGTGACACAGACAGTCAGTTCTATTTCAAACGCATTCCAAAATTTTCAATAAGGTGGATTGAGTAAAAGATATACGTACTCTTTATTTCGATCTTAAACTTTAAAACGGTGCGTGGAAATTGTTCCACGTAAATTTTTGTTTTGGATTCCGGAGAACTTCGAACTCTATGCTATCGAAAAAGTTACCGAAATGCGCCATCTTAAATTGAACTGAAATTTTACCAGATTTAAAAAAAACGCTAGATTTGCTTGTAACGCATGAGGTATATATTATTCCGTAAATTTTCACCAATGAGAGATTACTAGAAGCTACTGGCTAGTAAGACCACATGCTAGATTCCCGAACCTAGTAGATACGTTGATCTCATTGAGAAGTTTCACAACTTGTTCATTGAAAATCTTTATTTATGATACCTTTAGTTATAATCGCCGTGGGGTTGTGGCTTGGAATTAATCCCTCCCTTTCAACCCGCATGTGTTTCAAAAGGTGACTTAGGGATATAGAAACAAGGAGAATGGACAACAGCGTTCTCCTAAAGAAATAATATAAAACTGCGGTCACGAACCCGCTTGCGATTGCGCTTGCCCAGCGTAGTCACTAGGGCAACAAACACCCTATCATTTTTTATTTTATTTTTATTTTTTTTTGGGAAACAAACAGATACAATACATAGCATATAATACAAACATAGTAAACTATACATAATCCAAAACAGTTTCCACATTAAAAGCTAAACATTTGCGCCAAATGAGAAAGAAAAATAAATGAGAATAAACAAACAATAAACAATTAAAAAAGTGAACAAAAATAGCATTAGGTACTGATACAATGCATACATAATGACTTAGCATTAATTACTCGGCGCTGGGAGGAATCAAACAGTTGTGAACGGTTTTTTTAAATTTGGGTAAAGAAAGGTTAAATATATCTAAGTTGCAAGTATCATCACTCATATTAACGAGGTCATTATACAAACGACAGGATCTTCTAACAAATAAGTTCTTTCCATAATTCGTTCTTGCAGTGGGAGTAAAGAATAAAGATTTTTTGCGAGCGTTAATGCGTGGACATCTCAGACCTATATGACTAAGAAGGTAGGAAGAGTCAACTTGATTTCTAATAATTTTATAGAGAAAGGATAAGTCCCGTTCATTTCGCCGGACCTGTAAAGATGTTAAATTAGGTACTTTTACAGGGTTTTTATTATTTCGCCATATTAAATGCTTATTTAATTTATTTTGGATACTTTGTATTTGATCAATATAATATATGTTGTATTGTGGATTCAATCATCATTGCGCACAATAGTACACGGCACATGTTCCATGTTCCGGAGGGGCTCGTGGCTAAGAGTAAGCCGTACGGTTTGACCGATAATAAAGGTTAAGCCCCGCTCGCCGCGGTTGGTCCGTGGATGGGTGACCATGCATAAACATATCGAGACCCCTCCGTGCCTCGGAAAGCACGTTAAGCCGTTGGTCCCGACTGTCATACAGTGATCTTTAATAGTCGTTAAGTCATTACAATTCTGACAACCAGCCTTACTATGGAATACTTTATTACCTGCAATAGGTTGTGGAGGTCAGATAGGCAGTCGCTCCATGTTAAAAACGGCATTCAGCTAAATCCGGTAAGACTGGAAGCCGACTCCAACATAGCATGGGAAAAGGCTACGTAGAAAAAGACATGTTCCAGGTAGTGAAACTTGTGAGAGGCATTTGTCCAGCAGTTGATTGCGATATACTGAGTTGATAATTATAATAAAAGAAACCGCTTTCCTATTCAACCTGAAATATAAATCTTGCGTTTTCTTCTACAAAGTATCCAATTGTGTTTACATATATAGCATATTTCGATGCGGAAACTCATACATGCACCAAAATATACACACCTAGTGCATAACAACTGGTAATAAAAACGAATAATCCTCTTTTATATGTAGAAGAATATTCACCAACATCTGTGCTGTATTTGCAATGGGTCGGACAATTATAGTATAAAATAGTTTAAATAAAAAGGCAATGGAGGTAAGAATATGGTATTCATATTGTATACTGGTTATTCAAAAGCAGATACTGCAATACTAAGCTATTCTATAATATTTCTATGTTCATCTCTATTCGAATCTCTACGGAAAGTAAGTGATGTAATACCAGTGTGAGTTATTTAATACTAGCTTCTGCCCGCGACTTCATCTGTGTGGACTTCAGAATTCGGTCCAAAAAGAAATGAAAAATCTGAAAAATTGAATTTTCACCCGTCTCATAGCTTGAGCTTGTAATAAAGAAAAATAACAAATTTCAAAGCTTTCTAAGTAGAATACGCTTCGAATTAAAACCCCTTCTCTACCCGTAAGATAAAGGTTTAGCAATAAAGTACTTTTTTATAATATCTTGGGAAACTCCAGACACGGCCATCTGATCCCAAAATAGGCAGAACCTGTACTATGGTGACCAAACAACTAATAAACATATTTATATACTTCTAAATTTATACATAGTATAGATAAATAACACCCAGACACAAAACAAATGATCGTGTTCATCTCACAAACATTTGTCCTAGGTGGGAATCGAACCCTCCGGCTGAGTAGTCAGGGTCACTAACCACTAAACCAAAAGGCCAGTCACTTCACTTGAACCGTAGAGAAATGTTAGCTCTAAGTATTTTGTTACAAGTCGTAATTTCAAGTAGATGTGTTCTGTGGATGATCTTAACAAAAACACAAAATGACAATAACGGTATTTGATGGGTCGTGTCTCTAAATTGAGTTTCTCGCGCCATTTCCTCTTAATAGGGCCGTTGAGTCTTTGACAACATAAAGATCTTTATTAAAGACAACTCTTAATAATACTAGCTCTTTCCAACAAATTTATTTGTCTCGTTTTTTGTTATTAGCGAAGAATTTATTTCTTGTGTAGCAGTTTAACTTTTTCCATCGTAGTATTGTGTTTTCGATAGGTACCTATATACTGGATTAATTTAAAAGGAGTGCATATACATATTCAACGACGTAAGCAGGTTATCAGGTAAATTGAAAATTATCTTTTCATCCAAACATAAGTCACGTGACCGTGTCACTTTGTATGAAAAGTTAATTTTCAGTTTTAAGATTTCGACCTATATTTTTGGGGAAAGTTGTTCAATTTTATGCATCTGATTACCTCGTTGAATATACGCATTAATTTTAAATTAATCCTGTTTATGTAACTTACATTTTGTGCCTCATTCCAAATTAGATAAGTTTTTATTTTCGAAATTTCTTCTTGAAAATAAAATAGCAATGTTAAATTGGCAATGTTATGGTTAACTCTAATTTCGCAAAAAAACTGAGTTAAATTTAAACTAATATCACTACATAATATAAAACAAAGTTGCTTCCCGCTGTCCCTGTGTATGCTTAGATCTTTAAAACCACGCAACGGATTTTGATGCGGTTTCAAGAGTAATTCAGGAGGAAGGTTTCTATTTAATACAGGTTCAAACCTATGGTGGTTCCGCTATTAAAGTATATAGTAGGTAAACTTTGCGAGTTTGCGAATTAGTTCGTAGTAATCTCTGGAACTACTAAACCGATTTGGAAAATTCTTTCACCTTAGAAAGCTGCATTATTTTTTAGTGCAATAGGTTATTTGGTGATGTTTGCCCAGCGAAGTGGGCACGGTTCAGCTAGTTTTACTTATCGTTCTAACAAAAAGTTTGGTGATCGATGTTCATTTTAATCTCCTCTGCTCAATAATACAACAATGCCCGTTATATTTTGCGTACCGAAGCAAATTGATAGCTCTGCACTTAGTTTAGGTAATATCAAACAATATGATAAATAAAGGGTCATGGTTATTTCGGCTTCATATTTCGGGTAGCACAGTTCACTGGCTTCGTACAAAGTGCGAGTTGATCTTACCCCTGTGGCCTATTCGTGGGTTCGTACTGGATGTTACATAGTTGAAGCAATCTTTTCTAAGCGATGTGATATAACAAAGTATGTTCATCGTTTGGTTTAATAACAGCTGAGTTGAGAAGAGTTTGTCCGTTGATTATTTTTTGTTGTAACATTAGTAATTCAACAGGAATATAGTATTCATATGATTTCATAGCGTTCAAACTTTTCCTGTCGTATGACGTACAGTCAACAGCAAAAGTAGATGATGAATTGAGTTTATAAATTTTGGAATCAAAACTAATACTTAATGTTTGGTACGATTGACAATCATCTACTTTGAATCACAGTTCTGATAAGAACTCTGTTTATTAGTGTTGAATTTCTGGTCATTGGTCATTTACTTTTGAGCTGTTGACTGTACACGGAAATTTTAAGTCATTTAACTAAATCCTTACAAGGTATCCTTACTAGGTAATTCGATATTTGTATATGAACTATGGAAAAAAACTAACGAATTATTTGTCGTTGAACAAATGCTGTTGTTTATGATGTTAGTTTCAAGTAACATGTTTCTGACTATAGTTTTTTATACAACAGGCTAACTTCACGCGATACCTACACTTCAAAAATAACTTTTTTATTATTCATTTCCCAACGGCGTGGAAAATGGTTATGGCGTAAACTTTACGCAATTTCAACATAGGCTTTAATTTCAGCGATTTAGTGTTAAAAAAATGTAGTTGCTGGACATAATTTATTAATGTTATGTTATTTAATACAATTTGAGACTAGATCGGCAGAAGGTTTTCTACCTAATCTGACTTACAATGAAGCCATTAATTTATAATTTTATAACTCTCTGTGAAAAAGAAAAATAATTATGATGATGTGCATGAGATTCTTCTCAATATTTATCAACAAAAGAAAGAAGCTGTACATACATAATGTAGGTAATAAAAGAACTCATATTAGACCCTTTTTTATAAATTTGATAATGAATTATATCTAAATATTAAAAAAAATGATGAATCCGACGAATGTTTTAATCAGATTTATACTTTAAAATTATTGTCTGAATAAGTTAAAATGAAAATTATAAATATTTTAAAAGACGAGAAAATAGCTTTCTGCTCTTACTAGAGATGTTTTAAAGTTCCTAACTTGGTTCTAAGAAGTTTGTTGAGCCTTCGGGCTATCTCGATAAATTAAAAATACCTGTTAATAAATCTAAGAAAAATTCTACAAAGAGAAAAATAAACACAACAAAGTTAGATGAAGTTTAAATCAATACAAGATTTCAAGATGTTAAAAACTATTTAAAATGAAACATAGTTTCTGACTTCAGGCTATCTCAATATATTAAAAACACCGGTTTGTAAAACTGAAAATTTCTACAAAAAGAAGAAAAAAAGAACAGAGTTTGCTGAAGGTTTCTTAAAATCAATACAAGATTTTAATATCGTCAAGCTATTTGAAAATAAAACATAGTTTTTAACACCAATATGAAGTTAACTATCAAAATTTTCGTTCAATAGAGAATGTCTACAATCAAATTATTGAGCTTAAGGGCGAAGGCCTTATAGAAACTTTTTTCGTCATTGAAACAGCTGAGACCGTAATCCTTTTCAATATTAAATGTGAATGGGCCTAAATTGCGAAAAGTGTCATTCATTAGATTTCAATATAAAACAAAACTTCTTTAACTTCGCGTTTCAGGAGATTTGTGTGAATGTAGAAAACTGGGACTTATTTAAAGGATTGTCTTATCTATATCTTATATTCATTCACATAATTGACAGATGAACTAAATAATACTGAAACTAAACCTCATTTTGAGAAAAACGATTTAGTATAAAATATACATGTATTAATTCGATTTTAAACATGGTACCATCTGGTTCATGCAAGAACTCTATGATAATTAACTGAAATTTAAATATTTTTTGTGTTTTTTCAGGTAAGATTGCGAGGTTGTGCTTGAAAATTTAATGCGTAGTGTACTGACGAGATAGACAATAAAAGGTATTTACATTATTTTGGTAACTTCATAATATTTATCATCAACTCCGCCTATAGTGGTCCACTGTTGGGCATAACTTTAGAGAGGCTCTAAAGTTACCTTTAGAGTACCTTTACTAAGTACACAGTGTTGTGATATAATTAAAAATATATATAACCCAACCAAAACAGTGGACCTCACTTGTATATATGGATTCATTTCAAAGGTCAAGAAAAAGTTATTTAGGTTCGCTTTTCTATGTTTTAACTTTTGCATTGAATCAAAACCTTTAATATTAAATCATCATCCTAACCTACATTGTGTAACCCACATTTATTAACATTAGCCAAACTCATCTTTCTGTCACCACTTATTATGACGACCCTATAATCGTTTCTGACATTAAATCACAAAATCAGTAAAGAATCATCGATGAATAAGCAAAACTCGAGCAACCTCCTCATTTTTGTCCAATCATTCTATCTAATGCTTACTACAATGTCAACATGGGATCCCCCATCAATAATCAGACCATTTTGGGCGGTTTCATTCTCGTTCAGTCTAAAATTCGAAAATATTATGCCTACAGACCCGACGAGAGGCTTACACACTCCATTAGGGTTTGATTTATCGGTGCTCACTAAAAGGGTCTCCTAAGGAACTATCCTTGGACCCCTACTATACGTATCACTTACATTAGACGTATGGTAATTTTGTCCTGAAATATTATTTACTTTGATCGCGTTATGTGATACACGCATATCGATTTTGTATAAAGCAGAATTAGAATTTGATGTCACGCTAGTGGAAAGTTGGTGTGGATTTTATCGGTGTCATAAATTGTAATTTTGCTTGTCAAAAAAATGTGACTGGTAGACACTACAGGGAACTGAATAATCCTTGCGCATCATAACGCAATATTATGGGCTTCATTTTTTAAATCTATGAGTACACAACTTTTTTTTTATTATAAAATGAACATAATTAGAAAAAGGTTTGTATACTGATAATTTATTAAAAACTAAACGTAAATAACATTTCAGTATTAAAATACAAGACGGTAAATTAATAACAAAACTCTGTAAACTCAAAGGGATTGGTGTCTCAAAATAATTTCTAATTCACATAGAATAAAGTACACTCAAGTACAAACAAGTTGAACTTTACAATGACTCAAGTTACTGTGACGTGTAACGAATGGGGAACTTTGTAAACTTTTGGTGCACAATTAATGTCTACTGCTGGGCTGGTTCTCTATCTCAATATGCTACTTTGTTACTCGACATTTTGAAATGTATGCAGCCGTGGTACGGATAAAAGTTAAAATGTTGCACATTTACTTCTTGAGCAAAGATTTGTTATAGTATGTGGTTAGGAATGGTTGTGCGCTTATTAAACTAAGCCTCATTGTTGGTTGCTACGTTATATTCGAATTCTTATTGTACTTGCTATTTTGCTTGTCCATTAAAAAAAAAAATCTTATTAAATGGATTCTATCGCGGTTTATTTCAATTTAAGTTCCCGACGTTCCAACACCTTTGTAGGTGTCATGGTCACGAGCAGACTGTTATAGTGAAGTAGTTTTATTTCAATATCAAAATTTTGCGTAAACCTCAGAAAACAATTTGGTTGTAGTTCCTTTAAGAATTTGGATAAGGATTCAATTTACATCATGACGGATGGACCTTTACAGCTCATATTAAAACCGCAAATAACTAGTTCACGAGATAGCCACATTACGCCAATATTACGCACTCATCAAATACATTCCCCGCCATACTTTCTGTGAGGATAATATCATCATCGTTTAATGCGGCAACAAATCGCTGTAGTTTGGCAAATTGCTCTTTATATAAGTTTTTCAGTTCGCCAACTTTGCCCATGTTGGTTTATAGTTAGCTATTTACTTAAACGTTTCGGTTCTTTGATGTGATGACGTAGATTGGTTCCTTGGTTAGCGTGAGTGGTTTATGTCACTGAAGGTTTAATAGTAATGATGAAGATGTTGACCATTCTATATTGATGAACTTTTGAATCTTATTTGTCTTATTCAAAGGTTAACCTTAAACTCGCGTAGATATCCATTTCATGTATTTATTTGGTTTCGTTTCCTAAATTGTCTTTCTATCTCGTGATACGGCAAAATTTTTGACAATGTGATTTTTTTTCCTTCTAACGTTAATATAATGAGAAATATAAATAATTTTTAAATCCAATTTATCTGGGCTTTAATTTGGTAACTTCAATTTATATCACACTATAGTAATTTCGAAAATCTAAAAGCTCAAACTATGAAAAAAAAATTTAATGAATGTTCATAAAATATACAAAGGTCTTCGAAATCTAGAAGTGCTTTTCTGAATGCATACCTTAAAAAATAAATTAATGAAATTACATAATCTTAAAATGTGTTCTTAATACTGGTAAGTCATTAATGAATGTAAAATGAAATGTAAGCTCTCATATGAATAATTCAGTTTTTCCAATGGAGGCCTAAATTGTATTTGAAATCTTTTTCAAAAAGACGAACAGATTTTAAGCATACCTTAGGTTTAATTAAGGTACATAAAAGAGATATAAATTAAATAGAAAAGCCTGAATATTTTATGATTTTTCTGGTCTCAAGAAGAAAAAGTATTATGAACTTATAATTATAATTTACTCGTTATTCGACTGCCAACATTTTTTCCTTCTTTTACGACCCACTGCTGGGCAAAAGCCTCCCCCAATTTCTTCCACAGATCCTTATTCCGTGCCACATCGAACCAGCACTCACGGTACACGTCCAGACTCCCAACTTAAAAGTCCTGATTACCTTTGAATCTTCTTCTCACAGATGATGATAATGATGGTGAAGAAGAAAGTGTATTATAAGGTTAGCGATTATTTAGGAGATAATCGGGGATGGGTTTAGTGTGATCTGCACCTGTGGCTTCCTTGGCGGTCCAGCATACTTTTATTTTTAACCTTGTTTATGCATTAACCTTCCCCAAAGCCTCTATTTTTAGAAAATTTTGACATGACTTGGTATTTCTGCTAGGGTTCCGATTAGGATTACTACATATCGTATGTAAAACGTTTATCTATTTTGTCATGATGCGTTTTGCACTATATCCTTCGTAAATGTGCCAACAAGGTCAATCGTTGTAAAATTAATGATTTATTTTCAAAAACGCTGGTTTGCGAGTTCAACTATAAGTAAATAATCGATCGTCAATTTTATTGTTCTAAAATACTCTTTTACTTCTTCAAATATAAACTTATATTTTTGACTTAACAAACTTTAATAGTGCATGAATGGTAACCGGTTTCGCCATTCATCCAAAAGAAATATAGCTAGTTCGTTTTACTTGGTTTACTTTCAAAACTTCAGCGAGTTGGCAAGCGGCGGCAGCAGAAATTTTTTGTTTATCTTCCATTTTGGATAAGCGAGCCGTACAGTTAGTTACGTCATTCTCAAAACAATTTTCCAAGTAA
This sequence comes from Plusia festucae, assembly GCA_950381575.1. Taxonomy (NCBI): domain Eukaryota; kingdom Metazoa; phylum Arthropoda; class Insecta; order Lepidoptera; family Noctuidae; genus Plusia; species Plusia festucae. The sequence continues at coordinate 12,376,627 of OX494447.1, forward strand.
CCCAATTGTGCATCTTTTGAATAAATGCTGACTAAAAGTCCTAAAGCGTCGGCATTATGCAAAGCTGAAACACCATCTACAACCTTTACGTCTGCATTAAAGTTAGGAGATAATAAAAAAACTTACAGTTCGTAAAGTGAGACGTACTCAGTAGTCACATCACATTATACGAACGCGTGTAATACCAAAGAAACTGCATAACCGCCCCATAACTTGGGACTTTTAAAAATTATGGCTTATTTAATTTGAATATAGCTGATATATGTTTATTCTCGCGAAGTTTTCCAAGTGTGAAATATACCTAACGTAAAAGCATACGTTGGGGGTTTTAAAGAAATGTGTGGTAGAAATTTTGCTAAAGGAAATTTGGTGGTGGACTTGTCACTTGAATGTATTTTTGTGTACTGTATGGAGGTATACAAGTAATGTGTGTTATAAAGAAGTCTGAATGAGCTTACACTGTCTCTATTATCGTGAGTTTGTAACATTGTACTTTTATGAATTCTTTAGAGCCAGTTTATAGAGCAGTTAGTGCTGTCTGATTAAATACTTGTATTTAGAACATTTTTGTAGCTTGAGATATCGCCATCTTTAAGATGGCAGACAAGTATTACAGTAAACCAGTTCATGATTCATTCAAACCTATTTATTTTTAAATCATGTTCTTAGGAAATCGTGATATTTATACTTTAACACAGTTACAACACACGCCTGTAAATGCCCCACAGCTGGGCAAAAGCCTCTTCCTCTAAAGACAAGGCACGAGTATTTAATTGATAAACACTCTTGCTTACTTGCGGGTTGATGATTTCAGATCTCGTTTCGAAAAGCAGCTTTCTTCACGATGTCCTCCTTCACCGTTTATCAGCGATCTCTTAGTAAATTAGAGCATAATTATAAATTTTAAAATTCAGATTTACAACTTGGGTTTGAATTTGCGATTATCTGCGTTCGTATCCGGTCCTGAAACGCTAAGCCACCACCAAACCATGAAACTATAACAAATGAAAACAGTAACTTATTATTAGTGTCCGACCGAAATTTCGGTTTCGGTTTCGGTTTCGGCCAGTTTCGGCCAAAAAATCAAGTTTCGGCCCGAGTTTCGGTTTCGGCCAAAAACGGCCGAACCTTTCGGCCGCGCCGAAACTTACAACATCGTCCCTTCGGGTCGCACTCGGCTAACGATTTGGTTATATGATTAACAATTTGATTATTTTGATTATCTAATTATATTTGAATTAGCCATTCGAGGCTAACTGATTGTGATATTTGTGAGTATATATATTTTTTTTTAATTAAAAACGACGCCCGCACTAAGGAATTTAATCCTTGTGTCGCGGGGGATTCACAAACATTCAAATCACATGCACAAAGAACACCCAGACTTATTGGAACAAGTATCTGTGGATCACACAAATGCTTGTTCCATGCGGGAATCGAACCCGCAGCACGTCGCGCACAGTGGTAATTAGCGTGGTGACCTTTACCACTCGGCTATCCGTGCAGTCAAAATGTAAGTAACTGAAAATAAATAAACATAATATATGAGCATCATATTTTAATAATAAATTTGTTTTATTTTATACCACCATTAAAAAATCGCTAACTTTGTGTTACAAATAATGTATTTTTTTCACTTTAGTTAAATTTTCAAACAGAACCTCTGTAACTGTGCTGAAATTTCATTGTGATAAATCTTTTGAAAGTAGAAACTTGTAATTATAGGTTGGCGAGATATTTATTTTAGAAAAAAACGGGCTTACTAACATTTTTTCGACATTTTAAGGACTTTTTTTTTTATAAAAGGTTCGGTTTCGGTTTCGGTTTCGGTTTCGGCCGAAACTACAATGAAACCGAACCTTCGGTTTCGGTTTCGGTTTCGGCAAAATAACATGTTTCGGTCGGTCACTACTTATTATGCTTGAAATATATAAAACACCTTATGGTAGATAATTATGGTAACACTAGACGTCCCCCGCGACTTCAGCCGCATACTTTAGATTTTTTTGGGTTATAAGGAATAAACTACAAGTCAAATACTACACAAATAATCGTACATCAATATTTCAAATTATATTTTTAGTACCACATCAGTGGTAAAATAAAATTTTACGATCATCTTGTTTATGCTTTATCATCATAACTCGCCTTAACTCAAAGGTTTAATACTCGTTCATACGAACATGATGAGGTGAGTGCCAGTTATTACCCTCACATCTCATCAGAATGACTTTAACGACATATTTATCAGTGCTCTCAGTAGCAGTAAAGTTATAACTTAAACAAGTGATACCTGAACATTAACGGTTCTAACTTTCGAACATAAGAGAGTATAGAGAGTAATACACACATTAACTCACTTTGACTGCATGGATAGCTGAGTGGTCACCACGCCAATTACCACTGTGCGCGACGTGCTGCAAGTTCGATCCCCGCATGGGACAAGTATTTGTGTGATCCACAAATGCTTGTGTTTGTCTGGGTGTTCTTTGTGCATGTGATTGGAATGTTTGTGAAACCCCCGCGACACAAGGAATAAATTCCTTAGTGTGGGCGTCGTTTTTTTCAAAAAGAAGAAGAAGAATGATCGAATTTACATTATAAAAAAATTACTAGCTGACTTGACCGACGTTGTCATATTGTAGGTACTATTAAATATTATTATGTAATGTCAACACATCCACACACAAACATGACACATGTCAAAAAAAAACAACTAACAGTTAAAGTTAAACTCTTTAAGGTAACATTTTTCTTGAGTTTTTGTTCTTTTTCGTTGTGACACTATTTACGACGACAAAGTTACATCAGAAAAGTTAATATGCTTTTTAAGTTTCTTGTTTTTTTTTATGTTATTCGCAACTTTTTTTTTCTTCTGATAATACACACACTAGAAAATCGCCGTTCAAGCATTGTGCCATGACCGGGGGATATAAGGATTCATTTTTATATACGAGTTTATAGATTAAAAAAAAAACATATTATATTTAGAAGTTCCGGTTTTCATCGTCATTGTTGACCGAGTCGCCATAATAAATAAAAAATAATAATTTTTGAACAAATAAGAAAACACTGTTTTGCAACTTAAACTGTTCTCTAAGACAAAGTAAATATTAGCCCGTAAAACAGTAAATACCGGTCCAGGGAAAATCAGTAGTTTCGGAAATGTAACCCGGATTTTTATTTGAATGCGCTGATACTTATCTAAGCAGTATAAAACAGAATCGCTTCCCGCTGTCTGTCCCTACTTATGCTTAGATCTTTTAAACGCCTCAACGGATTTAGATACAGTTTTTTTTAATAGCTAAAGCGATTTAAGAGGAATGTTTTTATGTATAATAGACGTGTGAAGTCCGCTAGTAGATTATAATGCGTGATATATACAGCGTGTAACAAAAATCCTGTCCGATCCCTGAGAGTATTATTCGGTATTGTACTGCGAACACGTCATAATATACGTAACTATTATTTTTAGAGATTATAATTTTTCCCCAGTCAAAATAATTAAATACAAATAAAAACTGAACCAAGGCAACAGCTGAACTGTATATGGATTTTTTGCAGTTTTGATAATAACAACATAATAAATATTGTTTTGAAGCCGGTTTAAAATATAATCTGGAACTACGATTATTATTACCTGCAACTAAAATAATTTTCGGCGTTCAACAAATACGTACAAATGCAAATATGTAATCATACACAGCGTGCATTTATTTACCAACAAATATTTGATTGCATGCGGGTATCAAATATAAAACTTTATTTAGATTTTATTGATATTAGGTAACCGGTATTTGGATGTTTCTTCTATATTGAATTCCATGAAAAATTACCTATTAATATTTTTGACTAGACCTTTTTTCAAGATTTTTTTTCCTTATTTTTTTAATTTCAGTAACTGTGCCATGATCTCTTATGGTCAAATATTGAAACGTCATCAGTTTGAAGCAGCCGTTAAGTCTCATGTTGTCTCTGTCACTGTAAGGTGTAAAGTAGGTAGCGATAGAAAGACATTTAAGAACATTTTTTTATTTTTTATAAAGATTACTAGCAATGTGGATCGCACATTACTAGTAATCCCGTTAACACCTCGAGTTAAGATGCTTGTGTTAGGAGTGGGTTCACGTCGGCAGTGTAATGGGTGGGATACGAACCCGCAACCACATGATTGCAAGTCCGACGGCCTTGCTATTAGGCTACCGCTTCTTCACGTATAGTTAATTAGCGTTTCAGTATTTCGGTTATTGCCGTAATGATGCCGTTGTGGAAGCGAGATGACAATTAAACTTAGTTAAAAAAATATATTAATAGATTTCACCCGTATAAGAAGTATCCGTAAGACATTTTTATCATTAATTTTTTGATGTTTTCAAGTTATCGTGCTATTCGGGGCAAATACAAATCTAAGTTCACGAAAATCGGTCTGTCCGTTCTTGAGTTACCGACTTTGTTTTATGTACAAGTGGAACTATGTTTCTAACCTAACCGTTACTTATTGCTCGTAAAAAATGTTACCAACCTCTATCTAGTATTTGAAATTTAACATGTCCCACATCCATATCACTCGCACAAAATCCAACGACAATGTTTGTTGAACGCGTTCGCTTTACATTTTATTTTTATCGTCAACCATATTTGATTTCTATTTAACTAGTAACGTACCTGAATGGAACAATATGTTTTATTCAAATCAGTTCGGCAGTTTAGTTTTAAAATCCCTGGCTTTAGATCCAGAGCATTTGGTTCATTGAAATTTTAAACAAGCAATAAAGATAATGTGGTGGCCTAGCGGTTCAATGAGCGGATTTGTATGCACATAAGTGCACGTTCGAACCCAGACAGGTACCAATGTGACTTTTTCAAAGTTATAATATGTACTTTCTTATTTATTCTAAGACATCATTGACAAACGGTGAAGGAAAACATCGTGAGGAAACCTGGATTCCAACAATTGGAGTCTGAAATCGCCAACCCGTAATGAGCAAGCGTGGTGATCAATGCTCATTTCTTCTCTATACGGGAAGAGGCCTGTGCCCAGCAGTGGGACATTTATAGGCCGGTATTATTAGATATTGGTACAAATTTTATTATTTGTATCTCTTTTTTAATCAGGGAATAATTACAAACGACCCTGTCTTTTGAGAGGTGTACGTGGGCACACAGCTTGAACATCCAGTGGCCTTGATAAGTACTTTACTCTTATATAAGATGGCGTAAGATTAACAAAATTTCAGGAAAAATTTCTTTGTTTTTATCAGTCCCTTAAGCATATTAATTTAATTATAATTTGGAGTAATTTAATTATTTATAAAAGTAGATTTGAATGGGTTAAAATTATAAATAATAATAGCTTGGGACAAGCTCACGCTCGGCCATCTGATCCCAAACTAGGCAGAGCCTGTACTATGGCAACCAGACAACTGATAAACATACTTATATATTTCTAAATACATACATATTATAGATAAATAACACCCAGACACAGAACAAATGATCGTGCTCATCACACAAACATTTGTCCTGGATGGGAATCGAACCCACGACCTCCGGCTTAGCAGTCAGGGTCACTAACCACTAGACCAACAGGCGAATCAAATTTTAATTTTAATGAAAATGTAAGCAATTTCCTATCTTATATTAATGTGTAAAGCGCTTACGTTGGTAGGAAATTTAAGACTGATGAAGAAAAATTTAAACGCATAAAAGACGACTATAAATATCGTTTCAAAGGCAATATTAAATTATAACAAGCACATATATTACAAGCTCACAAAGATATTACAACGTCTTATTACAAGCCCGTATTTAGGAATATGTGGTCTAGACATGATTTATTACCCTAGACCATAAGTCTATACATTATGTCTCACTTGTCTACTAGAATTTAATGTTTTCCTAAATCAGGATCTCGGGAAATGGTTTAGAATTTGCGAGGCACATTTACTGGAGGTACGTTAGGTACCATAAAGGGTTATTAAATAGTCTTTTTAGAGAATTACTATTAGTTTTTTAAATTAAAATAAAGGGCATGAAAGTTGAACGGCTTTTGTATACTCTACTACTCGCCAGGAATAAAATACGCCAACAAAACAATAAAGATTATGAAATTACAATCTTTTTGGTTAAAAATTAATTATTATTATTATTATTAAATATCAGCCAATAAGAGTAAAGAGAAATCTTATTTGGACATACTCATAAGAATTGGTTAACTAGTCAGGCAATCCATTGAATCTATAAATAATTAAAAAAATATTAACAAAACATTCGAAAGAAGAAAGCTAAGCTCAGTCCATTCGTTTGCACAGTTTAGATACACTAACAAAATTGTTTATAGCGAAAAAAAACGAATATAAATTGGAATTGAAAACTACAGCAATAAGTAACCAGTTTACATGATTGGTCTTATTTCTTAAATGTGACGTCATTTACCGCGTCCCACCGATTTGTCATGTCACCAGACTGTCGATTCACTAATAAAATCATCTTTTACGAACAACATTTAAATTTAAACCCCATCGCAAAATCAATAAAGTTGAACTTGGATTATACCGATTGGTTTGATAAAGTTTATATTTCACATTCCTTCTCAAGATACACTAGTAATATTAACTTTATAGTTTAGTGATAAGGTTTAGTTTTCAGTGTCCTAGTTTATTGGAGAAAATATTCAGAAACAAATCACAGCGTATAACAATTGATAATTTGTCTGATTTTGACGCAACTCAAATCTTGAGACGAATATTCAATATTTTAGAACTAAATTGGTTTTCTGTTAATATTTAAGTAAATAGAATTAATTGGAAGACCTTATTTTTGTATCGTCTGGATGTTGACCTTTATAAGAGAGACGGTGATGTTGTAACTCGTGTAACCTACTTGTGATAGGACGCAAAGTTTTAAGCAGTTTTTTTATTGTTTTGTAACAAAAACTGTTCTGTGTGTGTGTTTTTGATCTAGGTCCATATAATTAATATGCCCAAATTACGAGTTAGTGCGACCGATGAAATTTAATGTAACTATAAGTGTTAAAATATACCTACCACATTTTTTATTTAATTTTATCATTGTATTAATTTTATTCATAATGAAATCCATTTAGATTGATTTTTTTGTAAAATTTTAATACACTTATATATTATGTATTTTTCTTGCATTAACTCGTAAATTATCGATTATGAAACTTTTAAGGCTTTTCATGATGATTTTACTATTTTCCTTTGAGATATGAAAGGGACGCGATCAAAAAGGATTGGCATGGAAAAAGAAAACGATGGCAAAGGCCTTCCTTTTCCCTAGGCTAGTCAATGAAAACTATTATTTTAAGCCATTTTCAAGCTCTAAAATGAAAATAATGATAATTAACCCTCCCATACAATAGTTTCAATTGACTAGCATCTATTTCCATCATGAACTGTATACATAGCACAATGTATCCTTGTGTCTTTGTTCAATAAATCAACAGAAGGTTTTAACAAAACACAATCTATCAAAATAATCCTTTTCGTAAAGACACCACATTACCAATGATAGTTGTATGAATGAATTATTTATTATCTTTGAACATTTCCCAAAGTTTTCCAAGTTTCCAACAAATATTATTCTACCCACATTACGTCTGTTTTGATATATCTTAGTATTAATTATTTTGTTCTTGTTCCATTAAAAGTTATTCTCATACCTAGTTTTGGTTAGTTTTGTAACTAAATTGTGTTGGGGAAGACCACAGATGTAACAAACATGTAAACAGATTTATGTTAATGTAAATATGTAGGATTTTAGTTGTATGATTACGCTCGCTTGTTTTGCTGACTTGGTTTCGTGGTTATAAACTTTAATTAGAGCGTCAGACTTTTGTTATCACGGCTCGTTTTTAGACTTGAAAATTTATTTGATAATTTCAGTACTTGGTTGGGACAATTTTTGACGGGCCTATTGGTCTAGTGGTTAGTGACCCCGACTGCTAAGCACGAGGTCGTGGGTTCAATTTCCACCCAGGATAAATCTTTGTGTGATGAGCACGATCCTTTGTTCTGTGTATGGGTGTAATTTATCTATAATATGTATGTATTTAAAAAAGAAAGTACTACTACAACTGTCATTCTGTCAACACGCATAGTCATGCTGTCTGAGAGTTGAAAGTGAATAAGTGCATAAAACTTTCGAGTTTGTGTTTAGAAACATTACCAAAGTGAACTTTATAAAGTGACAATCGTGTTCAATTATTAGTGGCTAAAAAACAAATAGTGATTAGTGACAAAAACAGTGTTTAAACTTTATGACTGACACTTAAAAATTTTAACTTTTCTTCATCCACCTACATTTTAAATATATCAAATAAACATCAGATATCAAAATGTCATTTGACATTTCTAAAAGTGTGACCACTACAAGAAAATAATTACCACCATGAGTTGCAAAACTGATACCAACATGACAAGAGTAGGAAATCAGGCTCAAAGTCAAACAAACGATACTGATGAAAATCAAAAGAACAAACACTCACCTAAAAAAAAATTTGTTCAACAAGTTTTTCATCCAAGCCTATTTAACAGACCACGATCAAACTCACTGAGTGAAATTACATCGAAGCAGTCGGGTTCCTCCAAAAATGCCATCCCAGTCATATGCGAAAAAAACTTGGTTGATGTAACAGACCAAATACCAGCCATACAACCATCAACAGATATAGTGCAACCGCCACAATGGCAACGAGTTCCTTCGTCCAAGAAAAGAAAAATGTGTGACAACTCCCCACCACCAATCGGGTCCACAAACCGATTTTCAAATCTACCGGTTGATCTGCAAGAGAACACTAACACAGAGCCTAAATCACCAAATAGGCCCCCTCCTATTGTGCTTTATGGGATTGAGGATTTGAATGAGCTCACTAAACTTATTGGGTCCGTAATTCGTCCGGAAGACTTTAGGTATAAAATAATAAACAAAAACTTACTTCGTTTAATGGTTAGCACAACTGAAGACTACAAGCAAGTTATTGATGTGATACGTCAAAATGGACTTATCGGGCACACCTTCTCTCGTAAAGAAACAAAATGCTACAGAATAGTCATTAAAGACCTCCATCATACTACTCCTCATGACGCCATTATACAGGAGTTGGAAAAGTCCGGTAACAAGGTTAGAGGAGAAATTATCAACCACCGCTACGGACCGGAGAAAATACCCACCTCGACGTTCTTCGTTAACTTAGAACCTTGCCCAAATAATAAGCTGGTTAAAAATATCGAATATATACATCACCAACGCATTAAAATTGAAGATCCGCGTAAAACAAAAGCCATAGTTCAATGTCAGAGATGCTAGCAATATGGTCACAGCAAAAACAACTGCATGAGGCCATACAGATGTGTCAAATGTGGGGAGGGCCACAGAACTTCGGAGTGCGCCAAGAAAGACAGAAACTCACCCGCGAAATGCGCCCTTTGCTCCTGTGATCACCCTGCCAATTACAAAGGTTGTCAGGTATACAAAGAGATACTCTCAAGAAAAATGAAACCTAGAAGTCACCCAACCGTCAAAGTTCCCATTGAAACTGTCCGCACCAGCACAATACCAGAAAACTCTACCCTGACTCAACAAATCACCCATTACAGACCAGAACGAAGCTATTCAGATATTGTCGCTGGTCGTACCAAAGAACCCCCACGAGACAAATCTCTCTATACCGACAACTCTCATCAAAACGTAACTGTCATGGAACAACTTTTAATCAAACAAAACGAAAAAATTGATTTACTCCTGCAACAGATAAGTACTCTTATGGGTCTACTTACTACTGTCATTACAAAACTAGCACCATAAATGGCTCGACTAAGAATTGCAATCTGGAACATCAATGGATTGGCTCCCAATATCCAAGAGTTAGAGACTTTAATAAAAGCAAATAAATTAGATGCGGTATTAATTTCAGAATCACATAGCACGTCCCGGAGCTCGTTTCGCATAAAAGGTTTTAACATATACCATTCACCCCATCCCGATGGTACTGCGCATGCTGGCTCAGCATTGGTCATCCGAGCAAACCTGAGACACTCACAAATAGAACCATTTTCTACAGTGCATCTTCAAGCAACATCTGTTAGATTGGAGGACCGAGCAGGTCATATTATTCTCTCCTCAATTTATTGTCCACCAAAACATAAAATTTCTTCCGATATGTTTAAAACCTACTTCAGTTCTCTTGGCCACAGGTTCATTGTAGGCGGTGACTGGAATGCCAAACATACCTTTTGGGGATCACGTTGTAACAGTACTCGTGGGCGCGATCTAAAACGTTATGTTGATGAAAATCGTCTAAAACCGATATCTACAGGTGAAGCAACTTACTGGCCTAGCGACCCAAAGAAACTACCGGATTTGTTAGACTTTTTCCTAGTAAAGGGTATAGATGGCTTACACACTACCATTGAATCAAGCCTGGACGGATCATCGGATCATACACCAGCGATTCTCACAATTAGCATCAGTGAACTCACTCGGGAAACGACGGAATCTCTGACTAACAGTCGAACTGATTGGGACGGTTTCAAAACCTACCTTACAGAAAATTTTTCGTCGACTATGCCCCTAAAAAACGGAGATGATGTGGATAACGCTTGCCGAGATCTCACAAACACCATTCAAGTTGCTGCCTGGATCAACACACCATCTCGAGTCACTGGTTCGAAGAACACTTCTCACCCAGCAGATATCATGCTAAAAATCTTGGAAAAGCGTCGGCTTAGAAGAATATGGCACCAGTCCCGCCATCCGCTTGATAAATATAATTACAACAAGGCAGCCAAAGAGTTAAAAGTTGTAGTCCAGGAATCTATAAACTCAACCTTGAATACAAACCTAAAAATGATGACACCAACAGGGACTGGCGTAAACTCGCTCTGGAAGGCAACAAAAAACCTAAATAAGCCGCAACAATCACATCCTCCTATTAGGTCACAGGCTTCCTGGGCAAGAACTGACTTGGAAAAGGCTGAGGCTTTCGCAACGCATTTGCATTCAGTTTTCAAACCTAACCCCAGCGTTACTGATGGACGCGATATTGATATAGGATAGATAAAGGGTTTGATCTGATCACCGGTTCTGTACTCAAGAATCTTTCTAGAAAATGCATTTCCTTTCTGGCAAGTTTATTCAATGCCATCTTTCGAACATCCCACTTCCCGGGCTTGTGGAAAGTCTCCGAAGTTGTCATGATCCACAAAACAGGTAAACCTGAACATGAAGCATCGTCGTATCGGCCGATTAGCTTAACGCCTGTACTGTCCAAGTTGTGGGAGAGGATATTCTTGAACCGACTGAAACCGTGCATGGACGCCAATGAAGTAATTCCAAGTCACCAGTTTGGCTTTCGGAAATCCCACTCAACTATAGAACAGGTTCACCGAGTTTACCAAGTGGGTAGGCAAGCCTTGGAAGATAAAAAGTACTGCTCAGCGGCATTTCTTGACGTGCAACAAGCTTTTGATCGTGTCTGGCACAAGGGATTACTAGCTAAAGTTAAGGAAAAGCTTCCACATTCTATGTTCTTGCTCATCCAGTCATATTTATCTGACCGTTACTTTCAAGTAAAACAGGGTGAAGCACGTTCAAGATTGTTTGGAGTGGAAGCTGGAGTACCACAGGGATCTGTTCTTGGCCCAGTGCTTTATAATATATTTACATCAGATCTCCCCACACTGGGTGGCATAACAGTTGCAACATATGCTGATGACATAGCCTACTTAGCAGTTGACAACAACCCCGAAGTGGCCAGCAGCAGACTCCAAACCCAGCTAGACGAGACACATAAATGGCTCTGTAAGTGGCGAATTCGAGCCAGTGCTCCCAAGTCTAACCACATCACCTTCACCCTCAGGCACGGGAACACTCCGCCTGTTAGACTTTGTCCTGATACCCTACCACACACAGATTGTGTTAAGTATCTTGGCTTCCATTTAGATAGGCGGCTAACATGGAAGAATCACATAAAACAAAAAAGAGAAGAGATAAACCACAAGTTCCGCAACCTGTCTTGGCTCATGGGAAGAAATTCTGTTTTGTCTGTAGACAACAAGCTACTCATCTACGATTCGGTCCTAAAACCAATATGGACATACGGAATCCAGTTGTGGGGTGTAGCCAGCCGTTCCAACATACTCTGCCTGCAAAGGGTTCAAAATAGCATCTTGAGAACGATAGCGAATGCTCCATGGTATACAAGAAACGACGAAATCCACGATTATCTACAAGTACCAACCGTGAACTCAGAAATCGAGCGGTACAAATATCAACATAAGGCACGCCTAACCTTGCACCCAAATCCACTAGTCTCCGAACTGTTGAACCCGACTGCGGTGGTGAAAAGGCTGAAGAGGCACCACCTTCTATAAGTGGGAGGCGCAGCACTGGCTGTTCCACCACGATGACATTTGACCCAGAAGAAATTCGCTTATGGTCTAGCGACCGATTGCAAATAGAAAAAATTAGAAAAAAAAAAAAAAAAAATGTATGTATTTACAAATATATAAGTATGTTTATCAGTATTCTGGTCACCATAGTACAGTCTCTGCCTAGTTTGGGATCAGATGGCCGTGTGTGAGAGGTCCCAAAATATTATTATAAAAAAAAAGAATAGGTATTTCAGTCATAAATTTCCATTATCATTTCAAAGGCCAATACACTTTCTCGAAAACTGGGCCATCTAACATCGAAAGTTTTTTTTTTCCATTGGTTCAGTATTTCCTGATATACCTACACGTTTTCAACCGAATAAACAAAATCTTCAGCTTATTTATTATTATAATATAAATGTAGAGTCTCTAGTAGCAAATTAAAAGCATGAAACTAAATTTAAACAAACGAAAAAACATTCTTCAACAATAATTTGTACCTACGTAGTTACAAATTTTATTAGTTTTATTTATCACATTGAAACTACATTTGTCGTTTCAGCCCGCATTCACTTCAATTGATCACGAACAAGTTGCTTTCTGGCTTCGATTTTTCACCGCAATAGAGGTTTGTTTTTAAAAGAAAACTTGAATAGCGTAATTCGAAAAGACCCCATTGGCTAGTAAAAGCAGACGCAAGCCATTGGCTAATTGGTTTTTTTATGAGAAAACTATATTGAACAGAGAACAGAATTGTGTTCCATCAAATTGTGATTAACTCTTATTTTACGATCGCATTGACGAGCAAGTAGAAAAGGTCATTTCCTGACTTGCATTTATTTGTGCGATCTGCAAATATTCATTTTCATTTCCCAAAGACGAAAATGTTGTGGTGGCGTAGGGGGTCAATGAATGGATTTGCGTACGTACTAAGGTTGCAAGTTCGAACCCATTACAGGCACTTACCTCGGGACTTTAAAGCTTAAGAGTTAATTATATTTTTTCTTATAATGTCTTATAATAAATTATAAGACATTTTGAGGATCAGTGAAGGAAAAGATTGTTAGGTAACCTGAATTCCTGAAACCTGAAAATTGGAATCTGAAATCGCCCACTCACAATGCTCGTTTCTTCTCTATGCGAAAAGAGTTCTTTGCTCATCAGTGGGACATTCATCACCCATCATTAGTAAGTCCATATATTTTGGAAGAATTCCAGAAACTTTTCACTTTTCCTTTGTAAGTAGTGACGATTTTCTCCCAAATTCACAACACCAAATATACAATATTCCCTAAGCTTTTCAGGCGCTATCTATGAAATACTAGCGAATGTACTAGGTTCGGAATATCAGTTAACAATGAAAAGCCCCGTTCTTATCCTCGTAGCACCATTGTTGATTCTTGAAGAATATTGTATTGTACTCATATATGTATAGTAGCTATGCGAACTCTGAGAAAATCAACCCGAATGTCTAGCGTACCGTGATACAAAGTTTTATAGAATATTTCAGATGAATATAGAGAACGTGTTGTTGTGAGTAATGTTTTTGGAACGAAATTCCTTATCGCGCATTGCGAAAGGGGGCTAGACGGAAAAAATTAAGACAAAAAGTTGTAACGACACTTTTTGCTCTCTTTCTCTCTCTCTCATAGAAAGCAAGTCAGTTATTTTCGTTTCGTCTTTCTATTTCGCATTGAACAGTGTGGTGTCGCGACTATTATTTTTGTTGAGTGTAGGTATCCATTTTTTTTGTACATAATTATTACTTTAATTTGATAACAATTCTTTCACTAATTAATCGAAAGGAAGTTCATTCCATCCGGGTGTCTCTTGACACCTCTCAAGCTTTTTTAACAAAACAGACTGCTGAGAAGTAGCAAAGAAGAGAAGGGTCGAGAGATAAAGAAAGACCTTCTGACCTTTAAACAATTATTGAACATTGCAGTTTAATATGTAATATTATAACTAGTATTATTCAAGTGATGACATATTTTTAGGGTTCCGTACCTCAAAAGGTAAAAACGGAACCCTTATAGGATCACTTTGTTGTCCGTCTGTCTGTCTGTCTGTCTGTCTGTCTGTCTGTCAAGACCTTTTTTCTCAGGAACGCGTGGAGGTATCAAGCTGAAATTCATATCAAATACTCAAGTCTATGGTCTCTTGGAGCTGTGAAAAAATCAAACTTCTAAGTCAACGGGATCAAAAGATACTCCCGTTTATGCCGCAAATTTTCGACACTCGCAAGGGAATCAAAACCTACAGGGTACTTCCCGTGAACTCAGAATCTTGAAATTTGGTATGAAGCAACGTCTTATAGCAGAGATATAGGAAAAATTGCGAAAAGTATACATTTTTAGTTATATCATACAATAAAAATATTTTTAATAATTTTAAACTTACTACCGCTTTCCTCATGAACGCGTAGTGGTATTATATTGAAATTCATATCATATACTCAAATCTATAATACCTTTAAGCTGTAACAAAATCAAACTTCTATGTCAACGCAATCAAAAGAAACAGAAATTAAAACCGCATATTTTGAAACTCGCCACTACTCGCAAGGGAATCAAAACCTACAGGGTACTTCCCGTGAACTCAGAATCTTGAAATTTGGTACGAAGCAACGTCTTATAACACAGATAAAGGAAAAATTGCGAAAAGCATAAATTTTTAGTAACATCATATAATAAAAATATTTTTAATAATTTTAAACTTATTACCCCTTTACTCATGAACGCGTAGTGGTATTATATTGAAATTCTTAACAAATACTCAAGTCTATAATATCTTTAAGCTGTAACAAAATCAAACTTCTATGTCAACGCAATCAAAAGAAACAGGAATTAAAACCGCATATTTTGAAACTCGCCACTACTCGCAAGGGAATCAAAACCTACAGGGTACTTCCCGTGAACTCAGAATCTTGAAATTTGGTACGAAGCAACGTCTTATAACACAGATAAAGGAAAAATTGCGAAAAGCATAAATTTTTAGTAACATCATATAATAAAAATATTTTTAATAATTTTAAACTTATTACCCCTTTACTCATGAACGCGTAGTGGTATTATATTGAAATTCTTAACAAATACTCAAGTCTATAATATCTTTAAGCTGTAACAAAATCAAACTTCTACGTCAACGCAATCAAAAGATACAGCAATTAAAGCCGCATATTTTGCAACTCGCAACTACTCGCAAGGGAATCAAAACCTAAAGGATACTTCCAGACGACCTGGAATCTTGAAATTTGGCATGAAGCAACGTTATAAAGTACACATATAGGAAAAATTCCGAAAATCTTAAATTTTTAGTTACATCACATAGTATATTTTTTTTAATAATCATAAACTTACTAGCTGACCCAGAAAACGTTGTTCAGCGATTAAAAAAAAAAACGGATGTTGGCCGATTCTCAGACCTACCCGATATGCACACAAAATTTCATGCAAATCGGTTCAGCCGTTTCGGAGGAGTTTGAAAACAAACACCGCAACTCGAATACACCATAACTTTTACTTATATACCTACAGGTTTGTACGGAACCCTCGGTGCGCGAGTCTGACTCGCACTTGGCCGGTTTTATTTTCGGGCTGAATAGCTTATGACTTCGCAACTTGCTTATGTTTAAATATAAAAATATAGTACTAAAGTGACGATTTACACGTAAAAGTGATGATTTTATCAGAAATAAATAATCAATTTTATGATATGGAGAGTTATTAACAATTTGTGCATACCTACTGCATTTAAATAGAAAATACTGGTCTGCAATAAAACTGCTTACCGTAGCTTTAAACTTTATATTATTAGGTTGCAAAATCTAAATTTAATTTTATCGTTCTGTTTGCCGAAATTTTATCTAGTCTAGACTGCGCTGGTAATAGTCGAATAAAACTTTATTACAGTTTGTACCAGTTTTATTTGTATGCATGAATAATAGTAGCCGAGTGTCAGTGGAAATTATAGAAAATTCTGGAAAAATATTCGTCTTCATAGAGTGTCGAGACAAATAAAAAGAATACATAATGATTTTTGAATTTTGAATGATTGACTGCACGGATAGCCGAGTGGTATAGGTCACCACGCTAAATAACACGGTGCGCGACGTGCTGCGGGTTCGATCCCCGTAAGTATGAGACAAGCATTTGTGTGATCCACAATAATGTTAGTTCCAAGTATGGGTGTTCTTTGTGCATGTGATTTGAATGTTTGTGAAACCCCCGCGACACAAGGACAAATCATTAGTGCGGGCGTCGTTTTAAAATAAAATAAAATTATTAGTTGGGTAAAAATGCGTTTGCAGAAATAGCCTTTTTTTTTGGACTGATGACAGTTCTGTAAAATAAAATTATTGTAAGTCCTTAAGTGCCTAAAACTTTCTAACTACTAATTTGATAATTAAGGTACGTATATTTTTAGAGTTTAGTTGTTGTACGTCGAGAATAAATTAAGGCCAAGATGTTTAAAAAATAAAGGTTTGCTTTAACTTATAAATTATCCCTCCCATTTAAGTTACAACGTGTAATTATTCAGTTTGAAATAAATTCAAAATACTCCCTATTCAAATTAGCCGTTTTCGGAAAGCACGTTAAGCCGTTGGTCGCGACTGTTATCATAGTGATCTTTGATAGTCGTTAAGTCATTACAATTCTGACAACAAGTCTTACTATGGGATACTGTATTACCTAGCAATAGGTTGTGGAGGTCAGATAGGCAGTCGCTCCATGTAAAATACGGTATTTAGCTAGACTAAAGACTGGAACCCGACCCTAACATAGTTTGGAAAAAGGCTACGCCGAAGAAGGGGAGTCTTCTTCGGTCTAGCCTTTTATTTATTCGAATTAGATTAAAAAGTATTTTGAAAGATGTAGATCCAAATAAAGTGTTGTTTATGATTATTTTAATTAAACAAGTAATTTTGTAATAAATACAAAATAGATGGCTAGCTGCCAATTAGTCACTAACATTTTGAAGATGACGAGAACTTTGAAATTGAATAGTAGCTAATAATTATTACCAAAAATGTTTCAGAAATGAAGTATAGGCGAAATTCGAAGATATGTTATAAGTTATTTTGTTAGAAAGATAGATTTTATTAGAAATATTAACCTCATGCAGTTCGCTAACTATTTTGATGTCAGTAATCACAATAAAAATTAAATATTATTATTCTCCATAAAAAAAATTAATACCCATAAATTGACTCTAAGGTCCATTTGCACGTAAACTTTAACCCATAGTTATTGCTAACGCGAGGTTAAATTGACAATATTGTATGATTGTAATACAAACTGTCTATTAAACCACGTGTTGGCAATTAGCTTTAAGTTAAGACATACGTGCACATTCGTCTTTAAGATCATACATTAAAAAAAAATATATATTAAAAACCAGAACTTTTTTTTCTATCTATCCAATAAATTCAGTCAAGGAAACAACCAACCATCCAACAACTCCCCACATCTGGGGCACCGACACAGATGATTGGAAGACAGCTACTATCGATCAAGTATCTATCTCGCTTGATCCTATTTTACCGTCGATATCCAATTATGTGAGGCATTGTGCCTGACAAGTCTATTCAAGTTCGCCTTCGAACTGCATAAGTTATATAGGTCTTGGAAACTGAGGTATTGATGTTGATCTATGCAGCTGAGAAGGCCAATTCCTACTGTTGGTTCGTCTTTGAGCTGAAGCTGAATGTTTCTGTTAAGTCAAACTTGTTTTTTTTATTGAATGTTAATTGCTTATTTTATAGCGTCCAATATTAAAAACAATTTAATAAAATTTCACCAAAAAATCCTCCTATGTTTTCACGATCTAGGTCGATTTGTTTTCTCTGTATTCTGCTTTAATTAATGTTAAAAATGTCATGGTGACGTAGTGGTTCAATGACCGGATTCGCATGAACGTGGTTGAAGGTCCTAAACCAGGCAAATACCGATGTGACTTTTTCAAAGTTGTTTATGTACTTTCTTAATTATTCTAAGATATCATTGAGAAACGGTGAAGGAAAACATCGTGAGGAAACTTGGATTCCAAAAAAAACTGAAATGACCAACCCGCAGTGGACCAGCGTGGTGATCAAACGCTCATCCCTTCTCTATATGAGAAGTGGCCTGTGCCCAGCAGTTGGACGTTTAAAGGCCGGTAACGGTATTATAATGTTCAAAATTATTTTTTTTACGTGTCATTCTGTCGTTCATATTTCCCCTACCTTAAAAATAATTCTTTTCAAGTAGACTTTTTAAAGTCTACTTGAAAAGAATTATTTTTAAGTCGTTTTCGGAAGGCAGGCTATTTGCTGTGGGTAAATTGCATCGGCAATTGCCCAATGCAAACCTTTTTCCGTATTGACTCTTACAATAAGAGTTTTTAAATAAGATTTTTTCGTTTGCCGCTCCGAAATATAAATGCGCAAGTGGATTTTTAGATTTTAGACGTTCTGATATTTTGTACTCAATCTTGTTGAATGGGTCGGAGGAAATTGCGTTCGTAGAATATTCGGTATTTGCACATCCGTCTCTAAAATCTGACAAGTACTATATGGACTAACTTCGAGTGCATATTTTTCTATATATTGTCGCATGTAATATTATACTTATAAACTTAAAATAAATTTAACAACGAGATTTTTTTATATATTTAGGTACTAGTTTTTTTTTATTATATTATGATTCCCTTACTTACTACATTATCTTTTCTATCTTTTAACTGGATAAAAATGTGAACGTACAATTTTATTTTTTGGTCAATTATCTTATATACCTTTAGAATATTGATATGTAGGGGAAAACTTATGTGGGTGAAACCGCGGGACATTATAAAAAAACTAAATAGTTTGAAAGACTCACCTCTCATTTATTTACGACAATGGTCCAACAGTTCACCGCTGACTTGTATTTAAACACAGAAAAATAACAAAATATTTTAAACAACACTAACAAAATAAAACTTCTATTCAACCAGCATTATAGTACTTGTCACGTTGGCATTTTTGTGCGTATATTTTCACAGCTGTAATTTTTTTACATATTTTTCGTTCGTCCAAATTACACAGAACTTGTGTATTTTAAACAAAAACATACGGACATCTTTGTTCTGAAAATAGGTCAGATTTATTTAAGCAAATATGTGTAAAATGTGTGGTGGTTTTAATTTGAATTGGCCTTATTTTATCAACCATTTTTGTTTTTACGGTGTGCTACATATTATGTATATATATATATTTTTTTTTGTCTACGGTAGCAGATTGCCATTGAATCTATGTTTATAAAAGTTTAAATTTAGTTAGTATGTATTTTTGGTTGAATGCGATAATATCAGGAACAACTGACTCGTTAAAAAATCTTCCAGTATTAGTAGATAGCCCATTGATTGAGGAAGATTGCAGACTTTACACTGCGATAAAAGAAGAAAAATATAATTATAGATAAGATGAATAAATGAATAGACATAATATATTATGAAATTCTACAGTACAGTACCTACAGAAAACAATATAATGTAAAATGTATTCTTCTGAAGATCAAAGTGTTTGCATTGAAAAATTGAATTTATTTTGGTAACCAAACATAAGTTTTCAATCAGAATTATTGGATTCCGTGCCAAACACCACGAACAAACTTATATCAATGTTGAGATGATATTCAAAAGCCAAGACCAAATATATGATCTTGTTACAATAATTGAATCAACTTGGTCTCATATTGTTAGCGTTAGAAGCTACTAGAGATGTGCAAGCTGTGATGCGTAAGATATTTATTTTAATATATTAATAACAAACATTATTATCCTCTATTGATATTTTAACCTCCCTTAAAGGTTTGCTGTAAGAGAACTCAATTCTGAGTTAAGCTCGCCTGGGTACATACTTTTTCTAACACTTGTATTATCTGTATTTAATAGTGTGCAATAAAGAATTAAGAACTAAGAAAAACATTAATTGTCTTGAAACCATTGCTTGAAACTTATGATTGTTCGATTAGATTTTTAAAGTAAAATTCTGTGCACTTTCTTACATTTTTTTACTGTTCAGCAATATTGTAAAAAATCTGGAGAGGCCCTATTACTTAGGGGTGTGAAAAAAATATGTTGGCTAATTCTCAGACCTACCCGAACCCGATATGCACACAAGATTTCATAAATCGGTCCAGCCGTTTTGAAGGAGTTTGGGAACAAACATCGCGACACGAGAATTTTATATATGACGATGTGTAGTAAACGCAGTGGGCAACTGAATAAACTGAAAGTGTGCATGGCTAACACTCCTACAGCCTGCAGTCACTAAGACTCTAGTAGATACATGGAAATACTATCAAGTTGGACTGGTAAAGGAGTCAGAATATAATAATAATAATAATAAATCTTTATTTTCAGACCAGAGATCCATAGCGCAATAAATAGATAAATAAACACAACATTTCAATAAAACTATTCACATTATGTATTTGAAAGACGGTCTGTGAACCGCCATCCAGTGACATATTATTTGGCCATCTACTCTACCAGCCACAGTAGCAACGAGTCTGTTATATGGCTAAATGTCGGTTTTTTTTTTTTTTTTTTATTATTAGAAATTTTAATGGTCACAAAGTTTTATAGCTAAGTTTTGACTGCACAGTCTTTGCACACTTCTGATGTAATAGCACCCTAAAACTGAATGAAACCATACAATGTATTTTGTTGACATGATTTAAGAAAATGTTTTGAGTAACTGTGTTGTTTATGAGAGCTCGTAAGCTCTACTTGAGTTTGATAATAAAATAAACTGTGGCGTAAAGAAGTTATTGTCATTTGGAAGATAGTGTAGATTATTGGAAATAAACTTTCGTAAGTATTCTTTTATTAAAGTTTTAAAGTTTGAAATAAAAAATATAATAGAAATATCTTTTATTACGAGTATGTTTTGTATACCGAACCCACGACCTCCGGCTTAGCATACAGGGTCACTAACCACTAAACCAACAGGTCAGTCTTAAGCATATCGAAAAGGAACGAGCAATAATTATTCGAACGTCTATCATACAAATTACGTAATTTATTTAGTTTAATATTCCATAGCAACATATTTATAAAAAAAAGGAAAAAAAATATCAATTTGTGCTTAGAGACTTTACGCTTAGAATTATAGATATACATTAGTATATCAACTATTATAGGACTAACATCCATTCGACGGCGTTCAAAAGTAGACCTTATAAAAGTAAAACAAAACACAACTAACACCAAAAGAGTTCAGTGCTAAGCTAAAAAAATAATACCCTGAGTTTATAACGTTAATATTTTTCCAACGAAATCGCGAAAAATGTCCGCAAATATCTGTAGTATCAAACTTCGGGGCTTTTAATCTGGAGAATGGTGGTACTAAGCAAACAGAGAACAAACCAAAACTTCCCTTTGTCCCGTTTATTGTTGTATTATGACAAACGATGTTACACAGAGTGGAAGATTCTGGTACAACTTGCGATATCCAGCTATGTTCGGTTATGATTTATTGAATAGAATTGTCACCGAAATGGTTATTTACTGATTATTGAATCTTCAAGACGAATTGTATGTCATCTTGTAATGATACTATGACAAATAATCAGACCTAAGTATGTACCATTTTTAATTCGTATATCATTAGTACTAGCTGTACCCGCGACGTTGTTCGCGTTGAAAAGTATATTTATTGCCGTCAATAACTGAAAGTGAAATGTCGTGGTGCCCTAGCGGTTAAATGACCGGATTCGTATGAACAGGGTCGCGGGTTCAAACCCGGGCAAATACCAATGTGACCTTTTCAAAGTTACGTGTACTTTCTAAATTATTCTAAGACACTATTGACAAACGGTGAAGGAAAACCAAAAAAATAGAATCTGATATAATTGCCAGCCCGCATTGAGTTAGCATGGTGATCAATGCTCGTTTCTTTTTATATGGGTGGAGGCCTATGCCCATATAAATGCAATACATGTTATAGGCGGGTATATAATAGCTGAGAAGCGTCTCGACACCATAACAGAGTAGCGTCGCGACGCCATTGCAAAAAGGCGCCGCGACGCCACATTACAACGGAATCGCGACACCAAAGCTAACGGGCGTCGTTACTCTATTTTATAGCTGAGTAGTCACGACGCTTTAGTTGTATGGCATCGCAACGCCATAGTTGATAGGCGTCGCGACGCCATAGATGGGAGGCGTCGTGTAGCCATATTAGAGCGGCGTTACTACACCATAGCTGGGAGGCGTTCAAATCGCTACAATTGCGAGGCGTCGCAAAGCTACAATTGAGAGACGTCACTACGCTATAGCTAAAAGGCGTCTTGGCACCATAGAAGAGCCGCGTCGCTACGCTATAGCTGAAGCGTCGTGACGCTATAGTTGAGCGGTATTGCGACTTCGTAGTGGCGTGGCGAACGGCTACTGGAGTCGACTGTTCTTCTTAAATTCGCTCTCTACCCTTCCGTCTATCTCCGAAAATTGTGGACCAATTCAATAGTTTTTATAGAGTAGGTAAGTCTTCGAGGTGGTTTCATATGTATACATTTCAATCAATCAATTTAGTAATTTTGTTGTTAAATCAAAACAACTGGAATGTGTAACCAAAAATGACATATCGGTTAATGAAAAGGATCATGATCCATGAAAGACGACGAAGACGCATGATCTGCAAGCGACGGGGGATGGAAGGCAGCGAGGTAGTGAATCATGCAACCGGGACGGTGGTCAACTGTCTGTCTTGTCAAAATGCAAACTCATATGGCTTAGGTGTGTTGTAACACCCCCAGCACAAATCTGCCTCTTTACTCTGAGGATAGGCTTCGATCTTGTTTTAGATTGATTATCAGCAGAGAGAAAACGTTACCGTCAGAAAAAAAGCAAATTGTCATGCAGGTTTTCCGGTGTCCACTCAAGTCCACTGTATAAAATTCCCTTATTGTTTTCAGACTGAAAGAAAGAAAATCCATTTACTTGTGCCACTTGCGACGCAAAAAATACAAAAGAAAAACTACTTAAATAATTTCTAAAATGTTAGAGGTAATATGCGTCTCATCCATGCGAAACATCTGCTTGTTGATTTGGTGGTTGAGACTGAGTGTGACCAGCAAGAGTATCGTTCAGGTTGGAATCCAGTGTCGGGTCAAAAATTAAGTATTGGTTTGAGACAGGCATACCTACTCATTATTTCAATGTCCAACGCCTCCGATAGTGTGTAAAACTGTTGGTTCCGACCGTCAAAAATGATCTTTGATCATTGCTATTGCTTTAAATTACCTGTGCTTCCAAAATATACCAAATTACCCAGTAAAATGGATTGTGTAGGTCAGACAGAAATACGAAATACACCTGAAGCCGGGGAAACTGGAAGCGGACATCGACGGAGCTTGATATACATTTGAAGGTACCATTTAATGGTGAAGCTGAATAGCTGAATTTGTTAAATGAGACAGCGTGCTGCTGGGGAGTTTGTTGCGCCGTTTCTTCTCCCCGGCGAAAACACTTAGGAAGCGGTGAAGGGTGGGCGAATCAGCCCCCTTGGACCGGGTACATTCCTGCAATCGTTGTCGCTGATGGAGTCGCTCGAATGTGTGGAGGTGGCAAGTGGGTCGCATGGCGTTTCCCTTCGGTAAGTCGCGTGACTTATTGAGGGGGAATGTCATTTCCATACATTTAATGTCATTTGAGCGATTTCTGTCGGCGTTGGCGCTTGTGGGGGTGTGCCTTGTCCTGGGGGCAGGGTGCTGTCAATAAAATGTATGACGTTCAAAAAGTGCTACTTAGTAGCTTAGTTTGAATAAATGATTTTGATTTTGATTTTGATTTTGATTTTGATTTTGATTTTGAATAAAAACAGAAATCTGGTCCATTAATTGACAGAAGAAGCTGTGAATTTAATAAATAGTCTCTAATAATTTCGTAAAGAAAGTAAAAACAATTGCCCTAAGCAAAAATTGGCGCCGGCGGCGCTGTAAACCGTATATTTATTGGTCCCATAGTTTTTCAGTTTGCCATCGGACACTCGTCACAAACAGCAAAAGAAAGATATGGGTAAAAGAAAGGTAAATTTAAGAAAAGGCAGACTTTATTCTTTACGGCTTACCTTTAAGTTGATGGGAGAGTTTATTTTTATTCATGGTCCGTATTAATATTTTTTTATATTAAAAAGTCAATAGCAATTGTATTGATTATTCATCTGTGTGCACTGTAATCGGTATTTGGATCATTTGGAGTCTTTTAGGTTAATTAGTTTTAGTTAACTAAGATTGGGCTGTTAAATTTATCTGTAAAACCGTCATTAGCTTAACGTGTATCCGGTAAACGCGGGACCTTTATGAGAAATCAGCCCCTTTAAGATATCATAAATATAGATAATTAAAAGATATACTTTGATTAAGCATTAAAAATGGCATGAGCAGCGGATTACCTCTAAAAGTTTTCAAACAAAGTACCTATATAGAACTTGAAATGAAGATATACAATTTATTATTTTTACCCAAGAAATATTACAGATTAACAGAAGAAAACGTGGGAATAATAATATCAATAACGACCAATAGGTAAACTACGTTGAACCTCATTTTTTTAAAGACAAAAATGATATTTGATTGAAAAGACAACAGCGTAAAGTTTTAAAAAATATGATTTTTAACTAAAAGACACAAAAAGGGTTAGCTCGACTGAGATTCGAACTTGGAGTATCAAAATATTTGAATTTGTAAAAGAAACTGGATTATAAAAGAAAAAAAAGGGCGCCGTCACACCTGGATTTGAACTTGCAGCGAGAATATTCATTTCCAATCGTTCAACCACCGATTTGTTTTCACTACAGATAATGTTCCTAAAAAGTGACTCATACTTCAATCAGATCTGGTCGTTATAGTAACGTAGTTTTTGCCATGGTTACTTGGTTGTTTACACGTCAATAATGCCAATTTACGTGTGCGGATCAAAAAGAAGATTTTCCCTCGGGAACTACTTAAGGAATCGGGATAAAAGGTAGCCTATGTTCTTTTCCATGTCAAAGGCTACATGCATACCAAATTTCAACCGAATCGGTCCAGCCGTTTTTGCGTGAAAGAGTAACAAACATCCACACATCCACACATCCATTCCCACAAACTTTCACATTTATAATATTAGTAGGATTATAAACCATGTAGGTATATTCATGCTATGCTCAGTTTATTTAAAAACTTTTTACGAAAGTACTTACGCACTTTAAACTAATTGTAGAAGACGCTCAAGGCTAAGTGGTAGCCGCGCCCACCACGGTTTTTCCGTGGATGGGTGACCATTTGTAAGCATACCAAGATTCCTCCGTGTCTAGGAAAGAACGTAAGTCTTTGGTCTTGCCATACTGTAGTATCTTTGGCAGTTTTTATTTCATTACAATTCTTACAACCTGCAATTAAGGGATAGTGTATTATTCAGTGATATTAAAAAGGGTTGTTGAGGTCAGGTAGGCAGTCGGGAAAAAACTGTTTTCAGCTCAACCGGGCTAAACTGGGAGCATTGGGGTATGCTCCCACAAAGTTGAAAAAAGGCTAAATATTTATTTATTTATCACAAGAAAAACCAACAGATATAAAAGATGTGAAAAAAGAATTAAGAATAGAAAACATAAGCCAATTACAAATTATGTTCACACAACAGATAAAGGTACCATTTCAGTATTATTATTTTGACCTTGTCAGTGATCGTATCATAGAAAAAAACTGAGATACTTGGTTATAACCACGACAATTTCTGTCTTATGACATGAAAGTTATAAGTGTTATTGGAACGAAGTTCCTTATCGCGCGTTGCGAAAGGGGGCTAGACGGAAAAAATTAAGACCAAAAGTTGTAACGACACTTTTTGCTATAGTTGTAAGCCGTACGGCGTGCGCGTGTTTCTATAATGATGAGCCAATTATTACTAAAATTGAGCGTACTGATTAAGTTTATATTAAATTATATTTGTTAATAAAAAAATATATAATTATAACTTAAAAAAATAAAAATTACAATTCTTTCACTAATTAATCGAAAGGAACTTCGATTCATCCGGGTGTCCCTTGACACCTCACAAGTTTAATTTTTCCAGTGCAATGCCTTCGCTTTTCAATAATTCACCTGAGTTTATTATATAAACAAAAACATACCGCAACACAGCTAACCGTCTCTCAATTCATGCCTTCCAACGTTCGCGATGACCATTGTTCGGTGCCAACTGCCTATAAAAAGAGTCCTGCAAATGCTTTTCATATCACAAAGCATTTTTAATACTCAACATCACACATTTCTTGTTTAAATCGGCTTTGAAATTGTGATATTATGTTTGAGTTATAGACTCGGTTCAGGTAACAATGTGTATATTGTGGGTTAATTAATATTTTATGATTTGCTGTTTGGGTTTTGTTTAAAATGAGTTTAGTCTATATTTAATATTATAAAGAGGAATGATTTGATTGTTTGTTTGCATTGAATAATTATGCTCCAAATCAACGGAACCGTTTCGAAAAAATCTTTCTCTGTTGGTAAGGTACACTACACTTTTCCTGGGTGGAGCTGCGGGGAACAGCTTGTAATAATTATTTCTCCGAAAAAAATGTATTCTATCAAACGACAGAGTTGCGTTGTAATATGGTTTCTACTGTCCCACTACGACAAATTGTGTCTGATCATCATCAAACCAGCTTGAGAGTATCACAATATTGTCTTTTCACCGAACTTATTTGCAGTCGTTTTAGATCTTGCAACTAAAGCGTTTGTTTTAGTTGGTCTAAACACACATAATATTATATGACTAGTAAAATGAAACCAACTAAAATGCATATATACTAAAACTTTTGAATTACAAGAGAAATGTATATTATCTATGAAGTCAATTGAGAAATTTTCTTTGCCTTCTAGAAACTTATATTCCAAGGTAGTCCAAGGTTGTTGGACTAAATTCTACGAATGGATTAAAGGTATACTTCACGTATTCTGTATACTTTAGCAAGTATTCCGTAGTAGGGAATTCATTAGCTGTGTCGTGGGAGGTTTTGTTATATCCGTAGCTTTTTCCCAAGCTATGTTGGGGTCGGCTTCCAGTCTAACCGGATTAAGCAGAAAACCATATACCGATAATAGCTAAAACTGGAACTGTTTTGACTGCACGGATAGCCGAGTGGTATAGGTCACCACGCTAATTACCACTGTGCGCGATGTGCTGCGGGTTAGATCCTCGCATGGGACAAGTATTTGTGTGATCCACAAATGCTTGTTCCAAGTCTGGGTGTTCTTTGTGATTTGAATGTTTGTGAAATCACCGCGACACAAGAATTAAATTCCTTAGTGCGGGAGTCGTTAAAAAAAAATGTTTGGCAGATTTTATGTGTTAATACCCACTGTAAGAAATATATGAAATGTGTAATTCACAAATATTTATACCATGCGGGGATGTAATCAGCCGAACGTAGCACAGCGATTGTAAGCATGGTAACTTATACCATGGTGAATTTTTTTATTTTTTTTTAAAGATTACTAGCGATGTGGGTCGCACATTACTAGTAAACTTGTTAACCCCTCGTGCTAAGCTAAGATGCTTGTGTTACGAGTGGTTTCACGTCGGTAGTGTAAAGGGTGGGATTCGAACCCGCAACCACAACAACATGATCGCAAGTCCGACGCCCTAGCCATTAGGCTACCGCCGCTTCAAAGTATTTACGTTGATTCACAATATTATTAAAAAAAAGAATTAAAAAAATACCAATGTACTTAAATATTAATACATACACACTCAATGTAATGATGAAAGGGAATTCAATTATTCGGTACAAATTCTCTGTGTGACGACAAATATATGTTACAGTTTTAATCGGATTTATGTGTTGGTTCGAGAATTAATGATGAATGTGGAACACGCTTGTTAACTAGTAAAAGATGAGTTTCACTAATTAATATAATTATTTAAAAAAATATTGATTGATTGACTAGGAAATCGATTTTATTTTACTTCTATTAAATAAAATAAAAAGAAAAAATTTAAGCTTCCGGCAGGATTCGAACCTGCGACTCCTGTTTCAACGCACCACTTTAGGGTAGTTCTTCAGAGACAAAATTTTCGATGTCTGGGGGTATATTTCTGTAACCAACAAACAAAACGGCATGTAATATTTTTTTTTATACAGTTTAGCTTTACCTCTATCTAGGACAAATTATATTTTTTTAATAATTGCTGTCTAGATATAAAATAAAAAAATTTAAAGTCTGTTCTCCTGATTCATATAGGGCGTCCGTTTGCCATTTTCCGGAACAAAATGGTCGATGACACATTTTCCCTTTGATTCTTCAATTTAAATTAAAATTATATCGAAAGGAAATGAATTGACCTCTTACAAAAAAATTATGTATTAGTTATAACTACGTTAGTGTGTTTATAATTAATTAAATAAGAAGTGTCCGGCGTATAATACTGATTCATGTGGAGTAAGCTGCGCTTGACCGTACTTGATCGAGTAATAATAATAAAGGTCTGGAATCTCGCGCGGGGGGGAGCCAGACGTGCAACCTATGAACTAGAAGGCGGACTTGTGGCTGGTTGGATTAGATCCCGGTGAAACGAAGGTAAACATCTGATTCATCTGTGCTTGGTTCAGGTAGCCTCCTGATTACAATGCCTACTTTATAAAATTTATTTTGTTATTTTGAAGCCTCAATCTGAGTTTCGTGTGATGCTTTTGGGTTATAGATTCGTGTAGAAAAATCACAATATTGAAGTCTGTATGTATGATGAGTTATGCATGATTTTAGGCAAAATCATGATTCATCTGTGCCTGATTCATATGTTCAAAACCCGATATGAATCAGAAAATAAATTAGTTTTTCCCTTTTCCAGCAAGAAAGGAGCACTTTTGTTGCGTAATTTTTCTTGCCCAAGTAAGTAGAGTGCAGGAAATAATTGACGAATGTGATACAGCAGACGATACCGAAAAAAATGATCATTACCATCATCTCCGGGAATTTCAACCATACCAAGATCTCCGGAAATTCCCAGCTCATCACAGGTTTCAACTAAGACTTCACCACTATCGGCACGTATAACAAGATCCACAATATGACAACAGAAGACACTGGAAATCGATTTGAACCTAACAGAAAATGAAACCGATTTCTCATCCAACGCTGACGTCCCATCGAGAATAATAAAATCACCTTCACCCAATACTTGGATATCAGATTCACCGAGGACTCTCAGCCCACAAAGTAGCATCTCATTGTCAGCCCAAAAGTTTAAAAAAATCTGCACGGGAAACACCTGCTAAAAAGAAATCGCATGAAACATATTTTACGCAAGTTTGAATTGACCAATTTTTTTCCGCGATATGATCACTGATAATTGTTTTTATAAAAACTGATTATTGTTGTTATAATATTATGATTATTTTCATAAGACTGAGCCCATTTACATTCAAACCTTTTCATTTTTATTTCTGTTTCTGATTAATCTGTAACAAATTCTGATTCATCTGGGCACAAAATATTTAAATGTCGATATCTCGAAAACTACTTTGTAAAAACGAGTCCCTCATTCAAATATACATTATTTGGCATACCTATTTTCATATGAAGATGCGTTACTAAGCTGAAATTGGAATTAAATTTTGGCCATATGAATCAGTCAAAGAATGAAATTTCGAAGAACTACCCTTTACTGTGTTTAATTGCACGTCTTACGGCGACGTGTGCAACATCTGAGCAATCCAATATAGATACTTCTATATTGTTGTAAATAATTATTAGAGATCATTGAAATCAGATTTAAAACAATTATTATTAGATTTCTATATTTTAATTTTTATGAAACAGTTATTTCACATAATTAAAAATAATTCGGAATTTATAGTTCACATATAGTTTTTTATTTTTTCAAGAGTTCTTTTAAAAGCCTTGAAGCTTTCTTGCCTTTAAATGGAATACCTCAAGTTTATACATATTCAACAAAATAAATTAATTCTATGTTTGCATAGGCTGTCGGTGGTGTGAATATTTTTCCCGGGTTAATTTGACATTTCTTCTACGAAGGTCCAGTGTCCAGTTGAACCCTTTGTAAGGTATGAACCGACTCAGCTAAGTAAATATTGGAGGCTGGCCGCGTATTTTGTATACTTATGAGAAATTTCTAGGAAACGTAACGTAGTACGTGTAGGCTTAGTAATGACAACGGTTTAAAACTGTGTAACAACGGGTACTTTAATTCTCTAAACATTCCAATAAATTTACAAAAAAAAATATTCTTCATCATTTTGTATCAATGTATCAATGAACCAACTCTGTTTGAGCAAAAGTGATAAGTAAAAAATTAACAATTATTAATAATTATCTTATGACAGCTTACACACGGCTATCTGATCCCAAACTAGGCAGAGCTAACTGATAAACATACTTATGTATTTCTAAATGTATACATTTTATAGATAAATAACACCCAGACACAGAACAAATGATCGTGCTCATCACACAAAAATTTGTCCTGGGTGGGAATCGAACCCACGACCTCCAGCTTAGCGGTCAGGGTCACTAACCACTAGAGCACCAGGCCCGTCAATATTCGATAATATTAACTACGTCAATATGCTAATTATCTCTAACCAATATTTTTCTTAAAAAGTGGGAGTAAAATCAGCGTCGGTACCACTCAAGGGCCTATCGCATTGCACTCGAGCTGAGCCTCTTCAAAATATCGAGAGCCAACCGAACTTATGAATAAATTCATCTAATTTGCTCACATTTTAGAGCTTATATTTCCATCTCATTTGTAGAAGCAACCTTTTAATTTATTTAGCTTAGTTGGACAGTGGATAAGATTTGAAATGTTGTTTAATGTTTGTTAGTGGTGGTGGTATGAGGTAGCAGTGGGCTAATGGCTATGGTGTCAGACTTGAAATCTTGTGGTTTCCGGTTCGAATCCCATCCATAGCTCTTCTGACGTGAACCTCGTAACACAAAGTTTGGGACAGTAAATTATAATGTGAAGTAATCGTTTAATTAACTTTGTTAGTGACAACACAATGTATCCAAAATTAGTGAAGTATCTCATCTCATCTCAATTCAAAACAAACAATCTCAACAGACTTACAAATCGTCTCAATTTCTCACAACTAAAAAAAAAACTCACAACTTATCCTCGTATAAGTGAACTCGGAACTTAATTTCAAAAGATTTCTTTAAAATACTCTTTCCCACAATCCACCCTGCTTCTAATCCCCCTTTTTATAAGCATCAATTGGCGTTTAAAATTAAATTCCCCTTTTTGCTTTTCTATCGCAATTCAAGTGCCTCAATGCAATCAGGTACCGAGATTCGATTCCCGGAACAGACAAGCTGGATCTTTATCTCCGTGGAAATAAATTAGTTTTAGTTGTTGTGGTTCCGTCGAATGAAATGAAATGTCAATGGTATTAAGAACTAGTTCTTCTATATAGCTTTATAGTACATTCTTTGGTTCCGTTCTATTTCCCCTTGAAGTCTTCAAGATCTTGCAGATTGCATTCTTTTGTGTTTGAATTTTATCTTCGGATTAATCATTCAGCTTACAAATAAACATTGTATTTTATGCACTAGTTTACTTTGTTATTTATTTGCACCAACTTAAGTCTATTATTACAGGACGGAGAACACCTAATGCAATAAAGCGGCGGTAGCCTAATGGCTAGGGCGTCGGACTTGCTATCATATGGTTGCGGGTTCGAATCCTACCCATTACACTACCCACGTGAACCCACTCGTAATACAAGCATCTTAGCTTAGCACGAGGGGTTAACGAGATTGCTACTAATCTTTAAAAAAAAAAGTAGACACATTTCATATTTGAATAGTCATCATCAGCACAGTCGCTTCGTTAAGCAACTGCCTATCTGACCTCCACAACCAATATTACTGGATAGTAAAGTAGGTATTCCAATAGTAAGACTGGTTTTCAGGATTGTAATGACATAACGACTGTCAAAGATTTCTGAATGACAGCCGGGACCAACGGTTTAACGTGCTTTCCGAGGTACTGAGGGGTCTCGGTATGTATACAAATAGTCACCCATCCTTGGACCAATCGCCGCGCGCGGTTTAACTTTTACTATATGTCTAACCGTATTGCTTACACTTAACCACGAGTCCGTCCAGACTATTATTTGGTGTCGTATCAAGGTTAAATAATAATATTAAATTCCATTTCATAATTTCTAAATCCGTCGAAATATTTCGTAAGCTTTCGGGTTCATCATTACTATCCACAGACCTTGACAACCCAGCCCAATTCAAAGGCCTCTCATTGAATATAACAAGCTTAATTATCTGATGACATGAATTATGTAACACAGCCAACTTTTAACCATCGTATTTATTTAGTTGGATAGTTCTATTTATATTATAAGATTTTAGTATTTTTTAATATTTATAATTTATTAAACTACGCCTTATTAAATTTGCTAGAAATGAAAACATCTTTGTTCAAATAATAGTATTTTATTTGACGACCTCTGTGGTCGAGTGGCGTACACCGGTTTTCAAGGTGTCGTCAGCTCTGAGGTCCCGGGTTCGATCCCCGGACTGCTCAATATAGAAAAACACTTTTCTACATGGCCTCGGGTCTGGGTGTTTGTGGCACCTTCGTTGTCTCTGGATTCCATAACACAAGACGTGCTTTAGCTACTTACTTTGGATTCGGAGCAATGTATGTGATGTTGTCCTCATTTATTTAATTAGTTAAAAAAATGCTTTAACAAATATTCTACGCAATGGTACGCAGTTTCGTTTAAATATTCTTGGTAACATTTTTCAATATATCCAATAATTTTGAATATTAAATATAATTGAAAATACACTTTTTTATTTATTAAGTTTAGTATAGTTTTATTTATATTGAAAGGTTTAAAAGAATATATAAGTAGGAACGGATATAATATACTTAAAATAAAAATGACTTTGACTTTCTAAAAATAATCGCCAGATTTACAGATTTATGTGAAACAACAAAAACCATACAAATATTTCATCCTATTACGAACTAACGTTTGGATCTAAACACTTCCGTTGATAGCTTCTTTGAAAGCTTAACATCCTTCAGAACTGGATTGTCGCGAGCGTTTTATATTGGAACAAACTGCTCGCTTCAACTAGGTTCTTGAGATTTCCAATAGTTTCCACCACTTCTCAGAAATTTTGAAAGTGCTGTTCTGCAGAGTTTGCAGGGGTATCTTTATTGATTTGTACGAAGTAAATTGATATCAATTGATTTGTTATTAAAGTTCAAATTTCATGGAATTTCATTAAGGCGATTATTGGCGTACTGCAACGAATTGTTGATAAATCTCGTGTATGATATTAAATATTAGCTATAAATAGTATTTAATTAATGTTACGATCGAGACGGAAACCTTCAGCTTGCTTTTTAGCTTTTTACTGACTGGTTTTATTTTTATTTTACTTTATTTAAGTTTCATATAATACTAGCTGTGGCTCGTGGCGTTACCCGCGTGAGTGTCTGTTATCACGATAAAAAGTAGTTTGACATTACAAAGTTAGTTGTCTCTTTGATACAGAAAATTATTTTTTTTCTCCGAATTTTTGGAATTATTTGTTGCCGTCCTTTTCTCACGCTTTATGTTGAAGCAAAAGTTTAAATTTATTTTAAATATATATTATACTAACGAAGGAATCAGCTTGGTAAAGCTAACGAGGAATTAACGCTATGATACAATTATCAGCTAATTTAAGTAATTTTATCGTGTTTAGGTGTTTTGTGGGCCTTAAATCGACATGCTGTAAAAAGATACTCGCCCTTAAACCCGCAAACTGCGCTGATTGGTCCAATATCACGCCATCGCTGGTTGCGGCCAATGGCAGGCAACAAAAATTTCGCGTAAGTGGTAATTCGGTAGCCGCATCCTTTTATTTGGATCGCTACCGACTAATCTCGCCAATGTTATAAAAACAAAAACTATTGTACGTTCAAAAAAACACACAATTTTGCCTGCAAATCATTTGCAAGCCTACAATAATTTCTATCGAACCAGTCCTCAATCTAGTAAATATGATAGTGTTCATAAACTTATTTTGCCGTCTGTACAAACAAACAAACTGAACTTTTCACTCCATGGTATTACTTTAGTAACATACCTAAGCAACGAAGTGCATTCATTCATTTTTATATTCATAGTGTGGAATCACATTTGTCTCGGTCTCGGACAGAGTTTTGCAAATAAAGCGGAAACATTTAATATTGCACAACTTGTCAGCCTGTTTGCCAAATTCATTTGTTTGTCATTGTTGACGGTATGACCCTTGAGAGAGTCAACGTGGACCAGGTTTGGAATAAAATTTATCTGAGTTTTTTTTTGTTTTGTG
Source organism: Plusia festucae (assembly GCA_950381575.1). Taxonomy (NCBI): domain Eukaryota; kingdom Metazoa; phylum Arthropoda; class Insecta; order Lepidoptera; family Noctuidae; genus Plusia; species Plusia festucae. Next base: position 12,411,383 of record OX494447.1, read on the forward strand.
TACCTTAAGACTAGAAGTTTCCTTTGACTTATATTAAAAAATAATTATATCACCATTATTTTAACATTCACTATTATCAGCAAAAAAAAAACAAATCAATATGTTTTTTGTTTCCTATGTTGGGGTCACAAAATTCATCTGAATCTGATTTAACTATAATAATTATGGCAACGAAAAATTAAATTATGTTATTTAGTTACGGTATGCAAATTTTCACCGAAATCATTTTGGAACAATTAAAAAAATTACTATTACTCAATTATATATTATGTGAAAATATATATTTTTTTTCTTTTAAAAAGATTACTAGCAATGTGGGTCGCACATCACTAGTAATCTCGTTAACCCCTCGTGCTAAGCTAAGATGCTTGTGTTACGAGTGGGTTCACGTCGGTAGAGTAAAGGGTGGGATTCAAACCCGCAACCACATGATCGCAAATTCGACGCCCTAGCTATTAGACTACCGCCGCTTCAAATTTATATATTTCTATTCATACCAGGATGGAAACTTGTGTCCGTAAAGTACAACAGAGCAACGGCATTATTAAAGAAAGAAACTGAACAAAAGAAAATAATGCGCAATAAACGATCTATACAGTACCAACAAGCTCCGGGAAAAAGGAACGTAATTAAGACGTCACGTAGCAGATTGCTACGATCTCGTAGCAAGCGTAGCTGTCAGCTTCATCGTCTACGAAACTTACCTTTGTAAAGTGACGCATCGACTGCTTCTTATTATAGTTATTAGAAACAAAATGTTCAGTAATTACGTCTAATACATGATTAATTTAAAAAGGTGTGAGTATATTCTACGAGGTAATCAGGTGCATAAAACTGAACCACTTCCCCAAAGGAAGGATCACTTGAAAGGGTCTACTCGAAATAAAAATATTTTGATTTTGAATGAACAATAGGTCGAAATCTTAAAATGGAAAATGAAATTTTCATACAAAGTGACAGGTCACGTGACTAATGTTTGCATGAAAAGGTGGATTTTCAATTTGCGTGTGCGTGTGCACGTGTATAGCAGTTATGCAATCAATGTAGTTTATCACAAACAACCACAGCATGAAGAATTTATTTAGCTGTCAATTTGTCAATAATAAAAATCGATAAATCTTAGTTTAACGCCTCGAATTCAATTCAGTTTTATTCAATCCACACGTACTTTGTGACGTAGCCATTGTGCCAAACCCCTCCCAACAAATCTGTTATACTATCACCTTGATTAAGACAAGGCAAAGAAATGACGAGTATGTTTATGTAGTTAAGTATAAGATACATTATTATGTTACATTCTTTCCAGTTTTGTTTTTTTTAGATTACTAGTAATGTGTGTCACACATTACTAGAATACTGGTTAACCCCTCCTGCTAAGCTTAATTGCTTGTGTTACGAGTGGGTTTACGTCGGTAGCGCAATGGGTGGGATTTGAACCCGCAACCACATGATCGCATGTCCGACGCTCTAGCTATTATGCTACCACCGCAATTTTTTTTTATAATTGAAAAGTAATCTAACTTGCGTATTTACACTATGAGATTATCACATAGAAATGCTGAAAAGGCGCAAAAAATAAAATATAATTCTGCTTTTAAGACTGAACAAAATTACTATTCACTGAGGACTACAGCGCGCTAACTCCAGCTATACAGACGCAAATTAAAATTCTCCATCAGTATTTGCTAAACGTTTATTAATCCATATCATAAGAATCTGATAAAATCAAATTCTAAATGACTACCTACGAAATAGGAAAAGCTGGAATATTCCGTTTCACTTTGATCCCAAATTCAGCACGAAAAAAAGTACCAGTTACTCAGTTCTTAGAGCCCATTTATTAGCTCGATGCCTTCGTAATTGCGGTCTTGGATTCAATTCCGAGGGTCAGGCCATGTGTTGCCAGTCTTTTAAATACGAAATAGCCACATAAATGTAACGTGCTATTGTGATTTAGGGAAAAAAATATATGCGTATGAGAAAAATCTGCTTGAAATGAGGTTAGGAAATTCAGTGTCTGGAGACGGTCCTAGATGGAGGAAATTTAGAATTCCAAGCCATCTCCTTGATATCAAACCTTCTTATTAAATTTGACCCAAACGTTAGAAGATTATGGACAAGAAAATATTTTGCAAACATTTTCCGCTTTCATATTAACTTGTCCAGTGATACGGAATCTTAATTTGGGATCTTAATTACATTATCATAATTATTATTATACACATTAAAACATTTGGAGATTTGGGTATAGAAGTACTTAAACGTTGATTATTATTGCTCATTACGTGCCTTTGTAGATGTTACAGGTACGTGAGTTAATTTCAGAAATTTTCTTTTTGAAGTCCTCTTAGTAACACCTGGTACATCATTAAGTACTTCAAAGGTTAAGCTACTCATAATTGCCTAGCAGTTCAATGATGAGATTCTTGTTCACATGATTTCAGGTTCGAACCCAGACAAGTTCCAATGTGACTTTTCAAAGTAATTTGTACTTTTAAATACTTGAATTTCAAAAATTGGAAGATGAAATCGCCAACCAGCAAAGATCTACCGTGGTTATCAATATTCATCCTTCCCTATGTAGAAAGCGCCCTGTGCCCAGCAGTGGGACATTTATAGGCTGGTTCAACAACATCTATATTAATAATTTCGTTCAGGGCTACGGTAGACTCGATCGAAACCTTATATGAATAACAAAACATAAAAAAATATTGATTTCGAGTCGACAACATATATCCGCAAAATTCGGATTATGGAGAATTTCGTTAAATTCTAATGGCACTGACAAACAAAAAAACCGCAGTCGCCATCTTGGGTAATTAATAAGGCCGCGTTCCGTAACAGATAATTCTGCTTCGAAGTGATTCAAGGAGTTTATTATCATACAAACTCCTTGAAGTGATTACAGTGCTGACAGGGCGTATGACAGTTGCATGATAGTTGGGTTGGGACCAGAATCGTTTCGGAACGCGATATTTATTTCGCTTTTTTCACGTTCCGTTGCATACTAGCTCTTATATACGCCTCGCCAATCAACACGTCGCGTGCGTCGCGCCAAAGAAGTATCCATCACAAAGAACTGTGACTCATTTGACTGTGTAAAACGAAACGTCTTGCCGGAAACATTGAGTGAATCTTAACAAAACTTAAAAATTTTCTTCAGTCGTTGTCGTTTCGCGAAAATATTATTATAGGTATTATTAGTGTGTAAAAAATAAAAATTATTTGTGTGAAAACTATTGCAGTTTTTATTTACTATATTTATTAAACACAATGAACGAAGCTATACAAATCTATGGCTTGCTTACTTACCTTTAATATTCCTTGAGAACCGATGACTACAGAAATATTTACCTACATTGTGTATCATGAGTCACATTTCAACCGAGCGGAGCCGGGTTTTCCTCTAGTTTACTATATAAATGACTTTTAAATTGAATTATGCATTAGTGTGAAAACTTTCAATCACAAAAAAACTAGACAATTATTCCCAAAGATTAAAATAACTATCAAACAAAACAAGTTCTAAGAAATAGCTCGTCCATGGAACAATCTGAAAATGTTTTCTGTGATCGATTGCCCATCCAAGTCGAAGTACACCGCTGCTGGTTTACTTATAGTTTACTTAATGAACTAACTCGAGCCATCGACTTCCCCTTGGCTTCCTCCCAACTCTTGGAAAAGCAAAAAAAGGACCCAAAGTCGGTCAAAGTGCTATCAAGTTCCTCGCAACCTTTTTTTTGGGTGACGTCATTTTATAATTAGTGGATCCATTGTTGTAGTTCTATAGAATGGTCAATGCGTCATTATATCGTTTGCTGTAGCTTCTAAACAATTATTTCTCTATTTAAACAACACTATGATTGACACAGTGCTATATACTCGCACTTGTAGCTTGTGGGTTCAATCCTCGTGAGGTAACAATCGTATTATTTTTTACTATGTTTTTTGATGTATAATTTTCATGTTGGTAGAGTCCTTTTCAAATAAATATTATGCCAAAGAGAGAAAGAAAGTTTCTAATAGATAGGAAATAAAAAGAAGAATTCACCAAACATTGTGGATCAAAATATTTTCTCTAAGAATTTGTTTTTAATAAAATACCTGTATATATAATCATAATGTTTTTAGAGCCTTTTTAAAATAAATATTATACAAAAGAGTGAAAATATTTTTTTATGAAATGCAAAAAAGAAAGGAAAATTTTCATCACAATTTTTTAACAAGTTACTTTACTTAAACATTTACAACTAAATAAAATATATATTAAGTTACTATGCAAAGCATCCGTAGAGAGACATTATTCATGGCTCTTACCTAAAATTAGAAGTTGGTTCAAATCCCTCAGTACTAAGTCGTTGGTATCTACAAACCCGACCTTCTTTATTTACATAACTATTTGGGTTCGAGTAATCAAGGAAGTGTAACATTTGGACTGCACGGTCCCGTGTTTAGAAATACAACTGAGAGTGGACCTTTGATTGAAATAATATTATTAAAAGATTGTTTTTCAATGAGTTGTTTTTTAATTTATATCACGAGTTTAAGATCTTTTCCATCGGTAAATGGAATCATTGTGGTATATAAGAGCTTCGAATTGACACCCTTGACGGTATAATAACGGACTATAAATGTCCTGCTGCTGGGCATAGGCCTAATAGAGTAGGAACGAGCATTGATCACCACGCTGTCTCACCGCGTTGACGATTTTAGATTCCAATTTTTGGAATACAGGTTTCCTTACGATGTCTACCTTCACCGATTTCTAATGATTTATAAGAATAATTACGAAAGAGCATATAATTTTGAAATATTCACATTAGTACTTACCTGTAATTGGCTCGAACTTGCAACTTTGGGCTCCCATATCCGTTAGGCCACCACGACAGTTTTTACCAATATAATATGCCACTGCATAAGTGACGATGACATACTAGGCGCAGTGGTATAATAATAAAGGGTATTGATAATATACTTGGAACACAACATGATTTCTTATCTTTATATGTTTGGAGGCAATACAAGGCCCAACCCTTAAGGAACATAGTAGGCCCGATTTCCATTAATACACCAATCTTAGTAAGATGGGTTGGAGGTCGTCAATGATAAAATACGACGGGCAATCCCAGCCGTTTCTGCTCAACCAGATTAATAAGCTATACACATTTTACGCCTAGATCAGTATGGTGACCATTAAAATCTCAATTTCAACGAGTCAACCCAACATTTGGTTGGTTTATACCCTCTTTACATAATGACCTCGCTTAACGCCCATTGGAGTCTATTCCTATTGAATAAACTCATTAGGATCCCCATTCACCCGTGGAACACCGGACAAGTCCCTTTTCAATGGCTTTATAAATACACAGTGGATCGATCGACAGTTTTTGGGAAACTAGTGGACATTCTATTTGTATGAGAGTGGTAGTGTTTGCTGCAAGAATATGAAGAAAAGTACAAGGTGAAGAAAAAATTATCAAGAAGAATGATAATCTAAAATATGTAATTCTTGTGTCCCGATATTTGTTCCCGAATCCTTCCGAAACGGCTGGACCGATTTGTATGAAATTTTGTGTGCATATCGAAATTGTTCAATATCTATTTTTCACACCCCTAAGTAATAGGGGTGGCCCTCTATTACTTGTTTTGATATCGCAGAACAACGTTTGGCGGGTCAGCTATTAATAAAATAAAAGAGTTTGATTGTTTGGTTAAACATGCTAATCTCCGCAACTACTGGCCCGATTTGAAATATTTTTACCGTGTTAATTAGCCTATTTATTGAGGAAAGTTATAGTACTATAAGGGTCGTAGACTACAGCTAGTTATAAATTTATATACGTTATTTTTATACATTTATATTTAAGTTTGGTAAATAATCTAAGTTTATTTTAGTGAGTATTACTTTTTGCGATATGCCAAACAACACGGGATCGCATTCTACTGCTCTATAAATGAGTTATCAGATCCATACATTTTATCTATTATATAAGTAATGTCTAGACTGTTCCCTATTAATGTTGCCATAAATTAGAGGTCTCATACTGTGAGGCGCCAGAGAACAACCTATTTGCTAATAAAATGTTAATGTTTCTGGTATCTGTTTTGCCTTTGAAATATAAGACGATAAATAGACTTGCCAATACACATAATAGTTCTGTATTCTTTTTGTGTCAACTTGAGATAATAGTTACAGCTAGAGGCCAAGTAGTGGTATAGACCATAATTAGGTGTTTTTCTATTCTCAATTTGACAGACACAAATAATAATTATGTTTGTGTTTAAAATAGTTAGTGTGTGAAATGTTTTTTTTTATTGATTTAATGTATTTTTTATGCATATTTAAAATACAAATCGCATTTTGCACCTCACGTCCTACTCTATATATTTAAACTAGAAGTGTGTGAAATATGTTCATACCCCTCCGTCCACGCAATTCTAAAAAGGGGTATAAAGTATTTGCTTCACTTATTAATATTTAGATAAAACTCTAGGCTTTTCGGAGTTAACAATGGCAGTGGTGTTTTATTTGCTTAGGTCTGTACGGTGCAGACGACTTTACGTGATGTTTTTTGGATCGGTTTAAAAACAGCAAGAAGATTTTTATTTATTTTTTTGTCAATTGTGGAATAAGTTATTTAGGGCCAGAGAAATAAATATTTATATACATTATGTTAATTCTTATATTCCATGAGATAGTACTTATGTACTATAAAAAGATAAATCGAAACAAGTAGATAGGGTTTAATTTAGTCAGGCACCAAACAATATAATGTAATGCTTAAAAATTATGATACGATCCTTGATAGCCAAACTATAATAAAAATAAAAATGAATTACATGATTACATTAGTTTGAAGTATCATGTACTCTAATAAAAGCAATGTAATGTTCCATATCACGTTACAAAAACGCGAATCATGTATTGCGTGTCACATAAAAAGTATTTACTATATAAAAAGTTAATAACATGACTCGCATATTCTATTCATGGCATCTAAACTGTGTACTATCTTTACCATACGCACTGAACAATAAAACAAAACAAAACACACACTGGACTTTATGTATTAAACAATAGAGTTCAAATTCCTTTAATAATTCCACACAAAGTTCATCACACTTGCTAGATTTAAATAGACTCTATGTAAATTCTGATAAGGTTGTTTTTTGTTCGCAGGCTGCGTTATACAGGGTGTTGTGAGCCGTGAAAGTGGGATTATGCATGGGCACGTGAACTAGCGATGTCTGCGGCGTTCCTCTTCACGGCGCTTGGCGCTTTGGCACTAGTCAGCCGTACAGGTGAGCCCGTTTTATACTATGGGAACACGCGTTATAAAGGGTGTTCAGTAATGATGTAAACGTACCAAGCTGGTCTCATATTTTATTCATGGGATCATTGAACTTGGTTTAACTGTTTCTCATTCATTCTGTCTAGAGAATGTTTTTCAATTTAGTTAACAATTGATGACGCTGTCCTGACTGAGACTGTGGCATTGACTGATGCGGGAATATCTCTCACATCAACTCAGCCTATTGCAGTCCACTGCTGGACCTAGGCCTCTCCTATACAGGGCCACAACACTCAATTCTCAATTTGGGGGCCTTGAGTGGTGCACCATCATTAACACCTTCCCTGTCCCATCAAAAGACGCAGTAGTTAAACAATTGAAATGTTCATATGTGACTCACGGGACAGTAAAAGGGTTAAGGTGTTTGCTCTAGTCACACTGGGATTGGTGACCGCAGTTTACTGTCAGTTTTTTAAGTGAACGCTGCTGTCAATTCTCCTTGTTTCTATATCCCTTAGTCGCCTCTTACGTCACCCACGGGGAGAGAAGGGGAGGTTAGTAAGTTAGCTATTCTATGCCGAAACCCCACGGCAATATCTCATACTGCTTTTTACTATAATTTAATTGAAATCGTTATAAGTATGATAGCATTTGATTTCATTGAGAACGCCTGAATGTGTCTTGGTTTCAAAACTAAAGTTTACACTCTTCCAATAAGTTTAACCGATAAAAAAAATATGTCGTTACAAATAGGTAGGTATATTTTTAATTAAGTATTGTCTTTTAAAATTTTAATTTTAATATCAATTTTAAAGCTATAACACGAAATAATGAAACCGCTCTACATTTTAATATATATTTAAACTGTTCAAAACTTCCTAATAATGCAAAACTTTCGTTTAAATTTAACTTTTAAGCTGAACATGTGTGGGCTGCTACTTACTGCAGCTTTAACTGTTCGACCCAAATATCTGGAAAATATGTTTTATATTCACTAGAATAAAGTGTATTATAGAATTTTAATGCTATCATAGTTTTATTGCGACACAATATTGTGTAAAAATCTCTGGATGGTACAGTCACAAGCATAAATATGTATACACATAGCGAAAATGTAAAACTTATTGAGCAAGAAGTTTTTGTTGAAACTCAAAAATAAATACATGATTTGAGAACTGTGTTAATTTCATGTTTTTAAATGATTAAAAGTTGAATTGATGGTGAGTTTCTGTTAAATAATTACAATCTCGTTTTGTTTATGCTCGTGTACCTATAATGTCTTTAAAAGCATCGTCCAATGATTCCAACTTTTTGGCATCTAGGTTTCCTCACGATGTTTTCCTTCACCGTTAGTCAATGATGTCTTAGAATGATTAAGAAAATACACATAACTCGTATGAAAATGCTAGACAGTTAGGTACTTCATTTTTATTACCTGTGTTTATTAGGTATACATAACCTACGTGTTGTATTTTATTTAGAACTTACACACAATAAATAACTCACTCACTCAATGGCATTTGCGTCTTTTACAGACGATTCACGGTAAATGGGGCATAATTATAAAATATATAAAAATCCTTTTTTATGACCGACCGGTTACGCGAACGTGCGCTCCGTGTTCTAAATATCTTTTTATTGTGAAAATGTCCAAATCTAATGTAGAAGAAGTTATGGGCGAGTTGTCTAAAAAGATTGCAACGTTGACGTCGAAGATTACGGCCCAATCTACAATGATTGAGGCGCAAAGCAAGAAAATTGATGATCAACAGCAAACAATCAGCCATAATTTTACAACGATAAATCACTTAACGCGGGTAATTGGAGAATTGTCCACTAAAATTGACCAACTTGTAACATCGACTAGTGTGAGCGAGACAGAAGAACCAGCTAAGAAGCCGCTTACGCGACGTGCGAGCGAGACAATTACAGTTGCAGCGGACATCCCAATTCTATCGCAGAATAATCCGAATGTGACGGTACGCCCACGCCGAGTGACGTCGGTAAGAAACGAAACTAAGGGCGTGAACACACGTAAGAGTGATGCGAATAAAAATATATTAACATCGGAGCAGCAACTTATTGAGAAACCATGTGAAGTTGATAACGATTGGAAGGTTGTTAATCGCAAGAAAACTAACTTGGCTTCTAAAACTAAAACTATTTTAAAAGGAGGAAATTCACAGATTTTGTCTTTCCAAGCCGTGCAAAAAAAGAAATATTTGCATGTTTGGTCTCTGCATCCTGATACGTCAGTAGAGGCGATAACAGAGCACGTAAAATCCATTTGCACATCGGAAGAAGTGAAAGTAGAAAAGATCATCCCTAAAACTAAAAGGGATTATGCATCATTCATGATAGGTGTACCAGAATCTGAATTCGATACAGTGAACAATGTGGACAGTTGGCCGGTTAATACTCAATTTAACGAATGGGTGTGGTTTCGTGACTCCCGGAGGTTCGTCAGAAAAGGGGAAGAAACCCACTAAGCACATTCAAATGTATTACCAGAACGCCAGAGGACTGCGAACGAAGACAGATACCTTCTACACCAGCGTGTTGGCATCAAATTATGACATATTAACAATTACAGAGTCTGGTCTTAATGGATCTATTAAAGACGGTGAACTTATACCACCGGGATATAAGATATTACGGTGTGACCGAGCGGACGGAAGAAAACAGGGCGGAGTTTTCGTTGCGGTAGCACCCCGGTTCGAAATTAATCAAGTGCAGGTCGGCAATGTAGACGCGGCCTTATTTGAGATTGTTTGTGCAACAGTGAGCTGTAGAAATAACTTATTATTTTTGTGTTGTGTGGTGTACATTCCACCTAAATGTAATTATAGTGTTTATTTGCAATTATTTCAAATTTTAGAAAATGTGTGTGTAAAATATAAATCAGTTATAGTGGTAGGTGATTTTAACATGCACTCAGCGACGGTTGAAGTACAAAATTACTTGGAATACTTCACTGCTTTCTGTGGATTACGGCAGGTAAACAATATATGTAATATTAATAATCGTATTTTAGACTTAGTAATGACTACGGTATTGGCGAGTGACATGGAAGTTAAAATGTCGTATGAACCATTGGTAGGCATTGACGTTCACCATCCGCCGTTAGATATTACAATATCATCTAGTTGGAACGTCGGACAGAGACCTGTACAGAACGATACAGCAATTGATAGTAGTTGTCATAGTAACTGGAATTTTTATAAATGTAATTTTTCAATGTTATATGAGAGATTAGGCAGGTTAAATTTTAATGAGTTGTACGCAATTAAAAATTCAGAAGAGGCGTTAACCTATTTCTATAATATAGTCAATGAGGTTATCAACCAACATACTCCAATAAAAAACCGTATGAGTATGACTAAACCGAGTAGGTTCACATATCCCGAATGGTACACGTCTGATTTAATACGCGATATTAAAGATAAATCTAGATATCACAAACTATTTAAAATAACAGGATCTCAGTGTGATTACGAAACGTTTTCTCGGTATCGTTCGTTGGTGAAACGCAAAATTGTGTCGGTCTACAAAGCTCATCAGCGCAAATTACAAACTAACATTAAAAATGATCCGAAATCTTTTTGGAATTTTATAAAAAATAAACATAGTAAGCGTAGTAAAAATGTTATTAAAAAAGATGGTGTCATGTTAAGCGAGGCAAAGTGTGCGGAGACTTTTGCTTCATATTTCCACTCAGTGTATTGCCCTAAGCGGCCAGTTTTGGATCCGACCGAAGCAGAACGCTCCGCGGGTGCAAGCTCCGGCGCGGCACGAGTGCATGTGGGACAGCTAACCGCGCCTGAGCTTCGCTCGGCGCTTGACCGCCTCAAACCTAAGCGCTCAGTAGGACCTGACGGTATACCTCCATATATTGTGAGAGATTGTCGGGTGGTGTTCTGTAAACCCTTGTTGCACGTCTTTAATCTGTGTTTAAGGGAAGGCCATTACCCAGATTTTTGGAAAGTGACTAGAGTCATACCGGTTCCTAAAGGGAGTGGAAAGGATGACGTTAGTGGCTACAGACCGATTGCAGTATTGTCTGCGTTCGCTAAGGTATTCGAATCTGCATTACACGCATGTATTTATTCTCAAATCAGTTGTCAATTGACTGATGCACAACATGGTTTCCGACCGGGGCGAAGTACGGCAAGTAACTTATTATCGTTTATGACATATATAACACCAGTCATTGATGCAGGAGGGCAGGTAGATTGCGCGTACTTCGACTTCCAGAAAGCTTTCGATGCTGTTGATAACGATGTGCTGTTGTCGAAGCTGGCGGCGTTGGGTTTCACGTCACACATGCTGGAATTCTTCGCGAGTTACCTTGGCGAACGCAGGCAGTATGTGGAGTACGCAGGCTATAAATCCAGGGAATATTTTACTTTTTCGGGCATAAGTCAAGGGTCAAATTTGGGCCCATTGGAATTCATTTTAATGATCAATGACCTGCCTGCAGTTGTTCACCATGCCGGGAGTCTGCTGTTTGCAGATGACCTCAAGGTGTATCTGTCGATAGCAGATGCTGCGGACGCGGAAAGGTTGCAAGGTGATATTGATCGCATAGTGCAGTGGAGCAATACAAACAAGCTTTATTTTAATGTAGCAAAATGCGGAATAATGAGCTATTCCAGGGCTAGAACACCATTGCACTATGCATATAATATGAATGACGCGTTAATACCGCGTTTTAGTTGTACCCGGGACTTAGGCGTTGAAATGGTGCGCGAGCTGACGTTCCGTAAGCACATTATTGATATATGCGGCAAAGCATTTAGAAATTTAGGATTCATTTTAAGAAATTGTAAAGATTTCGATGGTACGGTGGTCGTTAGGATACTATATAATGCACTGGTTAGGAGTCACCTAGAATCGACGGCCATTGTTTGGAGTCCCCATGAGGCTAAATATAGCATGATGGTCGAAAAAATACAAAATAAATTTACAAGGTTTTTGTATCTAAAAGAGTATAGAGTGTACCCATTCTATCCTCTAATGTACCCCAGCTTGTTCGTCCTAGGTATGGTTGGGTACGTGCGCCTAGGCGTGCGCCGCGACGTCGCACTAGTGCGCTACGTGTGGCGCGTACTGCGCGGACAGCTGCACCACCCGGCTGTGCTGGAGTGCCTGCAATTGTGTGCGCCTGCTGGATACATGGACGCGCGCCGCCGGCCCAACACACTCAGTGTGCCATCGGCAAGAACAAACTTGCTTAAATTTTCTCCACTGTCGCGCGCCATACATATAATTAATTTAATAGCCATACATGTAGATATCTATAACTGTAGCCAGCCGAAATTCACAGAAATAGCACAGAAGTGCATTATATCTGAAATGTCGGTGGGATAATTTTTATATTTGTAATCTTACATATTATATTTAGGTATGTGTGTGTAATTTTTTGTTGTAAGCTTACAATGTCGATTTGGGAGTATTTTCTGTGATGATGTTGTAAATGTTTTTAAATAAATAAATAAATAAAATAAATAAATAAAATTATATTGAAGCGATAAACTTAACCTTTTTACGAAAACGCTTCAAGCGAGTAATTGATTAATCACAGACTTGGTATTTTAGTGAGGCTTTAGATTTTAGACTGATATGTAAATAGGCTTAGACAATTACTTCATTAAATAGGGTTTACGTTTGATCCTAACCCAATCGACCACTTTACATAGTGTACGGCAATTTAAGCTAAATATACCCAAGAGTAAGTAATGATAGAATTGTGTTTTAAACTGACCCTTAAAAACTTTCTAAATATTAGATAGTTTTTTTTTAGAATTTTATTTGTAAGCGTTACACAGAGTCGTGTTTGTTAGAACACTTATATCTCGAGAACGGGTGAACCAATTTTCATGATTCTTAATTTTTTTTTTCTCTATCACTCAAAGATAAAGAAAGAAGTAGAAAACTCAATTTTGATTTAAGCTCGCCTCTGTACATCAAATGTGTATTTATTGTTTTATATTATCTTGTGTACAGTATCCTTTTCTATATAGGAAGAGGCGTGGGCTCAGCAGTGGGACATTTATAGGCCGAAATTATTATTATGTGTACAATAAGAAATAAGAACACTTCATCGCCTTCTATACAGTTCTCTTGATTACAACACATTTAAAGAGAGACTTACGGAAACTTATTACGTAATACCGCTTCTAATCCCGCCCAAATTCTTCGCCTGTCGTTAGCGGCATGAAATAGTCGTTTACTTAAGCTGTTCCCAGTCTGACCTCGTTTAAAGCTTCAAGCCTTCAATAAGCGAGCCTTTGTCGGACGGACCCGAATACTGACATATTTTTTCGACTGAAAATCATTTTCAATTCTTAACAAATGGTGTTTTTTTAAAGAGGAACAGTAGGTAATGCGAAAACGTTGAGGAATGGCCTTTGAAGGAGACGTAGATAAGTGATTGGACGTTAGATCTAGACGATTGATTGATATACTTTTTCAGAGCTTGTTACTGAGTAAATTGAAAGTGATGGTTCCAGTTTTTGCTTGATTTTTTTACTCTTGGATTGGGTGATATTTCAAGCATGATTAAGAAACAAAAATATTTTAAATGTAACAGTTATCTATAAAGAGATTATTTCCTCATTAAAAACTAGGCTACCCTAAATCACGCATCTGTTCTTTGTAAAGTAGTTTGAAGCCATTTTTAATTTTTTTGTTGGTAATTTTATTTTTTGAATTTTAAGATATATTATATGTAAGTTAATTTTATGTTAGTAAATATTTATTTCGTGTGTATAATTATGTAGTTAATAAGTATGTGGTAACTGGTATTTGTTATGCTGTTGCTTCAAAATATTTAAGCACATTTGCAACAGATACTACAAACCAAGTATACTCGAACATAACATGTAATAGCAACTCCAACGCAGCTGACGCCACAAATTTGGGCACTTACCCAAATTACTTGCATCTCAGAATGTCTAAGAAAGTGCCATGGTCGTTCCTGAACTCGCAAACTTACACAAATCTTTATAATTATCCACCATCCCACAACGTCTACATAGAACTTAACAAAAGTATCCAATCAAATGTAGCTAGCCTATTTTTATTATTGACACAAATATAGCTAGTTATTTAGAACAGCGTTTTCGCAAGCTGTGTTCGGATCATCTTCTTGTCTTACCGTATTTTACAAAGAGCGACTGCTTGTCTGACCTAAACAACACATTTTTCTGGGTAACATAGTATCCCATGGCAGGACTGGTTCTCAGAATTGTAATGATTTAGCAAATATTAAAGATTCAACTATGACAGTCGGGACTAACGGCTTAGCGTGCTTTTCGAGGCACGGAGAGGTCTCGGTCTGTTCACAAACGTTCACCCATCCACAGACCAACTACGGCAAGTGAAGCTTAATCTTTAGTATCGGTAAAACCATGTAGGTACGGCTTACACCCAGCCACGAGATCCTCCTAAAAAATATTCAGTCTTATTTTGAAGATGTAATACATACATTTAATCTGCCTTGTAAACGTACAGCTACCTCTACCTATGCATGCATAGAGTTTTAGACCCTTTAAGGGTCTCTACGGGCGTGCCGGTTAAAAGAGAGTGCGCATTTAGGGCACCCACTCGAGGAGAAAGGGAGCGATTACCCTAAGGGCATTACAAACGACACCTTCCTCCTGTATTTAGTGTTTCTTAGAGACCGTTGAAGACTGAAAATGAAGATATGAATATTTTACGAAATTGGATGACGCTATCGAGTAAACAGTTTTCGTATCATTATTAAAAAAATTAAACTTTAGAACTGGGATACAGAAATGGTCATGGTCAAGGTTAGGTTGAGCTGGTATTCAAAACTAAAATAAAAATCAACCGCAATAGTATCCGTTTAAAGTAATTTTATAACCCCGTCTTACATTCGCGTTAACCTCAAAAAACAGTAGAAATTATTTAGATACTAGCCAAATTAGCTGTCGTAAAACGTATATATGGAGTCCAACATTTTCAAGACAGTTTTAAATTTTTGAGTGGAATAAAGTGTATGTTCGCATCGAATAAACAAAAATATTACAAGACCGATTTCAAAAAATCTTTCACCATTACAATCCTACGTTATATCTGACTAGCATAAACTACTCGTTACTAGAAAAAAAATAAGAATCTAGGGCGGAACTGCGGGCAACAGCTAGCTGCATTGCAAGACTAAAAATGACTTAAATTATTTTCATTTATTTTTGCATACCTCAAAATGTATTACATTGAGACACAAACAACACTAATAATTATTATACAAAAAATATTTTATTCACCTTATTTTTAACTAACAGTAAAGGCTTCCAAATAAAAATGTATCAAACATGAAAAAATAAAGTGAGAGAAAGCCAGGGTATCAAAACATAACTTTCGTTACTAAAAATACCTTCAGCTCGAAGTCTAGCTAACAAAGCTTGAATCTTATTCCTGGGAACCTTCTTATACAAACATCGTAACCCAACAAAATATGAGAAGCTCATACATTTTTATAACTTGATGAGAGGCGTGACCCTGACCTAAAGTATAAGTTGAACAAGTCTACAAAATATCTAGACTGGAAGTTTTATGTGAGTGTAACTTAACTTCCTCATTCATTTTTGGGGAATTGTTAGAAAGGATGTTTGATTCTTGTGTAAATAAAATATTTAAAAGTGAAGAAAATTTTAATTCGTTGCTTATTAATTTGACAGTTTAAAAAAAATTTATTTAAAAGATTAGCTCTCATAATACTAGTGAATATTACCCTAAGAATTGGGAGAATAAACACCTTTTTACCCGATACGTCCAGATACGAACATAAATTCCAATATAAAAAAGCAGGTCCTTAGCAATAATTTCCTTAATCAGGAACTCAAAAATATCCTAAAATTGTCCAACTGTCCATTACCGACGCCAATAACAATTCCCCTTAATTAACTTACACGAGATGAGATCAGTATCTACATAGGAACCCTTCAATTCCGGTGTCATCCCATAACATCTACAGTTAAGATCAACTTACAGGCTCCAATACTATCCAAATCTCACACAATTGTCTCCGAACCATTTTGCTCTCTGCCATCTTTTTATTTTTTTCATCAAATATACAGAGAAATCTTCTGGTACGTCCGTTAATAGGAATGGAGGCTTGATTAAAGTGGATCATGACAGAATGTAATTTAGTCTTTTGGATATCTTATCCTCCCTACTTCACCCCACTTTCTTGCCTCAACCTTTTAAATTATACTCGTGTTTTCATTATTGTTATTATTTAATACAGAGATATCTTTTACGCGTCACATATTTTCATTACTGACATTTTATCCTGAGGCTATAAACAAAATTATAATTTACTGTATGAATTTTGTAACTGATTCTGAGTCGACGATAAGCTAGATGTGTGATTTTCTTTTCATTTCATAAACCAAGGAGCATTGTCGTTTTATTTTCGTGAGATACATTTTTTATTTTATTGGTTCCAAAATCTACAATTCCAGATTAAATTAAGTTCGAAATGAAAAGCGAAAATTCACACACCCTATGATTTCTCTAATAAAAATATAACAGTATTTTTAATCTCATAGTAAAACGTATAAACTAAATTATACGTCTCTATTTTGGGCACGTTCGTGCGATAAACTATTTGATAAATTATTTGCGAGTATGCTAATTTGTTTGATGGGCTTGTCAAAGGCATTACGTGTTGGCGAACATTTATTTGATAACGCGTTTCACGGGTTGTTGAGTCCAACATTTTCGGGAATACTTCAAATTACATCAAAATTTAAGCCTACACATTGGTTCGTAGGTAAATGAACTAGATACTAGCTTTAAAGTTAAGGGTTCAAGAACCTTAACAAGAAGTTACAAATAGATATGTAGACTATATTATTATTAATTTGGTACTTTGGGAACGTAAAATCCTCAAATAGAGTCCACGCAATACTGGCAAGCGCAGCGTCGTGCACCCACAAGGTGGACAAACCATCTGATGGAGACCAGAGGATTACCCGGTCCTATTGGAAATGGAAATCTTTATAGTAAGCCTGTTTCCATCAGTGGACGTCTTAAGGCTGGTATGAGGAGTCGTAATAATGTAGCTTATAATATTATTGACGGACTCCCGCACTTTAGAATTTAATTTTTGTGACGGGGGTTTTACAAGCATTCCAATTACGTTCACAAATAAATTCACAAGTGCAGACTTGGATCGAGTATTTGTGGATCACACAAATGCTTTTCCCATGCGAGGAATGCATAGAACCCGTGACACGTCGCGCAATGTCGTAATTGACGTAGTTACTTATACCATTCGGGTATTTGTGCAGTCAATTGTTTATCAAGTATGCTTTACCAGAACGAATAATACGAAACTTAGGTAAAGCTGGTCTGCTAAATTATAATTTATGAATCTCGAATATTATGAAGCGGAACCGATTTTCTATTTTTTACCCGGGCTAATCTCTGAAACTACCAGGATTAAAATGTTTATTTATACAATATGTCACAAACCCCCTGTTCGATCCAAAAAAGGCTATACGTGGTACAGTTCATGAACCGTCTTTTATAGGCTGCTTCTTTGACACAAAGCTGTAGGTAGTAAGTACATGAACTTTGGGTCAGTGCCTTGTATCAGTTTTTATTTTGATTTAATTATTTTCACTGGGGAAAAATAATTTATTTAATGGCTACATATTGTGTTCGAAGTACGATACTGAATAATACTCTCAGGGATTGGACAGGGTTTTTGTAACATGCTGTATTGATAGCCTGTTCCATGAAGAATAGAGTATGCCTCTTTTATTTTAGAAAAACAATTAGGGTTCCCTACGCACAAAAGTCTCGGGCACCTAGTTTAATTATATATTAGAAGTATTTATCAACAAAGCTTAAGAATACTTGAAATAATAGCTAAGTTAATGAAAATATCATTATGTGGGAATGTGAGAAAACTTTTGTTCCCTAAATAGTCTGGCAAAACAAAAGCAAAGTAATTAGTAACTAACAAAAAACCAAGTCGTCTTTGTAGAAGAACATCAAAGAACGTATCGTATGAGTTCTATAACTCAAGACGTACAATAGATGTCACTAGCAGCGTGTAGTGACAGAACTGTTCGCTAGTTGGCGCTACTGTCGACTATAAAGTTGGTTCGTTATACTAGTTGCCAACTGGTATTGGTGTCTTTTGTGTTTTAGCGTAACTTTTATTTATAAAATCTATAAGACCTGGTAGGTTACCAGTTGTGAAAAGTAATGGAGTAATATTTGTAAGAATTTTTAACCCAATTCTGAAACGCTAATTAACTGTATGATGTTTATAAATATCCTAGCTGTCGCTACTTCACAACTTTAAGTAACAGAGTCATAAATTATTTAATCAGTTTTTTTTTTATAGAAAATTTAGAATTTGAAAGATTATTTTACAGAGAAAACAATCTCGAAATCTATATATATATAAAAATGAAACCCGTTTTCCGTTGTCATGGCATCACGCGTGAACGGCTGGACCAATTTCGTTCATTCTTTTTTTGTCGTGTTGTTTATTATCAGGAGATGGTTCTTATGGAGAAAAAAAAAAAAAAGTTGCGCGAAAATTTTAAAAAAATTAAAGAAAAGTTAATGACCATATTAACTTTTCTAATTTAACCTTTATAGCCTTTGACATATCTGTTAGTTATTTGACATGACAACGTCTGTCAGGTCAGCTAGTAATAAATAAAAAAAAGTCAAAATTCTAAATCTCTAGTCTCCTATTCGAAAGTAACTAGAGCCTTTTTAGCTGAAAAATATCAACAAAAACTTTAACAAACCAGACGTCTAATTAGTTACCTACTCTCAACTAGTTAGCGAAAGAGTTGACAAAGTGAAATACTAGTGCCGCCACCCGACATTGCTCATTAAAACGTAATTTACATACCGAATTCAAATTTCTTTGTGTCCGCCACTTAGATTTACAGCTTCTACGTGAGAAACTCAAATAATTACGTAGTTTGAAAAATGGCATTACACAATCTAAATGGAGTAGTGATGTGACTAGCATACTATTTAGTCGATAATTTAGTCGAATTCAGATTAATGCGAAAGTCTGAGTAATTTTGTCGACGTGCCGTCTTTTGTTAGGAAATTAAGGGTATTTTTTTAGGCTTTTGGAAGATGGAGGATTAGTTAGAGCACTTTGAATATTGCCCTTTTCTTTAGTTTTTTTGTAGATTTAAAATTAAGGTAAATGCTTTACTTTTTAAATAAAGATAACTTTTTCAGAAAGTAAATCCGATAAGGTATTTCAAACGATTTAATAACCTCGACGTAACTAAAGGTAACATCAATCTTAAATAAAATAGGTTAAAAGGATGAATTTTAAAATTCTTAATTCTGCATAATCTTTAATTTCCGCACTAAATTTTTCATCTATTGATTTTTTTTCTTACAATTTAGTTCCGTATCAAACTTAAAAAGTTTTCCATTTAAAATATACCTACGTACAAGTAAGTCTTAAAAATGTTTGCGAATAAATAGCAAAGCACTTAATTTCAGCTAGAATACTGAAATTATGTCACTAGGTTTCGCCGTCACCATCTTGAATTTATAAACTCGTATAAAATTAATTAATTCTAGTCTATACCGTGTTGATTCAGCTAAGACATTAATTTTCGTTTCATAAAAGTCATTGTTCAAGTCAAATATGAGAAAGTTAAATATTTATGAACGTATTTTAATTTAACTTTGTTTAAAATGTGCGAAATAAAATACTTTATTTGGTAGGCGATATATCATTTGGTTTGACGTAAAAAAAGGTATAAGCGTATAATTTACATGGAAAATTGTTAATAGGCGGTGGTAATCTAATAGTTTATTGACCTATCTTTTTCGACGGTAGTCAGGGATTTACGCGATTTTGGTAATATGATAATAATCTATGAAAGAACTATCAAAATAAGTAAAATGTAGTTGTATTAGAAATAAGTTTAAAAATTCTGTCGGCGTTGGCGCTTGTGGGGGTGTGCCTTGTCTAGGGGGCAGGGTGCTGTCAATATTAAATGTATGACGTTCAAAAAGTGCTACTTAGTAGCTTAGTTTGAATAAATGATTTTGATTGATTGAAATGATTTTGATTGATTGATTAATAATATAGACAGATGAAGTTTGCAAACATATTTTACATAAACATGAAAATCAAAGTAGTGATGTAATCTCAATAACGTTTAGATCCACGAATTTAATATTTTAATGAACATAATGATAAACCTACATACAGTGTTTACTTCAAATCAATACTTACTAAAATGCTCTATAAATACCACTTTTCGCTTTTAACTCGCAAATTTTACTTTTTAAAATGAATGTGCCATTTCTATAAAACGAAGTGTAAAATTATGAATGTCTTGAAAAATACCTCAATTTAAACATAAAAAACTCCATTAACTCCTTATCGATATCCATTGAATCGTAATCACGTCACTAAAACAAGAAGTTTCTACAAGGAGTGATCAAGTTCGCGGTTCGTTCAGGTGTTTTAAGTGCTAAAAACTTTACTTCCTTGTCGCCTTGATGTAGATCGTGACGAGTTTTATAACTAACATACTTTAACAATTGTTGTATCTGGGGTTTCCTATAAGATTTTTCACTTATATTCTTGTGGCTTGGTTTGTATGAATGATTGTATGAATAATGAATTCGATATTACATATTCTTGTTTTCTAATATTTTCTTAGCATCTGCTTATTTAAGAATGAAATATATTATACAGAAATCATAATATTTGAGCCCTATAATAGTGTATAAAACATTTATTATGTCTGATACTATACGTATTGACAGATTTAGATAATATAGCACGTACATTGCCTTTTATGTTGTTAGCGAATAATTGTGAGAATACGGTAAAAAATTCTTGTGACGTCACTTTGTCCTAAACTTTTTTCTAAGGTTGTGACGTTACAAGCCCTCACTCCTGAACTTAAAACGCTTTGTCTTTGACAATATTATTGTTTTGTTAGATTTGTTTTTCATTAATTGTTAGGCTATCAAATGATAAAATTGGTTTGAGAGTTAATTATTTCAGCATTTGTTGGAATAAAAAAATAATGAATTAACGCGTTCTACCGAAGTTTGAAACCATTGGCATTTTTAACCATTGGTTGAATTAACTCGGGATCAGAAAACTGGGCCTTAGATGCATACCTTGAGGGTTGGTTCGAGGTTCGAGGTCTGGCCTTTGCCAAGTGGGACAGTAAACGCTATTTAAAAAAAAGGCGTGCCTAGAAGCCTTGATCAGATTTTTTTATCTTTTTGTTTCTTTTACTCATATATTAAAATTTTACCGTCACTATATTTTACTTATTTATTTTCCACTGAGACATCTTTAAAACACGAACACTTTATCGTAGGTAATTCAAAATCTTTGATCACTGAACCAAAAAATTAACTCTTACCGAATTCACCCTCCCGTGATCACTTTAGATATTCATAGAGGTTTATTTTCTAAAAGTGTTTCTCGAATGTTGCCCCCGAGTGGTATGCGAAGTTCAAAGTAAAGTACACGACTCCGACTCCAGGTATTGATCCATATGTAACGAGTTTGCCAATTACGAGCACGATTCCAATTCCCGCGCTGCACTGAAAATACGAACGGGATCCCGAAAATCATCTCTGAAAATTTTATGTCTGCTGCTCAAAAACCCTGCCCAGCATCTATAAGGTCGTGCACATGAAGTATGAAATTTAGTGGTTTTTATATCGGTACTTATGGTATCTAATTATCTATGCTCCATGAAAAGAATGATTTAGTTATTTGCTGATGAAAACCTTTTAGTCAGAATATTAAATGTTCACTAATAATCTCAACGGACTTTGAACGTTTTTTTTTGTCGGATTGTATTCTAATGGCTTCAACCCACGCTTAGGGCACAACGGGGATATATCAGACTTGCACCGACTAAAAACACCTAGGTTTGCTGGAGCCAAAAGCGCAAGTTTTTCATCCTAGACTACTGATTTCCAAAATAAATTTTCGTCAGTGTAGTATTTGCATACCTGTACATTTCACTAGTCTTACTCGTTCCCAGGTTTCAGGGTCTTACCGGTTTCAGTTTAATGCTGACAGCTTATCTTACTCTTCAAAACACTTACTGGGTGATCTGGAATTCTTCAGTGACATAGAATGACAAAAATTTAAATGATTTTCATAGAGGAACAAAACAAAATATTATCGAATCCTTACTAATGTTTTAAATTCTGAAGTTATTCTGTCTGTCTGTATGTTACGCAATCATGTCTTCACTACTGAACTAATTTAAATTAAATTTGGTACAATGATAGTCTAGAGCCTGAGAAAGGACATAGGCTACTTTTTGCCGCGATGACCGACACAAACGCAGGTGAAGTCGCGTGATAGATAATAAATATACTAGTTGAAAGGAAAAATAAAATCTAAATCAAAGTTTCTATTGTTATGTAATACTGTAGTGTTTTGTATTAGGTAATCCAGTGAGAATAGCCCGAAGACATTATGTGGATAAACATTGTACTGCAGGAGTTAACTGTGTTTCTGTTTGCTTTGATACAGCTGCCGCGAGCGGTACATTGTTATTGTAGTAGAACTAGCCTTTAACACGACCTGCACTTGATTTTGTATGAAAATAAACTTTTATTCTCTTCTCAGACATTATCACATCATCTTATTTAAGCGGTTTTAGTGGTTGTCTAATACATTTTTGCTCTTTTAACAAATGCCCTTATTGAGACCGTGGTACATTGCGATTGTGTTGTTTTTGGGGGTCTGAAATGACACAGCCATATGTTCAACAATAAGATGACATACAAGTGCTGAAGCTGATGATAATAATCCATTCAATCATGCTCTGCTATTCTGAATTTGACGTAGGTAGTTTGTATGGTGCTGATTTTTACCTACAGATATGTTAAAAATAACTAATGGGCGATTATACTATACATATAATAATATCGGCTTTTAAATGTCCCGCAGATGGACACAGGCTTCTTCCCATTTAAGGAACGAGCATTGTTCCCAGACTCCAGACAGACAGTGATTTTAGACTCCAATTTTGGAATCTAGATTGCGTCACGATGTTTTCTTTCACCGTTTGTCAATGGCATTTTAGAATAATTAAGAACTAACGTAACTTTGAAAAAGACACAATGATATGTGCCTGGTTTCGAGCCTGCAACCATGTGGCATACGAAACTGGTCATTGAACCGCAAGGCCACTGCGACATTAATGGGCGTTTGCCTGTCTATAATTATTCACTATTAGTGATTTCCCTCAAAAAAAAAAAAGTCTAGAAGACCACACAGAAGAAATTTCGTATCCACAATGGCAGGATTCTGGGACCCAGTAATTATTCATCCATTCCATTCACATATCTCACTCGTTCAATCCACGAACCGCCATTATGATCCCGAATCACGTACGCATACGTTCAACTTAAACTCGGAAACGGAACCGAAACGGAACGGAAACTCGCAACAAATATTTGTGTCAACAAATATTGGATACGAGAGCTGACAGTTATTTGTTGGTGTGAAAGGTGTTCTTATGCGATATATTGTTTCGAATGTTTAGAGCAAAAAACTCCTTTAGCACATTCTATATTTTATACCTTATAAATTTATAACGGTAGAAATTGTAATAAAGCTGTTTAATGAGATAAAATCAGACGCTTGCTAATAACAGAGTAATTATCCTTTTTAACCGACTTCAAAAAAGTAGGAGGTTTTATGTGCGATTGTACGTAATTTTTTTTCGTGCTTCGGGCTGTCTGTCTCACAGGATTAAGCTAAATATGGTTTTTAACTTGGAGATCAACCAAGTTTATTTGCATGAAGCGACTGCCTGCGATCTGACCTTCTTAAACTATCATACTGAGTCGCACAGTATCCTAATATAAACTGAAACTGTCAGAAATTGTAAATGACTTAACCTCCCCAACAAATCTATACTATAACTAGCTGTTTCCCGCAGCTCCGCCCGCGGTCTAAATTTTTTTTATGTAATTGAGAATTTTCTTTACTATAAACCTCACGGAGCCCGAGACCTTTCCAACGAAGGCAAAACCGTGGAAATCGGTTCGTGCGTTCTGGAGTTATAGCGTCAGGAAGGAAAACCCGACTTATTTTTATATAGTAGATAAAATAGTAAATTACAACATTCATTTGCCGGCTATCAAAATGTATGTAAAAGCATCAGGCAAAAAAGACTAAATACTTTGCTGTAAAAAATTGAGAGGATATTTTCAATAAATCTGAGACGGACTTAGGCTATGTTTAAACACGGTATTACATCCAGGTGATGAGAAATGGAGATTTATATTCCCAAAATCTTTTTTTCATCCGCACACGTAAATTGGCATTATTGACGTGTAAACAACCAAGTAACCATGGTAAAAACTACGTTACTATAACGACCATATTGAAGTATGAGTCACTTTTTAGGAAAATTTGATGTAGTGAAAATAACTCGGTGGTTGAACGATTAGAAATTAATGTTATTGCTGCAAGTTCAAATCCAGGTGTGACTGTGCCGTTTTTTTTCATTTTTATTCCAGTTTCTTTCACAAGTTCAAATCTCAGTCAAGCTAACCCTTTTTGTGTCTTTTAGTTCAAAATCAGATTTTTTATAACTTTTCGCTGTGGTATTTTCAATCAAAATCATTTCTGTCTTTAAAAAAATGAGGTTCAACGTAGTTTACCTAATGGTCGTTATTGATATTATTATTCCCATGTTTTCTTTTGTTAATCTGTAATATTTCTTGGATAGAAATAATAAATTGTATATTTTCATTTCAAGTACTATAATTATATTTTAATAAAAAACTCATACTGAGGTAATCTGCTGCTCATGCCATTTTTAATGCTTAATCAAAGTGTATCTTTTAATTATCTGTATTTGTGATATCTTGAGAGGCTTTTTTCTCATAAAGGTTTTGCGTTTACCGGATACAAGTTAAGCTAATGACGGTTTTACAGATGATTTTACAGTCACAACCCCGTTCCAATAACTAAGTTAACTAAAACTAATTTAACTAAAAGACTCCAAATGTTCCAAATACTTAGTACAGTGCACAAAAATGAATAATGAATAAATTTGCTATTGACTTTTTAACATAAAATAAATACGGACCATAAATAAAAATAAACTCTCCCATCAACTTTAGGTAAACCAAAGAATAAAGTTTGCCTTTTCTAAAATTTACCTTTCTTTTTTCTATATCTGTCTTTCGCTGTTTGTGACGAGTGTCCGATGGCGAACTAAAACTATGAGACCAATAAATATACGAATTACAGCGCCGGCGCCAGCTTTTGCATTAAATGGACCAGATTTCTGTTTTTATTCAGCTTCAGTATCAAATGGTACCTTCAAATGTAGGTATATCAAGCTCCGTCAATGTCCGCTTCCAGTTTTACCGGCTTCAGGTGTATATCGTATTTCTGTCTGACCTTCACAATCCATTTTACTGGGTAATTCGGTATCTTTTGGAAGCACTGGTAAAGCAATAGCAATGACCAAAGATCATTTTTGACGGTTGGAACCAACAGTTTTACATATTATCGGAGGTGTTGGACAGTGAAATATAAGTATTAGTTTTAGCCTGCCTGTCTCAAACTAATACTTGATTTTTCACCCAACACTGGATTCCAACCTGAACGATACTCTTGCTGGTCACACTCAGTATCAACCACCAAATCAACAAGCAGTCTGTTACGCACGGAATCTTCTGCCTAGCTTTTTCCCAAGCTATGTTGGGGTTGGCCTCCAGTCTTAACGGATCTAGCTGAATACCGTATTTTACATGGAGCGACTGCCTATCTGACCTCCACAACCTATTGCTAGGTAATACAGCATTCCATAGTAAGACTGGTTGTCAGAATTGTAATGACTTAATTAACGACTATCAAAGATCACTGAATGACAGTCGGGACCAACGGCTTAACGTGCTTTCCGAGGCACGGAGGGGTCTCGATATGTTTACAAATGGTCACCCATCCACGGACCAACCGCGGCGAGCGCGGCTTAACCTTTATTATCGGTCAAACCGTACGGCTTACACTTGGCCACGAGCCCTTCTACTATGAGACGCATATTACCTCTAAAATCTTAGAAATTATTGTAGAAGTTGTTATTCTTTTTATTTTTTGTGTCGCAACTTCGCAAGTTGCGCAAGTAAATGCATTTTCTTTCTTTTAGTCTGAGAACCTACCCATGTAGGTTTAAAGGTAACAATTAGGGAATCTTATACAGTGGACTTGAGTGGACACCGGAAAACCTGCATGCCAATTTCCATTGTTTTCTGACGGTTACGTTGTCACTCTGCTGATAATCAATCTAAAACAAGATCGAAGCCTATCCTCAGGGTTAAGAGGCAGATAGGTGCCGGTGGTGTTACAACACACCTAAACCATATGAGTTTGGCATTTTGACATGACAGTCAGTTGACCCAGTTGCATGATTCACTACCTCGCTGCCTTACATCCCCCGTCGCTTGCAGATCATGCGTCTTCGTCGTCTTTCATGGATCATGATCCTTTTCGTTTAACAAAATTAAATTTTTGGTTACATTTTCCAGTTATTTTGATTTAACAACAAAACTACTGAATTCATCGATTGAAATTTATACATAATATGAAACCACCTCGAAGACTTACCTACTCTATAAAAACTATTGAAATGGTCCACAATATTCGGTGATAGACGGAGGGGTGGAGTAGCGTATACAAGAAGAACAGTCGACTCCAGTCGCCGCGCGCCATGCTGCTATGTCACATACCGCTCAACTATAGCGTCACGACGCTTCAGCTATAGCGTAGCGACGCGGCTCTACTATGGTGCCATGACGCCTTTTAGCTATAGCGTAGTGACACCACTCAATTGTAGCGTTGCAACGCCTCACAATTGTAGCGATTTGAACACCTCTCAGCTATGGTGTCGTAACGCCGCTCTAATATGGCTACACGACGCCTCCCATCTATGGCGTCGCGACTCTTATCGTCTATGGCGTTGGATATAAAACTAAAGCGTTGTGACCACTCAGGTAAAGAGTCACGACACCCGTTAGCTATGGCGTCGCGACACTGTGATTGATCACCATGGCTGACTTTTATTTCAGATTCTATTTTTTGGAAACATGTTTCCTCACTAGGTTTTCCTACACCGTTTGTCAATCATAAAATAATTGACAAAGTACACATCACTTTGAAAAGGCCACATTGGTACTTGCCCGGGTTTGAACCCGCGACCCTGTTCTTACGAATCCGGTCATTGAACCGCTAGGGCACCACGACATTTCACTTTCAGTTATTGACGGCAATAAATACACTGATCAACGCGAACAACGTCGCGGGTACAGCTAGTTTTTAATATATACGAATATACACAACACAATAAACAGCATTAACAAAAACGGAAATTACAATACCTGGTGAATTCCCTCGGACACTGACGACGAAACACCTGCAACAAACAAAACATACATAACGGCTCTGATCAAGTCAGAGAGTGGCGAGTGATTAGGAGAAAAAAAAACAAATTTTTAATGATAATTTGGCCTTGACTCAAAATAATGTAGCAATATTTTTTTATAACAAAACCAGTAACGTATTTTTTTTCTCAGGTTGTACAGACAACACCAACGGCCTGGGTACGGATGGAGTGCCGGAGCTGGACTACACAGATGTGGACTTAGGTTTGACGCAGCGAGGTCCAAGGTTCGACGTCCCGCACTCCAAGAATGTCACAGCGCTGGTGGGGAAGACAGCGCAGCTGAATTGCAGGGTCCACGATCTTGGGAATAGAACTGTAAGTAGAGATATAAAATACAGATTTATCGAAACTACTCACTGACTGACGTAAATGAAATGAAGGGGTTATAACGGTTAGCTTTACAAAAGTTAACCTTACCCAATTATACATATAATTTGTTGAAACAAAATATATACTCGTAAGACAAAAAATGTCTTCCATTTTATTTTTTGTCTTACGAGTATATATTGAATCATCAATGCCTCTGCCGTTGAACTATGCTACGTAAACATAATGAAAAATGTAATAAACCAAATACATTATTTAACATATTTGCTTCCAACTTCAATAAAACTAGAGCAAAGCTAATGACCAGCAATTATATAAAATTGTAGTATCAAGCTATATATTGCAGACATCGTGTAATTTAGTTGTACAAGCAATTTTTCACTTTATAACGTATTGCAATAAATCTCATTTTACAACAACCCATTTTAGATTCAAACATTTAAATTGAAGTTCTCCACGGTACATGGTTGGGGAGGTTATATAAGTGATTACAAACTCTTCACAAAACAATACCATTACAGCTACCCCAGTTAAACTTGAAACCACAGAATTGAATGAAACCAAATAACCAAGTAGGTACTTCCACACTATTCAGGTTGAGGTGCGTAGTTAGTAGTTTAATTGACTTTGTGTTCATATACAATACTGTATTATGAGCGTTTATTTTGATTCTTAACATTTGTGTTCGTTTCTCAATGTTGTCAAAGAATAATAATTTAGCCACTTGCACACATTAAAATTGGCAATATAGTACTTGTTGTCAATAATACAAAAGAAGTGCTTGTATTCAACGAGGTAATCAGGTGCATAAAACTGAACAACTTTCTCCAAGAAACGTAGGTCGAAATCTTAAAATGGAAAATTATCTTTTCATACAAAGTGACAGGTCACGTGACTTATGTTTGTATAAAAAGATACTATACTTTAAACAACTGGTATAATTTTTATTCTTTTTTTGTTTTATAAGGTCTCATGGATCCGACATCGCGACATTCACCTGCTGACGTCAGGCAGAATGACGTACACATCGGACCAGAGATTCATCAGCGTCCACAACCCTCACACTGAGGACTGGATACTAAAAGTAAGTAATAATTATATTCTTTACTTTTTTGTTTTAAAAATTGTGTATATATTGTTTCATTAAGATGATTTTAAAGGGAAGGAACTGGCAGATACATCCGAACTTGTCGTATTCAAGGATAATGTGGAGAAAATAAATGGTTGTGGAACAGAATCACGATATGACTTCCATATTGCCATAGATAAAGACGTCATTTATTGGAACGAAGTTCCTTATCGCGCGTTGCGAAAGGGGGCTAGACGGAAAAAA
Source organism: Plusia festucae (assembly GCA_950381575.1). Lineage (NCBI taxonomy): Eukaryota > Metazoa > Arthropoda > Insecta > Lepidoptera > Noctuidae > Plusia > Plusia festucae. The sequence continues at coordinate 12,440,827 of OX494447.1, forward strand.
TTAAGACCAAAAGTTGTAACGACATTTTTTGCTATAGTTGTAAGCCGTGCGGTGTGCGCGTGTTTCTCTGTCTGTCTCTCTCTCTCTCATAGAAAGCAAGCCAGCTATTTTCTTTTCCTCTTTCTATTTTGCATTGAACAGTGTGGTGTCGCGACGATTATTTTATATTTGTTAATAATAAAAAAAAATATAACTGAAAAAAAAAAAGATATACTACAATGCCTTCACTAATTAATCGAAAAAAACTTCGTTCGTAATTAAATACAAATTGTAGAAAGAAAAAATTAAACCTCAGGCAGGACTCGAACCTGCGACCACTGGCTTGACGCGCCAGTGGTCGCAGTTCCATCCGGGTGTCCCTTGACACCTCTCAAGTTTTTTACATGAATATGGGTTACAGGGTAGGAACATGAAGCCTATCCTACCATAAATAATACAGGCGTTGCAAAAATGGTGACGTGATTATAAATTTTAAACATAAAAAATATTATAAACATACTAATAGGCAGTCAACCGTTAATGTCATTAAAAATCTTTCATTATTTCCCATTTGTAATCGATGAAGTTCTCATGATAAAAGTAAACAATTCTCTTGTATCCCCTTTGTAGTGATTATATAGATAAATTTCAAGCAACACGTAAAATACGTTTACCCTGCTTGCAAGCAATTTTCAACTACCAGTTCCTCTCTTACGATGTTTTCGTATCAGTTTACTAGTAAAAAACTTTACGAAATATAGAACTTCATCATTTATATTTCAAACGAACTTAGAAACTTATTATAAGATAAATGGTTTCTAACTTTTGGGTCTTGATTTATAATTAAAAAGCTGGTAGATTGAAGTTTACGATATAATTATAAATTAATTTTCTGGTAGGAAAATAATTATGTCTTTTTGCCTTTTCGGCCTATTAGGTTTTAAATTCTGACTTAAATATCCACAATTGATTTAACATTGAATATACCTTAAGTGAAGTATAAATGGCTATACTACACTTAAGTTGTGCACACCTTACAATATAAGAAACAAGAAATAATGGCCAAAAATGACGTCACAATTACCAAAATGTCTTACATACGTGACACCGACGCACGTCATGCCAATGGAGGAAGGAACCCAATGAACTGTTCTATAACCGAGTTTTGTTACCCAGAAGTAGATTACAATAAATGTCGTGACTTTGCTAATGGTTTCGTAGTTAATAATAATCTAACCGAAGTTAAAATTGAACAAAACAAAGCTAAGATCAAAAAGGTTTCAATATTGGAAGTGATATGAATATGAAAATAAGACACAATGAAGATAATAAAGGAGAAACATAGGACTAACAAATTGAACTTAAAAACTGTGACCTAAAAAAAGAGTAGTTTAAAGACAATTGACGACCTCCGTGGTCCAGCATACACACCGTTTTTCAAGGTGTCGCCAGGTCTTAGGTCCCGGGTTCGATATCTGGACGGGCCAATGTAGAAAAAAAACTTTTATATATTGCCTCGGGTCTGGGTGCTTGTGGTACATTCGTTGTCTCTGATTCCATAACACAAGTGCTTTAGCTACTTACTTTGTATTTGTAAATTTCTTTTACTTCAAAGTATTTCCTTCCTAGAAGTCAAGCCACATTTGCAGCAGCGCATCTATCTAGAAGTTAATGTTATTTCTCTTTACAGATAAGGTTCCCACAGCGACGCGACTCCGGCATCTACGAGTGCCAAGTCGGTACCACGCCGCCCATCGGACACCGGATGTACCTCTCCGTCGTCGGTAACTTAAAGTTTTTTTTTATCTGCAATAATCTAGAACCATTGATATTGAAGAATTAGATTCTTATTTTGGACAGCCGAGACGAGTAGGTATATGACTTTTAGTGATTTCAATGTTTGTGGATACCCTGGAATTTGGCACTTCGTTCTAATTGCAGTAGTCATTTTTAGAAAAAAATAAAACAATACTACACAAGATGATAATCGCTCTAACCGTGCAACATAATAGGGAGGAGAACTTTATAGTCTAAGGCAGTGACCCAGTTAAAAATTTCCCTTTTATTTACAATACTGAATTAAATTGACTGGAAATAGCTAATGTGACAAAATTGCTGATTACGTTAGTTGTCACCTAAGAATATCGGTTTTGCTTACAAATAGGTCTAATTTGATAATTTTGGCGTTGCTTGCTTTTGTGACGGGTAGCTGGGGACTATATCTGGTTTTGACTGTCCTGTTGTCTGCTTAAGGCAAGCTAGGCAAGGTTACCGGGCATAATTATTATCTTAATGTGCTTGAGTACTTAAGCAACCATTTTTCGGTCTATTATATACATCGTATGATAAATTTTGTATGCAGTATATAATTTTAAATGCTAATTGCTAACCAATGATCAAAATTAAATTTTAAAACACTACCTTGTCACCCATAATTTTAAAATATTTAATGTAAGTAGGTATTTTCAAATCATATAGGTAAATTTTTACTCAACAAATACAAATAATGAAAATTAACAGAAAAATTGAAAATGGTCGAATTATTTACCGCACACGACCCAATTTAAAATTCCTACCCAGAACTAATTAAAGAAAACATAGTAACAACCCTGACAATCGACAACCAAATCAATGGGGGAATAAATTTAAGTCAGTGTTCAATTAACAGGAAAAGTTCAACACACGATGTTCCAATAATTACATTCCGACATCCAATTTACTCCACAATCTGTAATGAACGTTGAATCAAAGTAAGAAAACTCCTATTTATGCACTCTAGTTTCTAGCCGTATTTAAAATTTCTAGAGTCAGCATTAAAGAAGACTGAGCTTGGACCGAATGCTAGTTAATTTATTCGCCTTACTGAGTTAATGGTTCTGGCAAATCTTTTCGAGAAATAAAAATGTTGAATGTGGGGAAAAAATCTGAATGTCTGAAATGGATTTTTGAACGAGGCATCCGAATCTTTTTATGTTTTCAGGTTTTTTTTTGAGTAATTAGGTTTATTGCTTTATTCTCGGACAGCGTAACCTCAATTTCGTTTTCTGGTGTAAATAATAACGGAAATTAAATTTCTGATGCTCTTGGGCGTTTTAACTATTTTTATTGATCTCGTTGCAATTGAACTGATAAACCTATGTGTATATTTTAACTTTAGTAAATTTCTGACGTGTTCCATATTACAAGGAGCTAAGCGATGTTATTAAAGGAGTTAGTGAGCGACGTTCCTTAATTCTCTTTATGGAATACAAGTTAATTTAACATTGGAATTCTACTAAATATTTATTCTTGTTAAGTCATGATTTGAAAAAGGTAGCGGGGTCGGACTAGATGCGGAAGGTGCAGGATCAGGTTTTGTAGCGCAACTTGGGAGAGGCCTCTGTCCAGCAGTGGAGCGCGATAGGCTGAGTGATTGATTGAACTCATATGATCCGAAACGTAATTTTCCATCCCCCCATTTTTGAAACGTGTTAAGTACCTACTGAAATCATGTTAAGCACTGTGATTGATTATAAGTCTTTTGGAAAACCAATCAAATTTTTGATCAGTAGATTTGACACAAAATTTCATTGATAAGCTTTTTTAAAACCAGGGGTTGCTGTTAAAAAATTTGACCCATAATAAAACTCAAAATTTTCGGGTAGCGTATGAAAAAATTTCAAGTAAGATTTTAAATTATGAGAAGAGAAAAATTAACCAAGGGAAAAGGGAAAACAAATATTTTTCAAGTACTTATGAAATATAAAATACAATATCCTCAAGAAATACGAGAATATCGAAAGTTTTTGTAATACTGGGTCAAGCAACTAATGCATTGCAATTCTTGTGCAATAAACTTGTAATATTACATAAAATAACACTAGCATCCGTTTTATGACCAACAGTTACCATCGAAATACGTTATTGGGATGATATTACTACAAACGGTTCACAATTTAGAGGAAAACTGCAATTGCAGTAAAATATAACGATCCTTGGTATGGTCTTCGATAAGAGACAAAAAATATCTTTACATATTGATCACGATACGTACCTATACCTATTTGTTCGTGCATTTTGCTCGTGGCTAAGTGTAAGCCGTACGGTTTGACCGATAATAAAGGTTAAGCCGCGCTCGCCGCGGTTGGTCCGTGGATGGGTGACCATTTGTAAACATATTGAGACCCCTCCGTGCCTCGGAAAGCACGTTAAGCCGTTGGTCCCGACTGTCATACAGTGATCTTTGATAGTCGCTAAGTCATTACAATTCTGACAACCAGTCTTACTATGGAATACTGTATTACCTAGCAATAGGTTGTGGAGGTCAGATAGGCAGTCGCTCTATGTAAAATACGGTATTCAGCTAAATCCGGTACGACTGGAAGCCGACCCCAACATAGCTTGGGAAAAAGCTAGGCAGACGTACCTATACCTATTGATACGTTTTATTATTTGTTTTTTATTGATATTGTATTTATTTCATGAAAATAATTAACAAGTCTGCTTAAGCGCAGCCAGCTTTGCCTGGCTGAATTAGCTGGCACTACCAATACTACCAATTTACCTGGCAGAGCCAAAAGAAAGGCAAACCCGTAAATCTGTATCACCACAAGTAGATATTTAGATAATATTTACTTGACTGTACACCAACATTTAACACGGCAAGTAAATAGTTTCTAAAAATCAGTTTTCTTCCTAATATGTCGATTTCAAATAAGGTAAAAGCACCTATTACGGAGGTATTTCACAACATTTGTAAGTGAGAAAGAAAAATAAGCATTTGTAAGTATATTTAAGGGGGCAAAAAAATTTTATCGTCAAAAGTGGAATTTAAATTTTGTATTGCTGTTGAGTCAACGTTTCTTTTCAGGATATTTCTTATTTAAAAAAAAAGTTTAATAAGTCGAGTCGATTTTCCCTAATACGGAGCTATGATTGAAGTCAGAGCCTATTACTGCGGTAGACGGTTCCTAATACAGAGGGTCAGAAATAATATTTATTGAAGTGCCGAAAAAATATTAAAAAAGAGTTTTGGGTCAATACAATAAGGTTTATTTTTCTTTTTTAAATGAGAATGCTTATGACGTTCAGTAAAATTAAAAAATGAGCGAAGCCTTTCCATACAGACAGACTTTGCTCATTTTTATAGATAATATGTTATATTATTTTTTCATCGGGTTCCGAAGGAATTTAAGAATAAGTAGGTAGTAGTGTATTTTTACAGATTTTATAGAATTAAACATACAAGTTTTATTTAGGAATCAACTATAGGTATCATTAAAGAAATAATGAAGAGTAATAACAATCATTCTTAATATAGTTTAGTATTAGGTGTGTATAATATAAAAATTATATATTTTGTAATATAAGTTCTGTAAAGTGTTTATTTTAGTAGTCATTGTATATATTTATATATTTCAATAACCTTTCAATTATTTTAACGGAACCCTAAAACTTGTAATTTTATGTTCTATGAATAGGGCCATAATAAGAGATCATAGAACCTAACACAGAGTTACCTGGAAATAACTACCACCGTAATAAGAAAACTACTCGTGTTTTTCTAATCCTAATTCTGACCCATCAAAATTTCGATAAACAAAGATTGTAAATACTTAATCAAACGATAACAGTTTTTTGGCTAAGATGTGTAAAACTCAAGTCAACAGTTATACAAAATAAATGACTTGTGATAAATTAAAATACACCTTCCTATTTTTACCCCTTCTAAGTAACCAATATTTTGCACTCAATAGTTTTCATATTTAACTAGATTTCTAATAAATAACACATACCGCAGAATATGGTTTCTAATTTACGAAATTAATAATTATCCCAACTAAACTTGGAACTAATTTAATAAGTTAATAAATCGAAAGTTATAAACAATTAAATATGTCCAGTGTTTTTCCTATTTCGGAGTTATACCACCGTATTAGGATTAATCTTTAAAATTCGTATCCTATTACGGCGGTATTTTGTTTCTTATTTTTTGGGTAAAAATGAGTTACAAATATGAAACAAGTTATTTAAATAGTAAGTTTAATAGTAGGAAAATGCTATAAATAACACATAAACAAACTTGAACGGCTTATTAATACAAAAAACTTAATTTCTAAATACTAGTGTACTTACTTTTGTTGTTCCGCGTTTGTATAGAAACCCCTCTCACGTCGATGCCGTGACACAGACTAATTGATTTTGTTATGTTGTCTACATGCTAAACTTGCAAACGTCAGTTAAATTATGAAGTAATAAATTTATAATAAATAGTTTCCGTTTTTGTGTACCTAAACTGAATAGAACAGGAATAAAACTCGAAAATAGAAATACCACCGTAATAGGAAGCGATTTTGACTGCCTCCGTAATAGGTGCTTTTACTTTAGAAAATTAAAAATAAAACACACAATCATCTAAAAGGTCATTAATGACTTCAACCTATGTATCATTTTCCTACGGCTCAATTGAGTCCATCAAATTTGCTCCTTTTCGAAAGAAACCAGGAAAATGACGAATACGAATAAAATAACTGGAAATATCTGGTAGCGTCAGCTGATTTATGTGGTTTGTAAGAATGTCCATATCAATACTTTTATCGCGTTTGAGAAAGGTCACTGGCGACATAAAACTGTTCAGTGGGTAAATCAATCAAAGAGTATATTGCCAACATGTCCAACATAGCAGAAAGATAACGTAGAGCTTTTGATCTTTGTGGAAACATTGTATCAGTAATACCTACCAAAAAAGTATGTGGGAGAAAAAGTATATAAGCTTATATCATATTAATAAAATGTAAGCTAATACTCTTTGCAACATGACTAGACTTGTACCTAGATTAGGTCACGATTATTTTAAAAGATAGTTTATGTTGTGATCTATGAGTTTTTAAGGCTCACAAAATAAATGCTAAAATATTGGTTATTTTTTAAGTTATTACCATTTCTTTCAACACCACAGATAGACGACTGGAACATCTGGTTCCTAAAAAATGCTTACGCCTTAAAGAATACGAATAGCAAAGTCACACAAATTCATAATAAACAAGAATTTGTAGCGACACAGAATTAGGCGTAATTTATGAGGCCGGCCTTGTCTAAAGATTAGCTTAACCACAAAAACCTCCAAATTTTTCACACTGATAAAATAACCTAAGAACACCTTGTTTATTTAATGTCACAGTTTTTTGGAGAATCCCTCCTCAAGCGAGGCTTTTCATCAGAATTAGGATTATGTGCTTGATCATGGAAATATCCTTATCATGATTTATTTCCAGACCAGGATACTAAGAAAGTAGGCGCGGTGTCCTTAATATTTTAGTCACCGAATATTTTTCATGTATAAATAATTTTTGAGATAATTTATTGTTTCTATCCTATTTTTGGAAGTTTAAAGTAAGCCTTGAAGCCGACCCTAATTCAGCACAGGAAGAGGCAAGACAGAATTATTTCGAAACGGAACTTTATACTGTCAGGAAGACACCAACTTGTCTAACCTGTCTGTGGTAGTACGCGTCACGTTGTTTGTCCGGGATGGACTCCTAGACTACTTAACCGATTTAAAAAATCAGCACACTGTGTGCAGTTTGTTCCAACTTGAAAGATATGATAGTTTACATCTCAATTATATAACAAAAAATTGAAACTCACGGGCAATATTTTTTGGCAATATAAAATATTAATCCACGACCATCAAGGAAGGGAATATAAAATTCATCGTTACGGCTTGCGGGGCAAATAACTTGATATTACTTCCTTTAAAGCCAGGTGATCTTGCCGACGACTCACGTATGCGTTCGTGTAAAACAAATACACTATATAATTATTATCACGTAGGTATTAAGGCAGTTTGCCAAAAGAATGGGACAACGTTACATAGTTCAAAGCGATCTGTAATTTTAAGTTTTATGCATAATATGAACTTATCAACCAATTCATTAAATAAAATAAATACAAAAAATGAGCGAATAACAATTTGTTGATAAAATAAAGTGACATTATGAAATTTGTCGTGGTGCGGTTCAATAACCGGATTCGTATGCACATGGTTGCAGGTTCGAACCCAGGCAAGTACCAATGTGACTTCTTCTAAATTAAATGTTCTTTCTTAATAATTCTAAGACACCATTGACAAGCGGTGAAGGAAAACATCGTGAGGAAACCTGGATACCTAAAATTGGAATCTGAAATCGCCAACCCGCAACGAGCAAGCGTGGTGATCAATGATCATTCCGTCTTTAAATGGGAAGAGGCCTGTGCCCAGCAGTGGGACATTTATAGGCTGGTATTATATTATATTATAATAGGAAAATTTCAAAATTATATTGGTTTTCTCCGATGCAAATTAATTTTTTTTTTTATGTTTGTGGAACATCAGTTATATAACAACAGCATCCAAACCATTGTTGGCAAGCCTTGAACAAGACCATAGCCTTAAAATAACGACAGACGTACTACTTACAAAACAAGAACGCCAGCAAAACTTTTCACATACAAGATAAAATTTCAGAGAGACCGTACCCAAATTAAGCCGTAGATTTTCAATTCATATGTAGATAAGTTGTTCATCATGAATACTATTATTCTTCTTGTATTTGAATGGATTCATCAAAATGTAGCACACAACATAACAACAGTAGATTTGAGCGCAAATTTTAGGGAATTGCCATTCGGTTCCCAATGGACCTGAGCCAAAAAACCCAGGACTTTTTAGAAAATGTAAACATATTTATGAAATCGGTGACATATTGACTTCTCTTGTTTGGCTTTAGGTAAGTGTTTGTCGATTTTTGCTTCTTGTAAAGCATATTCCAGGTACTGTTTTTTTTTTCTTTGAGCTCAGAATGACAATGATTAACGAGCTGACTGTCCGCTTATATGTAAACATTAGCGCTGATTATTTCAATGTGGTTCAATAAAATTCTTCCTTCTGTATAACACTAGCTTTTGCTCGTTCCACCCGCGTGGGCGTCGGTTATCGCGGTTAATTATAGCCTATATATAGCCTTCCTCGTTAAGTGGGCTATCTAACAGTGTAAGATTTTTTCCAATCGGATCAGTAGTTCCTTAGATTAGCGCGTTAAAACGAACAAACAAACACCTTTTCTTCATCTATATAATTCTTATAGTAATAGTTTGTTTATTTGGTTGAACGTGCTTAACAAAAAAACTACTTGTCGGATTTGAAACATTCTTTCAGTGTTAGATAGCGCATTTATAGGAGAAGTTATAGTTATTGGTTACTTTGTTTGCTAACCTACTTTGTTGGTTAACCAACGCCCACGCGGACGGAGCCGCGGGCAAAACTTAGTCTTCTAATATCTAAAATTCCCTTGTCACAGTGACCGCTTATTATGAAAATGTGTGTGTAAGTTCAGAAGTTTTTAAGAATAGGAGGTAAACTATTTTGTACACCCCTAACTGATAGGAGTGGCCTTCTCCAGATTTTTCACTAAGGCAGAACAACGTTTGCTGATTCAGTTAGTCTCTCTATATAAAATAATACTGATCTTTGTATTTTTAAACCAGCCACAACTTAATCTGAATGATTATACGTGAACCCAACTTAAAGGAAAATCCATCCATAATGGACAGTCTTATGCAAAAATAAGATAAAAATACGGAAGTCTGCCGCGCAATTAATGGGATAAAAGAGTAAATGCTTACTTTCCTTCCAGTTTTTTTCTTAAAGAACCAACATTGAATTGGAGCGGTAATTTCTGGGCATTCAAAACTGCTTGTAATGGCCTAATTGTTAAAAAACGATTAAAGTAATGACAAGCTGTTTAAGGCCAACCTTGGAAGTCCTTAGTGACTTTTATGTTTAAGACCGATATGATTTAAGAAAAAGAAATGGAATTTTTAAGTAAAATTTCTTGTTTCCGTCGTAGATACCGTTTTGGGTACTTTTTCTGTTACTTGTTAATATTCTGTGGGAAACTTTGTTAAGATGATTTTGTTGTAGGATTGAATGTGATTTTTAAAAGTCTATTACCAAGAATTTTAAAATAGTTCTTCTTTCTTTTTTTTATATTACTACAGCATTTAATAACTGCTATACAATATCTATTTCTAATAATATATTTCTTCGTATAGTTCATTGCTTCATTTACTTTAAATTACATTTATTTTTCTACTTATTTATAAGTTTTCAACAATGAATGCACATTACGTGCCATACAATGGACAAATATACCATTTCTTGTGCTTCCTTTATTACAGAAAACCATATTATCTAGTTAACTAATTACCATCTAACAAGAAAGATCTTCATCATCATCATCATCAAATCAGCCACATGACATCTTCTGCTGAACAGCCCTCCCCCCCAAATGATTTCCAGATTGGCCTGTTGAAAGCAAGAAAAATACATGAAAGATAGTATCGCTATTTGCATCGTTTTCTAATTGCTCAACCTAAACCAAAAAAAACTGAAAAACTTCAACACTATTCTATCTAATGAATCAAAAGCTTGCAAATATTGTAGTCTCATCGTGAGTACGGCCTACACCAACTTGGTTCATCACGTATTTCGCAGACCTCTCACAAAAGCTTCGTTAGATAAGGTCCGAGCATTCAGCTTAGCGGCGCCAATTCATATTCATATGAGCGCAAAGAAACACTCAGCTAAGTTTAAAGTCATTGACTTTGTAAAT